>OX346716.1:16156637-16797661 GCA_947063395.1 Hemistola chrysoprasaria | reverse complement strand
GATCGGAGAGGCGAGTCGGCAAGCGGAGAGGACCCCTCGCAAAGTAAGCGTAGACGCAATGGTACTCGGAATCGAAAAAGGTACAGTCGCCAACAAGTATGGTTGCCTCATAGCCTCGGAACATCATGAGGTCGTCGTGTATGAGGACAGAGGGGAAAATCTGAGCTTCCTCAAAGTCCCCAGGCACGATGTGGCAACAGCGACCACTTCCAACACCGATTCGACTCCGAGTACGCTGAGCGGCTCAGAACGCTTACAGATAAAAGAAACATATGACCGAGAGACGCAAAAACATCAGCGCGATCTGACCATCCGTGAAAAGGCGAACGAGACGAGGAAACACTACACGTCGTTCCTCACAGCACTGTTCACACACACACACCACGACAGACAGGCAGCGACCACGCAGAGTCTCCTGAGGGAGCCCCCAAGGAAGCCGGCACCATCGCGCACTGTCCCAACAAGAGCGGAAATGGGCCAAGTCAGCCCGCCGAGTTTTATTCCAGCCACCACCGCACGAGACCATGCCGTTAACGCATTCCTTGAGTTCCAGGCCGTGACCAGGGCAACCAGAGAGGTAAACCTGGCCACCTGCAAAAACATCCTGCAGCCAGCGTACCAGAGTCGACTCAATCTGGCATTGATGGACGCCAAACTCGAGGAAGCCGAAGCGGCCATATACAACAACGACACGGGCAGGGTCATCAAAGGCACGATGTCGGGGAGGTATATGGCTGCCTACAACATCACGGCCGGTTTCGTAGCGGTGGACGAGGAGGAGACTCGGCGGACGGGCTTCACCAAATTCCGCACTCCAGCAGGCGACCCCATTGTTGTCACCGCCCGTTGCACTCGTGTAATGCTCGACGATAGAATACTCGGAATAATGGAAAACATGTCCGGAGATTCTGCCGTGGGGGAAGCATGGGAGCGATGGAAGGTGCCTAACTTTGTGTGGGTCAACGGGGTCCCCGGTTGCGGCAAGACAGCATGGGCGGTGGACACCTTTGATGAGAACAAGGACGTCATCATTACAACAACGTCGGAGGCAGCCAAAGAATTGAGGTCACGGTTGGCACACAGAGTGAAGGGAGGAGTCAAAACCTGTGTGCGAACCATGGCTTCTGTTCTCGCCAATGGTTTCTGGGGGCCGCAGAGGGTCAGTCGTCTGACGGTGGATGAGGCCCTTATGAACCACTTTGGCGCAATTATAATGGCAGCCCGATTGTCAGGAGCGGATGAAGTTGTTCTCATCGGAGATGTCAACCAGCTACCTTACATTGATCGTGAGAACCTGTTTGAGTTGAAATACCATCGTCCTCACCTCACGGTCAATGTAAGCAAAGTGATGAATTGCACGCACCGGTGTCCAATGGATGTCGCGTACGCCCTCAAAGACGTGCACTCAGGAATGTACTCATCAACATCTAGAGTACGGTCCCTTGAGCTTCGTGAGTATAAGAATGCGCAGATTCCCAAGGATCTCCCGAACACCCTATACCTCGTCCACACCCAGGAGGAAAAGGGTATCCTGAAGACCCAAGGATTCGGGTCGGGAACAAGTTCGAGCATTCTGACCATTCACGAGGCTCAGGGACTTACATTTGAGCGCGTCTACATCGTCCAGACGAGGTCATCTCCCCTACGCCTTCACGAGAGCATCCCGCACGCAGTCGTAGCACTGTCCAGACACACCAACATCTGTGTCTACTTTACGGACAACGCAGACGACGCAATTGGGAGACTCGTGAGGGCGGCGGGGAGAGCGACTTCGGAGCAAATAAGGGAACACAACCTCATGATGGCCATGTCGAATCGCGACATGACCATCGTGAGGAAGTATCTCCCCTGAGCGGTGGCCTCCGAGGTAAAATGCAACGACCCCCTCATTCTCCTTTCCCAACTTTTTAATTGTTCTTAAAAATTGTTTGCTGTAATGTGTATAAAAAGTGTAGTGTTGTGAGTTTGTGTGTAAATAGTCTTTAAAATGTAACTATAACTAGATTAAGGCAAAAGAGAGTTTTTGGGGCAGTCATGCTCACAAAAATGCTCAAGCTCGTGGCGGCGTCGCGTAGTGGGCCGTTCTCCACCCTCAAATATGGCGAGGAGAGCGGGGCTGGTGCGCGCGTCAACTCGTGAACGGGTGCTGCGAGCGGGGGCTGGTCTTCCCCAGAAACTGCCTTTTGCCATAGCTATATATATAGATAATAATAGATAAAATTGTATTTATAATAAACTAACATTAAATAAGTATATTAAAAAAAAAAAAAAAAAAATTATAATAAAACGCTATGGACTTACGGATCTTAGAGACCGTAAGGTAGATTTTAAGTATCATTATTAGTCCTTAAGAGTATTCTGTAAAAAATTTTTAACAATTGTAATAAAGGATTCCTAGCGATTTGCTAGGAAGTTTAGCTCGCGGGCCGGGCCGATAGCGCCCGGACAGGTATAAAAAAAAAAAAAAAAAAAAACCTAACCTAACCTAACCTAACCTAACCTAACCTAACCTAACCTAACCTAACCTAACCTAACCTAACCTAACTCGAAATCAAACCTAACCTAACTCGAAATCAAACCTAACCTAACTCGAAATCAAACCTAACCTAACTCGAAACAAACCTAACCTAACTCGAAATCAAACCTAACCTAACTCGAAATCAAACCTAACCTAACTCGAAATCAAACCTAACCTAACTCGAAATCAAACCTAACCTAACTCGAAATCAAACCTAACCTAACTCGAAATCAAACCTAACCTAACTCGAAATCAAACCTAACCTAACTCGAAATCAAACCTAACCTAACTCGAAATCAAACCTAACCTAACTCGAAATCAAACCTAACCTAACTCGAAATCAAACCTGACATTCAGGTAGTCATCTGATAGGTAATTTACTTGGTAAATTAGTGGAAGAATGGATAGTATGACCATGTTTTCTATAAATGATTGCTCTAGATTCTAGATTGAACTTAGATTTCCTATTTTAAATCACACTTTCTCTCTCTCTCTCACACACACACACACACACATACCATCGTGCGCGCACGAAAGATGCACATACTAAACTTGATAAAGAAAAACTTAAAATAAACAAGCACTATAATTGACTAGGTGTTTAATTAAATTTAATATACATAATAACACTATACTCGTATAATATTATAACACAAGACGTATAACTATTTTAATAAACAGGCATCATCAGAATGTTAAGAGTCTTTAGTGTCATCTCGGAAACTACTGCATATTTTGGAAAATGCTGAGACTCCTCGCCTCCGGCACCAACTTCGATATCTAAATACTGAAACGTCATTATGTATTTTTAAAATAATTAAGTAACTTAATTTGAAAAAAATTACGATGCCGTTTCGGTCAATATCGAAATCGGTCCAGATTCTCGGGAGTCGTCGCGGTATACCGAGCGCCGACGAAGTTTGAAATATATTTCACAATTCGTCGGAGCTCGCGAGGCGGCTCCAAAGGTCCCATTTAAAAAAGTACCCCCTTAATATAATACGGTCAAAGGAGGAGAAACCGGCGACTAAGGGCGAGCGCGGCGGCCGCACCGAGCCGCGGGGGCCACACGGGGGTCTCATTTGGCCTTTGTTTCACTTGGCCACCAGCACCAGCAACACCACGAAGGCTCCCACCGCCACGCACACGACGAGGCTCAGCTTCTTCTGCGATCGAAAAGAAACATCAGACGAGCGGAACGAGGGCGCGGGGAGGGGAAGGCGGTGCGTCGGTCCGCACCTTCCTGGCGCTGGCGCGCGACACCGTGCCCTTCAGCAGGTGGTGGTGGCCCGCGTCCACGAACTCCGTCGCCTGCAGCGCGTAGTACTCCACGCTGTCCACCTGCTCCTGCTGCAACACAGATGAGGCGGTGAGCACCGCGGGCCGCGGCCCGCCGGGGCTCGCGCCCGCCGGCACGCACCTGCGCGGCCACGAGCTGCGCCAGCTGCTGGAACAGGTCGCGCACGTCGCGCAGCGCCGCCTCCACCCGCGCCAGCTCCGCGCCGCGCGCCTCCACGTCCCGCAGCGCGCGCCGCGCCGCCGCCGTCTCCGCCGCCACCTGCGGCACACGCACACGTCACCCGCGCCGCACGCCGCGGCCCGGGCGGCTCCGGTGGCGGGCGCTCACGTTATCCACGAACAGCGACAGGTTCCTCGACTCCAGCAAGCTCTCGCACTCCTCCTCCGATATGGCGAGCTCGGCTGAAACGAACACGGAAAGAAAAACTGTCACCTCCCGGTATTATCGTTCGCGGAGCGAGGTGAGGTAGCGTGCGAGACGGGTGACGAAGCTCGTCATCGACCGCATGCGGAGATCGATCCTCGACCCGGAGACGCGTTCGACGTCCGCGAGTTCGTTCGAGTCGCTTCCTCGGCGCACAAAATTATAACTCACATATTAAAATTATAATTTTAACGAATCGTGACTCGAGAGCGACAGTCGAACCGACACGCGGGCACCCCGGCAGAAAGAGGCAGAGAGACGTTCGCACGGATGCGGGCGTGCATTTTCGAACAGTCACAGGAACCTCTCTCACTCCGATCGGATCGTCCAGGTACATTATCGTGCCGGCGGCACATAAAGCGTGCGAAGTGCTGGCGGTGCTTACTCAACTGTATCTGTGCGTGCAGCAGGTCCCGGCGCGAGTCCCGCAGCGCGGCGAGCGCGGCGTGGTGCTGCGCGAGCGCGTCCGCGTACAGCGCGCGCGTGCAGGCGTACTGCAGGCGCGCCATGCGGGCCGCCGCGTCGCAGCGCCGCGCCGCGCCGGCGCCCGCGCGCTGCCCCTCGAACTGTCGCAGAGCGCCGCACACCGCCGCGCACGCCGCGCCGGCGCGCCTCACCGCGCACTCCGCCTGCTCCTGCAGTTCTGCAACGTGACGTGTGACGATGAAGACGAATGACGCGCGGGAGCGAGGCGAGGGGAGACCGGGACGCGACTACAATACGGCAGGCG
This sequence comes from Hemistola chrysoprasaria, assembly GCA_947063395.1. Taxonomy (NCBI): domain Eukaryota; kingdom Metazoa; phylum Arthropoda; class Insecta; order Lepidoptera; family Geometridae; genus Hemistola; species Hemistola chrysoprasaria. The sequence continues at coordinate 16,792,690 of OX346716.1, read as the reverse complement.
TAACTTGGCTAGTCTAAACATAGGCTCTGCGTAACTAAACTGGTGATTTCTTCACGTTATTGCCTCTGTTATTATCAGATAAACAGATATTTAACGAACATGTTGTAAATGTAATGTTCGAATTAGCCGTTTTCTGCATGAGTTTACACGCACTAAATTTCGCAGAACCCATGTTCAGACTCGCCATTGCGGCGGCCGTTTTATACCCACGTTTGTTGTTGTGGAAGGTGGGGTCGGAGTGGAGCCGCCGCAGCAGTTGCGTGTCGCCGTTGAGCTCGTGGATCCAGTCGCGCATGCGCTCCACCTGTGTATACACATTACAATATTGTATACGTTGCGTCTCTAAAAAAAATATAAATTCTGGAATAAAAACAAAAATCGAGGGCCCGTTCTTTGTTTTTATTCCACCAAACAACCATCAAACAGAAAATGCAACTTATCTTCCTTTCTTTTGCGAGTATCTGGCGGTTACGGTGGAACAGATACGCGACCTCTCACTCGATGTAACAACCATGCTTACATCTGCTTTGCCTCTACACACATTATATTTATCAAAATTTCATTGAAAATCTGAGTAAAATACAAACATAGACCTCCTATATAGAGAAATAACGGTAATAGTACGGTAGTTGGACGACTGATGACTGACTCAGGACTTCACCTCAGATAGCCACAGCGCGCGGTTAATCACCGTTTGCATCCACCACGAGACCACGACATTGGCCAGGTTGTCAGGTCAGCTCGTAGGGATTTGCCTTTAATTTTTTTAATTTAATTTGAATTCATTTAATCAATCACTTGACCATAGTGTGTGATGCCTCGGTGGCGTAGTGGGCGCATGCTCGACTGCCAATCAAGAGGTCCCGGGTTCGATCCCCAGGTCAGGCATAGTGTTAATTATTGGATTTTTCCATTGGGAATTATCTCAATAACTGCCTGAAGTCTGGAACTGTGCCCGGTAGATGGCAATAGGCTCGCCACCTATTACATGGGACCAATAACATACTGGCGAAATGTGGGTGTATCTACTATGGGACCGAGTCCTGGGTACACCTCTGCCTACCCCTTCGGGAAAAAGGCGTGAATGTATGTTATGTTATGTTTTGTGTGAGTAAAATAAAATGTCTTAATTGTAGTGTTAGTCAAAATGTGATCCAAGTCAGAGAAGAGAATTTAAGTTTATAGGGTTCCGAACCCCGGGAACGGGGTGCCGAAGTAACCCTATTACTAAGCCTCCACTGTCCGTCAGTCCGTCTGTCACAGGGCTCTAGCTTATAAACTGTAATCCTATCAAAAACATTAATGTAAAAAAGGAGAGCCAAGCTCAATACAAAAATTATGCTTGGCTGAGAACTTCACCGCAAAAAGAATGGAGATTTAAATGAGAGCAAAGTCCAAATATGTATTTATAGGAACAAAATAACATCATGAACAAGTATAAAACTCTATTTCTTTGCTTTATTGGTTACCTATAACAATTGCTGTTATTTAAAAAAATGTGAGATCTTAAAGTAGGTTAGTTTTGACTTGGCCAGTTTTTATCAGAATTAAATATATATATGTTGAATAACTTTATAAAATGACTGATGTAATGAAAACTGGCCAAGTCAAATCTAACCTACTTTATACCTAACTACTTTAGATCTCATATTTTTTTTAAATAACAGCAATTGTTATAGGTAACCAATAAAGCAAAGAAATAGAGTTTTATACTTGTTCATAATGTTATTTTGTTCCTATAAATACATATTTGGACTTTGCTCTCATTTAAATCTCCATTCTTTTTGCGGTGAAGTTCACAGCCAAGCATAATTTTTGTATTGAACTTGGCTCTCCTTTTAACTTTATTACTTTTTGTAAAGAAAACTAGGCAGGTATTGAGATTCAATGTTTTTTCTTGCGTTTCCGCTGCATGGTTTTCTTTTTAGGGCTCCGAACCCTAAAAGGGTGCCGAAGGAGCCCTATTACTAAGCCTCCGCTGTCCGTCCGTCCGTCCGTCCGTCTGTCACAGGGCTCTATCTCATAAACCGTTATAGCTAGGTACTTGTAATTTTCACAAAACATGTGTATCCCTAATGCCGCTACAACGACAAATAATAAAATTAAAAAAAAGTTTATAATTAAAGGTACTCTCCATACAAGCAACGTGTTTTTGCTCAAAATTTATTTCTCGATTTCGTTCGTGTATCGTGAAAACGGCATCAGCTAGGTATTTGATTTTTTCACGGAACGTTAATGATTATGATTGCTATAATATGAAATAATTATGACATAACATACATTCACGCCTTTTTCCCGAAGGGGTAGGCAGAGGTGTACCCAGGACTCAGTCCCATAGTAGATACACCCACATTTCGCCAGTATGTTATTGGTCCCATGTAATAGGGGGCGAGCTTATTGCCATCTAACGGGCACAGTTCCAGACTCCAGGCAGTTATTGAGATAATTCCTAATGGAAAAATCCAATATTTTTCACTTTGCCTGACCTGGGGATCGAACCCGGGACCTCTTGATTGGCAGTCGAGCATGCGCCCTCTACGCCACCGAGGCAGTCTAATAATTATGACTAAATAAAATTAATAAATAACTGGAGCGTTCATACAAATCACGATTTTTTTGCAACGTTTCACGCTGTAACACCATAATGGCAATAGTTATCTACTTGAAAATCTTACACAATATGGGTAACTATAATAGCTATAACAACAAATACTAATAAATTTGTCAAATGCGTGTTGGGACGCGCATGTAAAGGACTCCTCACTCTCCACCGTATGTACATATATCAGTATATAGCTATAGAAATCACATCACCTCATCAAATTAATGTACCTTACACAGTAAATTAATAAAAAAACAATTGTCGGTCAAGTAAGTCACATAATAAATTCTTTTCAAACGTCAATTTCTAAAGCAAGTATCATAAACGGGTCTACCACTTTTATTGAAAAACACGTCCCTTGTGCTATTCGAACTCTATTGTTCCTCTTGAAACCAATCTTCACACATTTTTTGTCCATTTTGTCTGTCCATTGAAGTGCCACTTGACGATGAACTATTTGTCCCAGACTCAATCTTAATGACAAGCTTCCAAAAAAACAAAGAACAGATGTAGTATTTAACTAAATTCATGATTTTATTATACTTACTTATTTTTGTTTTTAAGAGGTAACTGATCGTTTTACAAAAATACCAATATGTGGTTTAGATGTAATATTATGTTATGTATTCTTTATCTATTTATTTAACAGTTCCTAAATAGGTTAACCTCACTGCTGCTGTTCAATAGATACTTTGTTTATCTACATTTTACGTATTGAAAATATTTAGAGATATGGTATTTTAAGGGTTGTTAGTTAAGGGAACGTAGGTGGCAATGATTTTTGTTAAAACTTGAAATAATAAGGTAGACTGTAGGTAACCGGCAGTCTCACCACATTAAGGAGTTTTTATACAGATAACCTGATGATGGTATGCAATAGATAGGTATCTAGATTATAAATATTACACAGAATACGGTATCTTACTCGTATAATATATGGTAAATCATGTTAATGTTATATGTGTATTGCCAAATATTATTTGAAATCTTCTTCGAAAACTCTAGTCAGAATTAGTCTTATTTGATTTTAATAAGTCGGAAAAGTGTCTTGTATGGGAAAGTCCTTGAATTTTTGAATTTATTTAATTTTTAGTATTTGTTGTTATAGCTATTATAGTTACCCATATTGTGTAAGATTTTCAAGTAGATATAACTATTGCCATTATGGTGTTACAGCGTGAAACGTTGAAAAAAAAATCGTGATTTGTATGAACGCTCCAGTTATTTATTAATTTTATTTAGTCATAATTATTTCATATTATAGCAATCATAATCATTAACGTTCCGTGAAAAAATCAAATACCTAGCTGATGCCGTTTTCACGATACACGAACGAAATCGAGAAATAAATTTTGAGCAAAAACACGTTGCTTGTATGGAGAGTACCTTTAATTATAAACTTTTTTTTAATTTTATTATTTGTCGTTGTAGCGGCATTAGGGATACATGTTTTGTGAAAATTACAAGTACCTATCTATAACGGTTTATGAGATAGAGCCCTGTGACAGACGGACGGACGGACGGACGGACGGACGGACGGACAGCGGAGGCTTAGTTATAGGGCTCCTTCGGCACCCTTTTAGGGTTCGGAGCCCTAAAAATTAAATAAATTCAAAAATTCAAGGACTTTCCCATACAAGACACTTTTCCGACTTATTAAAATCAAATAAGACTAATTCTGACTAGAGTTTTCGAAGAAGATTTCAAACAATATTTGGCAATACACATATACTCGTAACATTATCATGATTTACCTTATATTATACGAGTAAGATACCGTATCCTGTGTAATATTTATAATCTAGATACCTATCTATTGCATACCATCATCAGGTTATCTGTATAAAAACTCCTTAATGTGATGAGACTGCCGGTTACTTACAGTCTTCCTTTTTATTTCAATTTTTAACAAAAATCATTGCCACCTACGTTCCCTTAACTAAAAACCCTTAAAATACCATATCTCTAGATATTTTCAATACGTAAAAATCATAGATAAACAAAGTACCTATTGAACAGCAGCAGTGAGGTTAACCTATTTAGGAACTGTTAAATAAATAGATAAAGAATACATAACATAATATTACATCTAAGCCACATATTGGTATTTTTGTAAAACGATCAGTTATATCTTAAAAACAAAGTAAAATACTACAACATCTGTTCTTTGTTTTTTCTGGAAGCTGGTCAATAAGATTGAGTCTGGGACAAATAGTTCATCGACAAGTGGCACTTCAATGGACAGAAAAAAATGGACAAACAATGTGTGAAGATTGGTTTCAAGAGGTCCGTAAGACATAGAGTCCGAATACACGACAATACAATAATACAAGTACAAGGAACGTGTTTTTCAATAAAAGTGGTAGACCCGCAGATTTTTTATGATACTTGCTTTAGAAATTGACGTTTGAAAAGAATTTATTATGTGACTTACTTGACCGACAGTTGTTTTTTTATTAATTTGCTGTGTAAGGTACATTAATTTGATGAGGAGATGCGTGATTTATATAGCTATATCAGTACATACGGTGGAGAGTGAGGAGCCCTTCACATGCGCGTCCCAACACGCATTTGACAAGTTTATTAAGATTTATTGTTTTTGTGGTGTACCAATAAAGTGTTTATCTACTATCTATCTATTAAAAATTAAAACTGCTGACAACTGACAACTATGCCGCCAAAGAGCTGACATATCGATCGGCATCAGCTGGAATGTCATAAATGAAACCAGCCACGATTTGAAGATATCCATGCATTTGCGCAACCTTGCAACAGTAATCTAAAGATCCGAGACCGAGCGAGACATATGGTTTAATCACTATGTACTCATTCATAAAACAAATTGTTCCGCGACATTGTTATCTTACAATAAAACTCATATCTAGTCGTAATAGATATATAACTATATATCCTAGAGTCAGATGGGGCAATTCAGAGGCTGGGGGTAAATAAATGTACTTTCATGACACTTATTATTTTTTATGCTATTTTGTTTGTATAATTATGCGGTTCCGCGCGCCGCCGAAGACACACCGTTAGCCGGTTGTTTAGCGCGTATTACAAGTTTTATGTATGGGGACACCACTAATTTTTTTACTAAACTTTATTTTTGTATTTCTGTTATATAGCAAATATAATAATATAATACATATATTGGGATTTTTAAATATCTGGGAGTTTCAAATATCTGCTCAAAAAAATTGTATGGGGACGTCCCCTATTTTTTAACTTTGTTTTATTTTTAGATTTTTACCTACGCTTACACACAATTACCGCTGGATTCCAAATTTCATCCTTCTAGGTCATCTGGAAGTAGGTTAGATTTAGGTACTATATATCAGTCAGTCAGTCAGTGCTAAAATTTACGTGTTTTTGACCTTCATAATATCTTTATAACCGTTTGAGATAGCTTTATGAAATTTGGGCTTCTAGATGTCCTTATGGATATAATTAAACACACGTAGTTTTATGTGTTTACGTTAAAGAGGTTTTGAATTAGAGAAGGGTCAAAAGTTGCACCAAGTGGTTCGTGTAATATTACACTCGGCGCTGGCTAGCCAGTTCCTTTGCTTGAACTTGGCTTGACACGCTCCCGCGTGTCTAAATAGCTAGGGACATGTGTTTTTCACAAAATGTGTATTTCTATGGTCACAACAACAACAACAAATAATAAAAACAAAATAAAGTTAATAAAATGTTGCTCTCCATACAAGGAACGTGTTTTTCTACTCGAAGTTCATTTCGGGAATTTTTGCTGTATCATTACAATGGCAAAAGCTAGATTAATGTTTTTTTAATAGAATGTTCAACAATATAATAGCTATAACAACAAATAATAATCTATACTTCTATACTAATATTATAAAGAGAGAATCTTTGTTTTTTTGTTTGTAACGAATAGGCTCCGAAACTAATGGACCGATTTTAAAAATTCTTTCACTTATGAATAGCTCAATTCAGTGTGAGTGACATAGGCTATATGAGATTTTGAAAAATATTAGGGATCCGTAAGAAAACTGCAATATTGTGAACCAAGGTGTCACATATATTCATTAATTTGTGTGCGCTGAGAAAACTATTGATGATAGAATAAAATAATGTACTAGGGGTTTGTAGTACTTAATAATATCTACAAAATTGTCCACGGATATTTCATCCATCTATTTTGGTTTAGTCACAATAATCGAAACAGACATAATATTGATACGCTGTAATAAGTATTGGAGGTAGAATAAAGTAATGTACTAGGGGTTTGTAGTACTTATCAATACCTACAAAACAGTGTTTCTCTAACTTATCACCCATTATTATAGTTTTCACAGCTCATGCAATCAATGACTGTTTCAATTATTGTGACTAAACCAAAACATAGATATAATGCTTACACCAGATATAAGATAAACGATAAGTGTAGCGGTGGGTACAGCTACGGGGACGGCGACCGGACGCGGCGCCGGAGCCGGGAGATGGTGATTAGCGTAATTAACGCAATGAGTTCGTTAGAGCCGCACATTCATACCGATTAAACTGATAATATGATATTAGTACTTATGCTTCCTACGTTTATGTAGGGTACAACCATAGAGAGTATAGCGTGGAGGGTGGAGTGTCGGCAGACCTCTAGGAACATGCAGTCGACGTCAGGGAGCGCGGGGGCGCCGGCGGGGGCGCCGGCCTCCACGTACTCGCAGCCGTGCGCGCTCGCCCAGCGCTGCAACGTTACCGAACACGCACGTTACTCCACGCCGAGCTCGACTGCTGGAGTCTGCGGCGAGCGTCCTCCGGCCTCGGTTATTGTAGGTAACCGGTGAAACATTGCACTCTCCTTATAATGTAACAGGTCGATATACTTACGCTGCTGCTGCTCGCCCCTCTACAACTCTACAACTTGCATTACGACTAACTTTATTACTGCTCGTGGAATGTTATATTTCTATTTTATTGAATATATTTCAATAATCTCAACGTTAATATTAAACTGGGTAGATATTTCGGATCCTCGAAGCATATAGGTTACTCTAGTTTATACACCATTTATTATTGTTATTATGACGGTCATCATGCCTATTCTGTCTCGCGTGCATCCGCGTTCCGGCATACGAGTACGACGGGTTAAGATTAGGAGACTGATTTTAATACCATAATATGAATTGACTCGAGCAGTGTAATTGGGTAACCCGTTCTGTTGGAGTATAAATTCAAATTATTGTTACTTTATTAATGCAATAATAACGATTCTTCGGTATGCATTTATAATCTAGATTAATATACCTAGTTCAATTAGCCTCTTCAAGATAATATTGTAAACTACGAGCATGAGTTAGGCCCAGCGCGCACTGCTCTGCGTTAACCGTACTCTGCGTTTATTCTATCGTACGGCCTTTGAGACCTTATTTTGCCGCAATGCGCGCATTTCTCTGACACTGCATACTTCACAGAATATGCTTGCGGTTAACGACACGCAACGCAAGGCAGTGAGCGCTGGGCCTAAGAGTGAGCTCTTGCAAAATATGGATAAATGCTAAATAAGCGCACGAGGCACGGGCCGTGTGTGTATGTGTGTGTGTTGCTCGTGTCGAGGAGTCAAACAAGCGGCCGACCCACATGTTCTATGTCAGAACATAATACATATTGAAGAGCGACATGAAAAGAAAGGCCGAGAGGTCCTCTCGGAGAGCTGTGACCGGTGACTTGTGACCTGCAGGCTGCTGCTGCCGGTACCGATATACCTATGTATTATATAATATCCATGCGGCGGCAGACGCAGGCGCGGCGCGGCCTACACCGCTCGCCGCCGTGCTGGCCAGCTCTCTCACTGTTCACTGTACTCTATGACTATAATAATATATTATGTATGCACGACATGGCCGTACATCACCGTCGCCGTCTTATACTATCTATCATCATTTTATATCTCAACTTAAAGTTAGTCATTTTATTGTTATCACTGAGTATACAGTAAACCTCGTCACAATAAACTCTACTGTTAGTCACCTACACGCATGGTCGTTTTTGTTTATTTTGCATTTAACACAATTATTTCCGTACAAATCTGTACGAAGCAAAGCGGACACAAGGCGAGTGGCGAACGTCAAGGATAATCTCATCTCATTTTTATATAGCAGGTAATGTACATAATGTGATGTTTGAAAGAAGACAAGGAACAGTAAGTACCCCGGGAGCACTCACCCGGCGCAGGTCGGCGAGGCGGTCCTTGCTCCGCATGTCGGCAGTGGGCAGTGGGCAGTGTGCGGCGTGCGGCGGTGAGCAGAGAGCGGCGCAGGTGTGCGCGGGCGATGCGCTCGGCGGCGCGCCGGTATCTAATCGCGGTGAGCTGCGGCTGATAACACGCGGCCGCGCTGATATCACGCCGCGCTCCCTCGGCCTCCTCCGGCCTGCGCTCGCCGCTCGCCGCTCGCCGCTGACACACTAGGCTACACTCACCGCTGACACATCATGTTACATCTCGTACTAACACACTCTATCTAGTTCACTGCCACGAATACCTATACCTATTACTCGTAGGTACCTACCTATATCGGTATTTCGAACGTGCGTACCCAACTATGTTCATCATGTATTATTTTATCATCGTTCACGGTGATACCGGTGCCTAGTCTTAGTCGTGTACATAATATAGTATAATGTCACTTGCGAATAGGTATATAAGTTTATAGTATAGTAGGTATAAGATTATATAGTGCATGATGAGATTCAACAACTCATATCTCAGGGTGAATTTTGAGAATTTTGAATTATAAAACACTGGGTGGCACTGTGTCTGTTATGGGCAATCATGATGCTTACCATCGGGCACCTGATTTGCTCGTCTTGTCACCCACAATCATAAAAAAAAAGTTTACCTTTTATATTCCTATGTACCCACCAATGGGGCGGCTTGGTGGGGCAGGGTGGAACAATCCACCTACATAGTACCTAGTTATTATGTAGACTTTTGTGGTGACGTCTCTCATACGTCAATGAAAATGCAGTTACTTCATTGTATGCGTGTTTATTGTACTACACTTAATTACAGACTGCTCGTCTTATAACCTACTTATATCTATGCTTACTACAACAATATATGCTACAACATTATAATATGCTTACTACTACACCACATGCCCATCCAAAAAAAGAAAAAAAAATTACATTAAACATTTTTTTTTTAAATTACAAAATACTTATCAAAACATACAAAATATCTTACGCAATATATTTCTTAGTCCTATTCTTATGAATTAACCTCTCCTTTTCATTATCTAATATTATAACATTCGGTTCAACATCTTTTACAACTCTATAGGGACCTATATAAATTGGATCTAATTTACTTTTACTAGCTTCATTTTTAACTAAAACTAAATCGCCTGGCTTATACTCTATTACATTCTTATCACTATCATAATACAATTTCCTATTCAATTTGCTTTGTTTCAAATTTTCTTTAGCTTCTAATTGAGATTTTTGTAACCTATATTTTAATTCATACGGATAATCAGAATAATTATACATCGGATCCAAAGTACATGTTAGATTACTCGGAATATTGCAGTGTTTGCCGAAAACCAACTCATACGGAGTGTACTGCGTTACACTATGCACGGTTGTGTTATAAGCAAAACTCCAGTAGGGTAACCATGAACTCCAATTTTGCGGATTGTTTTGAGTTTGAATTCTCAAATATGCACCTAAATGTTTATGACTGTTTTCTAAAGCACCTATTGTCTGATGATGGTATGCGGTTGATTTTAATTGTTTTATACCTAAAAGTTTGCAAACCTCTTGCATTGTAGAAGAAATAAATTCAGTTCCTCTATCAGTTATTATTTCACGTGGAATGCCATATCGCAAAATAAAATTATTTACGAAAGCCGTTGCTACTGTAACTGTATCCTTAGCGGTGATAGGATAAGCCTCAACGTATTTCGTCAAATCGCATTGAATAGTCAATATGTATACAAAATTACTACTATCACTACTTATAGGGCCTACTAAATCTAAAAATACTCTATCGAAAGCTGAATTTCCTATATTAGTTATAACCATGGGTTGCTTTATGTCCTTATAATGTTTTTGTCTTTGACAATCACTACACCTACTCACAAAATCGGTTACGTCTTTTTCGAGACCTGGCCAAAAGTATCGACGACGTATATTATTCAGCATGCGCCGAATGCCAGCATGACCACTGGACGGTAGCATGTGAAAGTCATTCAATATAACGCGTTTATCATCATCATTATCTATCTTCTTAACTCCTCTCAATATATGTAATCGGGGTCCGGACCATGCTTCTAAACTATTTATGTACTGAGTTAACTCTTTTATTAAATTACCATTTCCCTCATTTCTTATAATATACAACGATTCTATCTTTAATTTATTGCAGAACAAGTTCAGGTCTTTCACAAAGACATCTCGTGTACATTGTGACTTTACACTGGGCTTGATGCAAATCATCGATTTAGAGGGTATATACGCTAGCATTTCTGTTTCATCACGAACTTTCGCTTTCATTTTAATCCATTCGCTTGTTTCAGTCAGTATAAGTTCTGTGTAATCTTTTGGAAGTTTAAGTACCTCGACTACTCGTGGGTGATCAGTCCACTCGTTCTTTGAGTTACTTTCTTCCTCTGGATTAACATTTACTTTATTATTCTCTTCCATTCTCTTCTTTTGTGCTCTCGTTAAAACTGATATAACTTTTTCATTCATCTCTTTCAATTCATCACTCGATATCACAATTCGAGACAGTGCATCTGCAGCTACATTGTCTCCTCCTTTCACATACTCTACTGAGAAGTTATATTCTTCCAATAATAGTCTAAACTTCATAAGTCTACTACTAGGGTTTGACATATTAAATAAATATAGTAGTGGCTTATGATCTGTCTCAATAATAAACTTTTTGCCATAGAGATAAGGCCTAAAATAATTTACAGACCAAACGATTGCCAACAATTCTTTTTCAATAGTTGCATAATTCTTTTCAGCTTTATTTAAGCTTCTACTTGCGTACGCTACGGGTCTATGATCCTTATTACTCAAAACTGATCCAATTGCGTATCCCGATGCGTCAGTTTTTAATACAAAGGTGTTATTTTCACTAAAATCTGGATATTGAAGTAAGGGTGGGCATACTAAACTTTGTTTTAATCTTAAAAAAGCTTCTCTGCATTCAGTTGTCCAATTAAATTCTACATTCTTTCTATTTAAGTTATTAAGTGGTATCGTTATCTGTGCAAAATTTGGAATAAATTTACGATAGTAATTAGCAAATGCAACGAATCGTCTAACTTCGTCTGCATTTTGAGGTTCTGGGTATTTATTTATCGCTATAACCTTTTCTGGATCAGGCTTTACGCCTTCTGATGTTACTAAGTGACCTAAATAAAGGATTTCCTTTTTAAGAAAATCACATTTGGTTGGGTTTAATTTTAAATTTACTTTTCTCAGACGAGTTAATATGTCAATGAGGTTTTTATTATGAAACTTAAGATTTCTTCCAAAACAAATCACATCATCTAAATATACTAGGCACTTTTCATAGTTAAGACCTGCCATTGCGACAGTCATTGCACGTGAAAAAGTATTGGGGCTTATTTTAAGTCCCATTGGAAGACGTTTCATTTGATAATGACCTTCATGTGTTGTGAAAGCTGTGTATTTTCTGCTGTCTTTATCAAGGGCTAATTGGTAATAACCTTGATGTAAATCTAAATGAGTAAAATACATAGAACCAGATAAAGAATCTAATATATCGGTAATGTTGGGTAAGGGAAATTTATCGTCTAGTATGGAATCATTTAGTTTTCTGAAGTCTATCACTAAACGCCATTTTTTATTTGCTTCAGCACTTTTTTTTGGAACTAATAGAACTGGACTCGACCAATCACTACTAGATGTTTCAATAATATCTTTATTTAGCATATCCTTTACTTGTTTCTTTATTTCAGCTCTATGTGTTAAAGGTAGCCTATATGGTTTTTTGTAAACCGGGGTTACGTCTGGCTTTAAAATTATTTTCTGTTCATCAAGCTTTGCCGTATTTAACTTATCACCTTCTAAATGGAATACGTCTGAAAATTTAGCACATATATTAATTATAGATGTTCTTTCTTCATCATTTAGATGCTCTAAGTTCAGGATTGATAACAGTTTTCGAACCCTTTTTGCGTCAATATTAGCTTTTTCAAAAGTACAAATAGTATAGTCAGTTAAACTTTCTATTTCTGGTGTTAAATTTGTAAGATGTACTTCTGTTTCCCTAGTGTTCAAAACTCTTATTGGAAGTTTGCCATTTCGTACTTCTACAATACCACCTGATAAAAACACACCTTCACACAATTCCTTCTGTACCACCACGCATTCTCCTTTCAAGCTACTGTTAATGTGAAACAGAAATTCACACCTGGGAGGCACTACTAAATAATTTCGTTTTTGGCAATGTTCAAATTCTAATGGTATCTCTACATATTCATTCGTATATAAAATAGCAATAGTATTCAATTCATAATTCAAAACACAACTATACGTCTGCAGAAAATCTTGTCCTAAAATTCCGTCCGTAACGCATGGTAAACCTTTCAATATATAAAATTTATGTCTTACAGTATAATTATCATTCAAAGAAAGATCTAAATAAACAAAACCTTCGGTACGCAATTCACCGCCAACTCCTTTTATTCGAATGTTATGAGACTGGTATGGAATATTCAAATGTTTTACAGTCTCATATTTCACTACTGATAATGTTGCTCCTGTGTCTACTAGCCATCTATGATTGTGCTGACCTACTTTTAATTGAATGTAATTACTGTAATCTAATGAAAATATTGAATTAAAATCGAAAAAACTGGATTTCGTTAGAATTAGATTTAGAATTTGACTCACCTTCGATGTTAGCTTCAGTCATCGTATTTAATGTGCGGGTTCCTTGACCTCGGTTGTAATTTTGGTAGTTATTGCCACGATATTGACTTCGACCACGACCACCACGGTTGTTGGACCAACCACGTGACGTGTTATACGAGCTCGCCTGACAATTATTGTTGTTCTGGAACTGCCGACCTTGACCAAAACTGGGATTTTGGATACCTCTGCCTCGTCTAGGGTACCTATTTACAAACCTACCTCTACCAGTTTGACGATTGTAGTACAAAGTACCTTCCGAATTAGACATAGTTGACGACAACTCTTCATCCTTCGCCGCTCGTATGGCATCCTTCAGACTTGTATATCCTCGTGCTGCAATGATAATACTTAAATTTCTATTTCTCAATCCGTCGGTAAACCTTTTTATCGCTAGATTTTCATTAATTGGTTTCAACACAGAATACGCGTTCTGGTTACCGTCGGCTTGCGAAATAGTCAAGTCAACAAAAAGTTCCTCGATCTTTTTACCAAAATCATCAATGCACTTTGAACCTTGCTTGGTTGCTTGCTTTGGTTGCTTGGTTGGTTGAATAAGTTCAGCATGAATTGCATTGCTCGATTTTTTCGATACTAAATGATTTTTCATATCCGTGATAAGTGATTGACATGAATCATACTCTTGAGATAATCGCAATTTGGCACTCTCCGTGAGACGTGTTTTCAAAACGAAATTAATTAAGAGTGGATGAGATTCCTCACTTATCATGGAACTGTAAAGTTCAATCGCACTAATTAGTTTCTTGGTTACCCTATCATCCCCTGTCAATTCCGGTAATAATAACGTAGCTGTTCTTAACTCAAATTTCTCCATAGTTACAGCTGTATTAGTTAAAACTACTGATTCAGAACAAAACTTCTTAATTTGCTTATATAGAGACTCTGTACTACCACATAACTCATTAATTAATAATATTTCAGTATCTTTTATGTTTCCGCTTTCAACCTGCGCTTTTATTATATCATAAAAATTAATAAATTCTCTATATAACACATTTGCTTGCTCTAACTTTTCACTTAACCTCTCTTCTGTTCTCTTATCTAATGCTAACTTAAATAAATTATCTTTAAGCCCTTTTAACTTATCGTGAATCTGTTTTAAGTCTGTCGCCATAATACGTTTTAATTATTCAATTTATTCAGTTATACACTTACGCTATTTACTTACGTGTCATGTTCTTATTTTACCTTCTTACCATACTTTTAAACATTATAATATTTTATTTTATTACCTATCCGCATTAAACATTCTAATTTATTATCTATTTATTGTCCAAGTCCATGGACCTTATTTATTGTCTACTTCCATATTAAAAAAAAATTGTCCACCTCACAACGTAAAATACCACGCAACGCATAAAATCACTTCAAAAAAATATTAATCACTGCACTTTTTGTGACCTCAATTTCTATATACTCGGATAATGCACGCTATAATTTATCGACACACTATTTAATTTTTAACTAGGTCGTTGATTATGTGGTGACGTTGATGAAAGAATTCTTCTGGCATCTCCTGCTGTTGGGCTGGGCTGGACTGGACCGGGCTGGGACTGGGCAGCCTCGATTCTGTTCTGGAACTTAGTGCGGTGCAGGCTGGCAGTCCGGAACTCTGCAGTCGGTAGTTACCACGTCATGCGCTCGAATTCCAAATTTCTTTTCCCAACGTAGCACTCCGCTGGTAGCACCAACCTGGCCTGGCAGGGTCGCCATGTGGTGACGTCTCTCATACGTCAATGAAAATGCAGTTACTTCATTGTATGCGTGTTTATTGTACTACACTTAATTACAGACTGCTCGTCTTATAACCTACTTATATCTATGCTTACTACAACAATATATGCTACAACATTATAATATGCTTACTACTACACCACACTTTTGAGCAAAATAAGTAAAAGGGGTATAAGTTATAGCGATAAGAGTAAATGTACTCGCGATCCCTTGGTCCTAGCGAGTCCTAAGAGGTCGAATCTGGGGTCTACGCGTTCGTCTGGAGAAGGTGGAGAGAACGGTGGGTTCATAACGAGTCACACTGTGGCACGTTGGGGAAAAACCCCATCGAGTAACACTTGCATCACAGCGTGACAGAACTGCGTAGTCTAATTGGTACGAGTATTAGTCAAATAATACAAAAAAAATCAAAAATTGAAATCTGTCCATATATTGAGAAAATTTATTACCACAGAAAAAATTATAATTGATGAACATGGGTTTGTCCCTAGAAGATCTACTGTTACCAATCTCATTACGTGCCTTGACACATGGACATGTACTAACTAGAATGATCGCCACCCAACTGATACCATAACATATAATACTTAGACTATGAGAAAGCTTTCGACAGAGTACCCATTAAAAGATTGATTGCAAAGCTAGATCACTTTAAAATTCGAGAAATACTACTCGAATGGATAGCAGACTTCCTTATTAACAGACAATTCAAGGTTAGATTGGGAAACACTCTATCCGAAGCCCACAATGCTTACAGCGGGGTCCCACAAGGCTCAGTGCTCGAACCAATTCTGTTTGGAGTCTTACAACAGACTTGAAAAGTGCCATTAAATCAGACCTGTCTATATTTGCTGATCAGATATCAAAATTATAGGAAATCCACTGGTTGCCAACAATATTATTCAGCAAGACTTAGATCTGATAGTGCAATAGACACACGAATGGCTGATCTCACTTAATTTTTTTTTATGATATTGAGTGACCGGACGAGCAAATCAGGTGCCTGATGGTAATCAAACACCTGATTTGCATCATGATTGCCCATATCGGACACAGTGCCACCCAGTGTTTTAAAATTAAAAAATAATCTGCGCGGCACTACACTGCGCCTGTCACCCTGAGATATTCAAACTCAAACAATTTATTCAAATAGGTCATAATCTGACACTTTTGTACGTCAATGAAGATAAACAGTAATGAGTCTACCGTGCGTTCGGAAAGATACCTCTACAAGAAGAACGCACAAGAAACTTGTAGGGCTTAATTTTTTCAACAGATAGTTTGTAATGTGCGTGATTTCGGCCAGATGGGCGTAGGTTCTTATAGTGTGCCTATAGGTGTTGTGTGGCACTGAGCCCACTGTGAGATCGTTTGAGAAAGCCCTTGCTCCGTGAACTAGCCAGCGGTTAAAAGTTAAATGAGCATGAGAAATGGGTTCTCAGAGCATGGGTGTTCGTTCGGCCTAGAGGATGAGAATACCGACTAATATTTATAAAGAGCGCCAGTCGATGTTCTCATCACTAGCATGAGATGTTGGATGCAAATAAAACAGAACACAAAATAAGATCATAAGTTCATTATATTGACACAAAAGTATTGAATATAAATTAGGTAATCACAGAAAGAAAATATAAAATAAAAACCTTAGAGTAACACCCTAAATACACAGATAATTATTATAATATAGGGTTACGACTTTATTAATGAGAGGAGAGTCCTAAATACAACCTGAGGAGTATAGGGATATTATTATCCTAGGACCTCCTTAAATACTAGGCTTTCCTACCTATTTTGGCCAGAATAAAATTAAATAAGCAAAATTAAAAATATATAAGGTGAAGCAGTTCAAAAATTAATGATAAATGAGGCAAAGGGGGGTCAAGCCGTGGTACACGACAAAATGGCGTCGGCCCTCAAATCGACGCGTCCGCGTGTCCGTTCCCACGGACTCGCCTGGGAAAACAGCCTGTACCCGTGCGATGCGCGGTGCGATCGGCGTGTACCCACGAGATACGTCAGGAGATCGGCCTGCGCCCTCGAACTCGAGTGGGTACACAGCCCGTACCCGCGTACTCGACGGGTAATGAACCCGTACCCGGAAAGATGTCTGGATACACAGCCCGTACCCTGAAGATGACTGGATACACAGCCCGTACCCTGAACCCTGTGAACAATCACAGATTCGAGCCGTGTTCCAGAAAAATCTAGGTAGGGCATGAGCATGAGGTAGGTATTACGAGAGAGAGAGAGAGAGAGAGAGAGAGTAGATATACAAAGGGAACTTACCACGATTCACGTGGGGAATAACGGTACCCTCCAGATTGTCCACGCCTGGTTTGATGTAGATAAGTTCCTATCAACAATTAATAAACACATTATACACAAATACCTATGATGAGATCGGCGAGGGGACCTCGCCGTTAGAAGACGGTAACAAAAGAAAAAAAATACCAATGAGATGCTCACCGAAGAAAAGAGTAGATCACTGATTTTAATTTACTACTTGTCCCGACTCTGGGAACGAAAAATAAAAATTTCTTAAGAAAATAATTGAATTTTTACAATATCTCTCACAAACATGTCGGGGTTGACCACGCCCGAGGGCACGGCCCACCCCCGACCAATTAATCACCTCTGTAAGCTATCGAGGTAGCTGATGGAATGCCCGAGGATCTTTTTTTTTTTTTTTTTTTTTTTTTTTTTTTTTTTTTTTTTTTTAAATGACCTATGCTGTTGGCCTCGGATGGCCTCTACAGCTTTACCGGGCAGTGGTGAGCGCAGGAGGCGCTCGACCCAAAGTTTAAGGGCGACTAGCACAAGGGCACCTAGACGGTACGAACCTCGGCTTGGGCCGTCGCCAGAATACGTGGGGTCAGACTTGCCCTGGCACCCCAGAAGGGGAGTGTCCTAGGGCCCTATCAATGGTTTGATCTGCTTGATTATTTGGAGAGAAACTAACCGATCTGAAGGATCTGAGAGATCTTCGACCTCGCCGGCGAGGTCGGTGTTGTGATTGTGTGAGTTGGTGGATCTGGTATCCGACACCAGTACCGAAAACGGAGCGTCTGTTGCGTATATTGGTAGGATTGGGCGAACCTAGAGCCGCCGATGTGACGGCGGCGATAGAGTCGTCCGGGTCGTCCAGGACGTTGCGAGGGCGTCTACGGAGGGGAGGAGTTCCAGCTTGAACTATCGAGTAGTTCGAGGCTTGGACTACGAGGGGGTTGGGGTGGTGGGGAGCCGCGTCAAAGTAGCGGCGGGAGCAATCCTTCATGAATTGAAGGATGGAGGGAAGTTCCAGGTCGCAGTGCAAGTCGGCGTTTCGCTGGTACCAGCTAGCGCCGACCGCCTTGCGAATGAAACGGTTTTGGATGACTTGAAGCTGGTTCAAGATGACGGGGGACGTCTGAGCGAACGCAACTGAGGCGTAAGTCATGACGGGGCGTATGCAAGTTTTGTAAAGTGTCACCTTATTTCTAAGGGACATCTTACTGCGCTGGCATAGGACCCCTCCTATGCCAGCGCAGTAAGATGTCCCTACAAGAAGATACCTCTACACACAGAAGGTGAGACGGCCTAAGAAGTAAGCCGCTCGGTTTCGGACGATCTGGACGTGTTTCGCGAAGGTGAGTCGACGATCAAGGGTCACGCCAAGATACTTTGCATGGGAGGCCCAGGGGACAGGCTGGTTGTGAAGCTTAAGAGATAGCTTCTTCGGGTTAGGTTTAGTGGGATGAAAGTACATTGCTGTACTTTTATCCGGGTTAACCGTGATGGCCCACTTCTTAAACCAATCGCCATAAGAGCGAAGGGCTTTTTGAAGTCGGCCGATCAAGTGGGCGCTGTTCCACCCTCTGGTATAGAGAGCGGTATCGTCAGCGAAGAGAGCTATCTCTACGAGTGGAGATCGAGGGATGTCGCTGGTATATAGCGAGTAGAGAAGAGGAGAGAGCGCAGAGCCCTGAGGGACTCCAGCTCCAATGGGGTGGGGAGAAGAGCGGTCTCCCTCGACACGATAGCGAAAGTTTCGAGCTCTGAGAAAATCTTGTATGATGAGTACAAGACGGTCCGGCACACCGAACTGATATAACTTGTATATCAGGCCGTTGTGCCACACCTTATCGAATGCTTTCGCCACGTCCAAAAATACCGCTATAGTCCCTTGAGGGTGAGGG
The DNA here is from genome assembly GCA_947063395.1 of Hemistola chrysoprasaria. Classification (NCBI taxonomy): domain Eukaryota; kingdom Metazoa; phylum Arthropoda; class Insecta; order Lepidoptera; family Geometridae; genus Hemistola; species Hemistola chrysoprasaria. The sequence goes on along the minus strand of OX346716.1, from coordinate 16,773,244 downwards.
CGGAAGTGGGTCGGTTTCATGTTAAAACCTTCTAAGATGTACTCCGTGATGCGGTGTACTTGTTGAACACATGAGTGTTTGGCTCGAAAGCCAAACTGCTCGTTAGGAAGGAGGTTAAGGGACCTAGTGACTGACCAGAGACGCTTCACGAGGAGGCGTTCATAGATCTTCCCCAGCGAGCCGAGGAGACTAATAGGGCGGTAGCTAGAAGACTCTGATGCCTTTTTGCCTGGTTTGTGAATGCCGATGACGTCGGCAGTCTTCCAAGCGTCGGGGAAAATACAATGGCTCATAGCAGCATTGAAGATGCTGACTAAGAGGTAGACTAAGGGGGTCGAAAAGTGCTTGATCACTTTATTAGTGATGCCATCCGCACCAGGAGCTTTCCTGGCGTGGAGATCCTTGATTATCGACTCAACCTCGCAAGCCTTTATAGGCTCAATGGGGTCGGAGGGGGGTAGGGAGGATTTAAGTTCGACTGCGCTGTTCACCGCAGCGAGGTGAACAGGGTCAACTTGATCGAGACTGGGGCTGCATTGCGCCTCGAGGCTATCGGCCAGACATTCGGCCTTTTCATCGTCATCGAACGCGGGAGGGAGATTGGGTCGGGTCAAGGGAGGCATTGCGACTACAGTGTCATTTTTCAGGGCTCGCGCCAACCGCCAGTAAGCCTGGTGAGTGGGCTCGAGCCCCGAAAGTAAATCTTCCCACCTCTGATTGCGGAGTTCACTCATACGGGTACGAACTGCTCGTTCGTAGTACCGTAGATTGACTCTGTTCACTTCAGTGGGACTGTAGTCGTATGCTCTAATGGCTGCGTTCTTTGCTCTCAGTAGTTCCCTCGCATCTTCAGGCAGGGCCCAGCGTCGGTCATCCTCGGCTGGTACCTGCCTGGAGGAGTCACCGATGGCGGTGTGGAGGTGACTAGTGAGAGCATCGATCGAGCGGGAGACATCGTCGGGGGTAACTATGTCGTCGGGGATTCGGTCCAGAGCGGGTGAATGGATGGCCTTTAGGGTTTCTCCTAAATGCTTCCAATTCACTACCGTTTTCGTTCGAGTCAGTCTGTCGGAAGGGTCAGGGCCTAGTCTCATCAAGACGGGTCGGTGGTCAGAGTCGAGCTCGTGTAGTACTTCCAAAGAGCGTAACTGGAGTGTTACGTTCTTTAGGAGCGCTATATCGAGCACTTCGGGGTTATGGGCGGGGTTTGGAGGGTAGCGGGTTGGGGAGCTGGGAGCAATGACCTCAAAGTTGAGGTCCTCCGAAAGAGAGTACAAATCGTGACCGTTCACGTTTGATCTATTGCAGCCCCAGAGGGTTTGTTTGCAATTGAAGTCGCCGGCCAAAATGACGGCGCCTCCAAGGGAGAGGAGGGACTCAAAATCACTCCTGTGAACTTTCTTGTTACCGGAGAGGTAGCAAGAGGCAATAGTAATGGGCTGATGGCCGGACATCGCGATACGGCAACAAGACGCTTCGAGATCGGTAAGAAGAGGAGTGGTTATAGGAATACAGTGAAGAGACCTTTTGTAATAGATAAGAGTGCCGCCTTTTACAGCGTCAGTTCTATCATTACGAACCAGCAAGTAGTTTGCGATCTTAGGATCCCTCTTGCTTGGTTTTAGAAAGGTCTCGCTCACAAGAAGGATGTCTACTTGGTGGGACGAGAGGAATTCTCGGATAAGAGCCCGTTGGTCCTTATCCGATCCGGAGCCTAACCCGTTGGCGTTGTAAAATGCCAACGAAAGGGAGTGGGGTTTAACTCTCTTAGGTGTACTATCCATAATGGAAGTACTTAAGAGAGGGGGGCGAGGGTGGACTTGATCGTGCGGATCAAGTCCCTGTGTTCAGCCATGACCTGAACTATGTGGACGGGGTCGTTTGGGGCCATCGACAGTTTGCGGCTGAGTTCGCAAACAGCGTCGATATCGACACTCATAATGAGCGACATAAGCGAGGAAATATCCGGATTACCTCGGGGAAGGGCCTGTGGGGAGGCCAAGAGGGGCTTGGGAGGGCGAATTTCTGCTCGGGCGGGAGCCGTTGCAGGGGGTGAAGACTTGGTTGGCAGGGGGGCTGAGCGCTCCTTACTAAACCAAGCGTTGGTTTTGGGTAGGGGTGCGGGCACGAATTGTGGTGCCGGGTTCGAGGGCGCTGAGGTCAGCTTAGGGCTGATCCCTTGATAGCGCGGAATGAGGGGAGGAATAGGGCGGCGAGACGGAGTTTGTCTCTGTGGCCCTCTGGTTCTAGGGGCCTTGGGACAGCCGCGATAGTTCGCAGTGTGTCCCTGGTTCCCACATAGAACACAGGAAGGAGGGTCAGGGCTATCCCGAGTGCGGGAGCACTCGGTCGTGCTATGATCGCCTAGGCACTTAACGCACCTAGGGCGGGCGAAGCAGAAACGGGCGGAGTGCCCGTAGTATTGGCATCTGTGGCACTGGGCGGGGGTACCGTTTCGGTGGGGAGTCTCAACAGAGAGCCCCGAGAGGTTGCAGACCATCTTCAGGTTGAAGATGGCCTTCCCCTCTGGGGTCTTGTCGAGGACCACCAAGATAAGGTCAAAAGGGGTTTTATCCCTTCCGCTATAGAGACGGTGGACTTCTTTGATGGGATAGCCCTGTTCTTTGAGATCGTCAGTGATTAAGTCACTGGCGAGCTCTTTCGGAACACCCCGGATAACTACACGGAGGTGTTTTTCCTCTTCCAGCGCATAGGTGTGGTAGCCTATGTGCTGCTCTCGGAGAATATGGGTGATTTGGCGGTGGGCATCGGACGTTCTCACCTGGACTTTGATGCCCAGTTGAGTGGACCTAGCCGAAACGATTTCGACCTCTTGGTCGGTGAAAATGTGCCTGACTTCTTCCCACCTTACCTTGTCGTGGACAAGGAAGGGAGGAGGGAGCTTGGCTGGTCGGGATTGAGGTGGTGCGGGAGACTTAGAGTCCGGAGTGGACGAAGAAGAGGATGGCAGAGTGCCTGAGGCCGGGCATATGGCTTTCGCCGGAGGAGGGGGAGAGGCGGTGGCGGCTGCGCGCTTTTTGCCCTTCTTGGTGACTTCAATGAAGCCCTCAAGAGACGGGGGGATTTGGGATGGAAATGGATCACAATCCATTTCCGAGTCAGGGGAGAGCGGAGAGTCCGCAAAGTGGATAATGGGGACAGGGCGCGCCGCAGTGGCGCGGGAGTGTTCGGAAGAGGGCGAGCGGTTTCGCGAAAGTGAACTGTCGCGAGAGGGCGAGCGGTCGCGGGTGGGGGAGCGGTCACGGGAGGGGGAGCGATCGCGAGAGGGGGAGCGGCCGCGGGGAGGAGAGCGGTTGCGGAAGCAGTCGCGGGAAGGAACGCGGTTACGGGAAGGGACGTGTTCGGGACTAGCAGGGGAAAACCGCGGAGTTAGCCGATCGGCGGCCGACTTTGCTTTGCTTGAAGGCGCAGCAATACGGGAGGACATGAGGGGTACGATATTAGCGGAGTTGTACTCCGCTAATATTGTCCCGTGATGTTTTTGAAGCCATGAACGTAAGTCCATGGCTTCAGAGTAATAAACTTTAAGGGCCTACGGGCGCTGGGGGAGGAGGTCCCCAGCGAGGTTAAATAGGGTTGATCTCCTTGCCGGGTATAGACAGGGAGGTGTGTGCCTAGGTGTATCCTAGTGAGTGTCTAACTCGTCAACCTTAGCCAAAGTTGCGAGCTAGTTCCGGCTACTCGGCAGTCTTAGCAAAAACTGGTAGCCGGGTGTGTGCCTACGTACTTGGGGTTGTCGAGAGGAAATGTTCCTCCCGAGAGTGGACCCAAGCCCTGCCGGATTTTCGCGTTTTCTCTGAAGGAGAAACCGCGGGCGCTCCGGGTCCACGCCCAATCGGTTTCGTTGGCACCGTTAGGTATCCACCAATTGACCACTGAAGGTGGGTTTTGTTCTTAAAGAAACAAAGGGTGCTTTATAAAAGAAAGCGTTCGCTTTGAAAAAAGCGGTTTTTTCCTTGAATGGCGATAAGGCGCAGTGCACGTGGGCAGCGCAGGTGGCCGCTTCCGAGAAAGCGCACGTGGGTAGCGCAGGTGGCCGATTCCTGGAAGTCGCTCGCGGCTCGGTCGGCCAGCGGGCGCAGGTAGGGACGTCCGAGCGGCGCGGGGGCCAAGACCGGAATCAATGCCCGAGGATCTCCGATCGGCAGCATATATAGGACCGGCTTCGACCGCGAGCGAACCTTCGAGAATCTTCTGTTACGTGGGGGATTAGTGATACCATCCCTCGAGAGGGATTCCCACAAAAACTGCTAAACCACAGCAGGAAGAAATAACATGCCTCGTGAAGAGATGCTAAAACGCCCTAATTACATTCCAGAACAATAAGCCTGAATAAAAATGACAATCCCCTATCCTACTAGGATCGATGGAGGGACCTACGACTATTAAAATTACTGGTATCCTATATATATATAATAATAATAAATCCAAAATAACCCATGGTATTTAATTTATGCTTTAATAAGACCTATCTATATAAAAAAATAAAGTATACATATTTAATAAAAAAACTGGTTAGGTTAATTTTTTGTTTGTTTTACCATTATCAAATTTAGTGCAGTTTTCGGCTACTGACAACACCAGTTTACGACGTTTGCACCTGTTGCATGGCCTGTTTTCGTCTGGCGCCACCCGCCAACAGATATGTGTCGATCCTAATGAGCTGATTCTAGAGAGTAAGAGTACCTAGGTGTTGCCGACCGCCGTAAAGATATTGGAAGATATTGGAAGATGTGATTCCATTTATCGAGTGCCTACCTACATGTAGAAAATGTTCAAAATATTATATTCGTTTTTGGAATTTAGTGTTCATAGCAATGGTCCATCTAAATATGTGAGGCGAATACCTTTAAAATTTATTAGGATTAATTTTATTACTTGAAATTTCAAGAAGGTTAAGCCCTCAGGTGTTACAAGTTTCACAATATTAGGTTTGCTTACATTCGTTTTCTTTGAAGGTGCCGCGAGGCGCTTATGCAGAAGTTTCCAGGCATGTTTGTCCTCTATGTACTGGTTGATGAAACTCATCATGCCCAGTAATTTCGCTGGTAACATTGCCCTTCAGTCCGGAACACAGTATTGTTTGCACATTATATGCTTGCCTAATGCTGCAAAGTGCACAGTTCTACACATAGGTAACAACAATCCGAACATTCAGTACCGAATAGGATCTGTGCCACTGCAACCTGTGAAAACACGAAAAGATCTCGGTGTTACCATTAAACATAACCTCAAGTGGGATGTTCACATCACAAATATAACCAAGAACGCCAACTCTTTGCTGTATATTATAAGAAAAGCTTTTAATATTATCACCAAAGATCTGTTTACCAAGATATAATATAAGAGATACACTCGGCCTCTACTAGAGTATGCTTTACAAATGTGGAATTCATATTTCCAGAAGGATATACTTTTGTTAGAAAAGGTACAACGGAGAGCTACGAAAATGGTTATTTCCCTAAAAGACACAACTTATGAGGATCGACTGATTGAGTTGAAGTTGACAACACTGGAAGAACGTAGACAGAGGGGTGATCGATCTCATTGAAACATACTAAATACTAAATGGACAATGTTCATGAGGAATACAAACACACACCTAAGAGGACACTCACATCAACTAATCAAGCTTCCAAGTGCGAGTAACCCAAGAAAACACTTCTTGACAAACCGTGTACCAAAACTGTGGAACAATTCGCAAGAGACTGGTATTAGTGCTACTTCAGTGAACAGATTTAAAAACAAACTAGATAAACATTTAGAAACTAAGAAAATTTTTGATACACTAGTGCAGTGATATGCACGCATCGGCTTATGCTCCTAGTGGATTATTAAATAATAATAATTTATAATACATATAACGCTACAGCCAACTTGCGCCCTTTTCTCCCCTCAACTCCCTTTTTTTGGTACTCACTTAGTGTCTAATCACATATAGACTTTTAGGGGGAAACTTGAGGGTAAATAAAACGCCTGTATAAGTAACCCTGAGCTGGTTCTTATATTATCAAATTTCACATTTAGTACTAATAAAATGCACAACATAACGCATGCGTGTTCTAACTTGCCAGTGACGCCATCTAGTTGAGAACGTCGCAAACTAAATTATACATACTAATATATTAGGCATGTTGCGCTTGAACATACCGCCCACCAAGGACATTATTGAAAGAATGTCCTTCTAAATATGTATGTAAAACCGCCCACCGTGGCTGAACTGGGTCTCCGATATAAGTGTCGTTGGTGAGTAGTAAAATATACATAGGTGCACTATATTGACCTGTTACAAAAATACATTATAACTATTGAACTTAAAATTAGGTATAACTGATTGATCTGACCACAGTATATTTGTTATGAACATTATAACTTTCCGACTGAAATCACATATATGAATGAACTTAAATAGATACATAACCGAAGTAATGGAAGCTAAACATTCCATGAATTCTTAATGAACTACATATAATCCTAATTTACACTAAACAAATTACTCAAATTAACTGTTATCCTGTGCTTTTAGACTAAAACATTACCTTACAATAAGGTTGAACTTAACAAACTAGGTACGATTATATGTTTTGGTGAATGATGTGACCAATTGAGAGATAAAATCTAACTTATATTCCCCATAATTCACTCGAGTAACCATTGACCTAGAGGACGATCCTGTTTCTTAACAATAAATACGGACCGACTTCATAAGCTCTGGACTAAGTCCACATGTATCTCTGCATAATCATCACCAAATACTTCTGCAACCAATGTCTCCGAAACAAAAGCGGAGTTTTCTGCACAATCTGCCATCCAAACAACGAATTCATTTGAACTGACAGACGACAGCGGCCTAATTTTATTTTATCTTCACCGATACAAACCTTGACTTTGCTGTAAGATGAGATTTCCTGACCTGATTTGACCTATTCAACATTCCGCTGCATGTAGCTCTTGGGTGTGTACTGCGAGAAGTGTCACGATCTGATTCCAGATTACCGATTCTGGTGTCAAGACTACGTGAGACCTGTGCCTTGGACGAATTAGTAAACTTAGCACGATAAGTATTACATTTTTCTAATAAATCTTGTGATATTGCTTTGTTAACTCCTAGTTTTGTGTTTTCTAATCCTATTTTTCTGTCTGTTTCAGGTCTTATCACCGAGGAGAGTTGCACTGCGTTCCCGAACTTGTCTTCACTTCGGCTCCAGGTAAGTCCTAAAACTTTAATTGTACTATTTGATTTAATTTCTTTGTCTTTATTGTTTTCAATTTCTGTATTTCCTTTATGTTGCATGTCGCTTACAGTATATTCCAATTGCTTATTTAGATTCTTTCTATTCTGCTTCTTTTGCTTAATTCCTTCTTGTTCTATAAATTATTGCTTACAAGGATCTGCTTGTGTAGTTTGCTTTACCATCAGCGCGTCGTTGATAAGAGCTTCGTGGTCGTCAGGTACGGAAGCGTCGACTCTAATATGTGTGATCGTCTCATCTTCTACAACAGCGTGATAAGGTAAGTTGATACCTTTTGATTGTATAGCTATAATATCACTCAATGATCTTTTGTTTCCCTGCTTACAATCTTCTTGCATAAATCCCTTGTCCTTTTCCTGAATATCTTTATTTGATCTATGTTCTAATCCATTTAGTATTTTTACAGAAACTGTCCTGGAATTATCATTGTTTCCGAGTGGATTTTCATCGTGTATTCCTAAGTTTTCTACATGTCTCCTTTCCTTTGTTCGTCTGATATTATCTGTATAATTCCTTTTATTCTCTTTTTCCTTGACATAAGGGTGCATAACGCGAACTTTCGAATTTGTTTCAGTAAACTTTCTGTTATTTAGGGCACCAGAAAGAATCCACCCTATAGTGGTGCTCTGAGCAATGAGTGATCCAGTCGGACACTTCATTATACCTTCCTTCATTATAATGCCGTAAACATCCGCACCTAACAATATGTCTATTTTGTTGGGTACGTTGAACTGTGGGTCTGCTAACTGCAGATGATTTAACTCCATCCAATCTACCAGCTCTGCCTTCTGTTCCGGAAGGTAAGCTGTGATCTTGCTTAAAACATAAGCTTCTATTTCCATCTTAAAAGCTGGATCCATCCGTGAGTGTACTTGTACTCGAACTTTGTGTTGAGCACGCGTGGTTTTATCATTAGAAAGCCCTGAGATCTTTCCATTTGCTGGAATCTTCTTCAAATGAAGACGATGTACTGTGGCTTCCGTTATGAAACACGCCTGCGAACCCTGGTCTATTAAAGCGCGTACCACTGAGTGTACGCCATTTCTATCCTGCGCGTTGACTAACGCTGTAGGCAGCAAAACCTGCTGTGGTTTTGGAATGTGACCTGTGGAGAGACACGCTACAATAGGAACTTCAGACTCGTCGCTAGCAGTCTGCTTGGAGTCACTAGATTGTCCCTGGGTTTCTCTCTCCGAACTTCCGAACGAACTGGTGTGCAACAGAGTATGATGCCTCTTATGACATACTCTACATGTTGTAGCCTTTTTGCAATCGAACGATATGTGATTGCTCCCGAGACAATTAAAACAGATTTTATTGTCTGTTACGAATTCACGTCTTTGGGTGACAGATTGCTCAGCAAACTTTTTGCAAAAACACAGTTTGTGAGTTTGAGAGCAATATTCGCATGAGATTTTGTAGGAATCGGTCGCTATTAAAACTTTAGGGTGTGTGACTGGTCTGTTAGTTGATGGAAGTTTGTGTGGCTCGACAAACTCCAAAGCTCTGAAGCGCATTTCCATAAATACCTTGAACTGATCTATAGTGGGAAGAGAATCATCGCTCGAGATAAATAGCTCCCACTGCTTACGAGTTTCCGCGTCTAATTTTTCGCTAACAACATGTATAACGATAATGTCCCAGGTAGTCACATCAATCCCCAAATTCTTTATTGCATTCATACAATCTACAGTTGTGTCCAATAACTCTTTCAGGTCTGATGCTGATTCAGAGTTCATACGACGTAAACCAAACAATCGCTTTAATATACAATTTGACAAATATTTTTTATTATCATATCGCTTCTCTAACATTGACCAACATTCCGTGTAGTTTGCTTCCGTGATAGGTGTGTACCGAATCAATTGAGCAGCCTCACCACTAAGATGACCCTTCAAATAATGTAATCTCTGCACATTGTCGAGAGATTCATTTTGTGAACTAATGATATGAACAAGTCGCGGAATGACGTCCATTCAGAATACGTTCCTGAAAAGGTAGGTATTAAAATCCTTGGCAATTTAACCGCGGAGTGTTTACCACCATTCGCTGAACTATTCTCCGGATGGCTGTGGTGTGACTTCTCATCTGAAGGCGTAAGCTTATTTTTTACCGTTTTTAAATTCGCCTTTAAGTTAATGTAAACATCTTCCGTCTGCTCATAAACTTCCGAAGTTACATAAATTGATTGCTCTATATCTACCGGCTTACAACTGGAGTACAATTTCCTATGATTTTCTGTAAATGCTATCCAATTGTTCTCTAATAATTCTAACCTTGTCTCTATATATTCCACTGTTAATCTATCTTTCGGACTCTTTTTAAAATTACTATACGCTCTTTCTATTGTTTTACTAATTTCCTGTTGCATGTTTATAAATTGCTCCATGTTTACGTAGTTACTTTATACAATCAGACACTTAGAATATTTACAACGGCCAAAACTCAAAAATTTTACAAGTGTTTGAAACCGTTTTAATCTCGGACCGAAATCGGGCATAGGTTCCCCGTAGTTACACTTTTACTTAAATTATTCTAAGTCCTTAACTAATATGCAAATTATTCTAAGTTAATATACTAACACAAATTGAAATTTTTACAAGTCCCGTTATCTATTAATTGTTCAAAGTTATATTTTTCATCACTGCAAAGATCATGAACTTAAAATTATAAAAGTACTCACAGTTTTTTCCGGTGTCCTTTTTCACTATTCCTATTGTCACTTCACTTTTACCGCTTATTCAAAATCACTTTTTTCCACTTTGTTCATTATTTTCCACTTTACACGATCACTTCCGAACTACAATCACTTTCACCACGCCAATCTCAGATTAGCGTACTAGGTGTTGTTGGCTGGCTGTCAGCTAGCTCTGATGAGCTGGCAGCTCTTCTTCTTCTCTTCTTCCTTCCCACCACTGCTCGTCAGCTGTTCCCGCCAGGCGAATAAGCAACTTCCGAAGCAAGTGCCACGTACTCCTTGAGCAGCAATCCACTGCGAGTACGGGGGGGTGACGACTAGGGGTCGTTGACCTAAGATGACCTATTGCCCTAAACTATTCGGCTCATAAGGACCATGTCTAATCACATATAGACTTTTAGGGGGAAACTTGAGGGTAAATAAAACGCCTGTATAAGTAACCCTGAGCTGGTTCTTGTATATTATCAAATTTCACATTTAGTACTAATAAAATGCACAACATAACGCATGCGTGTTCTAACTTGCCAGTGACGCCATCTAGTTGAGAACGTCGCAAACTAAATTATACATACTAATATATTAGGCATGTTGCGCTTGAACACTTAGTTTTGATACTTCATTTATTAACCGTTTATTATTATACATATATTATTATATCCATTATATTATTATATTATTATAACCATTTATTAACATTCATTTATTAATCATATAAACCGAATACAGTTGTTATTTATAACATTCTTATCGATAGGTGCTTTCCATTACCTTTTGATTAAAAGCTCGAAAGGGCCTCTGCACGCCTACCAAATGACCTATTCCGTGTTTTCGAGCGACATTATAATAATAAATTATCATAATATTATGTTACAATTAATTTAATATATTAAATATATAATATATAAAAAACATATATATAATATACAATATATAAAAAATTAAGCTTAGGCCCTGTCCGTACTGCGATATTTCGCGTTATTTTATATTCCGTGACCGGATTTACGAGTACGCTATTTACGCACTGCGAATAATATTTCGTACGATTTTTGTCAGTTCGATGCAGTTCCCGGTTGATAATTCCACTTTGCCCCATCAAGCCGCCCCACTGGTGGGGCATAGTGGAATAATGAATAACAGTAAAAATATCGTGATACTGCGGTGGCGGCCTCAGGTGGCGGCCGCTCGACTTAGCAATAGATGTCATGAAAGGATTTTTCTACATAAAACATCAAGAGCTGCGAAAATACGGTATAACATTTTTCGGATACTACCTATATAATGAATGACTATAATATTATAATGATTCGTTAATTTACTAGGACTAGTTGGTCGGGTTTGTACTTGAACCTTAAAACTTGAACAAATAGGTATATCTTAACTTATTTGTTCCCACAATCTCCCCTTGAATATTCTGTCGTGATACTTTGTATCAAATTTGTCCCACAGAGCGGGTCTTCTGTGCATCGGCGTGATTAATTGCTCCATATCAATGTCATTTTCTGGTAGTCCTGTGCGGCCCCCGACCGGGCGGGAGACGAAGCGCGCGACACCCTGCCAATAGCGCCGGTGCACGTCTGTGCAAAACGCGCGTAAACTATTTCTCAGTGCGGCCATAGCCATAACTACTTCATTCTGTACAAAAAATTCGCCCGGAAATAAATCCGCACCGCATCGCGTTTAATTTACATCAAATCACAGATTTTTTTTCTCGCGTGAATTTGACTGCCAGTGCTGCTCCTCCTATATGCCATATAATTAATTCAATGTGTTACTGAATTGCGAGAAAAAACGTGCGGTGAAATATCGCAGTGCGGACAGGGCCTCATTATTCCGTTTTTTCTAAAATCAATTCCTGTCACCTCCAAATATTATAAAGTATACCTAGAGGTATATAATTATTATGTAGATGCATCTATGAAAAAAATATTCTATGATGTACAGGCAGCCGCTGCCGGTACCGAGTATTGTACCGAGCGCGCTCTGTTTCATTAGAGATGAAGCCACAACTTACAACCTTATAATTATTATAAGAGAACACCTCAGCACTCAGCACTCAGCACATTATGTATCTCGCAGCAGCGAGTGTAGGGGCTGCGAGCGCTCACTAGCGACGCGGCGCGGCACAGAGCGGCACAGAGCGGCGCGGTGAGCAGTGACCATATACGGAACTATAATAGTCCGTGTCCGTGCGGTGAAGTCGCGATCAAACTATGGCCACCAGTTAATACACCGCGCTATGAACAGATGGCGTTATATTATATAATTATTATATGCGGCGAGCTCTACCTACAACGTACTTTATTGAGGTGACGGGTCACGGACCGTAACATTACTCGATTCTCGTAAATAAGTCAAAACAAGTAAAAAAGCTTAATTTGTGATCTAGAGCATTCTCATGAACATCATTTCAACCATAGGACGTCCACTGACGTTCATGTTATAGAGGTATTTTTCCGAACGCACGGAAGACTCATTACTGTTTATCTTCATTGACGTGCAAAAGTGTCAGATTGTAACCTATTCCAATAAATCTTTTTGACTTTGACTTTGACTGCTGAACATAGGCCTCCCCCTTCGATTTCCATTCAGTCCGGTCGTAAGAAGCCTGCATCCGGCGTGTACCTTCCGTCCTTATCAGATCGCCTGTCCATCTTGTGGGAGGACGTCCTACGCTGCGCTTGCCGGTCCGTGGTCCCCATTCGAGAACTTTGCAGCCCCATCGGCCATCAGTTCTTGGTACTATGTGCCCTGCCCTTTGCTAATCCTCTGGGCTATGTCGGTAACTTTCGTTCGGCTACGGATTTTCTCATATCTAATTCGATCTCGCAGAGATATCCCCAGCATAGCCTTCTCCATAGCTCGTTGCGCTATCAATCAATCAGTCACGTCAAAGCCTTTTATTAACATAGAATATATTATGTATAGATAGATAACCTGGAAGTTATTATGAGTTAACTCCTACTCTATGTAGGAGGAGGGATTTGTCTGTTAGGAATTATCTCAATACTTGCCTCGAGTCCGGAACTGCGCCCTCTAGATGGCAGTAGGCTCGTCGCCCCCTACTACATAGGACCGATAACATAATGGCGAATTGTGTTTATTGAAATGATTATATGTGTTTGTGCTATTAAAATTACGGGTATTTACTAAATACATATGAAAAGTAAACACGATAACAAAAATAAATTTAAATAATTTTAGGCTGTCTGTCTGTCTGTTTGGTGTCGGTAATCTCCGAACCGGCTCGACCGATCTTATTGGGATCTACTGGCAGATAGCTGATGTCATAACAAACTACTCAAGCTATATTTTTTAAGAAAAATGATTAGGGTTTCGTATGAAAATAAAAACTCTTAAATTAGCCATTTTCTTCTAAAGACTTCATAAAAAAAACCGCCAGAGACAGCGCTATGGGTGGGTTACTAATGCTATGAGTGGGTACAAATGCTTTGACTTTCTATATAGTAGAAATATGGAACGCACTTCCTGTTACTGCAATAACTAATAATTCGTCCCTGTTTTGCATGAATAGTAAAATACAATATATATATATATATATATATATATATATATATATAATCAACCTTTCACGGTAAATGTTGGTTCAGTGAGAAGTTAGAACAATTGTTGATCCACCTATTTTACGTGTTTACTCAGCTCTGCGTCGTGCAAACTGATATACTTTGATCCGTCCTTGATGCGCGTGTGACGTCGGTGGATCTGTACTTACAGGTTTTCAACATACTCGTCATCGATTTGACCAACATTTTTTGATCCATCCAACGGTCGAAAAAATCACACTGAATATGATTACTTAGATCCAGAGTATATTTAATTTATATGCGACATTTACATAGATTAAGTGGATCCGGAGCCAAAATTGACGAATAGGTACTCGAACACAAAGCGGCAACGTCGCATTCTTCGTATGACAGAGAACCCAGTATACACTACTTCGTTAGAGTAATAAGGTAAGATATATGCGTTAGCTGCGGCGTTTGAGGATCAAACTTTTATTCCTTCACTCGTGTTTGGCAGATTTTATTGCGTAAAAACGTTTGCGCATGTTTTTGGTATCGTGTTAGTGAATTTGTGTTATTTTGTTTTTTGTCATAGACCAATCAGAAGATGATGGTGAGTATTTTATTATCCATATGCATTTTGACTATCTATCAATTTGGAAACATGATTTTATGAATGTTTTACATTAATAAATTAATCTGGCCGTATGTGATCCCGGCTCAAATGAATGGGGTAGGGGGGAAGTAGAGACCGCTTCAGTGGAAAGGCACCCCTCATCCATGTTCGATACGTATGGTTATAAATAGGTACCTATTCACATTATGATACCTAAGGACTAACTTAACTACCTACCGGTTTGTAACCTCGGACGAAAAGGAGTTGCAATTATGTTTAGTTATGTGTACATTCTTAATATGCGTTTCAAATAACAATAGGACCAGTAAAGACGCTATCTTTTCACCAATGCTGCCTGCAAGAAGTCAAATCAGAATAATAAAATAGATAACCAATAACTATATGACTGGCCTTTTGGCTCTGTGGTTAGTAGCTCTGATTGCGGATCCTGAGGTAGTGGGTTCGATTTTCAACCAGGACAAACATTTTTGTGACGAACGCGGATGTTTGCTCTGTGTCTTGGCTATGTATTTCTCAGGCCTCCATACCTAGTACAGTAGGTTTTTCCTAGTTTGAGACTAGGGACTTATGTGCGAAATGTTCAGAACATTTATTTATTTTATTTAAGTACGTAAAAAGACCAAACATCCTTCTGATATTATAAATTAGAAAGTTTGTGAGGATGGATGGATGGATGGATGGATGTTTGTTACTCTTTCACGTCAAAACTGTTGAACCAATTGGGCTGAAATTTGGTATGTAGGTACCTTTGACCATGGAACCATGACCATGGGCCCATGACATTAGACCATGAGATAATTATTTTCCGATATTCCGACAGGAACGATGTCAACGCGGGTGGGACCGCGAAGTACAGCTTGTACCTACATATTTACAAAACCAGTGACCCGCCCCGGCTTCGCACGAGTAGCGGGTAGCATATGTATACCTAGAGAACGATTGAACATGAATAATTTCGTGATACATTGTATTTTTTATTTATACAACCCTATTTTTTACGTAGCCAATGGTGTACTTATGGGACTGAGTCTTGGGAACACCTCTGCCTACCCATATGGGAAAAAGGCGTGTATGTATGTTATGTTGTGATAGAGTGATAAAATCTTAATAACATAACATACAACCACGCCTTTTTCCCGAAGGGGTAGGCAGAGGTGTACCTAGGACTCAGTCCCATAGTAGGTACACCCACATTTCGTCAGTATTTATTAGGCCCATGTAATAGAGGGCGAGCCTTTTGCCATCTACCGGGCACAGTTCCAGACTCCAGGCAGTTATTGACATAATTCCTAATGGAAAAATCCGATATTCAACACTTTGCCTGAACTGGGGATCAAACCCGGGATCTCATGATCGCCAGTGAGGCTTGTGCCCACTACGCCACTGAGGCAGTCCTAATAGATGGATGATATATTATCCGCGGACTACTTTGTAGATATTGATAAGTTCTACAAACCCCTTGTACATTACTTACCTTGTTCTACCACCAATAGTTGTCACAGAGCAATAATTACTGCTTTGATAAGATAACATAATATCAACATATGATCACGCCTTTTTCACGAAGGGGTAGGCTGAGGGGTAGCCCTGGGTACACCTCAAGGCTCAGTCCCATACTAAATACACCCACATTTCACCAGTATGTTATTGGTTCCATGTAATAGGGGCGAGCCTATTGCCATCTACCGGGCACAGTTCCAGATTCCAGGCAGTCATTGAGATAATTACTAATGGAAAAATCCAATATTTACCGGGATCTCATGACTGAGAGTCGATCATACGCCCATTACGCCACCGATATAGTCACTGCTTTGATTATTGTGACTAAACCATAATAGATGGATATAATGTCTGCCGACTATTTTTTAGATATTAATAAGTACTACAAACCCATAATACATTATTTTATTCAACCATCAATAGTTTTCATAGCGTACGTAAGTAAATTAATTATTATTTTGCTGTTTTTTACGGATCCCTAATTTTTTGCAATTTCTTTTATAGTCATTGTTACTCACATCTATACTAATATTATAAAGAGAGAAACTTTGTTTTTTTGTTTTTTTGTTTGTAACGAATAGGCTCCGAAACTACTGGACCGATTTTAAAAATTCTTTCACTTATGGATAGCTTAATTCAGTGTGAGTGCCATAGGCTATATGAGATTTTGAAAAAAAATAGGGATCCGTAAGAAAACTGCAATATTGTGAACCAAGGTGTCACATAATATAATTACCATATTCATAAATTTGCGTGCGCTGTGAAATCCATTTATGGTAGAATAATATAATGTAGGGGTTTGTAGTGCTTATCAATATCTACAAAATAGTTCACGGAAATTTTATCCATCTATTTTGGTTTAGTCACAATAATCGAAACAGACATTATATGCATACGCTGTGAAAAGTATTGGTGGTAGAATAAAGTAATGTACTAGCGGTTTGTATAGTAATTATCAATACCTACAAAACAGGATACATGGATTTTATCCATCTTTATTGGTTTAGTCATAATAAACGAAACAGTGATTATTTTTCATGCGGTGTGAAAACTATTGGTGGTAGAATAAAGTCATGTACTAAGAATTTGTAGTACTTATCAATACCTACAAAACAGTATACATAGATTATATTCATCTTTTTTGGTTTAGTCACAATAATCGAAACAGTGATTATTTTTCATGCGATGTGAAAACTATTGGTGGTAGAGTAAAGTAATGTACTAGGGGTTTGTAGTACTTATCAATACCTACAAAACAGTATACATAGATTATATCCATCACTCCTGTTAAACGTCCACTATACCTACTTCTACTACCCGTGCGAAGCCGGGGCCGGTCGCTAGTTCATAAATAAAATAATGTTTTAAACAAAAAAACATAGAGAAGAGTGTAATTTGTGCAGTTTCAAGATACTTTAATTCATTAAATATTGAATTTTTTTCATACAAATTTTCAACCCTTATTTTTGCCCTAGGTGTTGAATTTTGATAAACCTTATTAAAAACGGATTTAATTCAATACATTTTTAAGTTATTTTTGCTAAGGTAATCTCAAAAATAAAACTCACTATACAATTTTTGCACCCCTATATTTCGCGTATACGGTTGTTTTTAAAGGAACCGTGAAACACGTATGTAATTATTTATTAAAACGAGGCTTCATGTAGAATTTGAAGTAAATCAGCTGAATATATTTTTATTTTTCATACAAACTTCCAACCCCTATTTAACATACTTAGGGGTGGAATTTTGAAAAATCCCTTCTTGTTACTTGTCTAGGTTAATAAAATAATCTTCTGTCCAAATTTAATCAACATTGGTATGGTAGTGTTGGCCCTGAGTTGATGAATCAGTCTGTGAATCACTATCTCTCTCATTATATAATTCTACTTATAGAAGTATAGATTTCAAAAGTTTTGTTTAGTGACGTCGCAGCATAAGATGGGTCCTATTGTTATTTGAAATGCATAGTAGGTACCGATACTGTATTATGCGGGGTTAATTTTTATCATCCCGAATAATCTCTGACCGCCTCGGTGGCGTAGGGGGCGCATGCTCAACTGCCAATCAAGAGGTCCCGGGTTCGATCCCCAGGTCAGGCAGTGTTAAATATTGGATTTTTCCATTAGGAATTATGTCAATAACTGCCTGGAGTCTGGAACTGTGCCCGGTAGATGGCAATAGGCTCGCCCCCTATTACATGGGACCAATAACATACTGGCAAAATGTGGGTGTATCTACTATGGGACTGAGTCCTGGGTACACCTCTGTCTACCCCTTCGGGAAAAAGGCGTGAATGTATGTTATGTATAATTTTAGAGATTTTCCTACTCATGAAAACAAACAACTTTTATTAGAGAACTAAAGATGAGATCGCGAAAAATTGCATCTGTTCCATTCAAAAGTGCTAAAATATTTAATCAAAACGTACCTATATATAACAGCTGATATTTTTCGCGATTTCAGTTTTGGTCCCACATTATCTGGGGTCAAACTCAAACTCATTTTATCCATAAAAAATAATTACACGTCTTGTTTTATTTTATAGTAAAATAATCTTCATTATTACAATGTCAAAAATGATATTAAAAAAAAAAAAGTCTAGTAGAACTAGTATTAAAAGCATTCAAAATGAGTTAATTGATAGGTATTTGTATACCTATCAATTAACAAAGAGAACATCATATACCTATATCCTACGTAATATCCTACTACAGTCCTAAATAACCCTATATTATTAGTTTGGGACATGTCCTGTAGGATTTGATAGAACCAATTTTGATCGTTTTTAGGGTTTCGTACCGCAAAAGGAAAAAACGGAACCCATATAAGATTACTTTTTGTCCGTCTGTCTGTCCGTCCGTCCGTCTGCCTGTCAAGACCCTTTATTATAATTAATTATTATAATTCCGCTCCGCCTCCTCCGCTTCCGTTTACGTTACCACCTTCACCACAAACTACGCTGTCTCCGTTCTCAGACTTCTAGAAGTAGAATTATATAATGAGAGAGAGAGAGTGATTCACAGACTGATTCATCAACTCAGGCAAGGGCGTCGCCAGCCGATGATCAAGCGGGGGCCAGACAAGGAATTTTACCCAAATTCACTATAGATATACAAACGGTATTTGCCTGTATACAATTTAAAATTACAAATTTCTATGAAACAGAAAAGCCATACAATTTTGTAGATTTTTTTTTTATGAAATAGGGCCCAGATGGTTCTGTATTTATGAATACGTGTCTATATGGTATGGCGGCACTTGAATGTCAACATAGACAATAAAGGCTAAATTTTCTCGATCATCTAGGGGGGGGGGGGGGGGGGCAGCAGTAATAAGTAATAAGAAGTAATAAGAACTAGACAAGTAATAAGAAGGGATTTTTCAAAATTCCACCCCTAAGTATGTAAAATAGGGGTTGGAAGTTTGTATGAAAAATAAAAATATATTCAGCTTGAGTGTGTTTTAGCCACACTCGCCAAATTCAAGTTGGTGGATGTCAAATTTGATGGTCTCCGACTACCTATAAGGTGTTTCAATGTCAGCCGGGACCGATGGCTTAACGTGCTCTCCGAGGCACGGAGGAAACTCGTTGAGTAAATAACTGCCACCCATCCAAGTGCCGGCCGTACCTAGTGTCGCTTGACCTCGGTTACCGGCTGATACCTACTAGTAGCCGCCATTTGGCCACGAGCGCCTCGACTACATTTCTCAGACATACATTCACGTCTTTTTCCCGAAGGGGTAGGTAGAGGTGTACCCAGGACTCAGTCCCATAGTAGATACACCCACATTTATGTTATTGGTTCCATGTTTTTTTTTTATTATGATAGTGAGTAACAAGACGAGCAAAGAGCACGAGTAAGCATCATGATTGCCCATATCAGACACAGTGCCACCCAGTGTTTTTAAATTCAAAATTCTGCGCGGCACTGCACTGCGCCTGACACCCTGAGATATGAGTTATTGAATCTCATCATGCCCAGTAATTTCGCTGGTAATATTGCCCTTCATACCGGAACACAGTAATGTTTGCACATTACTGCTTGGCGGATGAATAACTGGCAAAGGTGTGGTATTTCCCCAGGCGGCCCCCTGCAAAGGAGGCCTACCTCTACAATTTCAATAATACTATATTATGTACCTATTATGGGTACCTATTTACCTATTACCTATCCTATTGTCATCTACCAGGCACAGTTCCAGACTCCAGGCAGTTATTGACATAATTCATGCATACATACATACATACATACAGTCACGCCTTGTTCCCGGTGGGGTAGGCAGAGACTATTTCCCTCCACTTGCTACGATCCTGACATACAACTTTCGCTTCGTTCACTGACATAATTCCTAATGAAAAATTCAATATTTAACACTTTGCCTGACCTGGGGATCGAACCCGGGACCTCTTGATTGGCAGTCGAGCATGCGCCCTCTACGCCACCGAGGCAGTACATTTCTGTGTAGTTATTTCTAGTTTATATTTTATTTTCATATGGGCTGGCATTAGTTTTTCCTACAGGGGGTTCTGAAAAGTGAGTACAACCAATATACGAGAATGTTATAAATGTCTTCGTAGTCATATTGATATGACAAATTAGTATGACCACCTGAAATCCGCTATTAGCCGTGGTGTTGTCAAGTTGTTGAATTATCCGTTTAATCGGTAGCTTCATAGCTTGTACACACGAAACGACAACGTCGCGGCTGCTTTTAGCCAATCCGATCGTTTGCTGTGCTCTGATTGGCTCATTTAAATAGGATCAACATTTACCGTAACCATAGCACGGTGGATTTGTATATCGGATCAACTTCGACGCACGCGAGGAAGCAGTCACGTGAGTGTAGATGTTGATCCGGTTGGAGCCACATTAGTTACTAGAGATGCATATTAGATCAACAAAAGGCGCCGGATCAACATACATTTTTGGATCAACAAAGTGCTCGCGTGAAGTCGCGTGAGATCAACATTTACCGTAAAGAGATCTCTATATATATATATATATATATATATATATATATATATATATATATATATATATACGGTATATACTCCATCCTTTCAGTGCCCGAATTTTGAACGGAACTGAATCCGCAACGGCCAAATTTTTTATACCCAAGGGAACTTTCTGGCTCCGGAATATACTTTCTTCTTAGAACACATTATTGGCTCCATTGATATAAAATGGAATTATATTCTTAGCATTGGGTAATAACTTGATCCATTTACATATATAAAACCGTATATACTCCATTCTTTTAGTGCCCGAATTTTGAACAGAACTGCATCCATAACGGCCAAATTTTTAAACCCCAGAGTACTTTCTGGCTCCGAATTATACTTTATACCTAGAACACCTTATTGGCTCCATCGATATAAAATGGGATTATATTCTTAGCATTGGGTAATAACTTCATCCAATTACGTATTTAAAATAGGTATATACTCCATCCTCTTTGTGACTGAATTTTGAACGTAACTGGGTCCGTAGCGGCCAAGTTTTTTTATACCCAAGAAATCGTTCTGGCACCGAATTATAATTTGTTTCAAGAACACCTAAGTGGGTCCATCGATATAAAATGGGATTATAAAAATCCATAAAATCTATTTTATGGATTTATATTATAAAGATGCATACTTAACAGATCTATGACCCCAAATTGAGTGCTGCAACATTCGTATAATTGCAGTTCATGAAACTCTCATTGTGAATCTAATCATCCAGGAATAGGTAGAGGTGTACCCAGGACTCAGTCTCACAGTAAGTACACCCACTTTTTGCCAGTATGTTACTGGTCCCAGGTGAGGTGAGCTATCTACCAGGCACAGTTCCAGACTCCAGGCTGTCACGTAGATAATTCCTAATGGAAAAATCCAAATAACACTTTGCCTGGCCTGTGGTTCGAACCCGGGACTTCATGATTGGCAGTCAAGCTTGCGCCCACTACACCACTGAGACAGTCGATGTTATGATAATATTATCTTCTTAAAATATATTGAAAATAATTTCAATGCACACTTGCATCACTGATCTGTTTTTGTGTTTGGTTCTGGTTTTGTGTTCCTATAAGTAAAATTACGGTACTTAATCAAAATAATGAATGTAACTTGTGAATAATAGAACCTTTGTGGTTCTTTTCTTGGTTAGAACTACTTTTGCAATGTTTCATTTCACACATAATGACATACCTAATAATGTCAAAAACTAGTGGGAAACATAATGTGACCATTTGTGACGTATGACTTATTCGACTCGACGCTCTGGTTTTATTACTACCTACTATTGTCTGTGTTTGATTATATTAGACTAATAATTGGCACTTAGTGGTTCCGTTTTATATATAATTTTTAGGACAAACTCGTACTTATTTGATCCATTTTAATTTATATTCTTAACACTCCCAACATTGTTTGATCCACTTCTTACAACAATCTGAAGTAGGAATGGTTCGCAAAGGGAGGACTGCCTCCCGAATCCCGCGCTCTCCCCTATCGCTGCCCGAGCGCCGCCGTGCGTTTCGTGATTTATTCCGCATCGATTACTAGTGATATTGAATTACAGTTTTCTCCTTATTTTTGTATGATTTTGGTCAAAACAGTTATTTTATGTAAAAACAGTTGTTTTTAAATATTTTTTTGAGCTCAATACTTCACTCTTACACTCGAGGTTCTTTTTTTAATTGTTTATTTGTCAGTGATCATTATTTAATTGTAAGTTTTAGATATTATAATTTATTATCCATTAAATTTTACTTTATTGCAATTTTAAATAAATATGAGAAATTGTGTAAAATGTCAATAGAAAAAAAAAACTGTTTTACTATGGTATTAATTTTGGTCATATTGCATACAAGTTTATCTTATATTTTTAAAGTAAGTTTTAAAAGACGGCAAAGTAAACGAGCCCATACTAGACTATATTAGCACTTATCATAAGGTAGTTCCAATGTCGACAAAACGAGCCTAAACTTGACTATTATTGCAGTTTTCATAAGGCAGTTCCAATGGTTATCTTTCAGCTCCATCATCAGACCCTAGTCATCATGTGGAATGAAAAGTCCTCATAACAACACAGCAAACGAGTCCGAATTCGACTGTTTTGGAACATTTCGTAAAGCAGTTCCAATGGTTATCTTTCGGCTCCATCATCAGACCTTCGTCATCATGTGGAATGGAAAGTCCCCATAACAACAAAATAAACGAGTCCAAACTCGACTGTCTGGGCACATTTCGTAAGGCAGTTCCAATGGTTATCTTTCGGCTCCATCATCAGACCCTCGTCATCATGTAGAATAAAAAGTCCCCATAACAAAAAAGCAAACTTTTTTTGCTATGAGGACTTCCCATAGCAAAGAAGCAAATTAGTCCAAACTCGAATGTCTTGCCTCGGTGCCTCGGTCAGACTGCCTCGGTGGCGTAGAGGGCGCATGCTCGACTGCCAATCAAGAGGTCCCGGGTTTGATCCCTAGGTCAGGCAGTGTCAAATATTGGATTTTTCCATTATCTCAATAACTGCCTGGAGTCTGGAACTGTGCCCGGTAGATGGCAGTAGGCTCGCCCCCTATTACATGGGACCAATAACATACTGGCGAAATGTGGGTGTATCTACTATGGGACTGAGTCCTGGGTACACCTCTGCCTACCCCTTCGGGAAAAAAGGCGTGAATGTATGAATGTATGTCGAATGTCTTGGCACATTTCGTAAGGCAGTTCTAATGGTTATTTTTCGGGTCCATCATTAGACCCACGTCATCATGTGGAATAGAAAGTCCCCATTACAACAAAATAAACGAGTCCAAACTCGACTGTCTTGGCACATTTCGTAAGGCAGTTCCAATGGTTATCTTTCGGCTCCATCATCAGACCCTCGTCAACATGTGGAATGGGAAGTCCCTAAAACAACAAAGCAAACGAGCCTAAACTTGATTATTATTGCAGTTTTCGTAAAGCAGTTCCAATGGTTATATTTCGGTTCCATCATCAGACCCTCGTCATCATGTGGAATGATAAGTCCCCATTACAACAAAGCAAACGAGTCCAAACTCGACTGTCTTGGCACATTTCGTAAGGCAGTTCCAATGGTTATCTTGTGGCTCCATCATCAAACCCACGTCATCATGTGGAATGAAAAGAACTTATTAAAACCTAACATTCGAGCCCAAATTCAACTATCTTATCAATGGTCATCGCGGATTTCTAGACGCTTCATAATGGCTCCATCATCAGATCAGGTCAAGAGTACCATAATATTGCATTGTCATCGGACTTTTATATGTATGCAAAATTTTAGCTAAATCGGTCGTCATGTGGAATGAAAAGTCCCCATAACAACAAAGCAAACGAGTCCAAACTCAACTGTTTTGGCACATCTCGTAAGGCAGTTCCAATGGTTCTGTTTCGGCTCCATCATCAGACCCTCTTCATCATGTGGAATAATAAGTCCCCATTACAACAAAGCAAAGGAGTCCAAACTCGACTGTCTTGGCACATTTCGTAAGGCAGTTCCAATGGTTATCTTGTGGCTCCATCATCAGACCCACGTCATCATGTGGAATGAAAAGAACTTATTAAAACCTAACATTCGAGCCCAAATGCAACTATCTTATCAATGGTCATTGCGGATTTCTAGACGCTTCATAATGGGTCCATCATCAGATCAGGTCAAGAGTACCATAATATTGCATTGTCACCGGACTTTTATATGTATGCAAAATTTGAGCTAAATCGGTCGTCATGTGGAATGAAAAGTCCCCATAACAAAAAAGCAAACGAGTCCAAACTCAACTGTTTTGGCACATCTCGTAAGGCAGTTCCAATGGTTCTGTTTCGGCTCCATCATCAGACCCTCGTCATTATGTGGAATGAAAAGTCCCCTTAACAATAAAGCAAACAAGTCCAAACTGGACTATCTTGGCACATTTCCTAAGGCAGTTCCAATGATTATCTTTCGGCTCCATCATCAGACCCTCGTCATCATGTGGAATGTAAAGTTCCTATAACATCAAAGTAAACGAGCCTAAACTTGACTATTATTGCAGTTTTCGTATGGCAGTTCCAATGGCTATTTTTCGGCTCCATCATCAGACCCTTGTCATCATGTGGAATGAAAAGTCCCCATAAAAAAAAGCAAACGAGTCCAAACTCGACTGTTTTGGCACATTTCATAAGGTAGTTCCAATAGTTATCTGTTGGCTCCATCATCAGACCCTCGTCATCATGTGGAATGAAATGTCCCCATAACAGAAAAGCAAATGAGTCCAAACTAGACTGTCTTGGGCACATTTAGTAAGGCAGTTCCAATGGTTCATCAGACCCTCGTCTATATGTGTAGTAAAAAGTCCCCATAACAATAAAGCAAACGAGTCCAAACCCGACTGTCTTGGCACATTTCGTAGGCAGTTCCAATGGTTATCTTTCGGATACATCATCAGACCCTCGTCATCATGTGGAATGGAAAGTCCCTAAAACAACCAAGTAAACGAGCCTAAACTCGATTATTATTGCAGTTTTCGTAAGGCAGTTCCAATGGAAATCTTTCGGCTTCATCATCAGACCCTCGTCATCATGTGGAATGAAAAGTCTCTAAAACAATAAAGTAAACGAGCCTTAACTCGACTATTATTGCAGTTTTCGTAAGGCATTTCCAATGGCAAGTTTTCGGCTTCATCATCAGACCCTCGTCGTCAAGTGGAATGAGAAGTCCCCATAACAATAAAGCAAACGAGTCCAAACTCGACTGTTTTGGCACATTTTGTAAGGTCGTTCCAATGGTTCTGTTTCGGCTTCATCATCAGACCTTCGTCATCACGTGGAATGAAAAGGCCCTAAAACAACAAAGTAAACGAGCCTATACTCGACTATCATTGCAGTTTTCGTAAGGCAGTTCCAATGGCAATCTTTCGGCTTCATCATCAGACCCTCGTTATCATGTGGAATGAAAAGTACTTATTAAAACCTAACATACTAGCCCAAATTCAACTATCTTATCATTTGTCATCGCGGAGTTCCAGTCGCTACATTATGGCTCCATCATCAGATCAGGTCAACAGTACCATAATATTGCATTGTCACCGGACTTATATAAGTATGCAAAATTTGAGCTAAATCGGTTGAGTGCTTCAAAATTCAGTTGCAAGATTTGTACCGGACATACATATAGATACATACATACATTGCAAATTAAATAAAAATGCGAAATAGAAATATCTCTCAAGGTGAAACATTCACAATTCTCTTAAAATTAAGTTTTACATTGATGAGAAGAGCTATACTATTGTACTTATTATGTTTCTGTCGAAGGCAACCAATGACAGAAGCTTGTGAAAACGGTGCGCCTCCATTGGCCCATTTGAATTGGATCAACAACTGCTTGAATGCCAAAAAGGTGGATTCGTATAAAAACAGCGTAATTATTATTATTACTCTGCAGATTCAGGTGGAGCCACATGTGTGACACGTGTGGCTCCAGCTGGATCCACAAAGTCATACACAACTGGCAAAAGATCAACTAATACTGCCCCGGATCAACTTATGAAAACGGATCAAATAATAACTACTTCTACGACCCGCATGATCAACTAAGTGCCCGTGGGGATATCTATATATATATATATATATATACATATATATATATATATATATATATATATATATATATATATATAGATCTCTTTACGGTAAATGTTGATCTCACGCGACTTCACGCGAGCACTTTGTTGATCCAAAAATGTATGTTGATCCGGCGCCTTTTGTTGATCTAATATGCATCTCTAGTAACTAATGTGGCTCCAACCGGATCAACATCTACACTCACGTGACTGCTTCCTCGCGTTCGTCGAAGTTGATCCGATATACAAATCCACCGTGCAATGGTTACGGTAAATGTTGATCCTATTTAAATGAGCCAATCAGAGCACAGCAAACGATCGGATTGGCTAAAAGCAGCCGCGACGTTGCCGTTTCGTGTGTACAAGCTATGAAGCTACAGATTAAACGGATAATTCAACAACTTGACAACACCACGGTTAATAGCGGATTTCAGGTGGTCATACTAATTTGTTATATCAGTATGACTACGAAGACATTTATAACATTCTCGTATATCGGTTGTACTCACTTTTCAGAACCCCCTGTAGGAAAAACTAATGCCAGCCCATATGAAAATAAAATATAAACTAGAAATAACTACACAGAAATGTACTGCCTCGGTGGCGTAGAGGGCGCATGCTCGACTGCCAATCAAGAGGTCCCGGGTTCGATCCCCAGGTCAGGCAAAGTGTTAAATATTGAATTTTTCATTAGGAATTATGTCAGTGAACGAAGCGAAAGTTGTATGTCAGGATCGTAGCAAGTGGAAGGAAATAGTCTCTGCCTACCCCACCGGGAACAAGGCGTGACTGTATGTATGTATGTATGTATGAATTATGTCAATAACTGCCTGGAGTCTGGAACTGTGCCCGGTAGATGGCAATAGGATAGGTAATAGGTACCCATAATAGGTACATAATATAGTATTATTGAAATTGTAGAGGTAGGCCTCCTCTGCAGGGGGCCGCCTGGGGAAATACCACACCTTTGCCAGTTATTCATCCGCCAAGCTGTAATGTGCAAACATTACTGTGTTCCGGTATGAAGGGCAATATTACCAGCGAAATTACTGGGCATTATGAGATTCAATAACTCATATCTCAGGGTGTCAGGCGCAGTGCAGTGCCGCGCAGAATTTTGAATTTTAAAACACTGGGTGGCACTGTGTCTGATATGGGCAATCATGATGCTTACTCGTGCTCTTTGCTCGTCTTGTTACTCACTATCATAATAAAAAAAAAAAACATGGAACCAATAACATAAATGTGGGTGTATCTACTATGGGACTGAGTCCTGGGTACACCTCTACCTACCCCTTCGGGAAAAAGACGTGAATGTATGTGTGAGAAATGTAGTCGAGGCGCTCGTGGCCAAATGGCGGCTACTAGTAGGTATCAGCCGGTAACCGAGGTCAAGCGACACTAGGTACGGCCGGCACTTGGATGGGTGGCAGTTATTTACACAAC
Organism: Hemistola chrysoprasaria; assembly: GCA_947063395.1. NCBI lineage: Eukaryota > Metazoa > Arthropoda > Insecta > Lepidoptera > Geometridae > Hemistola > Hemistola chrysoprasaria. The sequence continues at coordinate 16,745,557 of OX346716.1, read as the reverse complement.
GAGTTTCCTCCGTGCCTCGGAGAGCACGTTAAGCCATCGGTCCCGGCTGACATTGAAACACCTTATAGGTAGTCGGAGACCATCAAATTTGACATCCACCAACTTGAATTTGGCGAGTGTGGCTAAAACACACTCAAGCTGAATATATTTTTATTTTTCATACAAACTTCCAACCCCTATTTTACATACTTAGGGGTGGAATTTTTAAAAACCCCTTCTTATTACTTGTCTAGGTTAATAAAATAATCTTCTTTCCAAATTTAATCAACATTGGTATGGTTGTGTTGGCCCTGAGTTCAAGGGCGTCGCCAAGTGGGGGCAGGGGGGGGCTGCTGCCCCCCCCCCCCCCAGAGGATCGAGAAAATTTAGCCTTTATTGTCTATGTTGACATTCAAGTGCCGCCATACCATATAGACACGTATTCATAAATACAGAACCATCTGGGCCCTATTTCATAAAAAATAAAACTACAAAATTGTATGGCTTTTCTGTTTCATAGAAATTTGTAATTGTAAATTGTATACAGGCAAATACCGTTTGTATATCTATAGTGAATTTGGGTAAAATTCCTTGTCTAGCCCCCCCTTGATCATCGGCTGGCGACGCCCTTGCCTGAGTTGATGAATCAGTCTGTGAATCACTCTCTCTCTCTCATTATATAATTCTACTTCTAGAAGTCTGAGAACGGAGACAGCGTAGTTTGTGGTGAAGGTGGTAACGTAAACGGAAGCGGAGGAGGCGGAGCGGAATTTGTGGTGAAGTCGGAGATAGTGGAAGCGGGAAGAACGGGGTAGGAGGTGGATCAAGCTGAGTTTGTGGTGGAGGCGGAGAGAGTGGGGTCGGTGGGCGGTGGTGGATAAAGGGATAAAGAAATAAAGGGTCTTGACAGGCAGACGGACGGACGGACAGACAGACGGACAAAAAGTAATCTTATATGGGTTCCGTTTTTTCCTTTTGCGGTACGAAACACTAAAAACGATCAAAATTGGTTCAATCAAATCATACAGGACATGTCCCAAACTAATAATATAGGGTTATTTAGGACCGTAGTAGGATATTATGTAGGATATAGGTATATGATGTTCTCTTTTTTGTATACCTATCAATTAACTCATTTTGAATACTTTTAATACTAGTTCTACCAGACTTTTTTTTTTTTGAATATTATTTCTGACATTGTAATAATGAAGATTATTTTAATACTATAAAATAAAACAAGACGTGTAATTATTTTTTATGAATAAAATGAGTTTGAGTTTGACCCCAGATAATGTGGGACCAAAACTGAAATCGCGAAAAATATCAGCTGTTATACATAGGTACGTTTTGATTAAATATTTTAGCACTTTTGAATGGAACAGATGCAATTTTTCGCGATCTCATCTTTAGTTCTCTAATAAAAGTTGTTTGTTTTCATGAGTAGGAAAATCTCTAAAATTATACATAACATACATTCACGCCATTTTCCCGAAGGGGTAGACAGAGGTGTACCCAGGACTCAGTCCCATAGTAGATACACCCACATTTTGCCAGTATGTTATTGGTCCCATGTAATAGGGGGCGAGCCTATTGCCATCTACCGGGCACAGTTCCAGACTCCAGGCAGTTATTGACATAATTCCTAATGGAAAAATCCAATATTTAACACTGCCTGACCTGGGGATCGAACCCGGGACCTCTTGATTGGCAGTTGAGCATGCGCCCTCTACGCCACCGAGGCAGTCAGAGATTCAAACTCAAACTCAAACTCAAACAGATTTATTCAAATAGGTCATAATCTGACACTTTTGTACGTCAATGAAGATACAGTACTGAGTCTACCGTGCGTTCGGAAAGATACCTCTACAAGAAGAACGCACAAGAAACTTGTAGGGCTTAATTTTTTCAACAGATAGTTTCACAATATTTGGTTTGCTTACATTCATTTTCTTTGAAGGTGCCGCGAGGCGACTATGCAGAAGTTTCCAGGCATCTTTGTCCTCTATGTACTGGTTGACTTTATAGTATGCCTTCTTTAGTAAAGTAGATTTTATATAGGTTTTGAATTTACCCTCTGAGAGCCTAGTTATCTCTTTTGGGATTTTATTATAGAAACGTACACTATTTCCTAAGAATGATTTTTTATTTGTTTTAGATAATCTAAAGCTAGGTATAGCTATTTTGTCTTTATTCCTAGTATTAAAATTATGGAGGTCACTATTTAATTTGAATTTATGCAAATTTTTACGCACATACATGATGTTCTCATAGATGTATAAGGATGGTAGGGTCAGTATGTTTATTTCTTTAAATAATTCCCTCAGGGATTCGCGTGGACGCATCTCATAGATGGCACGAATCGCACGTTTTTGTAGTATAAAGATAGTTTCTATATCTGCAGCTGACCCCCACAACAGAATCCCATAAGACATCAAGCTATGGAAATATGCAAAGTACACTAATCTCGCCGTGGCTACATCTGTTAGTTGCCTAATTTTATAATATTCGGGATGATAAAAATTAACCCCGCATAATACAGTATCGGTACCTACTACGCATTTCAAATAACAATAGGACCCATCTTATGCTGCGACATCACTAAACAAAACTTCTGAAATCTATACTTCTATAAGTAGAATTATATAATGAGAGAGATAGTGATTCACAGACTGATTCATCAACTCAGGGCCAACAATACCATACCAATGTTGATTAAATTTGGACAGAAGATTATTTTATTAACCTAGACAAGTAACAAGAAGGGATTTTTCAAAATTCCACCCCTAAGTATGTTAAATAGGGGTTGGAAGTTTGTATGAAAAATAAAAATATATTCAGCTGATTTACTTCAAATTCTACATGAAGCCTCGTTTTAATAAATAATTACATACGTGTTTCACGGTTTCTTTAAAAACAACCCTATGCGCGAAATATAGGGATTCAAAAATTAAATAGTGAAAGTTTTATTTTTGAGATTACCTTAGCAAAAATAACTTAAAAATGTATTGAATTAAATCCGTTTTTAATAAGGTTTATCAAAATTCAACCCCTAGGGCAAAAATAAGGGTTGAAAATTTGTATGAAAAAAATTCAATATTTAATGAATTAAAGTATCTTGAAACTGCACAAATTGCACGCTTCTCTATATGTTTGTTTGTTTAAAACATTATTTTATTTATGAACTAGCGACCCGCCCCGGCTTCGCACGGGTAGTAGAAGTAGGTATAGTGGACGTTTAACAGGAGTAAATTCGTGATACATTGTATTTTAATAGATATAACCCTAATGGTTTATGCAGCGCACGCAAATTAATGACTATTTCTGTTACAATGACCAAACCTTAACACATGTATAAATTTATCGTGGGCTATTTTGAAGATATTGATAAGTACTACAAACCCCTAGTACATTACTTTATTCTACCATGAATACTTTTCACAGCGCATGCATATAATGACTTTCGATTATTGTGACTAAACCAAAATAGATGGATATAATGTCCGTAAAATGTTTTGTAGATATTGGTAAATACTACAAACCCCTAGTACCTACATGACTTTAATCTACCATCAATAGTTTTCACACCGCATGAAAAATAATCACTGCTTCGATTCTTGTGACTAAACCAGAAAAGATGGATATAATCTATGTATACTGTTTCGTAGGTATTGATAATTACTACAATCCCCTAGTACATTACTTTAATCTACCACCGATAGTTTTCACACCGCATGAAAATAATCACTGCTTCAATTATTGTGACCAAACCAAAAAAGATGGATATAATCTATGTATACTGTTTTGTAGGTATTGATAAGTACTACAAACCCCTAGTACATTACTTTACTCTACCACCAATAGTTTTCACATCGCATGAAAAATAATCACTGTTTCGATTATTGTGACTAAACCAAAAAAGCTGAATATAATCTATGTATACTGTTTTGTAGGTATTGATAAGTACTACAAATTCTTAGTACATGACTTTATTCTACCACTAATAGTTTTCACACCGCATGAAAAATAATCACTGTTTCGTTTATTATGACTAAACCAAAAAAGATGGATAAAATCCATGTATCCTGTTTTGTAGGTATTGATAATTACTATACAAACCCCTAGTACATTACTTTATTCTACCACCAATACTTTTCACAGCGTATGCATATAATGTCTGTTTCGATTATTGTGACTAAACCAAAATAGATGGATAAAATTTCCGTGAACTATTTTGTAGATATTGATAAGTACTACAAACCCCTACATTATATTATTCTTCCATCAATGGATTTCACAGCGCACGTAAATTAATGAATATGGTAATTATATTATGTGACACCTTGGTTCACAATATTGCAGTTTTCTTACGGATCCCTATTTTTTTTCAAAATCTCGTATAGCCTATGGCACTCACACTGAATTAAGCTATCCATAAGTGAAAGAATTTTTAAAATCGGTCCAGTAGTTTCGGAGCCTATTCGTTACAAACAAAAAAACAAAAAACAAAGTTTCTCTCTTTATAATATTAGTATAGATGTGAGTAACAATGACTATAAAAGAAATTGCAAAAAATTAGGGATCCGTAAAAAACAGCAAAATAATCATTAATTTACTTACGTACGCTATGAAAACTATTGATGGTTGAATAAAATAATGTATTATGGGTTTGTAGTACTTATTAATATCTAAAAAATAGTTGGCAGACATTATATCCATCTATTATGGTTTAGTCACAATAATCAAAGCAGTGACTATATCGGTGGCGTAATGGGCGTATGATCGACTCTCAGTCATGAGATCCCGGTAAATATTGGATTTTTCCATTAGTAATTATCTCAATGACTGCCTGGAATCTGGAACTGTGCCCGGTAGATGGCAATAGGCTCGCCCCTATTACATGGAACCAATAACATACTGGTGAAATGTGGGTGTATTTAGTATGGGACTGAGCCCTGAGGTGTACCCAGGGCTACCCCTCAGCCTACCCCTTCGTGAAAAAGGCGTGATCATATGTTATATTATGTTATGTTATCAAAGCAGTAATTATTGCTCTGTGACAACTATTGGTGGTAGAACAAGGTAAGTAATGTACAAGGGGTTTGTAGAACTTATCAATATCTACAAAGTAGTCCGCGGATAATATATCATCCATCTATTAGGACTGCCTCAGTGGCGTAGTGGGCACAAGCCTCACTGGCGATCATGAGATCCCGGGTTTGATCCCCAGTTCAGGCAAAGTGTTGAATATCGGATTTTTCCATTAGGAATTATGTCAATAACTGCCTGGAGTCTGGAACTGTGCCCGGTAGATGGCAATAGGCTCGCCCTCTATTACATGGGCCTAATAAATACTGACGAAATGTGGGTGTACCTACTATGGGACTGAGTCCTAGGTACACCTCTGCCTACCCCTTCGGGAAAAAGGCGTGGTTGTATGTTATGTTATTAAGATTTTATCACTCTATCACAACATAACATACATACACGCCTTTTTCCCGAAGGGGTAGGCAGAGGTGTACCCAGGACTCAGTCGCATAGATACACCCACATTTCGCCAGTATGTTATTGGTCCTATGTAATAGGGGGCGAACCTATTGCCATCTACCGGGCACAGTTCCAGACTCCAGGCAGTTATTGACATAATTCCTAATGGAAAAAACCAATATTTAACACTTTGCCTGACCTGGGAATTGAACCCGGGACCTCTTGATCGGCAGTCGATCATGCGCCCTCTACGCCATCGAGGCAGTCTTTATCTCTATCACAAATAGTCATTAATTTGTGTGCGCTACGTGAACCAAACCATAAACAGACAATAACGCCTTTTCATATGGGTAGGCAGAGGTGTTCCCAAGACTCAGTTCCATAAGTACACCATTGGCTACGTAAAAAATAGGGTTGTATAAATAAAAAATACAATGTATCACGAAATTATTCATGTTCAAACGTTCTTTAGGTATACATTATATGCTACCCGCTACTCGTGCGAAGCCGGGGCGGGTCACTGGTTTTGTAAATATGTAGGTACTAGCTGTAGTTCGCGGTTCCACCCGCGTTGACATCGTTCCTGTGGGAATATCGGGAAAAAATTATCTCATGGTCTAATGTCATGGGCCCATGGTCATGGTTCCATGGTCATGGTTCCATGGTCAAAGGTACCTACATACCAAATTTCAGCCCAATTGGTTCAACAGTTTTGACGTGAAAGAGTAACAAACATCCATCCATCCATCCATCCATCCATCCTCACAAACTTTCTAATTTATAATATCAGAAGGATTTTTGGTCTTTTTACGTACTTAAATAAAATAATAAATAAATGTTCTGGACATTTCGCACATAAGTCCCTAGTCTCAAACTAGGCAAAACCTACTGTACTAGGTATGGAGGCCTGAGAAATACATAGCCAAGACACAGAGCAAACATCCGCGTTCGTCACAAAAATGTTTGTCCTGGTTGAAAATCGTACCCACTACCTCAGGATCCGCAATCAGAGCTACTAACCACAGAGCCAAAAGGCCAGTCATATAGTTATTGGTTATCTATTTTATTATTCTGATTTGACTTCTTGCAGGCAGCATTGGTGAAAAGATAGCGTCTTTACTGGTCCTATTGTTATTTGAAACGCATATTAAGAATGTACACATAACTAAACATAATTGCAACTCCTTTTCGTCCGAGGTTACAAACCGGTAGGTAGTTAAGTTAGTCCTTAGGTAGTATAATGTGAATAGGTACCTATTTATAACCATACGTATCGAACATGGTTGAGGGGTGCCTTTCCACTGAAGCGGTCTCTAATTCCCCCCTACCCCATTCATTTGAGCCGGGATCACATACGGCCAGATTAATTTATTAATGTAAAACATTCATAAAATCATGTTTCCAAATTGATAGATAATCAAAATGCATATGGATAATAAAATACTCACCATCATCTTCTGATTGGTCTATGACAAAAAACAAAATAACACAAATTCACTAACACGATACCAAAAACATGCGCAAACGTTTTTACGCAATAAAATCTGCCAAACACGAGTGAAGGAATAAAAGTTTGATCCTCAAACGCCGCAGCTAACGCATATATCTTACCTTATTACTCTAACGAAGTAGTGTATACTGGGTTCTCTGTCACACGAAGAATGCGACGTTGCCGCTTTGTGTTCGAGTACCTATTCGTCAATTTTGGCTCCGGATCCACTTAATCTATGTAAATGTCGCATATAAATTAAATATACTCTGGATCTAAGTAATCATATTCAGTGTGATTTTTTCGACCGTTGGATGGATCAAAAAATGTTGGTCAAATCGATGACGAGTATGTTGCAAACCTGTAAGCGCAGATCCACCGACGTCACACGCGCATCAAGGACGGATCAAAGTATATCAGTTTGCACGACGCAGAGCTGAGTAAACACGTAAAATAGGTGGATCAACAATTGTTCTAACTTCTCACTGGACCAACATTTACCGTGAAAGGTTGATTATATATATATATATATATATTATCAAGAGGTGAGTATAATTCCCTCAAACTGTTTCCATAATATTATTCTATTATGATATAATATAATTCAGGCGGCATCATGATTGCCCATATCAGACACAGTGCCACCCGGTGTTACAAAATTCAAAATTCTGCGCGGCACTGCACTGCGCCTGTCACCCTGAGTTATTAGTTGTTGAAACTCGTCATGCCCAGTAATTTCGCTGGTATCATTGCCCTTCAGACCGGAACACAGTAATGTTTGAACATTTCTGCTTGGCGGATGAATAACTGGTACTTCCCCAGGCGGCCCTCTGCTAAAGAGGTCTACCACTACTAGAAAACACACATAGGTACATAATAAGTTGTTAAGGCATACGTATATGTATGCATAGTGAAGGGTTGCATACCTAGATACCGTATAAGATACCACGTGATCCATCAGTTCCTTGCGCAAAGTATCGAAATATGTAGTAAAATGGCCATACGCTTCGCAAGTATGGAACCCCCAATATGATAAATATATACAAATACTAGAAAAGCCTCAAAAGAAATTCTTGCGCTTCATTAATGAACTACGAATTCAAAATTAAGTAATAGTCCCGACTATGAATCCAGCTGTAAACACCATCATATATTGCCATTGACGTTGAGACGTGAAGCTGCCGACCTTACTTTTCTGTCGAATATTGTCAATAACGCCATTGATTCCCCGTCATTGCTGGCAGAAATCTATGTTTCAGTACCTTATAGTACTAACTCGCGAAGAAACTATTTAAAGCTATACTACTCCCCCTGTTCCACCAATTACCGTCATAATTAATTTTTTGTACGAATTGCAGATATATTTAATAATTATTATTATTCACAAAATGTTGATCTCTTTTTAATAAAACAAAATAATTTTAAAACCATAATAAGTAGAAATTTCTTCACCTGATTCCTATAACTGAATTCTATCCATCTAACCTGTCTTTTTCTCCTCTGTGCTTAATATAATATAATATAATATGGCTTTGATCTTAATTCTTTATAGTATTTTTGGTATTTATAATTTCTCCCTATATAGTATGTAGATTGCTTCTTTTCCTTATGATTGGCATGAAACAAAAAAATAATTGTACTCTTATTTTATAAGTGAAAACTACTTAGCTAACTGCTTTGTACTCCTGTTATTCTTAAGTGTTAAAAGCTGTTTGTTTTCCGAATAAAATAAAATAAAATAAAATAACTTTTTATTGCGCTAACTTAGAAGTATATATTCATCACAGCCACAAGGGACCGCAGATTTGAGTAGTTGATATAAATTTTAACTTGACCTCCACATCCTAACTTATCTCCATGCATTGCTGTTAACAATGTTCTAGATGGACAGACAGACAGACAGACAGACATACAGACAGACGGACAACAAAGTGATCCTATAAGGGTTCCTTTTTTCCTCTGGAGGTACGGAACCTTGAAAACCTTTCTTTGGATTCCCCTACGCCCTACAGATGGATTATGTCCTATTTGTTAAAAATAAATGGTACTTGTTGAGCAACATCTATTATACTGCAATAGTTCAGGATACTACGAGTACGCACCAGACTGTCAAATAATCGACCAGACAGGCTTGGGTTTTTGAAAATTTTTGTTTGTGTGTTACCACAACACCGTTAATCTTGCAAGCTCTCTTGACAATGCTATCAATTAGTTCTCGAAAAGTAAGTTTATTGTTTATGATGACACCCAAATCACGAATTGACGACACTTCAGCCAAAGGCGAATCACCTATTCCATATGCAGCAGGTAACGGAGAGCGTTTTCGGGAAAACCTAATGAAGAAACATTTAGAAGCATTTGGTGACATCCTATTTACCTGGCACCAATTATGTACTGTATACAAATCTAACTGCAGTTGTCTGACATCGTTCTCATTCTCATCACTTGATACACACTTTACAATATTATTATTTTAAAGGAATAAAAAATAACCGAACATAATACATCGCCGGTGTAAAATTCGTATTTTTTAATTCATATCATAATAATGATTTTTCACCAATTGTGAACCAATTCAACGTCCTTGATTTTTCCTGAGCGTACGATGCGGTCGGTCGTGGAGTGCACGTCCATCTTCGCTCGGATGATGTGTTATCGTTCGGTGTCACCTCCTCGTCGGTCCCAGTTTTGACTGGACTCCTCGGCGAGAAGATCCATACCGACCCGGCTCCGGGGTTCCGACACGAGGGGCTCGGCACGAGGCGCCGCGGTGCCAGGTCGGCGGCACTACACGTGACGTGCCTCGCGCCGCGCCGAGGAGTCGGTTGAGAACGAACGGTCTTAACTTCGTAGTCGACGGAAAGTCCCTCTAGAATCGTTTCGGAGGAACAGAAATAAAAGTCGGCAGGTAGGAGGGTCTATCATGTTTTATTGTAACATTCAGATAGTTTTGTACGCGTCCATCTCGCATACTCTCGGCGTCGCCGACGCGAGCCCGGCCGTCGCCGACCCACATAAATAATATCTATCTATTCACGTAATCATAATATTATTATAAACTTAGTGCTAACGGCCGGGAGCCCGAGGACCCCCGGCGCCTACGCTACTATATACACTAGGACACTAGTCTGTACACGCGACGGTGCTATTTACAGGGAGAGGATATGTGTGTGTGTGTGTGGTGCGGCGCGGGCGGCGGCGGTCAGTCGCGGGGCGGCGCGCGCGCCAGCAGGGCCAGCGGCTGCAGCGCCGCGTGGGCCGCGTGCGCCGCGTGGGCCGCGTGCGCCGCGTGCGCCGCGTGGGCGTGCGCCGCGTGCGCCTGCGCCTGCGCCGCGTGCAGCGCGTGCGGCGGCAGCAGCGCCGGGGAGGCGGCGCCCTCGCCCGCCGGCGGGTTGATGCGCTTCTCCTTCTGCCGCCGGTTGCAGAACCACACGCGCACCACCTCCTTCTCCATGCAGAGCGCGTCCGCGAGCGCGGCGATCTCCTCGCTCGTCGGCTTCGGGTTGTGGAGGAACGCCTTCTCGAGCGCGACGCGCACGCCCGACTCGATGCTGGTGCGCTTCTTGCGGCGGCGGCCGACCGCCTCCGCGAGCCCCGCGCCGAGCCCCGCGCCGCCGCCCGGCGCCGCGCCGCCGCCGCCCGCCAGCGACGAGTCCGCGTCCTCGAGCCACTTCTGCAGCAGCGGCTTCAGCTTGCACATGTTCTTGAAGCTCAAGTTGAGCGCCTCGAACCGCGATATCGTCGTCTGCGAGAAGTCGTTGCCGTACAGCTTGCCCATCGCGAGCCCGACGTCGCCCTGCGTGAAACCTGCGAACGGAACGCATCGTGAGCGGGGAGGCCGAGGCGCCGCGCCGGGGCGGGGCGGGGCGGGAAGGGACGGCGCGCCTACCGAGCTTGATCCGGCGCTGCTTGAAGGTCTTCGCGAAGTGCTCGAGCTCCTCGAGGTCGGCGGTGTCGTCCGCCGCGGGCTCGAGCGCGCGCGGCTTGTGTGCGTGCGCGTGCAGCGGCGTGTGCGCGAGCGCGTGCGGGTGCGCGTGCGAGTGCGCGTGCGGGGAGCGCGCGCGGCCCGAGCCCGGCGTGAGCGGCGTGAGGAAGGCGGCGGCGCCGGGCGGCGTGCGGCGCGCGGGCGGCGAGGCCGGCGAGCCGGCGGCGGGCGCGCGCGCCTGCAGCTGCTGCAGCTGCTGCGCCGCCGCCTGCGCCACGGCCTGCTGCACCTGCGTGTGCAGCAGCAGCGAGTGCGCGCCGTGCTGCGAGAGCAGCAGGTGCTGGAGCTGCGCGAGCGCGGTGCCGGCGCCGGCCGCGTTCTGTGAGACGAGAGGGCGCGGTGAGCGGACGACGACAGGGGGGCGGGAGGGCGGGAGGGCGGGAGGGCGGGAGCTGTGCAGTGCAGTATACTCACGAGCACGGCGGCGGTGGCGGCGGCGGACACGGCGCGGTGCGGGTGCGCCGGCAGCGGCAGGGGGGCGGAGGGCGCGCGCGGGGGGGAGGGGGGCCGCTCGTCGCCGCTGATCTCGCCCTCGCCGCTCGCGGATCCGTCTGCGGGAAGAGAGTAAAACTGAACGAAACATTTGAGACGTGCCAGCGGCATCGAAGGGGTTCCTCGCCGCTCTGCCGTTGTAGACCTTTTCCAACAGTGAGTGTGTATGTTCCGAGCCTACCGATGCGCATATTTCGCACTTAGGGTTGTTTTTCAAGTATTCTTTATAATGTAAACCCATAATCTAACTAAAGAATAATATTATGCCGTATAGATTGCGACTATAATAGAAACTACATGAGTCGACCTCTTTTTTACTTATTTTTTTTTAATTATTCAACTAAGATGACTGTAATCGTTTCATTCTGTGACTGTAAAAATCAAAATATCAATATCATGTTGCATAAAAGTATGTTGCGATACGAGGACTTTCAAGGATCTTTAAAAATAATATTTTGTAAACCCTGATAACCGATTTCAGATTTTAATACATGAAATGAAAGCTAGGACAACGTTCTTATAAAAGTATTTTTTGTCAATACGCACGAAAAAATATTTCGAATTTTATTTTTAGAAATACTGTACTGATAGTTCATGTAACCCAAATTTTGTAATACAATCAATGACGTTGAATCGCTTCTGAGAATACAATGAAACTTGGTTAAGTGGGACCTGGATAATAAATGAGAATCTACCGCAGTTGGAACATCTACCGCAGTTGGAACATCTACCGCAGTTGGAACATCTTCCACAGTTGGAACTCATGCTGAGCTCCCGACACTTAATATTCAATGTTTTTATAGACTAAGCCGTCTTGATATAAATACGAATATGGAAAGAAAAATTTCACCCATGGACGGGATTCGAACCATGCACCCTCTGCACTCCGCACCATTCCGCGTGGTGGGCAGTCTACCACTTGAGCTACCGTTGAGATACTAGTCGTCGGCGAAATTTTTCTATCATTCTACCTAACGCCTATAAAGGACGTGTGTTTTTTGTTGGACGGAGATATTTATACGAAAAAGTAAAAAAAATCCCCCTCATCCAATTATTTTAATTTCAAATTAACTTTTTTTTTATGATAGTGAGTGACAAGACGAGTAAATCAGATGCCTGATGGTAAGCATCATGATTGCCCATATCAGACACAGTGCCACCTAGTGTTTTAAAATTCAAAATTCTGCGCGGCACTACACTGCGCCTGTCACCCTGAGATATGAGTTCTTCAATCTCATCATGCCCAGTTATTTCGCTGGTAACATTGCCCTTCAGACCGGAACACAGTAATGTTTGGACATTACTGCTTGGCAGATGAATAACTGGCAAAGGTGTGGTACTTCCCCAGGCGGCCCCCTGCAAAAGAGGCCTACCACTACAAAACTGTACAAAGTAAAATAACGCACTAGGGGGATTGATTGATTGTCGGTGGGGATTTATTGACTTTTTGATTTTAATTGACTATGCCAAATGGTGACCACAATATAAATTATAAATTTTATGAATTATAACTAATTAATTTTATAATATATGTTTTTTAACTTTTTTGATTATTAATAAAAATAACAACTCATGTACATCATATGCAATATTTTTATTTTTATTCATTTATTTAATTTTTAGGGGGGCTTTTTATCAAATAAATACAATTATCTATATCTATATCTATTCTAATATTGCCTCGGTGGCGTAGTGGGCGCATGCTCGACTGCCAATCAAGAGGTCCCAGGTTCGATCCCCAGGTCAGGCATAGTGTTAAATATTGGATTTTTCCATTAGGAATTATCTCAATAGCTGCCTGGAGTCTGGAACTGTGCCCGGTATATGGCAATAGGCTCGCCCCCTATTACATGGGACCAATAACATACTGGCGAAATGTGGGTGTATCTACTATGGGACTGAGTCCTGGGTACACCTCTGCCTACCCCTTCGGGAAAAAGGCGTAAATGTATGTATGAATACTAATATTATAAAGAGAGAATCTTTGTTTTTTTGTTTGTAACGAATAGGCTCCGAAACTACTGAACCGATTTTAAAAATTCTTTCACTTATGGATAGCTTAATTCAGTGTGAGTGACATAGGCTATATGAGATTTTGAAAAATATTAGGGATCCGTAAGAAAACTGCAATATTGTGAACCAAGGTGTCACATATATTCATTAATTTGCATGCGCTGTGAAATCTATTGATGGTATAATAAAATAATGTACTAGGGGTTTGTAGTACTACCTAATATCTACAAAATAGTCCACGGATATTTCATCCATCTATTTTGGTTTAGTCACAATAATCGAAACAGACATAATATGAATGCGCTGTAATAAGTATTGGAGGTAGAATAAAGAAATGTACTAGGGGTTTGTAGTACTTATCAATACCTACAAAACAGTATACATAGATTATATCCATCTTTTTTGGTTTAGTCACAATAATCGAAGCAGTGATTATTTTACATGCGGTGTGAAAACTATTGGTGGTAGAGTAAAGTAATGTACTAGAGGTTTGTAGTATTTACCAATATCTACAAAATAGTCTACGGACATTATATCCATCTATTTTGGTTTAGTCACAATAATCGAAAGTCATTATATGCATGCGATGTGAAAAGTATTGGTGGTAGAATAAAGGAATGCACTAGGGGTTTGTAGTACTTATCAATATCTTCAAAATAGCCCACGATAAATTTATACATGTGTTAAGGTTTGGTCATTGTAACAGAAATAGTCATTAATTTGCGTGCGCTGCGAAAACCATTACAGTTATATCTATTATAATACAATGTATCACGAATTTACTCCTGTTAAACGTTCACTATACCTACTTCTGCTACCCGTGCGAAGCCGGGGCGGGTCGCTAGTTAGACAATAAAGAGCTAATAATAGGTACTCATGTATATTATGTATACGTGTGTATACGTACATTATAATGTACGACATAGTAATTAATAGTCGCACCTCTATAACTAAAATAACCTCTATTAATGGAACCTCTGATGTATACCTATCACACCTGGATATCTGAGACCACTCGGTGAGTGAAATACCGCTTTAAGTGAGACAAATTTGCAGATCCCTTCCCTCTGTCTGTCTGAGTGTTTGTCCGTCTGTCAAGACACATTTTCATGGGAACGCGTGGAACTATCAAGTTCTATGTTAACGCAATCAAAAGTTATGGCCATTTTGCTGCATATATCCATACTGTTCGCTTGGTTGGTATAAAATCAGTATCAAACTTTTGTCAACAACTTGATCGGTGTGATCGTCGTGGTCTAGCCGGTACGAGCGTCGGAACATGGGCTAGGGCGGGGGTTCGAATCTCGTAAATGATCACTTTTTGGCTTTATAAAGCGGTTTTATTTCGCTTGTTAAAGAAGCAAGATGTTTAAGTTAATTGTAACTAGATGACGCTTTATGTTTTTAGAAGGCGTAGCGTTTTGTTCTAGTATCTAAGTATGGAACCCTATACTATGCATATTATGTACATATTATGTCTTAACAATTTATTTATGTGTGAGCTGGTAGATTTAATCTAATGACTTAGAAGAATTCTCTATACTATCGTTACCGATGTAATAATATATACAACACAATAGTAAACATTCTGATCGGTTATTTTTCATAATTTTTGAACTTATTTTAAAAAATATTAATGAAAAAATATTATAATTTTCGCGAAACATAAATATTTTAGCTAAGTTGATAGCTAATCACCTCCTCTATGAGCCCTTAAAGAGGCGGCGACCGGAGAATTGTTTAGTAATATTTCAATAAAGGCACTCTGCCTAGTGTTGACGTATCAGGTTGATTGGTAATTCCTTACATTCCCCTTAACAGGGCAGCGACCTGAGAATTCCCCATACAAAAGTAATAGTTCCATCATTTGAGATCAGAGCATTTTTATAGGCTCACCAACTGGACATTACAACATTTGCTTACATTATACATAACATTAGGATATAGGTACACTACGCCTTGTTGAATGACCTTCTGGAGGTGGGAAAAGCATGCCCAGGAATATTACTCTCAGTATGAATCATAAAATATAAGAGAAATAATTTATTTTTAAAATTTATTTTATAAAGAAAGAATTTATTCCCGTTTATTTACCTGGGTGAACAAGAAAGAAATAAATAGAAGCTAAGAATATATAGAAAATATAGAAAACTAAGAAATTATAGTTTTTTTGAAAAAGTTTTTAATAATATTGACCGATGCACAAAACAAATCAAGCTCTCGCCATATAGAGTTGTAAGCGGAACACATACGGTACAGTGGAGCATCATGTCCGTACTTCGTACGGCATGCCGACAGAGATAGCGTCCTGTGGGTATGGACTCTACTTCCTATAAGTGGAACATTGAATAATATATTTTGAGAATATCTGGACTATCAATTTTCCCGCGGATATGTTTGAAAAGAAATACTATATCGGCAACCTTGCGTCTTTGAGCGAGGGTGGTCATACCAAAGTAATTAATTCTAGATTCATAAGTCTGTAAGTTGTGACAGAGATGATTGGCATATGAGAGGTGATATACGAACTTTTTCTGTATACTTATATCTTATTATTATTATAGTTTATGGTCTATGATAACTATATAATAATAGTATCGTTATATAATTTATAATTGGCATCCTTTGGAACTCTCTTACGGGTAAACTTGATATGGCGACATTTCGAGCGATTGAGTACCATTTTATTTTTTACACACCACAGACTCACTGGATCAAGGTCATTTTGTAAAGCTAAAACATCTCAGCTGCCTCGGTGGCGTAGAGGGCGCATGCTCGACTGCCAATCAAGAGGTCCCGGGTTCGATCCCCAGGACAGGCAAGGTGTTAAATATTGGATTTTGCCATTAGGAATTATCTCAATAACTGCCTGGAGTCTGGAACTGTGCCCGGTAGATGGCAATAGGCTCGCCCCCTATTACATGGGACCAATAACATACTGGCGAAATGTGGGTGTATCTACTATGGGACTGAGTCCTGGGTACACCTCTGCCTACCCCTTCGGGAAAAAGGCGTGAATGTATGTTATGTTATGTTATGTTAAAACATCCCGATTAGTATTACTAATTTTGTAAATTTTTAAATCATCTGCGATCTTAAATTTAGAAGTGATTGTGGTACAGAGATCATTAATAAAAGCTAGGAAAAACAGGGGCCCAATATGAGATCCCTGTGGTACGCCTGAGGGAATTAACTTTGCTGGTGAACTAAAGCCTCTGATGACCACCAACTGGGAACGATTTTTAAAAATGACACACCAACGTAGCAGAGAGCCACAAATGCCAGCATGGCCGAGCTTCTCGATGAGGATGGTGTGGTCAACCACGTCGAACGCTTTGGAGAAGTCCGTATATATTGCATGAACCTCCGACTTGTCGTCCAGTGCTTGGTTAATGTCGTTAACGTATCCAAGTAGGTTCGACACTGTTGATCTCCCGGGGAGCCGTGCCGATCGCAGCTTATTGTTGACTTCAGATGAGTGTAGAATATTTTTTGGAACATAGATTCGAACTGTTTCCCATGGCAGACAGTATAGAAATTGGCCTGTAATTTGCTACATCACTCTGATCTCCCTTTTTGTAAATTGGCGTTATGCGTGCCGATTTTACATTTAGCAGGGAATACGCCGCTTGTAAGTGATTTATTATAGACTAACGACCCGCCCCGGCTTCGCACGGGTAACAGAAGTAGGTATAGTGAACGTTTAACAGGAGTAAATTCGTGATACATTGTATTTTAATAGATATAACCCTAATGGTTTACGCAGCGCACGCAAATTAATGACTATTTCTGTTACAATGACCAAACCTTAACACATGTATAAATTTATCGTGGGCTATTTTGAAGATATTGATAAGTACTACAAACCCCTAGTACATTACTTTATTCTACCACCAATACTTTTCACAGCGCATGCATATAATGACTTTCGATTATTGTGACTAAACCAAAATAGATGGATATAATATCCGTAGACTATTTTGTAGATATTGGTAAATACTACAAACCCCTTGTACATTACTTTAATCTACCATCAATAGTTTTCACACCGCATGAAAAATAATCACTGCTTCGATTATTGTGACTAAACCAGAAAAGATGGATATAATCTATGTATACTGTTTTGTAGGTATTGATAATTACTACAAACCCCTAGTACATTACTTTATTCTACCACAATACTTTTCATAGCGCATGCATATAATGTCTGTTTCGATTATTGTGACTAAACCAAAATAGATGAATAATTTCCGTGGACTATTTTGTAGATATTGATAAGTACTACAAACCCCTAGTACATTATATTATTCTACCATCAATGGATTTCACAGCGCACGCAAATTTATGAATATGGTAATTACATTATGTGACACCTTGGTTCACAATATTGCAGTTTTCTTACGGATTCCTATTTTTTTTTCAAAATCTCATATAACCTATGGCACTCACACTGAATTAAGCTATCCATAAGTGAAAGAATTTTTAAAATCGGTCCAGTACTTTCGGAGCCTATTCGTTACAAACAAAAAAACAAAGTTTCTCTCTTTATAATCGACCGAGCGAAGCGAGGTCTTAGAGTCGACAAGTGGGAAAAACCTGCGCTTGTACCAGCTTAAGGGTTGACCTCTGGCATGTAAGTTTGATCGACGATAAATTGAGAACTGTTGGTCCGATCTTGATGAAACTTTGCAGACATGTAGTTTAAAGTGATAAAATTTTTTACTTTAGATAATGAGCAAAATCGGCCGAGGGGTTCCGGATATATAAGAGTCACGAAGTATTTATGAAAGGTCTGACGATAATTTCGAAACCGATGGTCCGATTTTTTTTTTTCAAATTTAGACACATAGTTTAGGACTTGCATAAAAATATAAGCCAAAGTTTGTATGTATGTATGTATGTTTGTCTTGCGATTACTCGAAAGCCGATGATCCGATCTTGATGAAACTTTGCAGACAGGTAGTATAAAAAAAAAGAATTTTCAAGTTCGAACATGAGCTAAATCGGTTTTGGGGTTCTAGAGATATAGGGATTACAAGATTTCAAGTAGGAGCGCGAAAGGCCTAGTACATACCTGCGAAGTAACTATTATCTAATCTGTGTTTGCCTGCGGGTGACTATAGTCCATCAAATCTAAA
This sequence comes from Hemistola chrysoprasaria, assembly GCA_947063395.1. Lineage (NCBI taxonomy): Eukaryota > Metazoa > Arthropoda > Insecta > Lepidoptera > Geometridae > Hemistola > Hemistola chrysoprasaria. The sequence goes on along the minus strand of OX346716.1, from coordinate 16,726,977 downwards.
AAGTATCGTTTTTTTGGTATTGCCTTAGGGTTTGAATTTAAATTTAGTGATTAAGAATATTGTACATCTTGGGATAAATTTCGTAATTCCATGGTTTTACGGCAAAGGTCAATGAAATTGTGTGAGTTACGCCTATGCAAAGTTATTAAAAGTATGATAGTGTATGAAATGTCAAACGGGATTTCTTAGATTTGATGGGCTATAGTTATATAGTGTATATGAACATAAATGGTGCAGAATAGAACTTTATGAGTAAGTATCTACTATTGATTGGCTCCTTTAATTTGGATCCACAGCTTGAATACTCAAATACTCATCCTAGACCAGGAGTTTCTTCACAGAAGTGATAGTGTCTCATCAAGATCTTTATATCAGATGACAGCTGCCAAACTAAAAATGGCATTACCTCGGAAACTATTCATCTTAGACCAGCATTTTCTTTACAAAAGTGATAGATTTCATCAAGATCTTTGTTTCAGATGACAGCTGTTAAATATTAAAATGATTTTACCTCTAGGATCACTTATTACGGGATATTTAACATGATCTTTATCTCGGTATTACTATTTATCTTAGACTAAGAGTTTCTTCACAGATGTGATAGATCTCATCAAGATCTTTATTTAAGACGAAAGCTGCCAAACTAAAAATAGCATCACCTCGGAAACTACTCATTTTAGACCAGTACTTTATTTACGGAAGTGACAGATCTTATCAAGATCTTAGTTTCTGATGACAGCTATCAAAAGAAAAAAGGCATTATCTCGGTAACTAATCATTCTAGACCAGGAGTTTAAAACCAGGAATAACCAAAACTGTCAAACTGTACTTCGTATATTAGATGCACTATAGTCATCCGCAGGCTTTATCGAATTTGCTTAGGGATGTGACTAAACAGTAAAAAAATTGATTTTTGTAGTGGAAGGCCTCTTTAGCAGGGGGCCGCCTGGGGAAGTACCACACCTTTGCCAGTTATTTATCCGCCAAGCAGTAATGTGCAAACATTACTGTGTTCCGGAATGAAGGGCAATGTTACCAGCAAAATTACTGGGCATGATGAGATTCAACAACTAATATCTCAGGATGACAGGCGCAGTGCAGTGCCGCGCAGAGTTTTGAATTTTGAAACACTGGGTGGCACTGTGTCTGATATGGGCAATCGTGATGCTTACCATCATTTTCTCGTCTTGTCATTCATAATCATAAAAAAAAAGATTAATTAATAATCGATTTTTATTTGTTCCTACAAAATCGATTAATGAAAAATCGATTTTTAATGGAACAATAATCGACTTTTCTAAAAAAATATTTTTTTTTTTAAATAACTTGATTTTAAAAAAATCTTAACAAAAGAAATCAGCTTTTTTTCAATAATAATTATACCTAGCTAATGTACGAACTTTGCCCAAGAAAAGCTTAAAAATGAAAAATTTCATCCACGGGTGGGATTCGATCCACGCACCCTCCGCACTATTCCGCTTAGTGGGCACTGGGGCACTCTACCCTGTGCTTGAGCTACCGTGGAGAGCCACGATGGACGCGTGGAGCGTGGAGAGCGTCAATCAATAATAAATACCCTCTTAGAACTTTTTTTAAATTTTTTCTTCTTATGTTAATGAGTAATAAGACGAGCAAATCAGGTGCCTGATGGTAAGCATCATGATGGCCCATATCAAACACAGTGCCACCCAGTGTTTTAAAATTCAAAATTCTGCGCGGCACTGCACTGGGCCTTTCACCCTGATATATCAGTTGTTGCAACTCGTCATGCCCAGTAATTGCGCTGGTAACATTGCCCTTCAGACCGGAACACAGTAATATTTGAATATTACTGCTTGCTCGACTGCCAATCAAGAGGTCCCGGGTTCGATCCCCAGGTCAGGCAAAGTGTTAAATATTGGATTTTTCCATAGGAATTATCTCAATAACTGCCTGGAGTCTGGAACTGTGCCCGGTAGATGGCAATAGGCTTGCCCCCTATTACATGGGACATACATACCTCTTGATTGGCAGTCGAGCATGCGCCCACTACACCACCGAGGCAGTAACGTAATAATCGTTCAAATAAATTCGAATTTTTAGGAATAATAATCGATATTTTTTTTAACAATCGATTATTTTTTCACATCCCTAATCAGAATTTCAGAGCTAATCTTAAAAACTAATTACCTCATACCTCAATTATACCTAAAGACCTTAGACTTTACCCTTCTAGACATTAAGAGGTCTAGAAGTTACAGGAAATTGGGGTTTGCGAGGTCTCAGTTCGAGGCGAACTACTAGTATTAGTATAGATGACGTAAAGAGGTTCAACTAACTGTGGTGCGCAAGTCTTTAAAAATAATGGTGGTATAGAGTCATGTCCGGGGCCCTTGTTGGGGTCAATATTTTGTAACATTCACAACATTTCCAAAATTTAATGACATTATTCGGAATGAGACACTAGTTATCTAGGTTTCTAATTATATTTCAATTCAAAATATAAGTACTTTGCTCTAAAATATGATAAAAATCCAAAATATAGGTATTTTCAAATACAACTCCAAATTATAAGTATTTTAGACTAATAGTAGATTAGTAGCCAAGGGCTGTAAGGCATCAATTGCAGCCCGAGATATTTAGGCGCACGAGCGCAGCGAGGGCGCCTATACTTCGAGGGTGCAATTGATGCTTACACCCGAGCTAACTACTCTGCTTTACATCTCGATTGTGAGGTAAGTAGAAAAACACCGGCATTACAAGAATAAAACATTTTAAAGTGAAAGTTTTCTATTCCCGCCTTTTTTCATCTCTTTTTTAAATTATTTTTTTCAAGAAGGAATTGAGCTTCGTAGTTCGATATTTAAAATACTCATACGAAGACAAGGAATAGCGAAGCGACCTCTTTTGTCATTGGCCTGAATGCATGATGTCTATTGCCAGTATGATGATTAGATGTACGCAAACTTTTTGAAAGAGTGAAGTTTTTTTTAATTACTTACCGCCCTAGGGCTTTTCTAGCTACATTATTACCCTAGAGCGTTAATTGGTCACTTACAAGCCCCATTTGGGGGTAATAAGGACCTACTTACCGAATATGAGAGATGTAAAATATAATAAGGAACCTAGATAGCTAGTGTCTCATTCCGAATAACGTCATTAAATGTTGAAAATATGCTCTGATTTCACATGATTTTACTTTGACGTTTGTATGGGGTATTCTCAGGTCGCTACCCTGTTAAGGAGAATGTAAGGAATTACCAATCAACCTGATACGTCGACACTAGGCAGAGTGCCTTTATTGAAATATTACTAAACAATAGACTACCTACCCTGATTCAATGCATACATCGTCAATCCACAGGCCGACATGTCAGCCCATAGAAAATCCAAGTGCTCTAAACCACTGTCAGATGTCAGCGTTCTCGTAATGCTGGTGGCATTGCCACGTTGAATAGCAATGCTTATACGTCAAGGTGAATATTAAGTTATACACAGTTAAAAATGTCTCCAACTGATCCCGCAAGATGTGATCGGAGCGGCCTCGGTTGACGTAAGACCCCTAACGACCTACAAATGCTTCGGCCTCAGCTCGTGCTTCACTCGCAAGTCAAACATCGTATCGGTAGATCCAAGCATGCGACAACAGATGTACCTATATAATACATGTGAAAGGGATACGAAGGGGAGAACAGCATCTGTAACACGTCCGCGAATCACTTTCTCGAGTCGCGGCGAGTGGAGCGCAGGGAAGGGGTGAAGGTGTCCCGCGCACTATTATATTATTATAATGTAATAAGGCAGCGCACACGCGACAGTCGCAGGTGTGTGCGACGGTCGCGTGCGTCGCGCGTGCGTCGCAGGTAGCGCAGTCGCGGACGGAAGGGTTCCACCGATCGAGCTTCTATATTGTTACAAGATCACCTACCCAGCGAATATTATGTTATAGACGAGTCTATTCGAGCGACCTTCGAAACGCTAGTTACTTTTATAATATTGAACGTTATCATAATAAATGATGAGTATAGGTGAGCCGAACCGAACGCGGTCGCTATTATTCCAAACAAACGTTTTGTGCCTTTTATATTTAATGATATTTATTACCTAGAGAAAATTAATTATTCTAGAGATAGCATCTGATCATCATAATTACGATGATGATTGATGATAAAATGTGTGGCTGATGTGAGTGGCGGCTGTGTGTGTGTGTGTGTGTGTGTGTGTGTGTGTGTGTGTGTGTGTGTGTGTGTGTGTGTGTGTATGATAGGTACGTACCATGGCTCGGCGGCGGTGACGGCGACTTGATGAGGTCGCCGGACTCTTCTGGAACAAACAAACGATCACATTCAGATACATATCGATACAGGCAGCTGCTACACTCACCGGACTCACTCTCCACTTCACTTCTCTTCACTCTACTCATCATTGGTTATGTTTATGATCCTGTACCTGTACCTGCGCTGAATAAGGTACGTTACTTTTTAAATTTATTGAGCGTGCAACCGTATAGAGGAATGGACATCACAAGACAGAAACGGTCATGAGGTACAAGTATATCTATTATATTATGTATTCATCGTAACTTTAGTGGAGTAATGGCAGCCCCTCTCAGAAGGTGGTTTACTTAGGAATGTCAATTTGTATACGATCCTATAGAAAAGTTATCCAAATCGATGGTTCGCATATGCGGTCTGCTCCCATATTAGTTAACACATTCAATAAATGTACAGCTTGAGGATGAAGTGAAACTATGTATGTCATGGATTTGTTTTTATAAATTCTGAATAGTATGTGTGTGCGGTGGACGAGCGCAGCACGAGGCGAGACATGACCTGATTAACGGAAGCCTAATTAATTAATTAATCCTCTGTCCTGTCTGCACAGCGTCGTAGCGCGGCTCGCCGACACCGGCCGACGGTGTGTAGGTGACGCCGCTCTGTCGGTATTATTTCACCGACAGCAGCTACCGTGAAGCCGACGGTGTCAGATTACCCTCGCTGCCCGCGGGCTAATGATATTAATTACAGTAATCCCTTACGCGATGATACCTCCCCGCTCCCCGCTCCCCGCTCCCCGCTCCCGCGTGCCGTCCACCATTACCGATCACATTATACGAGTTAATGTACTCAGTATAATGTAGTAAAGTTCGATGATGACGACGAGTTTCTCTGCAACCAGTCGACGACCCCGAGCACCGTCCCGGTCCCCGGTCCCCGGTCCCCGGTCCCCGGTCTCCGATCCGGATACCTTCTCACACCTCGCACCGAGGATGATGTCGCCCATTTCAGAAGTTCATTATTGACGTACTCGCATATTTTTTATGATAGTGAGTGACATACGAGCAAATCAGGTGCCCGATGGTAAGCATCATATGATCGCCCATATCAGACACAATGCCACTGAGTGTTTATAGTTCATAATCGTGCATGGCACTGCACTGCGCCTGTCACCCTGAGATATTAGTTGTTGAAACTCGTCATGGCCAGTCATTTCGTTGGTAACATTGCCCTTCAGAACAGAACACAGCAATGTTTGCACATTACTGCTATAGTATTTGAAATATTTTTTTAAATTGTAAAACCCGACACAAGCATTGTACCTATAATAAGTATAAGAAAGTTTTCGAGTGTGTCACGGTCTGCACTCGCCCCACGGCGTTGTTACGTTATCTACTGAATGATTGGCGCCTGTCATCGAAGCCTTTCGTCACCGAACCGTCGTCGGGACAGTCCGGAGCACCGCGCGTTATGATGACTTCGGTCTCGTCGGCGAACTATAAGCTTGTGTTATATTATAAGGACGATCTATGTGGAACAACGTAGAATTAACTTTTTATATTATATGAAATCAAGCTGCTTTCATTTGCGTGACCAATTAACGTAATTGGAAGTTAAACATAGGTTTTATAAACAACCTCAGTGGCCCACCGCGGCGCGCGTGCCGAGTACGTGAGCAGTGAGCAGTGAGCAGTGAGCAGTGAGCAGTGAGCAGTGAGCAATAGGCAGCAGGTTATAATTAAAATTCAAAATAAAAATAGGTGTACCTAGTAAGCTACTAAATATTTTATACGAGTAGTTGACTGCCTCGGTGGCGTAAAGGGCGTATGCTCGACTGCCAATCGAGAGGTCCCGGGTTCGATCCTTAGGTCAGGCAGTGTTAAATATTGGATTTTTCCATTAGGAATTATCTCAATAACTGCCTGGAGTCGGGAACTGTGCCCGGTAGATGGCAATAGGCACGCCCCCTATTACATGGGACCAATAACATACTGGCGAAATGTGGGTGTATGTACTATGGGACTGAGTCCTGGGTACACCTCTGCCTACCCCTTCGGGAAAAAGGCGTAAATGTATGTATGTATGTATTTTATAGTTGTGTGATATATTTTTGGAATCTGCAAAAGAAACTCTAGCGTATTTAAATTTTCCTTCTATTTTGGTCTTCAAGGAAGATTTTCGAAAATTAGGTACCCTATAATGTCTCCCCCACTATTGAGACGAATCAAATGACACCTCACATGTCAAAATCTATCAAGCCGTTATTAGGCTCTGTAGGCAGTGCCAAAGAAACCTCATAGATGCCCACATAGATAAATACATACATACTCTCGAAAAACATAACCCTCCTTCTGCGCAGTCCGGTAAAAAGATAAAACACTGAACATATTAAAATAAAATAATGTGTCATAGAGCTATTCGTAGAGGGTCTACGAACCGCTACGAAGGTGCTACGAACAGTATCCCGGCGCGACGAATCTCTGTTGTGCTGCGCGCTGTATAACATAATATATATAACTAAGTAAAGGATTGAGATGTTTGATGAAATGTTCACACTAGAAGAGTGAGTATATTATAATATAGTATATTATATTCATAATTTGTAATCCCGCTAATGTCATTTTTTTGTTACTCGGCTAACATCTGTGTTCGAGCATGGGATATGCTGAAAGCCAGCGCTGCACAGGGTCATCCTGTGTAGCACAAAGCTGAGCATATCCCAATTGCTAAAGTAATCTAACTTTATTAAATTTTTGTGATATGTTTTAATTTGCTTATTTTTTTGGCTGGCAATAAATGTATCTTTATCTTTCTAGTGGTACGAGGGTCACTCCGCAGTGAGACAGAGTCAGTAAGAGAAGTCGAGCGCCTCGTCTCGTGGGAACTAACAGAACAGAGTGAGGCACGCGGGTACCTGTAGGTACCTGCGGATAATCTCGCACAATCTCCACGTTGCAGATAACAAAGATTAGCGTCGTGCACAATGAACGCATTCAAATATAGAATATAGACGATAGAGGAAGGCTCGCGGTAAAAAACTCGATGATTTGTGTAAAAAACGCGATCGTATTGTGTGCGGATGAACCGATGTTATAATAATGTGATATATGCGCGAGTGTGGGTGTGTGTGTGTGTGTGTGTATAGAGACGTCGCCTCGATGTCGTGGTGTCGGTGCCGGGGACGGACCACTCGCGGGAGGAGGACGATCGTTGCTTCAACGTGGGAGTATAATAATATACTAATGCTATTCCATAAAATACTGCAGTTTTCAAGTTATTTTGCACGGAATTAAGTAATACTTAGAACGAGCCGACGGCACGGTCGCATGCATCTACATGGTTCTGAAAGTCAAGAGCAGTACCTGTGGCTCGCGCTGCGGCTGCACCTGGGCCTGGGCCTGGGCCTGAGCCTGGGCCTGAGCCTGGGCCTGAGCCTGGGCCTGGGCCGCACGATATACTACACCTACTCGTACACAGTACAACGATCATTACGTAAACGTAACATTACATACAATCGCGCCTTTTACCCTAAGGGGTAGGCAGAGGTGTACCCAGGACTCAGTCCCATAGTATGTAGGGTTAAAATCTAATATTTAACACTTTGCCCTCGCTGGGGATCGAACCCGGGATCTCATGATCGGCAGTCGAGCTTCCGTCCACTACGCCATCGAGGCAGTCACAATTATTTTATCGAAATAATAGACTTGGATCGATGGGAACGAGCCTAAATAAATAATTGACCAATCAGAAAATGTAAAACATTTTGTGGTGATAGGCCTCTTTAGCAGGGGGCCGCCTGGGGAAGTACCACACCTTTGCCAGTTATTCATCCGCCAGGCAGTAATGTGCAAACATTACTGGTTCCGGTCTGAAGGGCAATATTACCAGCGAATTTACAGGGTATGACGAGGTTACGAGGTTCAACAACTTACTCGTATATCTCAGGGTGACAGGCGCAGTGCAGTGCCGCGCAGTATTTTGTATTTTAAAACACTGGGTGTCACTGTGTCTGATATGGGCAATCATGATCCTTACCATGGGCACATAGTTTTCTTCCTGACAGTCTTTTTCCTTTAGTTCCTTTAAATATTTGACAAAACTAAGAATGGGACGAATCGACGAACGAAAAATACATTAATTTCAAGTTTTATCGATTCGTCATCTCCGATGTGACGTACAGCCCGCCATACCGACGGGAACACATTAATTTATAAAAACAAATCAACCTTGTACCGGGCTAATTATTGCACAGAATGATCGTCGGGTAGCCATTTACGAAAATCAACATGCGATACTTTTCCGACGGTTCCAAATGGCCGCCATGCCGTCGCAAAGCGGTAATTATTTATATTTTTGCAAAACGATTTTGCATTTGGATTTGTGAGACGAATAATATGATAAAATGTTATGACTGCCTCGGTGACGTAGAGGGCGCATGCTCGACTGCCAATCAAGAGGTCCCGGGTTCGATCCACAGGTCAGGCAGTGTTAAATATTGAAATTATCCATTAGGAATTATCTCAATAACTGCCTGGAGACTGGAACTGTGCCCGGTAGATGGCAATAGGCTCGCCCCCTATTACATGGGACCAATAACATACTGGCGAAATGTGGGTGTATCTACTATGGGCCTGAGTCCTGGGTACACCTCTGCTTACCCCGTCGGGAAAAAGGCGTGAATATATTTGCCATACTTCGAGTAGGTGGGAAAAGTGGTGCTATGCTTGAGAAACTTATTTATTCGAATACGTTATCATAATACATGTGTACAATACGGTTATAAAATATTTTTTTACAGCATGGCATTGTATTGTGTTCTTTTGGATACAATTCTACAAAAAAAAATATCGCGTATTGTAAACCATGCAGCGAGCATGAACAAATATTTTTGTCGATTTGTACCAGAATGGTATTTGGATTTTTGGAAATTATATGATACAATGTTACCGTTATATATATTTTCCATACTTCAAGTAGGGGAAAAGTGGCGCCATACTTGTAAAACTTGAACAAATATTGTACACATTCGCCTGTGATAGACAGGTATAGCATTATCAGACTCCTGTTTCTGTATGATCATAATCATACAAAAAATTGGTAAAAACTTTTACAGGGTGGTAGGTACAAATCATTTGCTAAAAGAAACTCTTTTGCGGCGGTATTGCGGCCATTTGGAACCGTCTGAATATTATGGCATGTTGATTTTCGCGAATGGCCACTCGACGATGATTACCTGTGCAAAAATTAGCCTAGTACTCTCTCTCTCTTCCTGGCTATGCGACCCACATGGTGGTGGTCAGCCTTTCTGATCTTACGCCTCCACTTCGCTCTATCCTCGACTTCATTTTCCGAAACTTCGCACTCTCTCATGTCCTTTAAAAATTAGCCTGGTACAAATGGTTGAATATTTTTTTAATGTTAATGTGTTCCCGTCGGTATGGCGGGCTGTAAGTCACACCGGAGATGTATGGCATTACGCTACCGCCTACTTCGTTTTTTATCGACTATCGGAAAATACAAGAATATTTGTGGAACAAAGCGTTCGACATTCGTAATTTATCTGACACGTTCGATTAACGCCCGCGACTGGGTCGCCGGTACCGGCGCTAAGGAAAATATCCTTTCCGTCATTACGTAATTAGACCCCTGAAGAGTCGTCATACTGGTACAATTGACCTGACATTTTGTGTCATCATCTCTCGGTCTATGACGATCGCCCTGACCATTCACAAACTTATTATACTGTTTTATTAACATTATAATGTTATTTTATTATGAATGTATTGATTTTTAATATTATAAATATAATATGAGAAGTTGTATGTTTACGTATACTAAATATATTAAAACATAAGCATATTTTATTTTAATTTTATATATACGTAACGTAGGTGCCAATATCATGAGTTCTTGTTTGTAAAACTGAACTAGTGAAGTGTTTCTCACAAGAATACATTGTACACGATACTAAATCCTTTGAATAATTTTTATTAACAATATTAAGAGTGTCAATGGTCCGACGAAAACTTGAGACACATAAGTAGTGTTTCAATTATACCTAGATAATAGACGTAATTTATAAAAGATATGATTCGAGATGATGATGTATAATTGTAGATGGATGGTGTCGGAGTAGACTCACGGTAGGTGGAGCAGTAGGAGCGCGCGGCGGCGCGGACGCACGCGGACAGCACCATGGCGCGCCTCCAGACAGCACCGGGGCAGCGCTCGGGTCGGGGAGCACCGGGGCTGCAGCAGCGCAGAGAACCGCTCGGGTCGGCGCGCAGAGAGGCACTGAGCTCCCTCGGCGCCGCGCCGCGCAACCGACCCCCGAATTAAATACTTCCAAACTTTTTTGTCCGAATCCGTTTCTTTTTCCGCCCTTAGTGAATTTTTTTCGCGCTATCTCGCCATTATTTCGATTACCTGGAGATGATTTTTTTGGCGCTTTCGACGAACGGATCGAGTTCGAAAGCCGTTTAATTTTTTATAGGAAAGGGGAGCGACGGGTTCGGCTAACCGATGCGCGAATTCCAAAATTTAAAAACTTCACAGAGCGCGAGCGTGCGCCGAATGTCGTCACTCGATCGTTAGAATATTATTATAATCGCTAGTATGAACCGGTGTCGGCGGCCTCTGGTGGAGGCGGTGGAGGCCTCGAACGGAGCCTCCGCTCGGGCTGGGCGTGCGGTTGACGCTGTAACTCTATCGAGGAGATACAATGTTTGCACCGGTCGGAGAGGATTCATCAAATAACATTCATGAGGTCGACGGCGCGGCGCGGCTCGGGTCGGCTCGACCCCGGCTCGGGAATGATGTTTAAACATGAACCGCGCACTTATTCCGATGAGATGGACGGAAGGAACGCTTTGAAGTGCTCTCACTCGGCTCTCCGGACTCCGCGACCCTCCACCTCACGTCTATTATAATATTGAATACGTTTCACCGCTTCATTATCCTCGCAGTATCCTAGAAAAGTTTTAAATCAAACTGTACACTACATACACTACATAAGTACTTTTATTAAAAATGTGTATCAGTCGTACACGTTTAAGTTTCACTGGCACGCAGCGGGCCGAGGACCGGGACCGGCCGCGGTCCGTCACCGCACCGGAGCCGCTCCGGGTACTGTTTGTTCACCCGCGCACACATATTGCCCACTTTGAATAACACATGCGGCCTTCTCTGTGCGACCTTCTATAAACTGAATCTAATGTTTTGTTAAACCGCTCGGCGACGGCGACCGCCTCGCTGCGTTTGATCGCTACCTCTCCGTTTACCGTCCGATCGTTTGAATTGTAGATGCGCACTCTATTATTGTATTTTTAAGTTAAATCGACGAGGAACCCCACACGTTTACCGCTCGAATATATTCGCCTCAAATTGTATCGATGCGGTGGACGTTTTCCAATGTCGGAAGTGACTCGATCAAAAGCGAAAAATATTAGGTATGCATTGAAAGGTGAGTAGAACGTATAAACGTTTCCATGTGAACTCATTTGATTTATCATCATTTATTAGGGAACGTTCATAACGATATGAAATGATGTTGACAATTAGCGTTGCCTACGAAGAACATAAAAACAACAATGTTCGTAGCGTCGTAGCGTCGTAGCGTAGCATCGGCCGCCACACGCGGGAGAGACGCCGCATGGCATACTTGACCCCGCTGCCCTCTCGCCGCTATAGCTTCGTGCTATGTCCTATGAACAGTGATTTCAACACCTATAGCACTATTAATAATATGATGTGCAATTGATTGCGCGAGCGGTCCGGGCCCGAGATATCGGATTAGAGATTAGCGTGTACGAGTAGTGTGTAGGAAGGGACGGCACGGAAGGGTTGAGCCGCGCGCCACGTGCCGACGATCAGCGCGCGCCCTCCACGTACACAGCTGGAGGGCGCGACTCTTGTTAATGAGACCGTCTTATTGCCTCCATACTTTATATGAGATTTGAACGAAGTTTTTCATTGTAAGTCATCATCATTTGAATGAATATATGAAACGTTTATTCGTCCTCAACTGTGAACATATGCTACATAGATATAATTAATAAAAGAGACATATGCACGAAACGGTATAATAGTATATTATGTAGGTTTATAACTGACGGTCACATTATTGGTAAAGGTAATCACTTGTTCTGTCTTGTTACAATAATAAATGATAATTGTAGGGGATAATGAATAGGGCAGCAGTAAAGGGTAGTGCGGATGGAGTCCAGCGCGTATGGTCGGTCGCTGGGAGTGACGCGTGAGTGCTCCAGCGGAATAGTGAGGTGTACCTGGGCTCGCGGCTCGTGGCTCGCGGCTCGTGGCTCGTGGCTCACGGCTCGTGGCTCGCGGCTCGCGGCTCGCGGCTCGCATTTTAAAGTATGATTATTACAGTTGAGTTTTGAGATTGTAAACAGTTGACTTGTGATTGGGTATATCTGGATAACATTATTATGAATGCACTTTACGCGCATGTACAGAGGTAGGTATGTAAAACAAGGAATCGATTTGTAACTAGCTGTGCCATGCGGTTTCACATTCAGAAAAAATCATTGGCATGAAATAGTAACAAACATACACAAACAGTTTATCGACCAACTTTCGCATTTAGTATCAGTTGGATTATTGTGTGAACATTGCTTAATAACTCTCTATGAAATTGTTTAGGACTTATTATATTAAGTTTATTTTGTAGCTCATTGTTAAACGGTTCATAATATTGAGACGACCGCCGTACGACATACACAGACAATGACTTATATTATATTTTAAACATATAAGTAGCGTCCGAGGTCCAGAGGGAATATTATGCCCGGCTGTAAATCCGGGGTCCCTGGATCGAATCTCACCATGTGGACTTTTCGAATGGCACGTTAGACTGTAGGTCCCTATTGGTAGTCTCCTATAAGATATGTCGGAGCTAATCGTTAGGTCATGTCGGAGGCCTGCAGCAATATGGGTTATTGTCCACATAACCCATATGAATCGACTCGAGCAGTGTAATTGGGGTAACGCGTCCTGTTATACTCTAACAGTTAGAGTATAAATTCAAATTATTAATATGAAAGTGACTCCGTTAGTGAACAATTTGAAGTATTTGAGGAGCACAATAAGTGCTTCGAATATTTATAAGCAATAATAATAATACAATATGTAAAGTATAATACTAGGTCCCAGTGATGCCAGAGACGGCTGGAGCCGCGCCGGAGCCGCTTCAACTCAACCCACTGAGGAGAGGGGGTAGAGGGGGGGATAGGGGGCGCCGCCATCTTGGATTACCACTACTCTTATTAGCATTTTCAATTTATTTTAAACTGGATGAACGACCTCACGACTTGAATAATGTGAATAATATTATGTTGTTTTAATAAATTCTGATTCTAAAGATAACTTACTCTTGATATATTCTGTAATTATTTTGTATTCCTATTATATAATTACATATTATGTACTATGTACATTTGTACATATTAATATATATATAATCATTATGTGTATTTATTATAATGTATATTTATGTAATGATATATTATTATGTTATATAAAATAAAATATAATATCGGTTAGTGATAATAAGATCTTAATTAAGAGTAATATAATTTTTTATACCCGCTCTCACTCATACTCCTCCTATCATACCCTATCCGTCCAGAGGCCGGTTGCCTGGATGAGATCGCTTAAAGCGGTAAGGTCGCCCATTGTCGACCAATAAGAATAATTTATATTATTGTAAGGTGATTGTATTATGAGTACCTTGGCCATAATAAAGATAATCTGTATGTTATCTACTAAAGATGAACAACAATAACAGTATAAACTAGCAAGGCAGGTAGAGGTACTGGGTACACCACTCCATATTATTATGTGAGTTCATAATAAAGAACGAGCCGCAGCAGTAGTCAGGCTAGATACTACTACATACACTGTATTGGTGTCACACAAAGAGATACTGGCCTCTCAGAGGGACAATTCAAAACCTGTATAAAATCGAATTTGTTAGGAAAGGCTTCATCATCATCATCATCATCTCAGCCACAGGACGTCCACTGCTGAACATAGGCCTCCCCCATAGATTTCCATTCAGTCCGGTCGCAAGCGGCCCGCCTCCATCGTGTTCCTGCCGCCTTTATCAGATCGTCTGTCCACCTTGTGGGTGGACGTCCTACGCTGCGCTTGCCGGTTCGTGGTCTCCATTCGAGAACTTTGCAGCCCCATCGGCCATCAGTTCTACGTGCTATGTGCCCTGCCCATTGCCACTTCAACTTACTAATCCGCTGGGCTATGTCGATAACTTTCGTTCGTCTACGGATCTCCTCATTTCTGATTCGATCTCGCAGAGAGATTCCGAGCATAGCCCTCTCCATAGCTCGTTGCGCTATTTTGAGCCTGCTGATAAGGCCCACAGTCAGAGACCACGTTTCAGATCCGTAAGTCATCACTGGTAACACACACTGGTCAAAGACCTTCGACTTGAGGCACTGAGGTATTTTAGGTTTTTTTTAGGTAGGAAAGGCTTATTATAGTATTAACCAATGCATAGAGGACAAATGCCTGGAAACTTCTGCATAGCCACCACGCGGCGCCTTACAAGCAAACAAATGTAACCAAACCAAATATTCAAAACTCAAAAAACTCAAACAGATTTATTCAAATAGGTCATAATCTGACACTTTTGCACGTCAATAAAGATACAGTACTGAGTCTACCGTGCGATCGGAAAGATACCTCTACAAGAAGAACGCACAAGAAACTTGTAGGGCTTAATTTTTTCAACAGATAGTTTTACAATATTTGGTTTGATTACATTCGTTTTCTTTGAAGGTGCCGTAGCGGGTATGCAGAAGTTTCCAGGCATCTTTGTCCTCTATGTACTGGTTGACTTTATAATAAGCCTTCTTTAGTAAAGTAGATTTTATATAATATTATAAAACTATCCGTTGAAAAAATTAAACCTACAAGAAGAACGCACAAGAAACTTGTAGTTTCTTGTGCGTTCTTCTTGTAAAGGTATATTTCCGAACGCGCGGTCGATTCTTTACTACTTAGTTTGATATTACTGATATTATTGATTGACGTTTCAAATGTATTTTTAATGAAGACTTATGTAAATAGATTTTCTTAGAGTTTCAGTTCACACGTTTAAAATAAGTAATTAGTATATTTTGAGCCGACTGCGAAGAAGCGGGTGGTGAAGCTCATAAGAAATTATAAGGGCATTTTATGACACCTTGATTTCCTGTTTACATCATACTAAGTTGTGGCGATACTAAGTAGTATCACTCATTTTAATGATATAAGCAAATGTTCTACTAAAATTGGAACGCTCGTCGCCATTAAATATACTAAGTTCTTAATTAACCTCACTTTATTCAAATCAAAATAAATAATAAACAGGGCTATTTACCATGTTTGGGAATAATATTGATAACTAGCTGTGACCCGCGGTTTCACCCGCGTAGTCTTCGTTCCCGTGGGAATATCGGGATAAAAAGTACCCTATGTGTTATTCCAGGGTCTAAGCTACTTACGTACCAAATTTCAGCCCAATCGGTTCAGTAGTTTTGGCGTGAAAGAGTAACAAACATCCATACATACATCCATACTTACAGAGGATTAGGATTAGGATTACATTCTCTACCCGGCCATATAGTAGGATAGACAGTGTAAGGTTGTCTGGGCCCGACATCCTTGGATTCCGAGCTCGTTTCCTTTGTGTCTGTTTGTATTACAAAAAATATATTGATTTTTACTAAACGCGCATGGATATTTTATTCATTGATTAGGGTTCCGCATAAGCAATTAAAACCCTGCGACTGCTCTTTGCGTGCCAGTCAGTCAGGACTTGGATTTGTATATAATATAGAGAATATAATATTGAGGCTCCCCACATGCTGTCCCATCGCATCGTGACATGTCAGATCATATAATTTAACTGCATCGAGTATTTGCATTTATAATGTAGTCATTTCACGGTGCGTTTGTATTGCGTCAGGAAGGGTTGTGCCCCCTGCCCCCCTGCCCCCCGGCCCCTGCCCCCGCTGCGTGTGTTCATGTATAATCCCGTTAACCGGCACATAAGTAATAAGCAAGGGTTGCGTTAATCGCCAGTTCAAACCTTTCCTATTTACATTTATAACGAGTGAGCACAATACAATACAATATATAATGAGAGACAGTATATGTAGAATGCGTACGTAGCCGCGCTCGCGCTGCTGTGGCCGATATTGAACCATGTCATCTAATCAACCATTACATACAATTATTATTGTTGACTACTCAATAATTATGATAACTGTATACTTCCAGCGCAACATACTGGGACACATTTTATACTTCTGCAGATGCTTATTCTATTCTATTCTATTATCTAATCTTGTATCTGTCGCCTGTGTTGAACTTTAAGAATATACTCAAATGCCAATGATATGTGATCTGCATCCGAGCGGGGTGAGTGGAGGCGAGTAGAGGCGAAGTTTGGCTGCGAGTTGAGACAGAGGCGCGCGGGTGGCGGTGATTGCGCTAATCAATAGCCGCTGCAGTTGCTCCCTTCCCACCCCACCCCACCCCTGCGCCGCCCCCCCGCGCCCTGTGGGAGTGTGTATGCAGGAGGTACTACTTGTCGACCAGGTGACTGCCTCAATAAGACCTCACCGACATCCAAGTAGATCGAGTCCTACCTGGCGTACGGTCGCGCTGCGGTGGGTGTCCACCACAGAACACGTAATAAGGTATACCCGCGTCACCTTGTCGCCGCACAGATGACTCATGGGTCATTTGTGCCCTCGAGAGAGGACGTTGTACGAATGTCCATTTATACCGGTCCCACACCGACGTACCAATCTCATGAATGCTTGGTATATCACGGTCAGAATTCGTATTTCCAGAACAATTACACAATGTTACCGACTGTATAACTGTATAACAGTACATTCCAGATGGATCACAACAAACGATCTGTTATTGAAAGACTAAACAACAATGGAGCACTCATATTTAGCGTACTCTCAGGGAAACTAATGTCTGCAGCTGAGTCGGGCGTCGGGGGTCCTTAGCCTTACGCGGTTTATATTAAAATAACAGATTGGTCAAAATAACGTATTAATTATATTACATGGGTGTCTAATGAAAAATTATTCGATATACATCTCAAATTTCTCTTGACATTATAAACATGTGTATAATAAATTAATGTTGTATGAGGATGTTAGTGGTGTTAGTTAGTTAGTGTTAGTGGTGTCAGCTGATGTTAGTGGTGTCAGCTGAATTTATGAGAATATCTAATTTAATTAATATAATTGAACCTGTCTGTCTTTATTATATATAACACGAATTAATAATCTTTCGTACGGAACTCCTGGGTACATTTATAAAATAATAACCCGTGGGACCAATAACACACCAGTGTGTTATTCGCCAGCGAAATGTGGGTGTACTATGGGACTGAGTCCTGGGTATAACTCTGCTTACCCTTTCGGGAAAAAGGCGTGATTGTATGTTACGATAAGATACAGATAAATATGGGTTTTTTTTTCTAAAAACCCATATAAAACTTAATCAATATGTACAACGTAAAGAGGTAAACATTCATGTAAAATCCGCATAGCCACCGTCGCCGGCCACCGTCGCCGGCCACCGTCACCGGCCACCGTCACCGGCCACCGTCACCGCTCGGCTCCTTCCATACAAACAAGGGCCACGTTGAATATTGTACATCTGGCCATTATTGCGTTCTTCTCGTATAGAATAAGAGAATCATTCCGATCTCACGGTAGATTCATTAATTATTAAGCTAAAGCTAATTTAGTCACCAAGTCTGAAGACTCGGCTGACTGATCTAAAAGTGATTGTTTAAGCCTTTTTGAACAATTGTGTTTTAGTTCGAGTCATACTGTTAATCTTATATAATATTATTAGTGCATGTCATTTTCGCGTGCCGTAAAACGAATACAGGTGGTCGTCGAATACATATGACATGTGCCATCCAGATCTCGGCGAGCGAAGATGTTTTATCATAGATAGTATGTACCTATATGTGAGAGCGAGTACTATCGAACATAATAATAGACGTGAGAGACGGCAGCATTGGTGGAGCCGAGATCGCGGCGTATGTAAATCATATGTAAAGTGCGGGGATTGGACGCCGCGTCGTGCAGCCGAGAGCCGCGTCCCGTGTGCCGCGGGCCACGAGGCCAGGGGTGGAAGGGTTGCGCCGCGTGCTCGCGATGATTTATAGTGGCGTATGACGGCGCGCGGCGCGGCGCTGCACCGGAGGAGAGCGGAGCAGAGGACGAGTTTGTAAATGATTCCGTCGCGAGAGCCGCGGGTAACGACGGTGACGGCTTTAAATTAAACCGGCGCTTGATGAATAGTCGCCGAGATTGCATCCGCGCGGCGCCACAGCCGAGGGGCGAGGGACCCTGCACCCTGCACCCTGCACACACTGCACACACAGCCACGCACAACCAGCTCTTGTTCACTTTGCATTGATAATCCCGATGAAGCCGCGCATTCTCTATTACACTCTATCATTATAATTTCTTCGTTATCAGGTTACATAGTATTTGTTTTAATACGACCGCTGACAATACCTACCTCATAATATGACGAACGATGGATCATGGTAATATTATGAGAAGATTTTAAAAAGTCATAGAAAAGTTAAAAATGTTTGATTACACTTATAATAATAACGTGAGCTGTTATTAGAGGTGTTGTTCCTTGTAGGTGCAGATTACAGACTCAAGTACTTGCTAGGTTTGCAAGATTAAACAATAAAATGAGTTTCGTAAGAAGTATTATGCCTTATATAGAAGTATTAACCTATACCTACTAGTCTATATCTCTAGCTACTACTATATCTGTAGCTGTAACTGAAGTGCACACTGTAGTGAAGGCACACAGCTCGGTGTGTGCGCGTGCGTGGGTGTGTGCGGGTGTAGCGTTGTTTATATGCGTTGTAATCGAGCAATGTTGTAATGTTGTTGCGGATGTAAACAGAGCAACATAAACAAACATCCGCGAGGGTCGCGGGGGGGGCGGGGGGGTGGGGGGGTGTCACGGGCCCGGACCGGACCGGAGCGGACCGGCGCGGCGGTAAACACGTTGATTGTTTGTCAAGTGCAAGCACCACTCCACGTAATATTTATATGACAGTCCCGGGAGGACTACGATGTATACAATCATATTTCGAATCAATTTGAGACTCTTTAGGGAGTTTGTATAATAATAACGAGATGATATACCGTTGTCGTCGGCTCGCCGCAGTCGGCCACAGCTACAACCACTAAAATTGTATGTGAAAAACGTCGTGTTACAGGATTAAAGTTTATAAAGCCATACGTGCAGTCGTCACGCACACAGGCACACAGGCACACACGCACACAGGTACTCGAGGCTAACCGACGATCTTTTTGTGACTAAATTAAGCTTCCCATAAATGAATGAATTTTTAAATCGGTCCAGTAGTTTCGGAGCCTATTCGTTACAAATAAACAACAGTTTATCTCTTTATAATATTAGTACAGATTGGGACGTGAATAGGACTACAATATCATCATGATGTAATGTTAAGTAAAACGCAGTGGAAGAACACAACAGCAAGCTTAGAATAAAGGAGGACACGTGTTGTGTAGTGTGTAGAGTGTAGTGTGTAGTGTGTACCTAGAGGCGGCACATTGCATCGCATACAGCTCACAGAATGTATAACCGACGGACGGAGCTCATGTGGAACGAATCCTTCGTAATAACTGTCGCCGATGCAATATCTTCTATAGCGAAATCGAATTCGGAACTGCAGTGTTGTGTGTGGTCGGAGGCTGCGCGCGCGCAGCTGTCCCCGGGGGCGGAGGGGAGGGGAGGGGGGGAGGGGGCAAGCCGCGGCACGCGTCGCAACCCTTTAGCTGCTGTTAACTCTATACTTTGTATTGAATGAAGCTGTGTGGCGCGTGTCCCGGGGCGAGGGGCGAGGGGCGCGGGGTGAGGGGCGGGGGGGACATGCGGGAGGATCAGAGACCAGCTCGTTACGTCTACTAATACTATATATATCGCGGTGGAATAAACATTATCAATTAGTTTAATCACATCGAAGTGTTCTGAGGGCGATATTTCATCTGTAATATCCCGCTGCCGTCTGCCGCACGACGCACGACGCACGACGCACGACGCACGACGCGTGACGCGTGACGCGTGACGCACATTCTACTTTTTAAATTTATAATCGTGCGATAAATATTGTTCAACAATTGAGCTAGCTTTCTATCACCACACTTACTATAATCATATCAACTTTTATGTGTATTATGATTATGTACATAATCAAAGAGAATGTTATAATATTATATAATAATATAGTAAAGATGTTAGACCTACAATACGTACCTACCTGCCACCTATATAGGTAGGTACCTATACACCCAATAATATTATCGTAATTGCATAATACGAGTATTTGAAACATAGTGAAATAGGAACGCGTTGATGTCTTTTCCTTATCGTAATCGATACGAGACAACATAGCTCTCAATATTATATTAATATGACATACCTGTTCATCATTATTATATAATGTAATATGATCCCGTGGAATGATTCACATATTTTGTTTATTATTACAGAGACCGTGATATCTCGGAGCCATGATATTATCATTAATTCATTTCATATTCCTTGTCTATGACATTATAATGAAGAGGAACTAGATATCATTCAAAATTCTAAACAAAATCCGTTCTTAGAAGGTATTTCCTGAAGATGATTAATAATCAGGTGTATGTGTAACTTGTAACGAGTAACTCTTGTGTATACAACACACGTGGTAGCTGTGTCGCGCGGCTCTGCCTGCGTAGTCCGCAGACTAACACGACTTGATCAAACTCGGTTGAGCAGTTATTTATATTTAATATTTCGTTTTTCAACAGTATAATCGTCGCAGTCATGTATCTTTTTTAGTCACGGGTCTGAATGACCATGCCTGTTTATATTTAATTCGCTCGACCGTTTTAAGTTCATCGTTATCTCAACCCCGACCGGTAACTACACGACGTGGTTTCTTGTGTACACGTCTGCGGTTTCCCGTGCTCCATCCGTCTTCAGTATCTGTAGCTTCCACTGGTATGGGCTGTTGAGTCGCTGGTTTCGTGGCCACACTAGCTGTCGTCGCCATCGAAGAGGAACCAGCCAGTTCGGGCTGAGCTCTGCTTACCTCTGAAGTTTTCGGAGTATCCACTACTCCTACGATTGATGTCGTAGTAGCCGCTACAGCGCTTGTCTTTTTCGTTGTAGCTGCATATCCACTGCTGCATGTCGCTGAGATAGCGCCTGCGTTTAATCGTGCTTGTCACACCGGTCGCGGTTTTGCTGACCGGGCATCAATATTCTTAGTCGACTTACTGTTTGAAGCTGCTGTTATCTCAACTTGTTAGATCTCAACTCAATTATTGTATCAGATTGAGATATAATTAAAGCGTTTTGCTCCGTAATCTTGCACTCCAGACCATTGACTTTATCTAGTAGATACGTAACCGTCTTCTGTATGTCTCGAACACAACTTTCAATTACTTTCAGCGTCATTTTGTAATTATTAAAAATTAAAATACACGGACGTACGTCTTATTGCGGAGTCTACCCCCTCCACTCTCCACAAGACGTTCGAATGTAAGGGACAGACAGCAAGACGGATTGAGCGTCTTTCGTATATATAGCATTAGTGTGTATTTATATCATGTCATGTATCTCGGACACGGCTATTTTAGATCATTTCATTTCATTCGTTCGACCGAAGTATAACATTGAACGTTATATCAGGCGTCACACATAATTATATTATAATAGATTATTGTGCCATTGATATATTATCTTATTATTATTATTATCTATAACATTTTGAATGAACTTATTATGTGTGTCTTGTAAGTGTAATTAGTACACAATAATTTTTTGTTGATCACAAATGAGAGGTTGAATATCACCATGCCGCCATGCCGCCATGCCGCCATGCCGTCGTGCCACGTACCTGTCATTTATTCAGGAAGTCTACAGTGTACATAATTAATGTATATATGTCCAAGAACTTTGTAATGTTCGTTTTGAACTCGTACTAACTAATAACTAATGTTAGAGTAATGACAGATTTCTGGTTATTTCAATTAGTATATCAATTTTTACAGATAATAACTTCTACATTCTCACACATATCCAACTTTAAACTAAAAACTTTCTTTGGTCTTGTAAAAGGAACAAATAAATATAAATTTATATGATGGTTTTGCTTTAGTTTAGTGACAGGCGTCGTAACTGAGAAAAAAACGCATGTATGTTTGTTCCGGTCGATCCGGTCACATAGATATATGTGCGTGCAGAGCACACAGTGCAGACAGGCGGGTGGCGCGGGTCGGCCGTGTGCGGTGATCTGTGCGGGTGTACACAGCGACGGAGAGAGCGGTTGTCGTGTTACATCAAACGTCCCTACAGAGCCCTCCGGCGCCTCGTGTGCGGAGGCCCGGAGCCCGGACACTGCACCCTTCATCGACTCCCTCCTCTATGAACTGAGCAACGGAAGCTTCCTCCGCAGCGCCGTGTGAGATGACGGTGTACTTCAGTTGTCACGTCCCAGACAATAATATAAAGTCCTACGGATGAAAGGTCGACCTCCGACGGAAACGTGGTCGATAAGAAAGTACAAAGACAGTTGGAATATATCGTGTCGATTAGCCACCGAAAATTCTTCGAGTAGTAAACCGTCCAGAGACTTAAAATCACGAGTGCCATTTTACCTCTCCATAATATAGAAAAAGGATAATTTGGCACGCGGGCGAATTTTTGCGCAAATAATCACCTACGCCGAATCTACGACGTAACGTAACGTAGCATACCGTTGACGTGACTCTACTATGACGTCATAGACGCTTCCATAGTCAATACTGAATAACGATAAAGAATTATCGATGGCGCTGAACACTAATATTGAAAGTAAAAGCACAGACAATAAAAAGGCTACATACTGCTCATGATCCACAATAAGTGAAACAGGACCCGCAACAGAGGCTCTCGCTTCTGTTATTGTTACTTTTGTTTCGTTTCAAAGTTTATAAAAGTGAAACGGCGTGTGCGGCGGCGCGGGGTGAGGGGGGAGGGGGGGAGGGGTGACACGGAAGGGAAGGGTAGCGAGCGGCGTGCGCGCGCGCACAATGCAACCCTTGCAGCGTCACGCGCAGATTTCGGCGGTTTTTTAGTAATAATAGTGGTAGCAGGCGAGGGGCACATGTAGTGGGTCGCGGGGAGCGATGGGAGGTTTTTTACAGCGCTCCGCCCTCCCCACCTTCCCCGCCCTCCCCGCCCGGCCTCGTTTGCATACCGCGGCCTCTCTCTCCCGGCCGCCTCCCGCCGCCCACGCCCCCCCGCCCTCACCCCCGCCCGCGCCCGCCGCTCTGGCCGCATACATGACATCTCCTACACTACTGCCGGCACTACACCCGCGACCACACTCCGCACGGACTACATCTATATGAACAGGAACAGCGTCCATCACGACATACCTAACATGAAATAATAACATCATGAAGTCAACAATCCTCTAGACTCACGGCACAGAGTTCGCAAAGCAATCAATGATGAAGGGGTTTCAGGAGTATCCCTATTGAGTGAGACGCCGGCCGTGGGTCGTGTTACATTATGTTAACACGAACCGTTTCGGACCGTCACGATTACACACGACTTCCTTCACCCAGCATACGGAACTAAAACAGATCATAGCCAAGTCAAAAAGATTTATACAAATAGGTCATAAACTGACACTTTTGTACGTCAATAAAGATAAACAGTAATGAGTCTGCCGTGCGTTCGGAGAGATACCTCTACAAGAGAAACGCACAAATAAGGATATGTTAATTATGTTACATAACATAATAACATGACATATAGATAGGTATTTAAACTTTTAGGACGAACATATTATCTGATTCTGAATAAACTTTTAAAAGGTACCTCCAGATAATCTCAACACTATATTGTTCCGGCTAGTTCGGAACCTAGTCCACTTATTAACATATTTTGATTAATCATAGGAATCGCGAATTTATTCAGCTTTAAAGTTATGCTCCGAACTACAAAACTGAATGATGTAGTTATTATGTAACGGATGACTTACAAGAGATAATTAATATATGAATAACATATTATTCAGTGTTCACTTTAATCAAAATGAACAACAAATGAAATTGTTGTGAACAAAAGGTGACCAACTGATAACTTTTACTAAAATAATGACCGTTCAAGTTCTAAACATACAACGTGTTGACAGAAGGTAGAGGAATATCATAAGGAGTAGTAATACTAGAGGCGGCGGTGAAGGCCTGCTCTGCCTACCCCTTCGGGAAAAATGCGTGAAGGTACCTATGTAATGTTATGTCTAATAATAGTACTGTATTGCATAATTTTTTTGTTTATTTTTATTGATTTGTTTTTAGGCTTTACACAGTAGCGGACACACACACAGACACTGCACACTGGGACTTAGTACACGCCATTCTCGGCAGTGAACCTCTCTGTGTCCGCTCCGCATGGACATACAACGAGGCGACCACTCCGCCGTTCTATGATGACGCTGTAACTGCCATTAACGGCTTTCCTTTACAATGTGAGAGAGTGCCAGAATCGTTACCCCATTCGACGCATTCCTGGAGTCCCAGCGGTGGATTCTCTCGCAGTCGGTCACCAGTGCAAGTGTCGGCGCATTGTTCCGCTCGATGCGCGCTAACGAGCGTTTTGTGTTACTTCCACGCGATGCAGCCGATTCCCTAGTTTTTTGCCAAAAACCGTTATTTTAGACATAAATCTCACCCTTCCGAGTTGAAATTTCAATATCCCATCGCACACAATGCGTTCGCGTCGCACATTTTTTACGATTTTTAAAAATGTGGGGTAATGCATTTTTTAGTGTGTAAATGTGCGCAGGATCGGCGCGGTCGTTATTCCTTCCCACGGGTGGAAATGGGTCACCCATTGTTCGTTTCCTTCGTTTTTGCGCTAAAAAGAGATTTCGCGTCGTCTCGGGACCTGTCGCCTCCCGCCGCGCTTCACCCCTCTGACACACATTTTTGGGGTAAAAAATGTAAAAATTACGGCGCAGCTTGCGTTTGAGTTTTCTCAGAGTTTTTTTTGCGATAAATCTAATAGCGGCTTGTAGTACAGGAGGCTCGCGGAAGGAAGGGTTCCCGTACATCTGTCGCGGCGATTATCGCATTTCAAATATATTTCAACATTTCCACGTTCGCCTGCGGGCCCTCGCCGCCTGCGGGGCGCGGGGCGCGGGGCGCGGGGCGAGGGCGCGGGCCGAGGAGGTCGCCGGGGCCAGGGAGGTCGGCGGCAATAAAATGATTAGGTAAACAAAACGGAGGCTGCGGGCCGCGGGCGCAGGGGAGGGGCGCGGGGGGACTCTGCCGAGGGACGAGATTACCTCCGTTTTAACGCGCGAAAGATTTCAAAGACGGCCACTTCACAAATAATCCATCAACATCGTCGCGAACCCTTTAAAAGGCCACTCGTCCGACCCGCCGCGGTCGGGGTCGCCGTCCATCGGACCGGAGGGCGCAAATTCAATTCCGCTGTAAATTGGAGTGCATATTCAGCTAACGAGGTTTGCTGGCGGACCTCCCCCTCCCCCCTCGACCGCCGTCGGTCAGCTCGTCAGTACAGTGTGTTATCCGGCGTCCGGCGTCCGGCGTCCGGCGTCCGGCGCAGGACACCTGAACTTCCTCTATTAGGTCGCAAACGACTGCAGACGATCACATTCAGATTCAAGCATGGTTCACTTCCCACATCTTATGTCAGAATTTATTTTTATTTGGAGCGAATAATATATTCATAAAACAATAACTATAAAACATTTACTTCACACATACATAGGTTCGTATACATACGTACAAACAGTCACGCCTTGTTCCCAGTGGGGTAGGCAGACTCTATTTCCCTCCACTTGCTACGATCCTGACATATACAACTTTCGCTCCTTTCACTTTAATGACATGTTTCATATACATGCTCGTCGGTTGTAGGTACTTTTGACTTGGTGTTCCCTAAGAACAACGTCAACTTGTTCATGAAAAGTACGCCTAGGTCGACCGCTACCGACTTGACCATTCAAACTAGCCTTATAGATCTCTTTTGTTAATCTCCTTTCATCCATCCTCTCCACATGTCCGAACCACCTCAGCATTCTTTTCTCTATATTTGTCACTACATCTTCTACCACGCCACAGCGTTCCCTTATCGCACTATTCCTCATTTTGTCCATCAAGGTCACTCCAGTCATGCTTTGCAGGCTTCTCATCTCCACAGCATTAATCTTACTTTCATGCTTCTTCTGCCAGACCCAACATTCACTACCATAAGTGTTGGGATCAGTACCCCTCTATGGACAGCCAGTTGTGCCTTTTTAGTCACTTTCTGACTGTTCGTTCGTTCTTCTTGTAGAGGTATCTTTCCGAACGCACGGTAGACTCAGTACTGTTTATCTCTATTGACGTGCAAAAGTGTCAGATTATGACCTATTTGAATAAATCTGTTTGAGTTTTTGAGTTTTGAGTTTTTTTTGTTCATAAAGGTACGAGTATGTGTAGAGAGTCTCGACTGTTTGGAGACTCTGCATACATTGTTTTTATAGTTAAGTTATAATTTAGAGTTAATAGTTAATTGTTTGTTCGTTGTTGAGTACGGGTGCGCGACGCCGGGACGCTTAGTTAAAAAATAAAAGAACAGTGTGCTCTGAACGACGCCTTTATTGGTACTATTGGTTTTAACAAACTTATGGCTAAAGAAATCTGTAGAGTTATGTTAAGTGTGAAGTTTAGCGTGGGAACTCAAGTGCTCTGTATGGTGAGCCCATACAGTATGCAACGCCCCATTCACTTGATTTTCTGCCAAAACTCTTCGTTCAATATCACAGTCATACTTTCCATCCCTTGTAAACTTAGAACCCGTAGAGGTTCGTATATTTATATTATTATTACACACTCACTGTTCATAACCATATAAGTGTATACCTATGTAAATATATAATAATGTGAATATACTTGCTTAGTTCGTGTGAGGAACAGCTTCCTGGCGCGGGATAGTATGAAACACGATATACCATCATTATGTTTTATTATAATAATCAATATTATTTCACGACACGCATTCATTGAGAAGGAAACGTGAAACGAGCACTAAGCTAGCGGTACATCTCATCGCAGCGCATAATGGATGGGAGCGTCCGATGAATTGAGAGGTATTCCACCAACCGTCGTCATTATAACAAAGAGCTTCTCCTGCCATCTAACTGCTAACTGAGTCTACCATTGGTGTTCACTACACTAGCACTATTCGGTCGGTCGAGTGGGATCGCGTCATTCGCCTACAGAAACGCGTCGTGCGAATTATCGCTCGAGTCGTATGGGAACACTCCTACTTGCGCTGCCGCTACCGTCAATGTTGATCCTCCCAGTAGCAATGTACGTATGTAGCCTCCACATGTGGAGATACCGCACACGCAATGCTGGCAAACTGACCGCTATACTCATATCATGGATATGAGTATAGCGGTCAATAAGTCGGTCAATAATAATCCGAGCGAGTTCAATAAGCTGGAGCAGACCACACCCCATCACTGCAGCTCTCACACTGAGCAGCTTCAAGTTCCACCTACGACGCTGGCTAGTTGAGCATTCCTTGTAAAGTTATTAGGAATTAATTTATTGTATATGATATATAATATATATATATAATAATTTGATGGCTCAACCATTATTAAGAAACTATTACAAAACATTTTAGCAATATGATATAAGATGTAAACTGATTATTTGATATTTATTTGAAAAACAATATTATGTAGACATGATTTAATAGGTACCGCTTGTAATTCTATGGGCACAGCTTAAAACAAAACCGTCCGTCAGATCTTACAACAGTAAAATAAGAGAAAAAAACATACATAAATATATGTGATACCTTATAATAATAATCGTATGGAAACAGTTTTATCAAACAAAAATCCACCAATCCATGTGGTGGACGGCCTTTATGGGGGGTCCGTTTAGTGAGCGGCGAGTCATCGCCTGCCGTCATATTTCACCATGAGACGGAAGTGGCAGGTGCCGGAGTCTCTAGCAATGGCCCGGTTACCATCCATCTAGAAATCACACCTATAGACAAATCAAGTAGTTTCCATCCATTCACAATAGTCCTTGTACCTAGCGGAGGCTGTCTTTGAGCTCATCTTAAAAAAAAACTGTAGATGGTTTCAGAGATAGACCCCGATAGGTGCTATACATTAGCTTTAGATTAAAAGCTCAAAGGGGCCTCTGCACGTTGGACTTAAAAAAAAAATGGTCTCCGTGCACGCCTATCAAAAGACCGGGTATATCCCGTGTTTTCGAGCGACATAATAATAATATGGGACAACTCCCACTCACGGTCACCTGGTTCCAAACTAGGCTAGAAGCCTGTACTATGGTAACCAAATGACTGATATACATACTTATATAAGCTTATACACCCAGACACAGATCAAACAGTCATGTTCATGCACACAAATGTTTGACCTGGCCGGGGATCGAACCCGGGGTCTGCGGCACAGAAAGCAGAGTTACTACCGTCTGCGCCAACTAGGCTGTCAATAGATTATAGAGACCACTTGACCCTTATTTGGATATTATTTTCAAAGTAAGAGAGTATTCCTGGGAAGTATACCCTGGGGAGTATTCTCTGAGTATACCCTAGTATACTCAGAAAATATTTAGGTACTAATATTGTCATTTCATCAATCGGCTCAGCAACTATAATATAATAGGCCATAAAAAGTAATTGAATCTACCGCGCGTTCGGAAGACAAGATGAATGCACAAAACAATAGGTTATGTTTTTTTCCACTACGAGTTTTGCAATATTTGGTTTGGTTATATTCGTCCATATAAAGTAACTTTACAATATACATTTTTAATAAAATAGATTTTATAATATAATAAGTTTTAAATT
Organism: Hemistola chrysoprasaria; assembly: GCA_947063395.1. Lineage (NCBI taxonomy): Eukaryota > Metazoa > Arthropoda > Insecta > Lepidoptera > Geometridae > Hemistola > Hemistola chrysoprasaria. The sequence goes on along the minus strand of OX346716.1, from coordinate 16,697,716 downwards.
TACCCTCCGAACACCTAACCCAAGTTATCTGTTTTGCATTGTTTTCATTGCAACGTACTTATATATAGTTTCCTATGAAGTTCTTTCTATTATTAATTTGAGATAAAAGCAAGATACGGCTATTTATTTATTCTTCATACGTCGTGTTAATATCATGGAGGTTAGTAAGAATCTAATTAGAATTTTATTTTCGCACGTACCCTAAGTATATTATTATATACAATGTTCTCTGTTGATGTCTTTGAGCATCACAATCAAAGTCAAAGTCAAAGTCAAAAAGATTTATTCAAATAGGTCACAATCTGACACTTTTGTATGTCAATGAAAATAAACAGTAATGAGTCTACCGTGCGTTCGGAGAGATACCTTTACAAGAAGAACGCACAAGAAACTTGTACGGCTTAATTTTTTCAACTGATTGTTTTACAATATTTGGTTTGGTTACATTCGTTTGTTTGTGTTGTTCGCGTGGTGGCTATGCGGAAGTTCCCAAGCATCTTTGTCCTCTATGTACTGATTTACTTTATAATAAGCCTTCTTTGGTAAATCAGAAATCAGAAATTTTATTTGCATAAAAACATGGATACTATATTATAGGTCTTATAATATTATTACAATTTTGTTCCTCTCGCTTTTTGCCCATAGGGCGTGCAAAATGTAACTAATCAAAGGTCAAATCTAATTTTCATGAAATAACATATTTTTCGAGAATTAATATATAATTATGAAAATATTAAACAATTTATTAATTTATAACTTAAAAAATAATTATTATATAGTCTTATTAAGTAGTACCTATTACATTGATTTAAACTGCATTTTATAATATTAATTAGTCATTGTCTCTACATGTAAAAATTATAACGATAAAGTAGATTTTACATAGGTTTTGAATTTACCCTCTGAGAGCCCCGATACCTCTTTTGGGATTTTATTATAGAAACGTACACTATTTCCTCAGAATGATTTTTATTTGTTTTAGATAATCTAAAGCTAGGTAGGTAGCTATTTTGTGTTTCTTTCTATTAAAATTATGGAGGTCACTATTTTAATTGAATCTTTGTAAATTTTTACGCACATACATGATGTTCTCATAGATGTATGGATGGCAGGTAGGTATGGTAGGTCAGTATGTATATATTTTTAAATAATTCTCTCAGGGATTCGCGTGGACGCATTCCATAGATGGCACGAATCGCACGTTTTTGTAGTATAAAGACAATTTCTATATCTGCGGCTGACCCCCACAACAGAATCCCATATGACATTAAGCTATGGAAATATGCATAGTAGACTAATCTCGCCGTGGCTATATCTGTTAGTTGCCTAATTTTGTAAACCACGTAAGCTGCAGAGCTCAGTTTCCCTGAGAGCTCGGTGTTATGCTCATTAGTCATTGAATAGTTAGTCAATATACCTGGCAGTAAGTGTAGTGTAGCTAGTAGAGGAGACAGAGGTGCCTACTGCCTGCCTGGTCTCGGCGGCGGGCGAAGGGCGGCGGGCGACGAGCGCGCGGGGAACAGATATCTCATCGGTAATTCAACCAACAGTTATTGGTAATAATGAAACGCTGGAGCCGCGGCCGTCGACCGCGATCATTGATCGGGCGAGCAGACTCGGGAGGGGGAGCGAGTCACGAGCGCTCGACCTCCGAGATTTGAATACTAGATAATTAATATCGCTTTATTAGCGGACGGAATATCGATTTATGAAGATATTATCCGCTTTGTGCGCGTCTCGGCCGCCGCCCGCGCCCGGTCCGTGCAGTGTCCGTGCCGTGAGCCGTGCCGTGCGTCTAGCAGCGCCTGCGTCTTATTAATTATATTATAATATTGTCGCGACTCGCTGAAAAGATTACGCACCAAAACGCGGCCGACACGATTGCCCTATTAATATTATACAGTTTACAAGTGGTAAAAAAGTAGTTAAACACAAGCTGAACTAAATAACCCACCCCCAATAGCACCCGGTGCGGTGGCACCGTGGCCGCGCGCTCCAGCCACGAGCCGCAGCGGGCGCGGGAGCTCCCGTCCTCTCCCGCGACCTGCTCCTAGCTCTCTCGGCTCCCTCGTCTCCGCGACCCCCAACTACTGCAAGGGTCTCAACTGTGAGAGAGTGTCAAACGTCACATGCTTCCGGTGCTTATAATATATACTCATCAATTTGAATATAATATGTATTATATATAATATATGTCGCAGTCATCTGGTTAAAATAGCCAATCGGATGTCTAGGACGTTCATTAAACGCCGGCATCCAATTAGATAAAACTTGAATCACTCAATGTTCAACAACTTGATGTATGTAAGTCAGCCCTTTTAAGATGACCGACCAAGACTCAGGCCAGTGATTCAAATTTATCCTTACCAACTCTATTCGGTTTGCGTGGGCTCTCGCCGGAAGCTCTCCCGCACTTTATTAAAACACTAGCCTTTTTTCCGAAGGGGTAGGATGAGGTGTACCCAGGACTCGGTCCCATAGTAGGTACTCTCACATTTCGCGATTATGTTATTGGTCCTTTGCAATAGGGGCGAACCTATTGCCATCTAGCGCCATAAAATCCAGTAACACTGCCTGACCTTGAGTTCACTCAATAGTGTGTGTGGTGCGTGTGGTGTGAGAGTGGAGTGGAGGATGCTCCGCACTCCGCAGGCTTGTAGTGGTCACTAACTAGCCGCTTGTGTCCGTGTTAATGTTTGTTCGTCACGCTGTATAATTAGGAGCCGCGGTGACTAGTGTCGCGCCCGATTGCTTTGATTGCTTTGATCCTCGCACTAACACCGACAGAAACTACTCTCATACAAACCTTCACTTATTATTCACTGCGAACAAAAGCTACAGTATGAAAGTGCTTTGATTCAATTATTATATAATGTATTATTTCAATGAAAACTGTCTATAAAACCATACTTGGTTGTACTTAGTTCTACACTTACTGAAATCATATTCAGTAAATCCCTTCGGGACGAATCATCATTGACGCAAAAATACTCAACGACTAATATAAGAACTGAAATGTTTATTTGAAAATATTCTGTAAGATTAATATACCCACATTAATAATGAAGTAGATATTGAACCCGGCGCGGGACGGGATGATGAAAATTTAAAGAATTTGTGGTACTTTACTAACATAATGATCGCGAGCCGACCTTTATTGAGCCGCGGTTGCCGTGACGTGACGCTATCACGCTGCACCGCGATAATTATACTATTCATAACGAACTAACCGATCCGCGTTGAATGTCAACAATCAATAAACAATCAACCTGAACATCAAACACACACACATACAACACTTGCCGCTCACTGCGGTGTTCACATTTGATTTAATGATAATAATAGCCTCATGCTGGAATTCAATATCCGCGTGATTACCTTCAAATAAGATTCGTATAAACATTCAAACTAGAATAAGTATGAAGTGTCGATATGAGTATAAACGTAATAATATCTTATTGGAAGCGTCGCGTCCGTTGCAGCGTAAGAATTAATTCAATCTTATCACGCATAATATTAACTGTTAGTTAAGAAGCCACAGTAATAGTATAATTCTAGCGAGCGTCGTGTGACGGTGCGGAGGACGGAGGACGGAGGACGGAGCGGAGCCGAGAGCTGGCCTTCACTGGCGGCTGGAGACGGACACTATCGCCATCATCTTATTATACATAATGATATGGATTACTGGCAGGATGTAGTGTGCGTGCTGCGTACAGCCAGTGTGCGGTACTCTCACGGGCGTCGCACCCGCCACTACACACTACACTGTTGCCGTAACGAATGTGTACTTACAGTGCACAGGGCACACGGTGACACTGCGCCCTCACATATTCAAATCATATAGGTGAATACTATAGTATCGACAACAATTTACAATACAAAAAATACATTAATTACAACATTATTATAGAAGTGTGGTGGGCCGTGAGCCGTGGGCCGTGGGTCGCCGGTCGCCGGTAGCCGAAACAACGCAATCATGAATACAATCACACGAGCGAGCACCGTCCGTCGAGCACACGGCACACGGCACACGGCACGCACGTAATAACCTCGGTTAGTCGGAATACTCTCATTATATTACATTTGATTAATATTCCGGAGTTCAATAAGCGCGGTAATTGTATAGTCATTTTGTTTGTATCAACAGAGTAGCGGTGCCGCCGTTGTACACTTGTGGGAATCTTATTGGGAGCTCTCATATTTATTCGTAAGAGAGTGTGGAGGCCGCACTCACTGCCGTCTGCTCACTGTCACTGGAGAGACATCACTAGCTGTGCCCCGCGGATTCGTCCGCGGAGCCATGGTCGCCGTCGCAATATTTATAGGTATATTATCTTCATTGACGTAGGGTCGCGTCGCATCGTGACCGTCGTTCGAGTAGAAAAACTTTAATCACGATAATTTTACTTTCCGTGGGGAGTTTGGATCGAAAAGGCTTTGTGTTTTTGTGCGTCGCGGGTGGAAAGTGAAATCGTGTGTCAAATGCCGGCGTTCGGCGGTCGATGTCGAGCGCATCACACGAATACTCACTTGATTGGGTTTTTACGCGCGGGTTGGCGGGACCGCTAGGAATCTACCGCGCGGGAGCGACGAGGCGAGCCGGGGGGAGACGGTGAACGAATTTAAAATTCAGATAAGCGGAATGAACACTCGTGGAATGTGTGCAGAGCTCCCGGACCGGGTCTGCACCGGGACCGGACCGGGACCGGACTGGGTGATCGTATCGGGTCCATTATACCCGACAACATCGTTCAATAAAAACTCTTTGAATCGTCAAAATGCTCACTAACAAAAAGCCCTCTTTTTGGAGAAAGCGGTTTGCATGGCACATATTAATGATCTTTTATTATATTATGCTGCGTTATATTTCTCATCAGATCTGTTCAGCGGTTCTTAGTATTTGTTTTATATCCTCTATCCACTCATAAGATTATACTATAATAAGTATACTCGAATAAAGAGATACTAGTTAGTCGATATGACACACATTATGTTCGGCACTCTCACACTCTCTGTAGAGAGAGAGAGAGAGAGAGAGAGAGAGAGAGAGAGAGAGAGAGAGAGAGAGAGAGCTTCCTTATTAATATTACACATGTCGTTATTAACCTTAAGCAATTCAACGTCATTATTTAAGAATTATTTCTAAATTCAAATAAAAAAATCTGGGTATAAAATTATTGTATATAATATTAAGTACATGATAAAGTAGATTACATTCTGGTAAGATTCAAGAATCTGGTAAATAACACATCTAAAGACCGTCTTTTAATAGATCTGTTGCTTATGAAGCACTAGCTGTGTCCCGCGGTTTCACTCGCCTAGTCTTATGAAGCACTAGCTGTGTCCCGCGGTTTCACTCGCCTAGTCTTATGAAGCACTAGCTGTGTCCCGCGGTTTCACTCGCCTAGTCTTATGAAGCACTAGCTGTGTCCCGCGGTTTCACTCGCCTAGTATTATGAAGCACTAGCTGTGTCCCGCGGTTTCACTCGCCTAGTCTTATGAAGCACTAGCTGTGTCCCGCGGTTTCACTCGCCTAGTCTTATGAAGCACTAGCTGTGTCCCGCGGTTTCACTCGCCTAGTCTTATGAAGCACTAGCTGTGTCCCGCGGTTTCACTCGCCTAGTCTTATGAAGCACTAGCTGTGTCCCGCGGTTTCACTCGCCTAGTCTTATGAAGCACTAGCTGTGTCCCGCGGTTTCACTCGCCTAGTCTTATGAAGCACTAGCTGTGTCCCGCGGTTTCACTCGCCTAGTCTTATGAAGCACTAGCTGTGTCCCGCGGTTTCACTCGCCTAGTCTTATGAAGCACTAGCTGTGTCCCGCGGTTTCACTCGCCTAGTCTTATGAAGCACTAGCTGTGTCCCGCGGTTTCACTCGCCTAGTCTTATGAAGCACTAGCTGTGTCCCGCGGTTTCACTCGCCTAGTCTTATGAAGCACTAGCTGTGTCCCGCGGTTTCACTCGCCTAGTCTTCGTTCCCTTCAGAATATCGGGATAAAAAGTACTATGCTATTCTAGACATGCCGAATTTCAGCCCAATCGGTTCAGTAGTTTTTGCTCGAAAGAGTAACAAACATCCATCCAATGACCCATCATCATGATTCATCCTCACATCGCATTTATAATAGGATTTATATGTAGGAAGTAAGATCTGTTCTTGTAAGAATTTTTTGCTAACTTCAATTCCAGCAAGAAAAAATTAGAATTCATATATATTTTTGTAAGAATTTATTGTCCCAAACATCAGATCTATGTATCAACAGGGAAGGGCTCACATTATTACAATTATTTAATGAATTGAACCCAAATAAGAGCAATGTGCCGTGAGGTTACCGACATTACTGTAGTGCCCCACCCTCTTACCCGCGGTTGCCGTAAGAACCGGCTGAGGGCACCGGATCCAGAGGACGCGCAGCACCATCAAACTGCGCTCGCCAACCCGTCTGCCGTGCGTGAGCGAGTATTGGCAAAAACCCCTCTAATTATGGGCAGGCCTATATTCAGCAGTGGACTTGCAACGGCTGGATGATGATGACGATGATGATGATGATGAAAAACAATTTGGTCAAGCTTTCTAAATGCTCACAAGTTCGAACTACGACTATGCCTTATAAAAAAAATCGGTCCAGCCGGTTGTTGATTGTCAGCCCTTCTTCAGCGGCTGGACGATAAGGCTTCTTTTTTGTGGTGATTCCGTAGCGATTAGACAGGAATATGTATAACTAGTGGCCCGCCCCGGCTTCGAACGGTCGATCAATTTTTGTGACTAAAACAAAATAGATGGATATGATGTCCGTGGACTATTTTGTAGATATTGATATGTACTACACTAACCCTATCAAAAATAATGAAAGAAAGAAAATACATTTATTGACATTGACTACTTCAATTATTGTGACTTAACCAAAATCGATGGATGTACTGTCTGTGGACTATAGATATTAATAAGTACTACAAACCCTTAAATACACTACTTTATTCTACCACTAATACAATGACTACTTCGATTAATGTGACTAAACCAAAATAAATGGATATAAAATCCGCAGATTATTTCGTAGATATTGATAAGAACTTCACTACTAGACTTTATTCTACCGTCAATAGTTTTCACAACGCACACAAATTAATGCTTACTTTTGGCAAATATTTGACACCTTGGTTAACAATGTTGCAGTTTTATTACGGATCCCTATTTTTTTTTTCAAAACCTCATATAGCCTATATGTTACTTACACTGAATTAAGCTTTCAATAAGTGAAAGAATTTTTTAAATCGGTTCAGTAGTTTCAGAGCCTATTCGTTACAAATAAACAAACAAAGTTTCTCTTTTATAATATTAGTATAGATATTTATCATAAGTATCGTTAGCAGCAGAAGTGATTTTAATAAATAAAATAATATAAATGTCACCTTTATAAACATCGCCAGGGAACAATTTAAAATAATTGCCATTATTGTTCAGATTACAATGATAATGCACAGTTTATAATGTAAAAGATCGGAATAATAATGGTGAAAATGTACGGAATAATAATGGTGAAAGTGTACTAGTAAATGTCCGCCGTGGATTGTAGCTGTTGCAGTGTGAAGGGTGTACGGTCGCTGCATGCACTGCACTGCTCTCTACAAGCTCGCGCAGGCGCAGCTCTAGGCTCAGACAATCTGCAGGACAGTTTAGTAACGCTGATTTACTGATCATCCGAACACGTGAACACGAAATGGCTATAACCCACAACACAAAAATTGATTGGCTCAGAGAAAAGCTTTTTCTGAGCCAATCAACAAAAACGGCACTTATCAGCCCCACAAACATTATATAATAAAACACCGCAGCCATATCGACTCAAAGAAAGAAGAAGAAGAATCACAGGCACGACGCGTTCACCTCACGCGTTCATATTATGTTTCACACAATGACTATATAACAATCTAACAACTACATATTGTTCCAATAAATGATTATTCGTACGTACCTGTGCTACGTATTTTTGATGTTTTCAATCTCCATCGCGCGCGATTTTATGTTTATCAGAATGCGTGATCAAATGAGAAATGAGACGATTTGCAAAGGAGATATCGATTTAATGACAACAATAATGCGCTGTAATAAATATATGTAACAGTTCGGTTCATCATTGAAACCTACGAATGGAACTAACAACAGCACACACACGGCGCCCGCGCACTGCACTGTCACACACTCACGCTGCACCTCACTAATATACTAATAGCACCCCCAATGGATCTCTTGTCCCTCCAGAGATGCAGAGTAGGCAGTAGGCAGTAGGTGGCGCTCAGCGGCACTGCTAATCATAGTCAGTCATTAAGTCGCGCGACTATAAATAGTCATTTTATTCATAAGGTGAGCCGAGACTAACACATTTGCATCTTATCCATCATCGTAACGTTAAACATGAGTTTTAATTATGTTTTTGTGAATGTATTCTATAATTGTACCAGAATAATGCGGTGCAGGCACAGCGCGAGCCGCGAGCGTAGCGGCGCGGCAGCGGCCCGTGCTCCGTGGGCCGACGATTGTACTGTCCATACTATTAGCATATTTTATTACGCTCGTTTCCCTCAGTAACTCTGTACGGAGCGGAGCGGACACTCTATGTTGCTACTGGAATTGTTGTTGTAAGCGTCGTCATATAATACTAAGTAGGTGATTCACATCATACTTATTACAGACGATACGAATGCGACGCGAGAGTTTATCGATGCATTGTATAGTTACGTACAGTCGGGCACAGTCTAATAACTATACAATGTATTGTGGTGTGAGTTAGGAAAAGGATAGTTTGTGACTTTTAGCAAATATAATATTATTATGTACCTCTATATAATTAGTGTTCGATAACAGTTGTCGGTCGTGGTACGAGCTACTTGTCGAGGGTTCGGTCAGATCGGTGAACGAAGTCGTAAGGTACCGGTCGATCCACCGCGACAGAGGCGGGGTGCGCCGCATTGCACCTGACCCGAAATAACCTTATCGATTATATTGACACCGGAAGAAACTCGATAAATTTGAATGCAAGGTCGTCTGGAGAGCTGTAAATAGCCACCATTCCCATTTCCGAAGCGCCGCGACCTGTTCATCGAACCCCATAGGAAGTGTATTCCCTCGGGTGAGCATCGAGCGGGCGGCGCGCTCAGGGTCGGCGAGCGGAGTGACACTTGTCTCCATGCGAGCGAGTGTCCGGAGCGACACACGGCACGGCACGGGAGGGTCGCCAGTCGGTGTCGTCACTCGTCGTACATCGTCACAGTAATAGCTCGCGTCACGCAACACACTCACACCACACTCTTAGGAAGTGGCAGATTGACCCTCGCTGGCGCTGCGCACACGGCTCACGCATCGCGCCACTTCTGCAATGCTGAGTCCACATTCCGACTGATAAATAAATCAAGGATTTCCTTTATGCAGCCGTTGGTGTAAACGACCACTTCCGAATGAAACAATTAATTATTATTTCGCACGCCGCCTCGCACGGTATTAAAAACTCGTACTCTCGTAGGTACTTGAACGAATTGTGGTTAAATCGTCCTAGCGTAGGCATATCAAATGTATGGCTTTATGAATGCATGTTATAGGAGACGCCACTCCTTCAAAACATCGATAAAAACAATTGAAATCACAAGATAACAGTTGGGGAATATGCCCAGTTTGATAAACTTACAACTTAGCAAGTATTAAATGTAATAATACTTAGGGTATTTACAGGAACTTTGCAATAACTTTAATAGGACCTTAGATAATTATTATAACTTGCAAAGTGTACCTAAGTTGAAAGTCAACGGACGACAATATTTTATATCAAAACAATTTATACAAAGCGATACAAAGTTAATTATGCAGTTAGCCGTGTATGGCCAATGTGTATGGCTACTAAGCGCAAAAACTAACGGGACTGTTTCTGTATTACTTCAACTTGTCCTTTCATTATAGGCTAAATACAAAATGTCAGGTTGATCGGTCTGCTGGAAGGATCTACAATTTGTTTCTATTGATGATCAGCTGTGAGTGTACGACGGGCGTGTTCGACTCGGCGCAGATAGTACGGCGCGGCGCGGTGAGAGCCGAGTGCGGTGACGCGGAGGCAGAGAGAGATCAGATCACGTACCGCCCGTATCAGAGCACGATCTGCGGCGACCTGTACAAAAACCGCGCGGGCGTTGTCCTTGACCCTGCGGTGCGGACACGCTGCCGCCGCGGCGGCGCGGCACCGGCGCGGCTGTAATGTGCATCGCTCCCGTGACCCGTGCGGATGTCACTGCGCGCGGCAGGTGCATGTTGTGTTGGATCGCACGCGCTTCGATCGCAAACACGCGCCGCTGATATCAGCACGTTATGTCGCTCGCCTCTGTGACGGTAAAAGCTCTCCTGTTTTAGTGCCGTCGTGTTTGTCGGTGGTTCTGTTTGCCGGTGGCAGCGGTTGAAAGTTTTCAAGATCGCTTTTTTTAACCGGTTGCGAAACCTTCACCGAAACAATCACTCGTTGTAGTGGCGCTTTAGATACTAGATATAATTATGAACTGTTTACACAGAGCGGCCGAGTCGTGAGTCCAGACGCGCGGTTGCCGTGGCGGCAGGGAGATTATCTCGATTAGTATTGCAACAGCTCTCCGATAGTTCATTGTCGCTTCACAAAGGCTGGCACGGGGAAACAAAGCCTCCACTCTTACATAATATTATCGAGAAACGATCTCATAATGACGTTTTTAATCTCGGAGATGGCTGGCGGCTCCGACGGTACGACACGGCACGTTCCCGTGCTGGCCGGCTCCGACGGTACGACACGGCACGTTCCCGCGCCGGAGTCGCGCCGCAGAGGTTACTCGCGAGCGGTTTATTATGTTAGCTCTTTACAAAACGATCTCAACAAAAACCGTTTAATTGAATACGGTCCGAGTTTTCCTGTTCACTTGTATTCATAATAATAGGCACAAGTTTTATTATTACTGACCACGTTGTTTAGGTTTTTGCATAGAATGAATCGAAATATTATTCGGTATTCTAATTCTATGTATAAACAGCTAAGGTGAACGGGCATATCGCATACGGTTGATCAGGCGGTTTTTTGATGTGTTGAAGGTAGGGTCAAATTTTTTCAAATTGATTCAGACAACATCTTGCCTTGATAACTTACAAAGTAAAAAAAGTATTGACACTGAAGTTGCCCCTTGCTAGTCTTTTTCTTGTTTTCGTATCTGCAGTGGTTTGCGTGTTATAAAGTTTTAAAAAAATCGTAGTTACGCTGACGGACCATCTTGGTCGAAGTTCGGACTATGTGGTATTTTGGCTTCTAAGAGAGTTATAATAAGAAAAATAAGAAAAAATATCCGAACTTTAATCTTCAAGAAATACATCTCTAAAACAATGATATATACTCCAATTATAGTGGATTTACATGCATTTCCTGTCCGGTCTTACCTTTGACATGCCCGGTCTTGCCCGTAACACCGCGCGAGCCAGATTGTGTGGTTCTCAAACTTTAACAAATAATACGTCGGGTAAGATCGGATGAAATAAATAAAAATATAATAATAAAATAATACAAATTAATTTTAATATAGATTACAGATATTTTATGTATTTTTTATTTTAATAATTTTTATTATTTGAGAATTAATTTTAATATTGTGACTACGGGGAATAGTTTTCCTGTACAATTTTGATAAATTTTGATTTTGTGCGGCTTACCAGTAAATCGTTTAGATCCGAAACCCTTGACGTGGGAAAACCTTCACACGTCATACATGTCGTTGACACATGACAGCTGTCATGTGCTGTAAACGGCGGGAAGGAAAGTGCATGAACATTCCGCCCACCAAGAACTTGGTTCTTCATATTGTCTTCTTGGTGTAGAGCTTCCAGCAGATGGCTTGCTCCTTGACGTCCTACTCCCACCCTAACGGACTCGGAAATGAATTTGCCTACTTAATACATAATTTGAATTGGGAGTAGTCATATATTGAATTTAGAGGTTGTGGTTAGTTCATTGATTTGTGTGGACTGTATCTTCGATAGCTGTTTTTGTTGTGTGTGGCAGGCCAGATACACATCAGTGATCTCCCTTGTGAGATGCAAGTGGTTAGGGAGCACTAGGTGCATTCCACTGAATGCCTACCGCCCACCGTGGATGACTGAGTTTAGTGGTTGATTGGTAGAGCAACCAGTTTGGATACTGGTCGCTTGAATATAGTATTCTTTCCTCTTAAAGTGACCACTCTAACCTGGTCATCTTGTCCAGGGTGTATGTCTATAACTTCTGCCATCATCCATTTTGTTGGAGGAGTAGATTCCTCCTTTACAAGAACTATCTCTCCTGGTGTGGGTGCAGAAGTCTCATTTTGCCACTTATGGCGTTGTTGTAGAGTATGTAGATATTCCTTTGACCATCTTTGCCAAAAATGTCTTGTCATCCTTTGAACAAGTCTCCATCTTTCTAGGGGAGATATGGAGGTAATAGGTTCCACTTCATCTGGAACAGCGACTAGAGGTTCCCCAATTAAGAAATGTGCTGGAGTCAACACACTGAAATCTGTAGGATCATCTTTCAATGGGCATAACGGCCTTGAGTTCATACAAGCTTCTATCTGAGTCAGGAGTGTGGAGATTTCTTCAAAGGTGAGTGTGGAGTTGCCAAGGACCTTCACTAGACTGGTTTTGGCTGACTTGATACCTGACTCCCAGAGACCTCCGAAATTTGGAGCACGTGGTGGTATGAAGCACCATGTAGTTCCATCATTGGCTACTAACTCCGCAACTTCCTCAACTAGACTACCTTGGACTTCCCTGAATAAAAGATCTAATTCATTAGATGCTCCAACGAAATTTGTCCCATTGTCACTCCACAGCTCTGAAACATGTCCTCGGCGGGCTACAAATCTTTTGAATGCAGCTATAAACCCTTGAGAAGTCAGGTCACTAACTGCTTCGAGGTGAACACATGTTGTCGAGAAACACTTGAATAGCACTATATAACCCTTGTATGCTTTATGACCTCTTCCCTTGGAAGCTCTAATTTGTATGGGACCAGCGTAATCAACGCCGCTAATCCAGAAAGGTCTCTTCGGGTGTACTCGCTGGGACGGTAAATCCCCCATTTGTGGTTGCGTTGATTTAGCTCTATGTCTGACGCAAACTACACAATCCCGAATGCAGCGCTTTACTAACGGTTTTAATCCAATTATCCAGTATTTCGAATGTAGATAGTTGGCTGTCATTGCATTTCCTCCATGAAGTAGCTTCAAGTGTGCATCTTTCACTACAAGCCATGTCAGATGTGATTTCTTGGGCAGAATGATTGGATGTTTAACTTCCTGAGGTATCTTGGCATGCTTCAATCGACCACCAACTCTCAGTAGACCTCCTTCCATATAAGGTGACAAAGTTTTTAAGCTACTTTTTTGTTTTACCTTTCCCATATGTGTCAAATCCGTGATTTCCTCTTGAAAATGCTTTGTTTGAGCAATTTCTATCAATTTGACTAGAGTTTGTTTTAATTCTGTGGCATTGAGGTAGGTTGTTTGTTGCTCCCTAACCTCTCTGTTTGTTTTTAACCGTAGAAATCTTCTGCAGTACGTCAGCACACGGACCATTCTACTTAGAGAAGAGAACCCATCCCATATGTTTACTTCTGGAACTTGGTGATGAAACACCTGTGCTTTTTGCTTCTTCTCTTCCAAATTGGTTTGGAGTGTGGTTGGCCTGTCTCGTTCTACTTCTATTTTTCCTAACCAGTGAGGTCCCTGCCACCACAGCACTTGGTTAATTAGTTCTGATGGGTCCACCCCCCGGGAAGCCAAATCAGCGGGATTGGCTTCGGATTTAACATGGACCCAACACTCAGTGTCTAACCTAGTCTGGATTTCTGCTACCCTGTTGGCCACAAATGTTTGCCATCTAATTGGTTGTGATTGTATCCATGATAGAACTACCATTGAGTCTGTATAAGCAAAAATCTGTGTTGGTGGTATTTTCAGAACATCTCTTGCTTCTGAGAGTAGCCTTGCTACAAGGACTGCACCACAAAGTTCCAAGCGGGGTATTGAAATTTGTTTAAGTGGTGCTACTTTTGTTTTGCTTTCTAAAAGATTAATAAAGACACCATCCTTTGTTACCACCCTTGTGTATAAAACTGCTGCATATGCTGTACTGGATGCATCGGCAAATCCGTGAATTTCTACTCTTATGTTGGTTGGATGTGTGTGTAACCATCTGTTAATTTCAATTTTTTGGAGTTGTTGTAGTTGTCCACGGTATGCTATCCAGTCTTCTACAAGTTTCTCTGGTAGTAAATCATCCCACCCGGAGTTGCATAACCACAACTTTTGAATAAATAGCTTCGCTATGATGATAGTTGGTGCTAGCCATCCGAACGGATCAAACAGCTTTGCTACATCTGATAATATCTTCCTTTTTGTTATAGGATAGCTCAACTCTGGCAGATTTACCTTGAATTTAAATTTGTCATCTTGCCTGTCCCAGGTCACTCCTAGGATCTTGATGATCTGATCAAAATTTATCTCAAACTCATGGGGTTGGTCTATGTCTTTACATATTCTTCTCAAAAACTCCTCAGAGTTACTAGACCATTTTTGTAATTCGAACCCTCCAGACCTAAGAAGTCCATTGACCTGGTTGTATATCTCAACTGCGATGTCTATATTATCTGAGCCGCTCATCATGTCATCTACAAAAAATGAGTTTTTGACTATATCCGCCGCCAGAGGATAATTTTGGCGTTCATCCTCTGCTACTTGTTGTAGTGTACGTACTGCGAGGTATGGGGCCGAAGCTGTCCCAAAGGTCACTGTCAACAGCTTGTATGACTTTATTTCATCTTCAGAGTTGTATCTCCATACAATACGTTGATAGTCAGCATGCTCATCAGCTACCAGCACCTGCTTAAACATTTTGACTATATCTGAGACAAGTACTATGTTGTAAGTTCGCCACTTCATCAGTAAGGTTCTTAATTCAGGTTGCAGTGCTGGCCCTGTAAGCAGTGTGTCATTCAATGAATAGCCCTGTGTTCCTTTGCACGAAGCATCCATGACTACTCGAGTCTTCGTGGTTTGTTTATCTTCTCTGATAACCGCATGATGTGGTAGGTATACTGTGTCCTCATATTTTTCGTCAGCTGCTGTCATATGGCCCAGCTCAATGTATTCATTTATGGCCTTTGTGTAATCTTCTTTGAGTTTTGGATTGTGTTTAAATTTTTTCTCAAGTTGAAGTAACCGTGCTACGGCTATTTCCTTTGTTTTTCCACATTTTTCCACAGGAGACTGTATTCCTCTTTTGAAAGGTAACCTCACTTTATATCTGCCTGTTTCTGTGCGTGTTGTGGTTGATTCATAAATTTCCTCACATTGTTTTTCTTCACTAGTCAATTTTCTTTCTGATGTGAGGAACTCATTTTCCATTTCCCAGAACTTTTTAAGCATGTTGTTTTCACATACACAGGAATGCATGCTCACAATTCTGTTGTTTTCTATTGTTGAAGTTGTGTCACCTGACAAAATCCAACCTAAGTGTGTATTTTGTGCTAAAGTTCCAGTTGGACTCCGGGCTAATCCTTCATTCATGATCTTACTAGTGACACTGGATCCTAGTAACATATCTATCCTGCCTGGCTTATTGTATCCAGGGTCTGCCAGTGCCATTGTGTGTAACTCCGGGAAGTCTAATAACTTGAAATGATTCTGTGGTAGATTGGTTGTGATGTGATTAATTACATATGCACGTACCCATAAAGTGAAGTTTGTGTTCTGCTTAGACCTCATTTCAAACTCCACTGTGGACTTTGAATGCAATGTCTTTCCTTCACTGAGGTGAAACTCATTGTTGTTTTTGTATCGCTTCAAACCTACAGTCTGAACGAATTCCTCTGATACAAATGAGCATTGTGATCCCTGGTCAATGAGCGCACGGAAGATGTGTGATTCTCCACTGTCTGATATGACATCCACCAGTGCTGTTGCTAATAAAACTTGACAAGGATTGTTTGCAAAATGTGACACATAAGTTGACTTTTCTAGTTGATTTCCTGGTAATTCCGACACTGTTGATTTCACTATTGGTTTTTCTGGGTGTAAAAGACTATGATGTTTCCTGGAGCATAGACGGCAACGTGTCTCCCTCTTGCACTGAAAGGCCGAATGATTCGGTACTAAACAGTTAAAGCATAACTTATTGGTTTGTACTAACTTCTGTTTGTCATTGTAATCTAGTTTTGCAAACTGCTTACATTGATACAAGAAATGATCACTCTTACAGTGGACACATTTACTTGTACCTGTAGTGGTTGTAGTGTTGACAACTGGTACTGTTGAAGCTGCATGAAATGTCTTTGACTTTGCCACCGGTTGAGAATTACCCAGCATTTCTAGAGAACGGAATCTGTTTTCTAAAAACTTGAATAAACCTTCTATTGTGGGTAGATCCTGCGCGTTAGTCGATGAAACATGTTGTTCCCACAACTTGTGAGTTTCTGTATCCAGCTTAGATACTGTGAGATACACTATTATTGGATCCCATGATTGAATACTCAATCCTATGTTCTTCAAAGAACTCAAACATTCAGAGGTTGTATCCAATAATTGCTTAATAGCTTGTGCAGATTCTTGATGTATCTTAGTTATGTTGAACAGATTTTGAAATAGGCAATTCGATATGTATCGTTTGTTGCTATATCTATTATTGAGTGTTTCCCAAGCCAAAGTGTAATTTTGACTAGTTATTGATATATTCTTCAACAGTAATTCTGCTTCACCGCATAGACTTGTTTTCAAATAATGCAACTTTTGCACATTGTTTAAGTTAGTATTGTTATGTATTAAGGTTTCAAAGATATCATGAAATGATGGCCACTCAGTGTAAGAACCTGAATATTTAGGTATTGACAAGACTGGGAGCCTTACATCTACATGATGTGGAGTGTATTGAGACACTTGTTGAGAGCCTTGTGTTTGTACAGGTACATTTTGTTTTGTCGCTGGTTTTAGTTCATCGAGTTTTGTCTTTAAATCACTTTTGTAAAGTAAGTAAACCTCTTCACATTCGTAAAATATGTTGTTCTGAAAATACTCTAACGTTGTTTTTTCTTGCTCGGAAATAATCCCTACTACCTCCCTATGATGACTACAGAACTCATTCCAAATCTCCTCCAATCTACTCAGACGAGTTTCACAGTAACTATAGGTTAAATTTTTTTTGGCAGTTTTCCCATAATTGATTTGAGCTTTCTGAATTTGCTCAAATCTGTCTTTTTGACCAGCAAGACTATGCTTATAATCTTCCATCGTGATGTTTGACGGAAAACTATGTAGTTTAACGAACTTTTGGTAGGGCAAATTCAATTTTCAACCGTTCTGTCCGTTAGGGTATTACGTATTTTACGACTTATTTCGTAAGTTTTTGTTAAAAATTACACAGAAAGTTTATATTATAGTTGAATCACACACAAATATCACGACTTTAAGCACTTTTGTCCAAATTTATGCAAAAAGTTTGAAACTTACGTGATGTCCATCAGCACAAAACTTACGAAAAATGATTGTTACTTTCTACTTATTTTACACTAAACACTCGCGAACTGTTATTTTTAGGCATCGGAGGACCAACAATGACTACGGGGAATAGTTTTCCTGTACAATTTTGATAAATTTTGATTTTGTGCGGCTTACCAGTAAATCGTTTAGATCCGAAACCCTTGACGTGGGAAAACCTTCACACGTCATACATGTCGTTGACACATGACAGCTGTCATGTGCTGTAAACGGCGGGAAGGAAAGTGCATGAACATATTGTATAATACTGAAGAAGATTATTTTGTAAACTGCTTTAAAATTTAATTAAAATAACCTCCGACGTTAACCAAAAAAAAGTAACTGGGTTAAAATTTTTTTTTATAATTGGTTATGAGTTTGTAGGTATTTTAACTTTTTCATACTAGCCGTCTGCAAAGAGTCGTTAAGTTGTCAAAACCATATTTTTTGACGACAGGCAAAGCGCTAAGGTAAATAACATATTTCATAATATAAGTAGCTTTTATCCACGTCCAAATAAATTATTAAAATGAAAAAGCGCTAAAATTATAAAAAAATACATGAGAATATCAAAGTTTGAGAATAACTAAATCTAAGTAAAAAGGGTGTCCTAATGATTCGCATAACGTCATTTGTCATAAAAAAATTCAGCATACATCATTTGTCATAACACGCTGTAGTCATAATATTAGATACGCATATTTTTCTGTGGACATACTCAGAATTTATCCTAAAATTTAATTGTTGTAATATTATTGAGTATAATGATTTCTATTCCTATTATTAGTTATCATAATGTTTCTTATATATAATTTAATAAGTAATAATGTTTATGAGTCCTAATTATTCTTAGGCATAATAGTTATTCTATATATTTTTTAAAAATTTGTGTTGTAGTTCCTAACTGTTATTTCTTATGTTTACAATGCCTACTGATACTGCAATACTGATGTTCTTATATTAATAAATAGGTATTCATTCAAATAATAACAAAAACGCATGCAGTGTGTTTTCAATTGTAAAATTAAATATCTTAATAGTAGGGCTAAGCATTTGTTCGTGACGTTTACTTATTATGTTACTTATTATTAGTATTAATTACTTGATGCCGCCAGCCTTCTTCGGATTGGGATTGGGATACCTTCATCCAAATTAATAAATCATTAATTAATATGGTAATGTGATATAATAATATTTCAACTCATAAAGATAGCAATAATAAGTTGTGTTATGTGTGATGGTAATGAGCTAAGAACATTCTGAATTCTTTTGGTTAGGTTAGGTTTTATTTTTATGTTAAGACAAAGAAAACTTTCTAGTATTGCAAAACTTACTACTTGTAAAAAGAGTAATAATATGTCATGTTGTGTGTGATGTGAATGATTAACCAATATTTCATTATTGTTGGTTAGGTTTTATATTGTTTATTATGATTTTTGAAATGTTCGGGCATAGTATGATTATGGCATACAAATTTAGCACTGACAATTATTACATGTGAATATTATGGCGTAAAATATTATGGCTATTAAAAGATAGGACTTCAAAATTTATAGACATCAAAAATTATGAGTATTAAAATTTTATCAAGTTGTAATAAGAGTTATGACAAGTGATTATTAGTAATAACATATATTAGGGCTTCAAATATTATGACTTGTAAAATTATGACAAAAAATATTATTCGAATGAATGGGGAACCGTCAAAAAGATTTATTCAAATAGATCACAAACTGACACTTTTGTAAGTCAATGAAGATAAACAGTAATGAGTCTACCGTGCGTTCGGAGAGATACTTCTATAAGAAGAACGCACATGAAACTTGTAGGGCTTAATTTTTTCAACTGATTGTTTTATAATATTTGGTTTGGGTACATTCGTTTGTTTTGAAGGAGCCGCGTGGTGGCTATGCAGATGTTTCCAGGCATCTTTGTCCTCTATCTACTGATTAACTTTATAATAAGTCTTCTTCAGTAAAGTAGAAGTCAAAGATCGGACATATAATGTTAATGAGAATATAATGTTAATTTTTATGCTTGAATTATATACATATACTATCTAATTATTAATATTATTATTTTAATTAATATAAGGATCCCGACACAAATATTACAATAATCACGAATTTATTTTTAAATTTAATTTTTTTGAAATTGACTTATAATTGACAAATTATCAATAAATGGTTTATCTGTTTATCTGCATATTCATCCGGTCTTTAATTTTTAGGTTGTAGATAGGTGGCACCTTACAAAACACAACGTCGCGTTTGCGAGAAATTTAATTTGTACGGTCTTCAAGCTCATCCGATCTTATGCTGGTTCACTTACCCTGTCTGCTGCTATATATAATCTATAAGCAGATGGCTTATAACCCCAGTCCCAGAGAGCCACGTTCCGGAGAAGAGAGGAATTATTATTTTGGCATATTTTGTACTTCTATAGGCTCGCCCCCTATTACATGGGACCAATAACATACTGGCGAAATGTGGGTGTATCTACTATGGGACTGAGTCCTGGGTACATCTCTGCCTACCCCTTCGGGAAAAAAGGCGTGAATGTATGTTTTTTTTTATGTACTTCTATAGTCATCAAGAGCTGTTGTTAAAATGTATAAATAATAATAAGTAATATTATCTTACCCGAATGCTAAGAAAGTTGACTACTTCGAAAAGCAATAGAAAATAAATAGGTTTCTACATAATTCCGTTTTTTCTTTTCTAACTCGCGGGGCTAGAGCATAGGGGGACTAACCGAAAACTTCAGTGTGACCCTTACTATAAAATATAACTGTAATCCCCTGGTACGAGGTGCCGCCGGCCGCCATGTTGCCAATCCTGCTCTGTGGCATCATGGCGGGACCAGTTCGCGCGACGCGCCGGGGCGGCCGCGCTGGCTTTAATTTCACAAAAACTTGAATATCCTCCATTTTTAGGATTCCGTACCTCAAAAAGAAAAAGGAACCCTTATAAGATCACTTTGTTGTCCGTCTGTCTGTCTGTCCGTCTGTGTGTCTGTCCAGACACTTTTTCATGGGAAGAGGTGGAGGTATCAAGTTGAAATAGATATCAATACTAAGGGTCCACTGTCCCTTGTGGCTGTAAAGAATCACTCTTCTATAAGTAACGTAATCAAATCCAATATATTATGGCCATTTTACTGCTCATACTTTCCGCAAAAACTATACGCTCTAGGGTAGTTCCCGTTGACGTAGAATCATAAAATGTAGCAAGAAGCAAGATGTTGCAGCACAGAAAACGGAAGATATCTAAAGAATCGGCAAGGTTCGAATCTCAGTATATCATCACTTTAAGGATTTCATTAAGGATTTGACTGCCTCGGTGGCGTAGTGGGCGCATGCTCGACTGCCAATCAAGAGGTCCCGGGTTCGATCCCCGGGTCAGGCATAGTGTTAAATATTGGAATTTTCCATTAGGAATTATCTCAATAGCTGCCTGGAGTCTGGAACTGTGCCCGGTATATGGCAATAGGCTCGCCCCCTATTACATGGGACCAATAACATACCGTGAATGTATGTTATGTTAAGGATTTCATTTTTTGCCTCAAGAATTTATTTGACTGCAAAACTATTATATAATTAAAAATCTTATAAAATAATCTTTACATACTCTTACATAAATTATTTAATGTTTGGGGGAAAATTGAACAACTACGACTTTAAAACAAGCTGAGTGTTTCTTGAATATCTGATAATCATCGAGACTGGGCCCTAATAAACGAGTAGTAGTGCGACTGATCTGGTGACTACGACTACCGACATATAGGGAGTTGTTCCAGTTGACTACCAACTCGCTATAACTATTACGATCTAAGCAAGAAAGAACTGGATAAGTAATACAACAACACAAGTGCCAGCATTATACTTACGACACGTGAACGGTGATCGTATATTATGTGAAACGGGAATTATTCACGCTCGCGAATTGCATTGACATTATTAAGGCACAGAGATGGAATCGTGTAGGAAGGTAGGTGTGGGTATAACAGTTGGGACCAGGCATAGGCAAGTGTCGTCACGTATGATATGGGCCATCGGCGGCTATGAGGCGCGTGGGAGCCTCGGGAGCGGTGATTGGCACTCGCACTCGCAACCGTGCGTGCACCGTGCGCACATCTGAACGTATTGTAATGACGAGCCCGAGCGCTGGGAGCGGTGCGGTGCGGCGGCGAGTGAGCGCGGGCTCATTAGCTTCACCCGCACCCGCCAGGTACCGGCCCGCCTCGCGCCGCACGCCCCTGCAATATCGATACCGTTGGCCTCTCGTAATGTTCCATTATCGGGAATCATAATATTATAACACGCATTTGAATGTGATTGCCGCCGCTCGCGCTCGGACCGAAATAACGTCCGAAGATCGGCGTACTTTGAAACTAGCTTATTTGTATGAGATCGAGAAGCTATTATTGTGGCCGGACAATAGGCGCTGGTATTATTGGGACACGACTGCACTCGTTACTACCTATAATGTTTTACAATACCTATAATACATATAATATTAAGTAAGAAAAGAGTTAAACATTATTAAGTATTTGATTCAATATTACGATTGAGCTCGATCTAGTAGCGCTATATAGGTGTAATAGGTATAATGTACGCAGTTATATAAAACAACGTTTTTATGAATGAAGCGAGTGGTCTCGGGTAGCGTGCAGCGTGACGAGTGGTGTGTCATGTGTCATGTGTGAGAGGTAGCGGGAGTGTAACGAGGCGGCAGGTGGGTAACGGGACCGGCGGCGAGGAAAGGTCACCCTCCGCTCCCTGTCCGCTGTCCGCTGTCGACCGCTGCTCTGGGTGCCTACTGCCTACCTGTCGCCGCCACCGGCCACCACTCGCACAACCCTCACCTTTATATAGGTAGGTAACCTGCTCCAACGGAACCTAACGGAACGAGACCTCAACCGACACTACTATAATGTGTACAAATAGAATAGCAATTGTATTTGTGTTTATAGCAGAAGTGTTATTTATTTATTTATAATATGGTTCTCCACCGATTGCTACATTGTTTCATGCTTAAAATAACATTTAGGCGAACACCTCGTGCTTAATTATAAAATATTATGAAATCTATAACAGAACATTATTTTTATTATCTAATATACTATTTTTTATTTTATAAAATATTGTTTAATATAATATGTCAAACGTTTGATAAGTTCTCGACATTTTGGCCTTTAAATACTCCACAAAAGAAATCTTGAGCTTTACTACGGAATTCATTCAGTGTATCGTTAAAAATATCACATATCTGACCAGAATCATTTGTGAGTTTGCATAGTCTGGGAATAACTGAATCACCACCAAATTTTGTACGACGAAGTGGCTTTACGAACAACCTTAGAGAGATAGAACTGCGAGGATATCTTCGTGGCACTATAAAATTAAAACGCTGTAATAGCTCGGGGCAATCCAAATGAATCCTGAGGATCTTATATAGGAGAAAACCACATCTAACACATCTACGGTTTGATAGAGAGGGCATTTGAAACTATTTAAGTCGTTTATCATAAGATTTAATTCTGTTATATATATAATACCAGTGCTGTAAGCCAAATGCCAGAGAAATCGTTTTTGAATTCGCTCCAATCTAAGCATATTATGTGTCGTGAAGTGAGGCGTCCAGATCGACCTGCAATATTCTAGATTGCGTCTGACTAAACTATTATAGAGGTGCTTTTTCGTATCAATTCTGAAAACTTTAGCGTTTCTAATGACAAAACCGAGCATTCGAGATGATTTTTTAATAATATGATCCAGATTCAAAAGTCAGTTCGCTGTCTAAAATGTTATATATATGTTATGTTTCATAGTGCATTTAGTTAGGGTATATATGATAGTAAGTAGGTAGCTGTATTGTTTAGTTTTTTGTCAATAAAGGCACTTCAACCTTGTAAAGAAAAATGAGGTAAATTTAGTAAACGTTCCCGAAAATAACCTTAAAACATAAAAACATAAACATACATTCACGCCTTTTTCCCGAACGGGAAGACAAAGGTGTACCAGGACTCAGTCCCAGAGTAGATACACCCACATTTCCCCAGTATGTTATTGGTTCCATGTAATAGGGGGCGAGCCTATTGCCATCTACCAGGCACAGTTCCAGACTCCAGGCAGTTGTTGAGATAATTCCTAATGGAAAAATCCAATATTTAACACTGCCTGACCTGGGGATCGAACCCGGGACCTCTTGATTGGCAGTCGAGCATGCGCCCACTACGCCACCGAGCAGTAATCTTAAAAAAATATTTAAAATTGACATAGTTTGTTGAAGTAGTAACCGAGGGTCGCTTGCACCGCACATTGTCTCGCCCCGCCACCCTGACTCCCGACTGCCGGCTCCCGGATCCATCTACTCCTTACATAGCACGACACCGTCACCGTTTGATTAAGACGGTTTCAAACCATAAAATATGAATATAAGCATAATTACTTATAATAATATGTAAGGTTCGCAGCGATGTGGCCTCATTAGCGGAGTGCGAGCGCGCGCATTCATTCAGAAAGGAACCTTCGTAAGAACTGCCAATGAAATGTTTGTCGGGAACAATGTCATTGTATTGTAATTAGGGAATCACTAAAAAGAGCGCGTCGACAGTCGACATGCTAATGAATAGACTTTCTTTTATGGGTGTCGTAAACATAACGTTGCGCTGTTATGATATTATTATAGTGGTAGTTACAGGTTACGGCCGGTACGGTCCGGGCGGGGCACGGCGCGGCACGGTGCGGGTCCGCGATGTTGCACGATCCGTAATTTCGATTGTTTCTACTTTTTTGGGTTTCTTTACCGCTCGACCAATAAATTGGAAAGTTTCGTTTTTTGTCGCGAACGGTATATTTTTACGGCGATCGCTTTCTTCCAAAACATACAATGTGAATAGTTTTTTGAAATCCCTTCGTTGTATAAATGTAATATTGACCGTGAAACGTCCGTCGAGGTATTGTTCTCGCCACTAATAGTACCTAACCAAGGAGAGGACGGAGTTGTACCTAAGTAGTTCAACCAACTATTGGTACACGTAGATTATGGTAGTATAATGTAGGTATTGTGTGATACGAGTAACCAACAATGTCGCGAGAGTGGTCAAAGTGCGAGACGGGGGAGACGGGAGAGTATAGAGACGAGGAAGCAGGAGACAAAGGTCTCCACCTCCCCGGGTGCCGCGCGTGCAGAGTGGATACCTACTAGAGAAGAGGAAACGTCTCTAACGAACGCAGTAACTGTAGTAGATATTAGTAACGATAAGAGAAGAAACTCACCGAGTTCCATGAGCGTCCGGGAACCGTCCTATGAATGGAGTGAGTCCGGCCGCGGAGAGAGCCCCCACTCCTCGCCCGCGCCCTCGGCCTCGATCTAGACGCAGACTAGTCTAGGGTCACTCGCATTATTCACCCTCGACCCTCGCATCGGACGTCCGAAGCAAAAACCAAAATGTCAGGTGATATCGCCTCCCCTCTCATCCCCCGGCGCCCCCCGTACAACGGGACTCCATAACGGGAGTGCTGCACGGAGAGAGACCTTTACACTAATAATGATTGTATTTACTTACGTAAATACCTATACAGGTAGTAAGTACGAGCAACATAGCGCATGAACTGCGCCCGCGCCCGCGCCCGCGCCCGCGCCCGCGCCCGCGCACGCGCCCGCGCCCGCGCCCGCGCCCGCGCCCGCGCCGCGTCCCCGCACATTCTTACTAAATATTTAAACTAATTCCTGCCTCTTTAGGAGGGAACCGCCTGGGGAAGTACCACACCTTTGCCAGTTATTCATCCGCCAAGCAGTAATGTGCATTACTGTGTTCCGGTCTGAAGGGCAATTATACCAGCGAAATTACTGGGCATGACGAGATTCAACAACTCATATCTCAGGGTGACAGGCGCAATGCAGTGCAGCGCAGAATTTTGAACTTTAAAACACTGGGTGGCACTGTGTCTGATATGGGCAATCATGATGCTTACCATCAGGCACCTGATTTGCTCGTCTTGTCACTCGCTATCATAAAAAAAAAAAAAAAAAAAAAAAACGGCATGTAACTTATAGGGTACTTTTTATCCCGATATTGGTACAGGAACGAATACTATGCGGGTAAAACCGCGGGGCACAGATAGTAATTGATTAATGTCATGTCGTCTGCCTCGTACCTAGTGCCAGCGTCGAGGCAGAGCTCGCGCTCCGAGCTCAACTTCAGACAAAAACTCAAACCGTGGACACGATTTATAACTTATAACAATGAAAATATGCAAATACCTCCTAATTACTCGAGTATGTAGCTAGCATTTACATAATATGCATATTATTACAGTAATTCTGACATTATTGTAATAGTTACATTGCACGTTAGTTTTTATGTGTTGTCAGAGGAGGTACCTACATAATATTATGTAGATAATATTGTCGTAGAAACCGTCGCTAGCAATAAACATCGTTCTCAGGATACGAGTACAGCCCGCGACCTCATGCTCGCTCCCATCGCGTCGGCCCCACGATATTATACGACTTCTAGCGTGATTACCGAGACTTCGTTTCCGTTTCCCGTGAGAATTTCAGGAACTCCTTTCTTATTCTTTGTCTTCATCATGATGACAATCTATGTGTAGTTTCAGGTTCAAGGGTTGGGGCTGGACGTCGATTGTCGAAGGGTGAGTGTGTCGGTCGGTCAGTCAGGGTTTCGAATTTTATATATAGAGAAGAAGAGGAAGGTTATGATGTCAATATTAAGTTATTATTATATTATAGGAAAATAGTGACGTTTTACAAATTTTATGAATATTATCGCACCGTCCCATATATTATCAAATCATCTCAGAAGACTTCTTACATCACAATACAGCCGAAGAATAACCTTATCTCGGAGAGTGAAGGTCTACATTGGCTCGCCGAGGTCGCGGATCTAAAGTAACAATACATTTGCATACGGCGTTATTTTTTGCGCGGAAGCTTTTTGTACGAGTCGGAATCCGAATATCAATCATGGCAACCTTTTGTGTTATTGAACGATTTGTTACCTGTTCTCAATAGGAACATAGTCGGTAACTAATGGTTTAGTTCAGGAGAGTCTAGCGAAACAGGAGACGACATCACACGACGGATATTATAGTAATATTATCCCTGAGGATACGAGCAGCTTCCATGCCGGTTACTGGTAGCGATGTTGGACGATCGAACGTCTTGCATCCATCTCAATAAACATAGCCTGCTATATATAGCTATATGTATGTTACACGTGTACGTAGGTACATAGGTGTAAGTAGCTATGTATATGAGATGACATAGTATGCAGTGGTGGTAAGTTGCAAAAAACCCCCCATTGACACATGTAACGGATATTCCAGAATGCAAACAAGGTTCCCGATGTATAGAGGTAGTCTATGGCAGGTGTGTGTGTGAGGGTGTATTAGTGTAAACTGTGAGCAAGTAGAGTCGACTTCTGACAGAGAGAGGGTTTTCTAATAACTGATATCAAACTTTTTATAGTCATCGAGTTGGTGTAAATGCTTAATAGCTATAGGTACCTGCCTATTATTACATAGGACATAGATTAATTAGATTAGTCGAGTCTTAGTCAGCGGTCACACATTGAATGTGTGACTATTATAGAGAGACCGGCGACAAGTCTCTCTCTACCTGGGACCCGGTGCCACCAACTCTACCACGCGATGTGCTATTTACAATTCAGAACAAATAATTGGCTATTGGCTTCTGATCTTTATATTATTATTATTCAATATTTTCGCCAACTCGTAATATAGAATTGAAACAAATAACAAATGAAGTGATAAAGAAGATGGAGGGTCGCGCCACACGTAGCTCTGCGAGAATATTGAACTCCTTGTACGGCGACTAACTGTATCCACATGTACCGAGTGCGCTGCTGCTGCTACACACACTTACTGGGAGCTAACAGTGCGAACGGTAACCAACGACTGTACAATAATATGATGTTAACATTATAATATTATAATTAAGTCCTAGAATATGTCACCAGATTAAATGTTCCTGCGGAGGAGAGGAGGAGAGGGTGTGCAACGACACGCCGTCTGGTGCATCGTCCGCGGCATTGCAACGGAAAACGTGAACGACATTGAATCTAAACATAGACCCAGTAGCCGAACACGTTATTAAATGCGTGATGCGAAGAGAGAAGAAGCAATAGATGTACGGGAGGTATTGTCACTAAACTAGTGCTTAGGAAGCATGTTTTAGCCAGATAACAGCCCAGCTCCGCCGACGCACTATCGCCGCTAGACGCCACACAACGCGCACACGCACACACAGCCACACGTGAGGCGCACGGCGCACACGCGCACTGTCGCAATAAATCTCCACGAAAAAAAAATTCGTGTGCGCTACGAACGCTGCAAAAACTAATAGAGCTTTCAAATAATACTGATTGTTCGAATATCGAGGTTGAAAAACAGGCAGATGCTCGAGCACAGCCGCAGGTAGCCGCGCCGCGGTCCCGCGCATGCAAATGGATGTGTTTGCAAAAAAATTGGATGGGTGATGGGTCTGCGGCAGCGGCATGGCGTGGAGGACGACACGATCCGCAACTATAGGAGGCGAGAGGTGATCGGTGATCGGCGGCCGGTGACGTGGCGTCGGATCTCACCGATAACTAGATCGGTCCGTGGAACCACCGCACCGCACTGCGGCCACTCTCCGATGGTTATCTCATTATCTCACTAAACATCTATAATTCTGTGAATAGACGTCGTCTCCACGAGCAGATCTACCCATTTATATTTTAATTCATAACTGGATATTTATCTCTTCATCTTTTTATCGAGTTTTAGTCTCCATATAAATTTTTCGGCACAGTCGATGTACGGACCGAGGGAGGGACGAGTAGGTGGTGATCGGGGACCGGTCACCTACTAGTGATACATAGCACGCTACCTTGGACTGGACGATTTAAGGGTTTTTAAAGTTTGTTTTGGTAAGATATTATATATATATTTTTTTTTCATTTATTTCATATATTATTTCATATTATATCGAGAACTTGAGTTATCGTGCAACAATATAACAGCTTTATTTATTAGTACCAAATGGATGGCGACGGTGATGTAGGCTCTTTCATAGAACTATCGATAAGTGCGATGTCTCTCGCGACCTCACGTGTTACACGTGACATAATATTATAGTATCGCATGATGTCGGCTCACACTGCACACCGCACACTGCACACTGCACACTGCACACTGCACACTGCACACTGCACATGCGAGACAACGCCCCGCGGGTTACCTGTGAGTGAGCAATGTCGACAGCGACCAGGCAGCCCCCACACTGCCCCCTGCCCCCTGCACCCTACACGCTGCACTGCAAGCTGTCCGTCCAGGGTGCGGCGTGACGGTATATATAGGAACACTCGGAACTCGCAGCGAGTGCGCTGTGGCGCTCACTTATTATTATGCTAATTGCGGATAATAAATTTCTAATTGAGGACCACTGTACTCTGGATAATTTCTCATTTGAATATTATTTAATTGTACTATCAATTATAAACCGGAGTTAGGAGCGGAAAATCCAATTAATTTTATGAATCAAAATTGTTTACATTATTCATTCAAATAAGCCGGCCATTATAATTAACTATGTAGATATATCATTAAAAAATACTTATTCAAGGAATATTTTTTGCATTCGGTTTGCTCGGAAGGATATAGTGGTAGGCCTCCTTTGCAGGGAGCCGCCCGGGGAAGTACCACACATTTGCCAGTTATTCATTCGCCAAGCAGTAATGTGCACACATTACTGTGTTCCGGTTTGAAGGGAAATGTTACCAGCGAAATTACTGGGCATGACGACTTTCAACAACTAATATCTCAGGGTGACAGGCGCAGTGCAGTGCCGCGCACAATTAAGAATTTTATAACACTGGGTGGCACTTGTGTATGATATGAGCAATCACGATGCTTACCATCAGGCACCTGAATTGCTCGTCTTGTCCACTAACTATCATAAAAATATATGAATAGAGTCCACATATGCACTTAGGTCTAATAATATACGACATTATATGGTGCAATACTAGGTAACGGTGCATCGCAGCACTACGTGGCGCGAACGTTGCGTTTCGAGAACCGGATTCAGAAGTGAGTTAAAGCTAATCTATTCAAATAGCTAGCGAAGAATTTCATGCAAAAACCACGAGTTCCAAGCGATGCGATGCTACGGATCGTCCGCACATCACAACCATCACTAATTAAAAGGAAACAGTCCAATGAGTTGGGCGCACCGGGCACCATGCGGCGGGCTGCGGGGTGCGGACTAGTGGGGCTAGCAGGGCACTTCACAAGAATGTAAAGAAATCCGGCCAACACGCAAGTCTTAACATAATACTACGTTATCGGCAAATATCTAACTATTTGTGATGAGAGAATGAAATGTGAATGTAACGAAGTGTGTGATGTCACCGCGTCGCAGTGAAGGGAGGCGGCGCGGCGGGCACAGCATCTTCCGATTCTTCGCTGTTTACTGTCTGCTGCTTGCTGCTGCATCAGAAATACAGAAATAATTGTCCTAATTGTCGATAGTATCGCGGCCATGGTCGCGTGTTGCATACTACCTGTATCGCGCCACTCCCCTCGGCCCGCAGCCCGCGGCCCGCGCCCTGTGCTTACTGCTGCTTACTGTTACACATCTCTATACACGTGTTATGCCGAATGTGTTCATGCCTCTCTCAAAGGCCACTTGGACTTATTTACCTGTTTATGCTATCGTACATCCACCAGTCAATACTCCCGAGATTAGATTTATATTATAAGTAAGTGCCTACAATCGTTTCT
This sequence comes from Hemistola chrysoprasaria, assembly GCA_947063395.1. Taxonomy (NCBI): domain Eukaryota; kingdom Metazoa; phylum Arthropoda; class Insecta; order Lepidoptera; family Geometridae; genus Hemistola; species Hemistola chrysoprasaria. Next base: position 16,667,342 of record OX346716.1, on the reverse strand, counting down.
GTAATCCATAATCCAATGTTAAATGAGACTTATCAATTTAGGGTACGAGTACGTTAGGTTACACAGTCCGCTGCAGTTCCCAGATCGAAGTAATTCAAGTTGTTCAGAGACATTACTCTATACCTCTACATTTGGCATTTTGCAGATTTCTCAGCGCTTCTATTGTACTGTTTGATAAACAAATATTGGGAAATAACAAGCCTAGTTTGTATGACAGTATGAGAGACGTCACTGACTACTGTTACAAATATAATGACCCAAGGCAGCGCAGCGGTAGCGCGCGCTGAGAAGGAAGGTGCTGCGTCACGCGGCGGCGGCGGCGGCGGGAGCTCCACGCCGCGCCGTGGGACCGCTTTTTGTCTCCCGTTGAAGCGCGCACCGCGACCACTCCCTCACGATTTACTCGATCCAGGATTACACCGACGCAGCTTACCCGCGACCTCTCTCTCTCTATCTGTACACGCACTAATCACGACGAACACTTATTTATTATAAGTATTTTATTAGTGCATTCCTAAAGACTAGATTCTAGCGCTCGAGAATGAGTGTTGTAGTGATGCTATTGTGATCATTATGCAGACATAATATTATATTGTCCACGATTATTACAGTCTGTAGCAGTGGTTTGTATAACAGTCGTTCGTATCGAAATTAATGTGAGATTTGGATCGATGAAGCGTTATATAGTCGGTTTCACTAATACATTAAGTACTTATAATACAGGCGCTTATTTTTCGCGATAATATTCAGTGGTAGTTTATACGCAATAAAGCAAATTCCCGCATTAAACGCCGATTAAACGTATTTTATGCAGAAAAAATTGTCAATAACGTGCATAAAGCGTGACAGATAGAAATCGTCGACTATATCGGCGTCACAGGTTTTATTTGTCGCGTTTAGAATAGATACGTCCGGTCCCCGTGAGCCCCGGTCCCCGAGGCCCGGGCCCCGGCGCACGCTCGGCTTCCAGTCTCGGAGCTCGTGATGCACGCGCGACACAAAAACCCAGAAGACGTCGGTCTCGAGTCGTCTCTCGGCGACGCGACGTTTTTTCCGCAAGCGGACCATTCATCCGGTAATTAATGCGGGTAAAAAATGGGCCTAGACGAAAATTAGAAATGTTTCGGTGTCGCCGCACGAACGCACAAAAACCGACCTCAGCTGTGAATTCGTATTAATTTAATTATGTCGTCGTTTTGTCTCCAAGTCACGCTTCTGCGGAGACATATTTGATTTGAGGAACCGCGCTTCGGCGGCTATAGCCGCCGTACCGAACCTCCACCGGACCACCGAACCGCCGGACCGGCGGACCATCGGCCGCCGGAATCACAGCGCGCGCGGCCTTCGAGGCAATATTCAAATGAGAAGGATAATAATCTGAGATCACTCACCGTTGAGGTCGAACACCATCTGCGTGTTGAAGAAGCTGCTGACGTCACCGCGCGCCGACACTGGAACAACACACATACAATACATTATTACTAACAAGAGCTCGCATACTAACTAGTTATAATAATTGTTCGGCCATCGCGATATTCACGATTAGACCTCATAGGTACACTACACACGCACTAATGTCCGACGCGCCACACTTGTAGCGGGTATGGTTCGGGAACATGCTAGTATCTAACATATAGGTCTATATTATCTTGTTGGAGGAGGGTCACACTCGACGATATTCGTACAATAATGACGAGTGAACATAAAAAAGCGAAACTATACAAAAACTGGTCGTTACTCACTCAGATAAGGCCACACAGTTTAGATTTAGCATAATATTACGTGGACTAATGTTTTATTACAATAGCAATTAATTATAATAATACACTAATTACATGAAAAATTAGATTTATTATTTTTGTCCAATTATGTTTATTTATTTCTTACATATCTTTACAGTGGAGCACTCCACCGACGGTAAAATATGAGTAGTTTGACACAAATGTATCAATTATAAATGTAGTCGGTCTCAGCAGTCCCCGACCACTGTGCCTGTGCCTGTGCCTGTGCCTGTGCCTGTGCGCTGCATAGTATTATACCAGATAAGTGTTCGGTCAGTATAGGTCTCTAGTAGGTACAAAATAGGTAGTCTCGAGTGCTGTACCTGTGTAAGTGTGTCTCTACTTTTTGGTTTTTTTATTTATTCAAATTGATCTCAACATGCCCGTTTAGTAAAAACTGGAGAAGGTGCTGACGGAAGATCAGCGCAGGTTGTGTTATGCAACCTGCATTATGCTGAGTGAGCATCCGGTCGCTGCATACACGGTGTTAGTATATAAGTTATACTTAACCTACTTATATAGGCTAATGTTATTTGTGTGCAGCGAATAATATGTTGTCTTTCTTTAAATATCAGGCTAATGAGTGATGGATTCACCGTGCGTTACAACTCTACATATTATTATTGACACGACACGGTAGATCAAAACCGTTAGGTATCATTATTATATAGTAACTAGCTGAATTAGCTGGACTCGCACGCGCACGTGGGTCATGTAGCCAAATTTTCCTTGAAATAGGTACGAGAAGCTGTTCAATAAGTTCTACTGGACCTTTCTTGTATAGGTACGAGAAGCTGTTCTATAAGTTCTACTGGACCTTTCTTGTAGAACTTTCAAAAGTCAAGCCGAGTTTTCGAAACGTGCAAGTGTGTGTAACTCTCAGTCGAAAAATATTTAAAAACCAACTTTCATGAAACACAATCCCTTTTTAAGATAACACTGATTTCTACTTATTTAAAACGAATACCCTCCTTCCCTATAAAAAAATGTTTTCATAATATAGGGGGATATTGGGTGTGTTATGTTTGGTATAAATATGTTTGACATAAAGTTAATTTCATATTATTTCACTTGATATAATTTCATTTGATTATTAATAAACTTTAGATATAAAACTTAAACTAAAAGTATATTTTTTTTTTATATAACATTCATTTATTGACGTAGCATTTATTTGATATATCAAATAATTGATATTATACTTAGTTGATAATATCTTTAAAAATCAAAATTATTTGAAATTAAAATTATATGAAACTATCTGAGCCCCGCGGTTTCATTCGCGTGGTTTTGGTTTTCGTGGGAATATCCACATAAAAAGTGCCCTATATATGTGTTATTTTAGGGTCTAAACTCTCCATATATACCGAATTTCATCCCTCATCACACATCCACAATACGAAACGAAACTATATATATATTCCAAATTTTAAGTTTCTAGGAGCAGCGGATTGGGCTCGGCGTTACATGTCAGATAGTGAGTCATTTAGAATTGTATAATATGTAGTGATAATGACGGTGCTATTAATTATATTATATATTATTATTAGAGTTGACCAATATTACACTACTATGGTTCGATAGAATATGGCTACTTGATAATATTATGAATAGGAATACTCTTGTGGATATCGTGCGGTCGGGTCTACTCCGGTCCGGGTCCGGTCCGGGTCCGGTCCGGTCCAACTCGCCACGCTTTCATCAAAGCGGCTCCAACACAACAATGGTTTTCTCTATAAATCGGCCATTTGGTAATCGCAGCGTGCACCGAGTGTAGTGCGACCGCTGTCCTCTGTCCGAGTGATATATGGTCTCCCTCGGATTCTATCACACCTAAACATTATAGTTTACATTGAGCCGTCACTCCACACGCACGTGTGACGCGTGGGGGTGTGTGTATGTGTGCTTGTGTGTCCAGTACGCCCGCGCCTGTCTCGACACGCAGCTGCCTGCATCCATTGTCCTTCCTCTCCTGGCTCCTGTCGATGGTCAGCCCAGTAGGTCCAACATTACTTTAAATTTACAAAAACTACTACGTATATGTGTCAATTATATTGACTGTTGAAACGGCCGCGCCTACAGACCGGTGCGGTCGCTCGGAGCTCTCAGGCACGTGCCTTAATGTTTCAAATCACCTCAACATGTTTTTCGATGTCTTAATAGAAATTTGTGGTTTAATTTCGCATTTCATGGTTGCGGCTGAAACATGAGACCTTGGTAAATTTGTCTACTTTAAATTCGGTGTTCTATACATAACTGCGTAAGATGTAGAGTATAAAGGTAGAGGAGTATTGTCGTATTTTCAACCCCGGACAGAGAAACTGAAGAGGTGTTATAATATTGACGTGGCTGTGAATCCGTGTATATACTGTGTATCTGTGTGTGTGTCTGAGGCTCCGTGGCTTCTAATAAAGGAATAGACCAATTGTTTTGTTTGAAAACTGACGAGATCGAGAGTGTTCTTGGCTATGTATTCGTAGTATAGGGTGCTTCACATTTCTTGTAAAACTATTTTTATAATTATATTAATCATAACAGTAATAATTGTACTCATCTTCATCTCAGCCATAGGACGTCCAAAGCTGAACATAGGCTTCCCCCATAAATTTCTATCTGGACCGGTTGTAAGCGGCCTGCATCTGCATCATCATAGGTACTGAGGTATTTTGGACGAGAAGCCATTGCGTAGGTTTCCGAACGCTGCCCAGCCTGGTTGGATTCGATGATTGACCTTGTTAGTGACGCGCTCATACTTTTATGTTTACTAACTTGGTAATAATTAGAAGTATCTGGCAACACTTAATTGCATTATATTTTGACTCTATGGTTGCCGCGTTCTTTTTTGGCCAGCGAAAAGCTGTATCGTGTGTTTTATAAGTGTTCCTTTTGTTCTGTGATTTATGTTAATTTTACTGTTGGGCACTACGCCGTCAATAAATTCCGTTTTGGTGAACATTCAATTATTTATTGTGTTTTGCGGACCCATAAGTTACAGACCTCTTTCTCGAAGTTGGACCTACCGAGTTGGACTGCCTGTTCTAGGTAGACGAACGAGTCAACAACCTCTAAAACCGAGCTCCCAACCGATACTGGTCAAGTGATAATAAAATCGTACTACTTGAAGATAATATAGGTTCTCAATTTTAACCATAGGAAGGCGTCAGTGTCCGCGACACATAGTTTTCCAAACTTTCCCAGACATCACCCTGTTTATATATTATTATGATTTCAATTTCTTTATTGCATAATTCATGATATAATAATAGATGATAGTACATAATGCATGGTGGTAATCATGATACCCGTTTGGGCGTAGCAATTAGTAAACGAATATTTCATGAAGTATTACGTCTATTTATGTCAAAAGATTTAAATAAATGTCATTAAATAATTTAAAATCGTTAGAAATAAATATATTATAAATAGACAATCATATTGATATGAATTATTTTGTTTAGGTCGTATAAAGATAATTTAAATTTGAATGAATTAAAATGTAAATTGGGTCAGTCATTACAAGATTATCAGCCATTTTCTATCGGCCGATGGGATATAAGCAACTCCCGGTGATTTGATCGATTCAACAACTCTCGCTTCATCAATTTTGCAACGACACAGTACCCCTGATCTGATGCTGCAGCTTCACGTTCAGATGGGTCTGTAGTAGAATACATCGTGTTTGGAATCGTCTCAATGAATATGTTACACATAGGTGGTGACCAAGGTCTGATGATGGACCAGGAAAAAGAGAGGTAGAGGCTTTTTTAAATTTCTTAATTAAGACTTGTGTGTCCGTATCAAAAGTTCTTGAATATTAACTCAAACATTAATAATGATGTGTGTGTGTGTATCGAGTGTCGTGTCGTCGGACGCTCTACAGATCGGACGTCCCTGCGTCTTCAGGTGGAGGCTCGCCTCGTGTCACACAGGTGTAGCTCAAGCATTATATTCAGCACGCACTACACTCATCGCTCAACGCGAACTCCACGAAAAACTCCTCGAAAATAAAAACGTTGATAAGCGGAATTGATGAGATTTACATAACTTCATATTTCCATCTCATCGGTATTGGAGTGTATATCTGGACACCTTAAGTGTTTTGGGTGTATGAAAATGAGCCTACCTGAGAAGGAATATATATTATGTACGTAATCTTTATCTAACCTACACAATATAATATACGACTACTATAATATTTAGTACAACCCGAAACATAATAAAATACTCTTTCGTTCCATTTATATTAAAACGTGTAAATTACATTTCGACCGAAATAAAATAGAATCTCTCCCGTCGGCCATCGTATCGAGCAAAGGGTAAGATGGAAACTTTGGGGTATTCCATTAGGGGCCCTTATTTTCTTATCACGATGTGAAAGATAGCATCGCATTAAGGTCCGGCACGGGTATAAACGGGGATGGTTTCTATTTAAAGTGGGGTCAGGTGGCGGCGGCGGTCCATCGGTCGCGAGCGGCGAGTGTCGGCCGGTGTCGGCCAGCGGCCAGCCGACCAGATCGAGCGACGGCAGTATATCAGCCACGTGATATACTGCCGCCGCCAACGCACTAATCCACCGGCTCCCGGCTCCCGGCTCCCGGCTCCCCGGGGACCAGACCCGACCTACTCCGATACTCCATAAATCGTCCCCATTTGGCTAACCCGCGAATCAAAGAAAGGTAATTCACAATGTTTAAATCCAATTTGAAGGAGGGTCCCTCGACCCGTGCCCTCGTGACTCGAATGTAAATTCACTGACAAACCGTTTATTGTTATCGTCGGTTTGAAATTATTATTATTGTTCAGTCGGGAGTGTAGTACAGTGTAGGGGAGAGACTCGGTCGTGTGCGAGCGACGCAGTGTGCGAGCGACTTGTTACATGTTGCGCTCCACGTCTCGCTCACATGCTCGCTCGCTCGCTCGCTGTACCCTCTCACTGTGCCTACTCTGTACATGGTGCCTCCTCGCTCTATTCACTACTCTATACCCACGAGTGTTTATAATGTAGTCCGTGATGGACGCAGGTCACAGGCAAGCTTTTAATAAACCATATTAACCATTTATTGATAATTTGTCAATTATACTTAAGTCAATTTCGCATCATAAAAATAAATAAATTAATTTGATTAAATAAATTATTATTGTAATAATTGCAATAAATTTATATAATTCAAGCATAAGAATTAACATTTCAAAAATTCATAAATAGGGTAAAACGATTTCTCGAGGAGCCAGTTTATCAATTTTATCTTAAAGTTGACAGCCTCGTTGGCACAGATGGTAGTAACTCTGCTTTCTGTGCCGCAGGTTCCGGGTTCGATCCCCGGCCAGGTCAAACATTTGTGTGCATGAACATGTCTGTTTGATCTGTGTCTGGGTGTTATAAGCTTATATAAGTATGTATATCAGTCATCCGGTTACCATAGTACATGCTTCTAGCCTAGTTTGGGACCAGATAACCGTGTGTGGAAGTTGTCCCATATTTATTTATTATTATTTATTTAGTTTTAAGACTAGGTGCTTCTAATATAATCTAATACCCATTAAGGTCAAAAATGACTTACAGTCATCATATACATCTATTCTTGCCATATGGAAAAAAGAAAACTTCTCGTTCCACGGATATTTTTGGGACAACTTTCACACACTCAGACTCATCATTGTGTCCGAGGAACGATTGATAAAAGAAGGAAGCGCAGAAGGACGTAGTTATGCGCGATGTGATACGATGCAACAATTATTGCTATTATTGGATAATATAAATTAATGAATGCATCGACACGAGTTGTGTATTGACGTGTGATTACATTATATGATACCTCTGTATTACAGCTACGTATTATATTATGTTGTGACAGCCGCGACTGTGTAGATATGACACGGGTGAATCGATGCGCATGAATTAGTGTAGAGATGTGAGAGATATGGTCGGCGCGGTGAGCGGGCACGCGGACCACGGGCACACGCGCAGGGAAGATGGACGACAGGTGAATAAATGTGCAAACAAGATAAAGCCGTTATCGTCCCCGCACCTGCCCTCCCCTCACCCCCTCACACCCGCCCGACAATCGAGATATCAATTATTATCCACATTATAATGATTAATTTGCTAGTAGTTGGAGAGTTCCAAACGTTTCTCGGTAAACTTGTTTGCACAGATTAAACAGACTCTACCGCATTAAACTACATATTACTGACTGAAAACGGGTATTGATAATATTATATCACCTTTTTTTATGTTGTACAGGCAACATAAAAAGTTTAATTAGGAATAAATCCTATTAATTAAATTAAATACGTACCTAACATAGTTTTAAATTAAAATAAATTTCTTTATTCATCCTAGTCCTTAGAAGAATACACTTTTTCATGTCAAAGAAACTAAAATGCGTTCGGAAACTGTTAAATCTTAATTTATTCTTATAATAGTTTACAAATTCCTTCCCCTTATAAATTCCGGAAGAAGGCGTAATTGTGTGTTATGTTATGTTTATAATAAAGTAGATTTTGTACAGGTATTGAATTTATCCTTTTAGAGCCCAGCGAACACAGTCCAAAAGAATGATATTTATTTATTTAGACAATCTAAACCTAAGGCAAGGTACAGCTATTTTTACACAAGATAAATAGTATGTTAAGTTTCATATAGAATATTTATTAACATATAAATATTATGCCAATTTTCATATAGAATATTTAACAGATAAATATTATGCCAAGTTTCATATAGAATATTTAACAGATAAATATTATGCCAAGTTTCATATAGAATATTTAACATATAAATATTATGCCAAGTTTCATATAGAATATTTAACAGATAAATATTATGCCAAGTTTCATATAGAATATTTAACATATAAATAATATGCCAAGTTTCATATAAAATATTTAACATATAAATATGTGCGTTCATTGACATTGAACTTACACTTGGCAATTTGTACCCATCTTAGGTCCTATTATAATTATCGTAAATAGTGTTCTTGTGACTAATAATTAACCCTGCGCCTTAACTACCAGTAGTTTGGGCCACGCGCCCCGCTGCCAGCTCCTTCTAGGATTCTCCTAGGAACGTTTTTATAATGGTTTTATATTATTTTATTTTATATATAAAAAAAATTAAATTAATAATTTTGGGATCATAATCACGTCATACGTCATTTAATGCAAATATTTTATATGAAACTTGGCATAATATTTATCTTGTGATCTGAATTCATTTTTTCGATATTTTAAAAGGGATCCCTTTAATAAGCATATTTTTTTGGCATATTTTAATTTGACATAACGATTAGGGCATAATGATTTTTTGCATAATGATAGTTACGTATAATAGGTTTTGGCATAATGTTTCTAGTGGCACAATGATGATTTAGAATAATTGTGTTTCGCATAATGTTATGTAGCATAAATTTTCCTTAGCCCTTGAGAAATAAAACCTGTCATGGTACGCCACCATGACAGATTTTATTTCTCAATCAATAGCGGATATTACTGAAAAAAATTTTTTTTATACTAGTTTTTATCTAGGCTAGCTACCAAAATATCAATAATAAAAAATAGTTTGTTGAAAAGACAACTTTTTTGGTGTGGGTCTTTTTGCCTGCGTGCTGCTCATTAGTGGCAACAAAGACGTGTGTGGACATTAAGCTTTCTAACATTCCGGTACCTATGTACAATGTAACAACATTGTTTTAGAAAATTCTTGGTTTTCACAGCGTAAAAACTAAATATTGAAACCCTCTTCAACAAGCAACGTCATATTTCAGACAATTACACAAAATATTAACTAACTATCGACACCTTGGCCTTGACACAAAGCCATACTCAAGGACTTTACGTTGTAAGTCGCTAATAATTGATGCATGCAAAGTAAATGGCAATTTATGGGCCTAAGTCCTGTATAACGTATCCTGCAGCCTACAGTCCGAATACGAGTCAGGAGGAGGTGAGGCTGCGGCACGAGGCACGAGGCACGAGGCACGAGGCACGCATTAGATTACACCCATCTCGAAATAAGAATAATATCCTCGGACTCTGATGTCTAGAGTGTGAGTGTAAGGATCGGGGGTCATCGACCGGGCTAATTGCGTGGCGGGCTCACCCCCTCCCGCCCCTCCGCGGGCCGCCGCCGCCCGAGCCTGGGTCACGCAGACCTTCGCACATCACCTCGAGTAACGAGACAATTGCCCTATATACGAAAATCGATCACGAGAACAAGTTCACGGCGCGCACAATGCGACCGCTCGCAGCCTTCCATCGGAACAACTCGGAACTACGCGTAGAGGATATTATAACCAATGGATATACGATACGATCCAAGAACGAGAGTATTCGCCGACGGGAGACACACACCACAATGCATCTTCGACTGACCGACGTTGCTATTGGACAAATAATGAAAATTCGATATTATTTGACAAATATTACGATTGTTGCCGGTTGTCCCAATTGTATCTAATCAATACGCCTTTTAGCATAATTATCTTGTTAATAGTCATTGTGAAGAGTGTAGGTAATAAATAGATAGAGTAAGCAGTAAGCATTAACAACTCCAAGTCCGCGCCGCGACTGTGTATATTATTAGGTTCGTACAATAATCTGTACATGTAGCAGAAACACTCGCGAACAAACTTCATAATATACTCGCATTAAGGTGTGTTCCCTCGAATTTCTTGTCATAACAATGTCTGACTGTCCGATTGTTTTAGCACACAATTATATTAATCAATGTTAGAATGGTGTTACCGCATCGCATCGGCTACTTTGCTCCCAATATTATTTTATTATGTTCAACATTAGTGGATCAAGTATTTCAACATTAGTTGTATGTCAGGATCGTAGCAAGTGGAAAGAAATAGTCTCTGCCTACCCCAACGGGAACCAGGCGTGACTGTATGTATGTATGTATTAGTGGATCAAGTCAAGGAATTCTATCCGAGTCGGCATTTGTCAGCTATGGGCCTGTGGAGCTATATGTTGTAGCCTATTGGTTGAGTTATCTAATTGCAAGTATCGATGATATCTCAATTATCATCACGAACCACAATGGTTTAAAAAGTTTACTTCCCCTTCTCATACCTAAATTAATATTATCGAGGGCTGCGTCTACGATAAAAAAGCATTAAAAAGGCATTCGATTCCAGGAATACGTGGTTCCAAAAAAATGATTGTTTCGGAAGCTAATTCTGAATACGTAATTTGTGTTCATTAACAGGGAACAGGTGTGTGTTCGCATTTGCGTGCCCACTGCCGAATGCCGAGGGCGCAAAGGTTACATCGATCCCAGTGTAGTGTGTCGCGAGCCTGCCCTACCTGCTTGGCGGGCTGGCTGGCTGGCTGGCTGACTGGTGGCTGCACATCATTACGCTACTAAACTACGCGTGACTACCTCCCTACATCATTATACACTAATTCAGTTATTCCTCGATGACATTATTACGCCCGAATATCATTAGAGCGTCGCATCGCGTCGACGGCGACTACTTTAACGCCCATTCTATTGTAATATCTACCATGTGCCATGTAATTTGATGGGAACCTATTGTTTATGGGAGATGAAGACCTAAAGATGATTGTAGCGGTTTAACGCTTTCGACCCCCGCAGCAGGCAGCTAATATTATAATCACATCGATGTTTTCTCTCACAAATCATAATTAGTACGCGATGCTCAATCATAGAAACATACAATGGACAAAAACACGAGTACTTTATATTGGTGTCACAACAAACTAAACTGAAAATCGACGCCGTAATAGGATAAGTGAGAGGTTCGTCGCGTCGAGTGCAAATGGAAGCACTCGAAATCTCAATGAAGGTGGAGTGGAGAGGGCTGCGAGTGGAAAGAATCATTTAGCAGATGGGTAGGCAGGAGGCTGTAGGTCCACGGAGGTGACAAAAGGCGCACGGAAAGAGTTAATATTATTTGCGAAGGGTGTCTCTGCCCTCTGCATGGTGCAGTTTGTCGGAGCCGGACCCCACCCTCGCCTCGTCGCAAGCTGCGTGTATAAATCACGCACCTGACCCGCACTCCGCACTCCATTCCATTCTCTAACGCATTATGTTCCGATTACTTATTGCCATTTCTTAAGCCACCAACATCGCCACCTTCTGTCACCCTTTCTATTTATATTTTATCCATCTATAATATAGTTTGCAGTACATATTTTATTGCTCTAAAAGCTTTAATTTTTTTAAAGAAAAAATGATTTCCTTATTGCTCTTAACCTCACCTTATTTTATTTCTTAATTGATATGAACTACGCCAAAGCTAGGTTAATCTAAAACATCTTTGATTTTAATTGAAATTTATTTTATTTTATTCTGAACATACTTTAGTTTATAGAAAAAAATAGTAATAACCAATATGGCAACATTATAGAAACATAAGTAACAAACTAATAACAGCCTCAAACAACAGCCTAATAACAGCATAACTAATGACAGCCTCGATGGCACAGATGGTAGTAACTCTGCTTTCTGTGCCGCAGGCCCCGGGTTCGATCCACGGCCAGGACAAACATTTGTGTGCATGAACATGTCTGTTTGATCTGTGTCTGGGTGTTATAAGCATATATAAGTATGTATATCAGTCATCTGGTTACCATAGTACAGGCTTATAGCCTAGTTTGGGACCAGATGACCATGTGTGGAAGTTAAAAAAAAAAAATAAAAAAAAAATAACTCGACATGTTATGCTCTACAAGAAAACCTTTAAAAAATTAAAATCAGCGATTAAAAAACTTATGACCTCCGATTATTTATAAGTTCACAAAAAAAATTAAAGAAAGTTTTTCTCATGATAGTAGAATATTAATATTATCATACATTTCAGCAACATTTTAGTTCACAGTACAAGTAGAAAAAGGGCAAATCAAATAATAATAATATGGGACAACCTCCACACACAGTCATCCGGTCCCAAACTAGGCTAGGTGCCTATACTATGGTAACCAGATGACTGATATATATTTATATAAGCTTATAACACACAGACATAGATCAAACAGACATGTTCATGCACACAAATGTTTGACCTGGCCGGGGATCGAACCCGAAGCCTGCGGCACACAAAGCAGTTACTATTATCTGTGCCAACCAGGCTGTCTTTAATTCAGCCAACCAGGCTGAAATTAATTCAATTAATCGATATCGTGGGTCTCCGGTACGTGCCTCTCCGAACGAACGAAAAGAACCTTTGTAATGTTCAACAACTATAGCAGCTAATCATGTGCAAGATAATCATACTATCTGCGACAAGAGGTCGCTAGTCGCTACCCTACGTCTGCATATTTGTTATCTTAGGTAATTAGGATTCCGACCTATCTACTACCTACATACCTAATATTGTCGAATGATGCCTACTCCTTATAATAAGCTGATTTAAGATTAAGTACATAGTTTTACACTGATTAGAATAAGTTTAGTTTTAGTTTGTTTTCTTTTTAGTTTGTTTTGCAGGACGATATAGTCGCTAAGCGACAAAGTCCTAAATAATTTATAAAAAAACATAGACGTAAAGACAATTTTAAACTAAGTATGGATTTTCGACGTGTTCTATTCTTCTATTGGTGTACTATGATTATTTTATCAGGGTTCCTTAATAATCGGAGAAAAATCCAATTAACACTGTCGTCAGACAAACAAGTCTGGGGATCGAACCTGGGACCTCCTGATCGGCAGTCGAGCTAGCGCCCACTACGCCACAGAGGCAGTCATTATAATAATAATAATAATAAATTCATTTATTTCAGGCAATAGTGCGTATAATAAATTATACGCACCAGAGGCCCATATTAATAAATACCTTACAGACTAACATACATAATAATATTATATTAACTACTAGCGACCCGCCCCGGCTTCGCACGGGTAGCAGAAGTAGGTATAGTGGACGTTTATCAGGAGTAAATTCGTGATACATTGTATTTTAATAGATATAACCCTAATGGTTTACGCAGCGCACGCAAATTAATGACTATTTCTGTTACAATGACCAAACCTTAACACATGTTATAATTTATCGTGGGCTATTTTGAAGATATTGATGAGTACTACAAACCCCTAGTACATTACTTTATTCTACCACCAATACTTTTCACACCACATGAAAAATAATCACTGCTTCGATTATTGTAACTAAACCAAAAAAGATGGATATAATCTATGTATACTGTTTTGTAGGTATTGATAAGTACTACAAACCCCAAGTACATTACTTTACTCTACCACCAATAGTTTTCACACCGCATGAAAAATAATCACTTTTTCGATTATTGTGACTAAACCAAAAAAGATGGATATAATCTATGTATACTGTTTTGTAGGTATTGATAAGTACTACAAACCCCTAGTACATTACTTTACTCTACCACCAATAGTTTTCACACCGCATGAAAAATAATCACTTTTTCGATTATTGTGACTAAACCAAAAAAGATGGATATAATCTATGTATACTGTTTTGTAGGTATTGATAATTAATACAATCCCCTAGTACATTACTTTACTCTACCACCAATAGTTTTCACACCGCATGAAAAATAATCACTGGTTCAATTATTGTGACTAAACCAAAATAGATGGATATAATCTATGTATACTGTTTTGTAGGTATTGATAAGTACTACAAACCCCTACTACATTACTTTACTCTACCACCAATAGTTTTCACACCGCATGAAAAATAATCACTTTTTCGATTATTGTGACTAAACCAAAAAAGATGGATAGAATCTATGTATACTGTTTTGTAGGTATTGATAAGTACTACAAACCCCAAGTACATTACTTTACTCTACCACCAATAGTTTTCACACCGCATGAAAAATAATCACTTTTTAGATTATTGTGACTAAACCAAAAAAGATGGATATAATCTATGTATACTGTTTTGTAGGTATTGATAAGTACTACAAACCCCTAGTACATTACTTTACTCTACCACCAATAGTTTTCACACCGCATGAAAAATAATCACTTTTTCGATTATTGTGACTAAACCAAAAAAGATGGATATAATCTATGTATACTGTTTTGTAGGTATTGATAATTAATACAATCCCCTAGTACATTACTTTAATCTAACACCGATAGTTTTCACACCGCATGAAAAATAATCACTGCTTCGATTATTGTGACTAAACCAAAAAAGATGGATATAATCTATATATACTGTTTTTTAGGTATTAATTAGTACTACAAACCCCTAGTACATTATTTTACTCTACCACCAATAGTTTTCACACCGCATGAAAAATAATCACTGCTTCAATTATTGTGACTAAACCAAAATAGATGGATATAATCTATGTATACTGTTTTGTAGGTATTGATAAGTACTACAAACCCCTAGTACATTACTTTACTCTACCACCAATAGTTTTCACACCGCATGAAAAATAATCACTTTTTCGATTATTGTGACTAAACCAAAAAAGATGGATAGAATCTATGTATACTGTTTTGTAGGTATTGATAAGTACTACAAACCCCAAGTACATTACTTTACTCTACCACCAATAGTTTTCACACCGCATGAAAAATAATCACTTTTTCGATTATTGTGACTAAACCAAAAAAGATGGATATAATCTATGTATACTGTTTTGTAGGTATTGATAAGTACTACAAACCCCTAGTACATTACTTTACTCTACCACCAATAGTTTTCACACCGCATGAAAAATAATCACTTTTTCGATTATTGTGACTAAACCAAAAAAGATGGATATAATCTATGTATACTGTTTTGTAGGTATTGATAAGTACTACAAACCCCTAGTACATTACTTTACTCTACCACCAATAGTTTTCACACCGCATGAAAAATAATCACTTTTTCGATTATTGTGACTAAACCAAAAAAGATGGATATAATCTATGTATACTGTTTTGTAGGTATTGATAAGTACTACAAACCCCTACTACATTACTTTACTCTACCACCAATAGTTTTCACACCGCATGAAAAATAATCACTTTTTCGATTATTGTGACTAAACCAAAAAAGATGGATATAATCTATGTATACTGTTTTGTAGGTATTGATAAGTACTACAAACCCCTAGTACATTACTTTACTCTACCACCAATAGTTTTCACACCGCATGAAAATAATCACTTTTTCGATTATTGTGACTAAACCAAAAAAGATGGATATAATCTATGTATACTGTTTTGTAGGTATTGATAAGTACTACAAACCCCTAGTACATTATATTATTCTACCATCAATGCATTTCACAGCGCACGCAAATTTATGAATATGGTAATTATATTATGTAACACCTTGGTTCACAATATTGCAGTTTTCTTACGGATCCCCATTTTTTTTCAAAATCTCCTATAGCCTATGGCACTCACACTGAATTAAGCTATCCATAAGTGAAAGAATTTTTAAAATCGGTCCAGTAGTTTCGGAGCCTATTCGTTACAAACAAAAAAACAAAAAAACAAAAAAACAAAAAAACAAAGTTTCTCTCTTTATAATATTAGTATAGATAAAAATAGGGTTATGTTTTATAAATATAACCCTACTGGTTTACGCAGCGCACGCAAATTAATGATTATTTTAGGCAATTATTTGACAACTTATGGTTAAACTCCTAGAACAAGAATATTTAGTTTTTAGTTCCAGTTTAGAATTTGCAATGGAGTTCCAAAAAGTAACGCCAAATCAATTAACTTATGGTTAACAATTTACAATTTTCTTACGAATATTTACTCATTCAACTATTTTTTTTTTCAAAATCTAATAGAGCCTAGCTTATTCACACTGAATTAAGCTTTTTATAAGCAAAAGATTTTTTTTAATCGGTCCAGTAGTTTCGAAGACAATTTGTTACAAACTAACAAACAGAAAAATAAAGATTCTCTCTTTATAATACAATATTAGTATATGTAGATATAGACTGGTCAGCGAGTGATACCGCGGGGCAAAGCTATTTGTTTGTAAATCAAACATGAAATATTTTTTGTAGTGGTAGGCCTCTTTTGCAGGGGGCCGCCCGGGGGAAGTACCACAACTTTGCCAGTTATTCATCCGCCAAGCGGTAATGTGCAAACATTACTGTGTTCCGGTCTGAAGGGCAATGTTACCAGCTAAATTACTGGGCATGACGAGATTCAACAACTGATATCTAAGGGTGACAGGCGCAGTGCAGTGCTGCGCAGAATTTTAAATTTTAAAACACCGGGTGGCACTGTGTCTGATATGGGCAATCATGATGCTTACCATCAGGTACCTGATTTGCCCGTCTTGTCACTTGCTATCATAAAAAAAAAATGTATAAACAAACTTTGAACCATTATTTTTGCATGCCACAATTATTATAAAATAAATAAATAAACTTTAGAAGTGCTCTACCTTTATTTTAACCATAGGGGTTGAATTATAAGGAACCCTAATATGAGTACGTATTTTCGTATTTATTTTACATTTTAAAGTTTAATTTGTGTAACGTTTCAAGTTAATAGACTCATACAAATGTTCAACTGTTATTTTGGCTCTTAGGGTCGAATGAAATACTGATACTTGAAATACGGATTTAATTGTTATGTTTTTAAGTAATTGTGTAATGTTAAAGACGTTTAAAAGTTTTAAAAGGCCTTAAAGTAAAACTTCCTCGGTACAACTTTTGAACCCCTATATTTCGCGCTAAGGCTTGTTTTTCAAAAAAATCCTGAACACGTGTATTTTATTTACTATGGCATAGTCAATAAATCCCCAACGAATTTTAACACACTTAGGGGTGGAATTTTGAAAAATCCCTTATAATTAATGTCTACGCTATGAAAATAATGTACTGCCTAGATGTATCATTATCGGTCCAGTAGTTCTGGCCCTAGTAGTAGTCAGTAATCACTTTCTCTCTTTATTAATAGCATAGATATAATATATATTCATAAACAATTTGAATAGTTTATCGAAGTGCTCTGTGTGTTTTATCACAGAAAACAATAAGTAGGTAAGTGCTATTCAGTATACACAAATTATTGTGTTGTGAGGTTATTACCGTCTGCCGTCGTTCGACTGAACTACTGTATCAATACTATACACTCTGTCTGATAACACCATATATATCAATGGATATTTATCGCGATATAATTTTTATAATTTTAAAGTTGCTTAGCTAATTCATAGCTTCGGTTGGTGTCTGCTGTATTGTTATTGAGATCGTCTAGTTATTGTATCTACGGAATATAAGGTGCGGGTATGTTGTATTTATTGAATTTTACATGGATTCATTACAGGTGGACCCTAAACCATAATATTATAACACCTGTGATTATTGAAGGTAGATATCACCGTACTAGGTAGCTGTATTTTTATTTGCAAAAACGGCACGAGTGCTTGAAAAAAAATTATTACACTTAATAATATGAGAATATTTTTACATCGCTATTTAAAAGACGGCGATAAACATACGTAGTGTGTAATAGTGTCAGAAATACGATACCAGTCGGTATCAGTATATAGCGAGTATGCCGGCGAGGGGCCGGAGCGGCTAGTCCATCACCATAACGGAGCCAAGGATCTGACCCCAGAGGGTGGCGGCTCGGGACAGGTCCAGCCCGCGGGGAACGAGCACACGGTACTTATAGAGAACACTGAGCACTGGGAGAGGACACCGAGACTGACCGTGGCGGTCCTGGCGGAGCAGCGCCCGCGGCGGGGGCCAGGCGGCGGGCGGCGCGCGCGGCGGCAGGTCGCGCAGGTGCATGGAGCAGTCGAGCGGCTGGTCGCGCAGGGCCAGCGCGGGCATGCTGGCAGCCCCGCGGCCGCCGGTCTCTCGTCGCGCCGTCTCTCCGCGGTGCGCGACGACCGCCCACAGAGCGTGCGTGTCCACGACTGCCGCCCGAACGCTAGTTTTTTCCCGAGCCGTGGCGGTCGGCGCGCGGAGGCGGGGCGTCCCTCCCGACCAATGGGCGCGCGGCCGCGTCCCTCCCCGCCCCCCCGCGCGCCTCCACCCGCGCTTATTTACGTCTCGTATATTAAAAGGGTTTTCCGCGTGCCGTTATGGATTTTCCTCGGCGGGCCGCTTTACATACGCGGGCTCGGGCCGAGCGCGAGCGGCCTCGGCTCGGCGCGAGCGGCCTCGGCCGGGCCCGAGCGCCTCCGCTCCGAGTCTCAGGAATGTCGCCGTCGAATTCGACTCGACTCCGCAAAAACTCCGACCGAGTCGTCCATTCATTTTCTCGCCGATCTCGGTTTTTGTCCGTCGAATGATAAAACCTAAAAGTGGCCTGGTCCCGATGCTTTGCAATTGAGATGAGAGACGAAACGATCGACCATATATCTAACGAGCGGTCGTCGACTGGGACACATGACGTAGTGTCGTACCTACCGTCGGTCGTCCCTCACACCCAGCCGCAGTAGAGGAGCTCTCGACTCGTGTACTAGTAATGAGTTGTTGTTAGTTCGGTCGGCTCGTGGCTCGTGGTGCTCGAGGTCGTCGACCCGCGCGACGTCTCAACTTAAACCTTCCTCCGCTCGTTCCCTCCGATCCAACAATACTACCGTCTGTATCCGACACACGCCAGCCTAATGTACTCGCTGCTCTCCGCTACGAACACTACATTCTGCATCAGTGACAAGTTGCAGTTCCATGCTTCACAGTTATTTTAGTCACAGTTAAGTACCAAGTAAGGCTATGATGTTCCGTGACCCCTCGCCTCCCGCTCTCCGACCTGTACGGTGAAGACACAGAAGGGACACCTGTAGGTGCTCGCACCTCTCAACAAAGCGACGCTTTCGCTTGTCTGTTTATTGTCTCAATATTTTTGCATTGGTTTGTAGATTTTTAATAATAATCTATATCAATATCGTACTCACCTATATACTTATTATCCTAGTCGAGATCGTGTTCACCGTAGCGATCTACGCATGCGAGTGCTACGCGCTACGAGCGCTACGCCGCTCGTGCTACGAGTGCTACGCACACCTAAGCTCTCTATTATTCTCTTTGAATATTGATAGTGGGCCTTAATTTAATTGATAACAGATAAACCCTATTATATTATACATCGCGAGAGTTGATATAGCATACTGTTCCGATTGTGCTGAAAGGTATCTATTATCATGTATGTACCTAGATAGATTAGACAATGAATACTTATTATATATCTCATCAAAACATATAATGTAATAAACAACGGATCTCGCAACGGCTGCAAAACATCAACCAAAATAGTTGAGATAAATAAAATAAAAATATTTGCATTCATTTATACTGAATGTACAACTTATCAAGTACAATAATTGGTAGGTTCCAACTTATCAAGTACAATAATTGGTAAGTACCAATTATTGGTAAGTACCAATTATTGTACTTGCCTTGACTGCCATGACTGCCTCGGTGGCGTAGAGGGCGTATGCTCGACTGCCAATCAAGAGGTCCCGGGTTCAATCCCCAGGTCAGGCAAAGTGTTAAATATTGGATTTTTCCATTAGGAATTATCTCAATAACTGCCTGGAGTCTGGAACTATGTCCGGTAGATGGCAATAGGCTCGCCCCCTATTACATGGGACCAATAACATACTGGCGAAATTTGGGTGTATCTACTATGGGACTGAGTACTGGGTACATATCTGCCTACCCCTTCGGGAAAAAGGCGTGAATGCGTATTTATGTTATGTTTTATAGTACTTGATAATTTGTAATTCAATATAAATAATGTATTTCCTATAACTTTATAAGAAATACATTATCAATGTTTATTAGGAAGTGTTAGTTGAATGTCAATGAATGCTAATATGTTATATCAAACTTGGCATAATATTGACTGATGATCTCCTAGAGTAGGTATCCTACACATACCGGAACCAATCGGGGTTGTTAGTCCCTCGCCATCTAGCCAGAGCCAGTATTATATCATTATAGGCTAAATACACATTTTCAGGTTGTTACGAGTAGGTCTGCTAGAAGTGTCTACAATTATATAATTGATGATCTGGGCCTATATTATGACATCCTCAGAATCCTTCGGTTAATAATAATTATTCGTAAACTATAACATAAACTTATTGCGATTTAATTTTTAAATATAGCTAGCTATATGATATGATCTCTTCTTAGTCACAGAAAATTCAAGCTTCTAGCTTTATTTATACAAGGACGTTTCAGGAGGTCGACAATGCTGCGAGCATGCTACGGTCATACTCGACGCAGCCGGTGCTCTGCCGCGCACCCACATCATATTACAATGCACAGTTGAACTCGACCTCCAAGGTTCAGAGGAGCAGAGTGGAGTAGAATAGAGTGCGCATGGAGTGTGTGCAGTGTGCAGTGTGCTGAGGCGAGCCGGCAGTGTTCGTAGGAAGCCGGCCATTGTTCGTGGAGTAGCGTTGACCCGAGATTATACTAAACACCTCGTTATAAACAAACGGGACCGCTCGCTAGGTAGCTCTTATCGCGGGGTGGTAAGGTTCCGTATCGCGTGAGTGTTCACACAATGGTGAGATATGGGTCAGGTCGCGAGGTGGCGCGACATCTGCCGCCCCCGCACCTGGCCCCGCGCCCCCGCACCCCCCCGCACACACCCCCTCGCACCCCCCGGGGAGCCGCGGGGGACAACACATGCAGATTTATGACCTCGACACAATCGTAAGCAGATGTTAAATTGGCATTCGGAGTGAACCGATGCTGACATTATTTGACGATCGTCTGAATCACATTTGATGATTACAATTATTATTATCTCTCTATGAACAGTCAACAAACAGTACGTAACGACGTGATGATAAGAGATGTGTATGAATTACAGGAATCAACGATGACACCTACGTTATATCAGGTACCTACTTTATTACAGAAACAAATTAAACACATTCACATTACAATAAATCTGATACTAGCTATCCTTAGTACTTAGTGGAGAGAATATTGTGTGATGATGTTGAAATTAATGTACGTATAAATTCTTGTTGTATGCATAGTGTATAGGTATAGTTTCTATATTCGACAAATATAGTATAAGCCGATAAGATTACATTAATTAATTATAATTGTCATCAATAAACATTCCATTTACATTGATCTAAATGAATTACATTGAATTACATTGATGAAATAAAAATAATAACCTAAGTGTACAGTCTGCCCGGTATATGGCAATAGGCTCGCCCCCTATTACATGGGACCAATAACATACTAGCGAAATGTGGGTGTATCTACTATGGGACTGAGTCCTGGGTACACCTCTGCCTACCCCTTCGGGAAAAAGGCGTGAATGTATGTTATGTTATGTTAAGTGTACAGTCGTGTAACGCATAACGCAATTTATGAATTAAGTTAAGGACTACACACCTAAGCCGCCGGCACAAGTCCGTGACTATTGTCGGCGGTAAAATTGCACAAACACCATGTCGGCGACATCGGCTTCTGCAGATAAATTTAATATCCATATGATATATTATAAAAAGCCGCCGGCTTGTATAAGAGCGGCGGGCCAGCGGCTGACATGTGAACAGTCCTTAAAAACGGGTAGCTCTCGTTTATTCTAAGATTTGTTCTACCAGTAGAACAAGTAGGAAAAAAATCCCATCTGTTCTACTGGCATATTTCACAAATCCTCTTAGGGGATCCCCTGCTCAGGAGATTTGTGGGCTTTACTAATAGTACTAATAGTAATAGATATGCCGCGTTTAGAATTAACTTTTTTTAATTTTGTTTTATATTTTTTTATTTTTTGAATTTACAAGGGTAATGGATTTTGATGCTCAATTATTGTTTTTTTATACTACCTCGTCGTCTTCCTGCCCTTGTCTCACATTAGGTAGGGTCGTAAGTCGTCACAACACGCCTTCTTCCGCCATTTCCTACCATCCAGTCCACCATGGCGGATGGTGGACTATCTTTTTTCTTTGTAGTTCGCCCCCTCCTCCCCCACTTACATCCTCGTAGTCCTTTTGGCTACATGACTTTCATCTCTGCGCATAACATTTAATTTCTCAGTCACAGGCCCTACTTTCAGACTTCCGGTTACACGCTCATTTGTAATTTTGTCCATTCTTGTCACTCCACACGTCCATCTCAACAACACATTCGCATCTCTGCATGCATTCTCCTTTCATCCACCGCATTCGTAGCCCAACACTCTGATCATCCATATCCGTACAACAACGACCGTGTGTGGAACTTTGTCCCATATTATTATTATCATTATGTCGCTCGAAAACACGGGATATACCCGGTCTTTTGATAGGCGTGCACGGAGACCATTTTTTTTAAGTCCAACGTGCAGAGGCCCCTTTGAGCTTTTAATCTAAAGGTAATGTATTGCACCTATCGGGGTCCATCTCTGAAACCATCTACAGATTTTTTAAAAATGAGCTCAAAGACAGCCCCCGCTAGGTACAAGGACTATTGTAAATGGATGGAAACTACTTGATTTGTCTATAGGTGTGATTTCTAGATGGATGGTAACCGGGCTATTGCTAGAGACTCTGGCCCTGCCACTTCCGTCTCATGGTGAAATATGACGGCAGGCGATGACTCGCCGCTCACTAAACGGACCCCCCATAAAGGCCGCCCACCACATGGGAATAAGGGCGACGAGAGGGGCAACGTTGGTGTGAGCGGCTAAGGGTAGGAGAGGTGTCCCTGGACTTTAAACGGCGATCACTTGCGTTACCCTAAGGTCGCATCACTTTCGCCCACTCGCCACTTATGCTTCACATCCTCCCTCGAGCACGAGACTCTCGCGACTCCACTCTGGCCGGTCAATGAAGGCAAGACAGAGGTGGGGGACTGTTCCTCGTCAGTGTTCACTACGGCCGGCCGGTGAAGGCAAGCCGGAGATGAAGAACATAACCCTCCCCCGGGAGCACTCAGGTACGTGGGGTCGCTACTCCCCAACAGCTAGCCATAAGCCGCCCTGCGTATTATTATTATTAAACACACAGGTATTGTGACCCATGGTCATTAATTACAAAAATTTGCAAATCAATGGTGGAATCCTTTACCGTGAGTGCGTGAAGACACTGTTGATAATATATTGTTACAGCGCCTGTACGTTACAGCAAATGTTACCGAGTGTTTTACATTTATTTTAACAAAGAAACTGAATGAATATACTCGTAGGTACCTATTTGTAATGCATCTAAATATAAAATAGGTAGCTATGAGTAAAGTGACTAGAGACTCAGCAGACGTCGTCACCATCGCCATCACCTCATACATTATACAGATCATTCATATCACTTGTTTAGTGCTTACTACCGAAAATATATTTATTTAAGAGAGCAGAGTGCCTTTATTGAAAAATGACTAAATAATAGAGCTAGGTACCTGCTTACTATCTACCCTAACTAAATACACTACACCACAGAACACTTCGAAAATCTACAGGCCAAAATGTCAAGACCATTCGGTTCGAGGACGGCTGGTACATTGGCGCTAGTAAAAGCCCGGCGGATGATGTCGTTAAGGCTGGCGTGGAGGGAGATCCGGCCAGCACTTTGAGAACATGACAGACCGTGGTGTTCGAGTTCGTCGACGGCAGTACCACACTGGCAGCGGTGACCTACATAGCAAGGTGCACTCAATCACAAGCTTGACCACTACATGAAGAGCAGATGGATCGAAAAGATTGCCAGTATTGAAAGAAGGCTTGCAACCAAAAACCAGATTCCCTAACAGAGATGGGACCCGGGCCCGATCTGTGGATTTAGCGCACGTTTGTGTGAGACAATTCCGAACCAACCCATAGTGGGGCCCATCCCAGTCTCTGTGCATGCTGTCGCAATGCAACTTTGTTCCTTGGCATAAATATAGACTCTAAACTGCAATGGAGCACTCATATCACTGAGCTCTCAGGGAAACTAAGCTCTGCAGCTTACGCGGTTTATAAAATTAGGCAACTAACAGATATAGCCACGGCGAGATTAATGTACTTTGCATATTTCCATAGCTTGATGTCTTATGGGATTCTGTTGTGGGGGTCAGCCGCAGATATAGAAACTATCTTTATACTAAAAAAACGTGCGATTCGTGCCATCTATGAGATGCGTCCACGCGAATCCCTGAGGGAATTATTTAAAGATATAAACATACTGACCCTACCATCCTTATACATTTATGAGAACATCATGTATGTGCGTAAAAATTTACATAAATTCAAATTAAATAGTGACCTTCATAATTTTAATACTAGGAATAAAGACAAAATAGCTGCACCTAGCTTTAGATTATCTAAAACAAATAAAAAGACATTCTTAGGAAATTGTGTACGTTTCTATAATAAAAAATCCCAAAAGAGATAACTGGGCTCTCAGAGGGTAAATTCAAAACCTATATAAAATCTACTTTACTAAAGAAGGCTAATTATAAAGTCAACCAGTACATAGAGGACAAAGGTGCCTGGAAACTTCTGCATAGCCGCCTCGCGGCACCTTCAAAGAAAACGAATGTAACCAAACCAAATATTGTAAAACAATCTGTTGAAAAAATTAAGCCCTACAAGTTTCTTGTGCGTTCTTCTTGTAGAGGTATCTTTCCGAACGCACGGTAGACTCAGTACTGTTTATCTTTATTGAAGTGCAAAAGTGTCAGATTATGACCTATTTGAATAAATCTGTTTGAGTTTGAGTTTGAGTTTGTGAAGATCAAATAATAAGTTGAAGGTATTTTAGGTAAATCGGTATTGGGGCAAGCCGTAATCCAAGCACTCTTTGCCTCAGCCAAATTAGAAACATCGAAAGCTCCTAAAGAGAGGTCTCGCAAGGGAGTACTCATTTTTATTATTAATAATTAGCTTTCGGTAGCTTTATATATTCTGGTAATAGTTTTGAGATAGGACATGATATAAGGTATCAGGTAATGGAATTGTTTTGAAATAATACTTTGTGTTTTTCAGTTTTATTTTGGTCGAAATAAAGTTGTACTCAATCGAGTACAGTGGTCACTTAGGGGTATAAAATATTTTTTTAGATGACTGAGAAATGAATCGTAGGCAATTTACTACTAACCACAACTACAGCGGCCTTCAGGAGGCAATTGTGGCTGTTTTGAATGAGAGCGACGATGATGCAGAGTATGACTTTGCAATTATACCACCAGATCCAAGTGTTGTGACCGACGAAGAAGAAGGTGCTGACGACGATTTGCAATCTACTTCTCTTCCTCAAGATATACCTGGCAGTATTGAAGTTTTCACCTTCAATGTCGCCGCCGACTCGAGTGAATATAGCAGCAGCGATGACGAACCATGATCTGAATTACAAACACACAAACCGCAGAGCCTGCTGGTGGTCACATGGAAAGACAAAACAGCATTTGTACAATGGCAACAAACTATGGCACAGTTGAGCCGATGCGTCTTGTCAAGAGATGGTGCAAAATAAATCGCGAGAAGACTGATGTTGTGATACCCCTCATGTATTTATGAACTACAATAAAGGCATGGGAGGAGCAGATCAGCTCGATCCATCTTTATAGCTGTACATGTTTGCCAATCATGGTAAAAAATGGTGGTGAGTCTTGTTCACTTATATTTTATACGGGGGACATGACTGTTGCTAATGCTTGGCGTTTGCACGATTTGTGTAAAGAAGATCATATGGATCAACTTTTGTTTCGCCGTTATATTGCTAGGTACTACTTGCGTCAAGAGACACAAATAAAAGCTCGACCATCATCATCACTAGTACAGATTTTACCCTAGAATGGCACTGGAGACTACCCCAAAAAGCTAGAAAAACAGTTGCGGTGTGTTGTTTGTCATGCAAGGGTACGCTGGGAACAAACTGTGTAAGAAATGTCTAAGCACTTTGCGTCAAAAAAAACCTGTTTTGAAAATTTTCCCCTTTAAGCGGCCGTTGTACTCAATCGAGTACACCCACTGAAAATAATGAAAAAACAATACATTTAATTTAAGTCAAATTAAAAAAATAACAGTTGTGGTTTTTGTTTGGTCATTAATGGGTTAACCCAATTGTTTAATAATTTGACTCCTAAATATTGAGATGGCTCAAATGATATAACTGAACGTTGTAATGAAGCACGGCATGCTCCTCAGCACCAGGTCTAGCCGCTACACGCGCACTCTCGCTGCCCTCCTGGACTCGATCCAAGCCCACACCCACTTCAGCGCCGACACCCGACACCCGACACCCGGCACCCGCACGCTTCTACATTTATCGACATTTATTGTCCCAATCTTTAACACATCGCTTCGTTTTTACTTTATTTATGACTCTCGGTTAAATATTCTTTTTATTAACTATAATTTAATTTACTATTTTTTAGGTACGATAAGTTTAAATGTACGGTGTCTTGTTGCACACGGTTCGTGTGTGTTGTATAATAGATGTTTGTATTTTAGTCACATAATAATCATATTATTATATTCGTGTAGCGACGTGAGTCGTATATCATAATGCGGCTCACAACTTACCCGTAATTCTCTAATGATTTTGCGTAACCGATGCATAATGCAATACGATACCTTTACTAATAATATATATGGTCGAGAGCTTTTTAGGTGGTTATTAATAATTGTAACGGCGAGTTTTCGAGTTATTAATTCGATACTTTGAGAATTCCGATTGAGATTATCGATCTACTGCTATCGATGTCGATATTAATAGTTTCACCATTTATGGAGAAGTGTTTCGGTGTAATTACCGTCGTTACCTACTTGTGAAACGGTCATAGTTGTTACCGAGTGTGCTATAACGTGAAATAAGGTAAAACATCATAAGTGAGATATGGTACCTGTTAGAGAAGAATGACGTAGTAATGACATGATACCTGTGGAGTGTGATACGAGCCGACCTGTGATGACAGAAGGTCGGTGGTGTCGGTGGTGCGCGGTGTCCGGCGGAGGAGATGGCGAGGACGAGGGCGAGGTCCAGCCGCACGCGCCCCGCAGTAGGCGCTGCAGCCGCGCCGCCGGGTACACCAGCCATGATGTCGGCTCGCGACGTCTCTACAACACATATTATTACAACTATTATACTTCATTCGTTTCTTCTTACTGAATCATATTGGTTTCCAAAACATCTCCACTTAGTACTTAGTAACTCATTATTCTGATATACATTGTTGTCGTTGTTGGCAGATTGTCTGAATCAGCGAAAGAATAAAAATATATTATGGGCGGTATGTGGCATACAATGTGGGACGAAAGCAGATTTTTGTATTTGGGACGAACTTTCGCGGGACGAATATGGCATAAATCATAATAAGATTGTTCTAATACACTTTTGTCGACGACGTCGTTTGATTTATTACTATGGAAGTATTATGAGACGCAGCTCTTTCTAGACGATCACAAAAGAGGGTCACGTGTCGTGTCGTGTGGTGTGTGTAGAGTCGGCGCCAGGTGACGTCTCACCCTCGACACTCAACACAGGTGGCCGTCGCGTTAGATATAAAAACCGATACAAAAAAGCGACAAGGCCGCGCGTGCCGACACAAAAAACGCAACCCTTTGTCGCAAGCTTCTAGCGCGGCGCGTCGTTACGCGCTAATTATATCGCGGTATCTAACGCCGACCCCTCGGTCGGAACTAATTAGCCGTTAGATTCTCACGCCATTCATCGTCTAATTTCATTTTAACCCTGCGTTTTGACGACAGCCGGTCGGTGAGACTCCACAAGGTGCGGGTTCGATATCGATGCGGATTCAGGCGCGGCTCATACATACATACATACATAATCGCGCAGGAGCAAATCCGGGCGCACATAGCCCGAGCCTCCGTCCCTTTTCAGGACCGAATCAAAATATAAAGCGGTGTAAAATACATAGCTCTGCCTTGGGGCGTCGCGGCGCCTCACGGAGGCGGCGCCCGCTCCGTCTCGCTCGGTAATGTATTCACATTTCCCGGCCGTTCATTTTTTATCGCAGTCGCGCGGCGCATTAGAATTTCCAGGCGAGAAAATCTCACGCACACCGACGACGCTCCCACCGAGGCGCGCGGGAAACTCGACCGTGCGCCGAGAGTATAGCGGCGACAGTCGCGCAGGGAGTCGGTGAGGAGAAACAGTGTGCGGCGGGAGGTGTCGGCGGTGTGAGGCGGCGAGGGCCGTACATTGTAAATTCTCTGGCCGCGGAGTGCGCGGGGCGCGCCCTCGGCCCGAGCCCGCACGGAGAGAAGCAGCGAGTGTGCGGCTCGATAAGACGTCGTGTCTTCCGCCTCGCCGCCTCTACACACTACACTTACTGCCGCACATGACACCGTGGCCGCCGTATATCGCTTGCAATACTCATACACATAACATGCATAGCCAAGTTCAAGCAAAGGAACTGGCTAGCCAGCGCCGAGTGTAATATTACACGAACCACTTGGTGCCACTTTTGACCCTTCTATAACTCAAAACCTCTTTAAAGTAAACACATAAAACTACGTGTGTTTAATTATATCCCTATGGACATTTAGAAGACCAAATTTCATGAAGCTAGCTCAAACGATTATAAAGATATGAAGGCCAAAAAAGTCGTAAATTTTAGCACTGACTGACTGACTGACTGACATATAGTACCTACCTAAATCTAACCTACTTCGAGATGACCTAGAAGGATGAAATTTGGAATCCAGCGGTAATGTGTGTAAGCGTAGGAAAAAAACTAAAAATAAATAAAAGTTAAAAATAGGGGGGTCCCCATACAATTTTTTTTTTAATTGTAGCGTTGGAACCGTCACAACGTTACAAGCAGATATTTGAAACTATCCCAGTATATGTATCTATCCCAATATATTATATTTGCTATATAACAGAAATACAAAAATAAAGTTAAGTCAAAAAATAAGTCTCATACAAAAAACTTGTAATACGCGCTAAACAACCGGCCAACGGTTGTTGGACAAATCAAATCTAACCTACTTTAAGATCTCACATTTTTTTTAAATAACAGCAATTGTTATAGGTATCCAATAAAGCAAAAAAATAGAGTTTAATACTTGTACATAATGTTATTTTGTTCCTATAAATACATATTTTGATTTTGCATAGAACTTGGCACTCATTTAGATCTCCATTCTTTTGCCGCGAAGCCCACAGCCAAGCATAATTTTTGTATTGAACTTGGCTCTCCTTTTTTTAACATTTATGTTTTTGGTGGGATTGAAACATGATTTGGCTATCTAGATGAATGGCATCCGGCCTATTGCTAGAGACTCCGGCACCTGCCACTTCCGTCTCATGGTGAAATGTTACGGCAAGCGATGACTCGCCGCTCACTAAACAGGCTCCCCATAAAGGCCGCCCTCCACAAAGGAAATAAAGGCGACGAGAGGGGCAACGTTGGTGCGAGCGGCTAAGTGTAGGAGAAGTGTCATTGAACTTTAAACGTTCAGATCGCATCACGCTCGCCCACTCGCCAATTATGCTTCACATCCTCCCTCGAGCACGAGGCTCTCGCGACTTCACATTGGCCGACCGGTGAAGGCAAGCCAGATGTGGGGGACTGTTCATCGTCAACGTTCACTCCGACCGGCCGGTGAAGGCAAGCCGGAGATGAAGATCATAGCTCTCCCTCGGGAGCACTCAGGTCCGTGGGGTCGGTACTCCCCAATAGCTCGCCATAAGCTGCCCTGCGTACTTACCTATATTATATTATTATTACACATATCTATCCTCACACAAAATTCAGTGTTTGCGAGAACGCTCTGCGGTTTTTATCATTGTTCCGATGAAAACAAGAAGAAGAAGAGAAAGAGTTTGGGTTTGGAGCTTGTTATGATCATTCACTACAAGTACACGAAGCACACTGCAGGCCGCAGAGTAAGCACACAATAGTTTAGCAATATGATTAACTATATAGGTATGTACATATATACACAGACGCTAGCTGTGCACGTCGCCTGCATGCTAACACCACCCTCCGGAGGTAAGCGCAGCTCTCTGCTCTCTACACACACATACGTACCAGGTTTACATTAGTATATATGTAAATAAAGTTACATAGCTATGTACTTCATTTAAATTTACCGCGCATGACGCATAGACTACGGTACAGACTAAATTGACACTGTCAATTTGACAGTTCATCTTTGATTTGAGAATTTGAGGTTAAGTAAAATTATCTTTTGGATTTTTTAATGTAAAACAAGTGAAGTTATAATTTTAGAATTTAAACAGTGTGTACCGTGAAATATTAGCTCTAAATGTTGTTTCTCCACTCCTTCAGAGCAACGCTTTGTGCTTTATTTCACTATTATCAATAAGCAGTTAGAAAACATATTATATATAATAACTAACTTACATATTCAGACGGGCCCGTACTCTCTTTAAACCTGCTCAGACGTCATACAAACTTATACCCGAAACACGAAAGAGTTCATTAGAACTATTGATACTTAATCTATACTAATATTATAAAGACAGAAACTTTGTTATTTTGTTTGTAACGAACAGGCTCCGAAACTACTGGATCGATTTTAAAAATTCGTTCGCTTATGGATATCTTAATTCAGTGTGAGTGATAAAGGCTATATGAGATTTTGAAAAATATTAGAAATCCGTAAGAAAAATGCAATATTGTGAACCAAGGTGTCACATATATTCATTAATTTGCGTGCACTGTGAAATCGATTGATGGTAGAATAAAATAATGTACTATAGGGGTTTGTAGTACTTACTGATATCTACAAAATAGTCCACGGATATTTCATCCATCTATTTTGGTTTACACAATTTGTTTGTCACAATAATCGAAACAGGCATTATATGAATGCGCTGTAAAAAGTATTGGGGGTAGAATAAAGTAATGTACTAGGGGTTTGTAGTACTTACCAATATGTACAAAATAGTGAACGGACATTATATTCATCTATTTTGGCTTAGTCACAATAATCGAAGCAGTCATTAACTTTCATGCGCTGGGAAAACTATTAGTGGTAGAATAAAGTAATGCACTAGGGGTTTGTAGTATTTACCAAAATAGTAAACGAACATTATCGGGGTTCGATCCCCGGCCAGGTCAAACAAACATTTGTGTGCATGAACATGTCTGTTTAATAAATAATAATAATATGGAACAACTTCCACTAACGGTCACCTGGGCCCCAAACTAGGCTAGAAGCCTGTTTTTTTTTTATAACACCCAGACACAGATCAAACAGTCATGTTCATGCACACAAATGTTTGATCTGGCCGGGGATCGAACCCGGGGCCTGCGGCACAGAAAGCAGAGTTACTACCGTCTGCGCCAACAAGGCTGTCTGTTGATCTGTGTCTGGGTGTTATAAGCTTATATAAGTATGTATATCAGTCATTTGGTTACCAAAGTACAGGCTTCTAGCCTTGTTTGGGACCAGATGACCGTGTGTGGAAGTTGTCCTATATTATTATTATTATATCCATCTATTTTGGTTTAGTCACAATAATCGAAGAGTCATTATTTTTATGTGGTATTAAAACTATTGGTGGTAGAAATAATGTATTCGGGGTTTGTAGTAGTAGGTACTTATATATCTTCAAAATAGCCCACGGAAAATTTATACATGTGTTAAGGTTTGTTCACTGTTACAGAAGTCATTAATTTGCGTGCGCTGCGTAAACCATTAGGGTTATATCTATAAAAATACAAAGTATCACGAATTTACTCCTGTTAAAACGTTCACTATACTTACTTCTGCTACCCGTGGAAGCCGGGGCGGGTCGCTAGTATTTTATAATTTGTAAATAGACGTTATATACGTAATCAAAAGTAGTATAGTTACGAATGCAAGTGTTGAAAGCTAGACAGGTACGTAAGTAATAATACAATAATGTGAGGCATTATATAGGTAATAATAATATAGCAATGAACTGAATATTGGAGTGCAACCGTAACGTAGGTGCGGTCCGCTGGTGGTGCGGAGTCCCGGCTGACGCGGCGCGGGGCAAGCGCGAGGTCAAGGGCAGGGCGCGAGGTCACGCTTTATAACGGGACGGAACGCATGGGAACTTTCCCTTCGCTCCGCAAAAAACAACTATCTAATTATTGCAACACTTTCTTCAATTTCTCTAGAAAGCTACTAGTAGTCTGCAGCGCAGCGTTTCATTATCTTGTTTCAAATCTCAAAGTATTTAAAATAGAATAGAATACAATAAATACTCTTTTACTCCTGCCCAAAAAGTCAGTCATTGACAAGCTCGTTGGCTCAGACGGTAGTAACTCTGCTTTCTGAGCCGCAGGCCCCGGGCTTATATGTATATCAGTCATCTGGTTACCATAGTACAGGCTTCTAGCCTAGTTTGGGACCTTATATTAATCTAGAACTACATCTGGCACACGTGTGCCACGTACGCCAGATCTGGGCGCGTCGGAGCCCATACATTTTGTATGGCGACTAGCTGTTTATAGCTCTACATTAGATCCACGTCTAATGCGTGTGCGTAATGTAGCTCTAAACATCTAGTCGCCATACAAAATGTATGGACGCGCCCAGATCCGGCGTACGTGGCACACGTGTGCCAGATGTAGTTCTAGCTTTATTGTTGCATATCAGAGCGGGGCTAACATAACTTTACAACCTCCGACTGACTTCTTCAGCAAGATCAATGAAAAGAGTATTTATTGTATTATATTCTATTCTAATTTAAACAAGGCAAAGTGGATTTTTCCATTAGGAATTATTTCAATAACTGCCTGGAGTCTGGAACTGTGCCCGGTAGATGGCAATAGGCTCGCCCCCTATTACATGGGACCAATAACATACTGGCGAAATGTGGGTGTATCTACTATGGAACTGAGTCCTGGGTACACCTCTGCCTACCCCTCCGGGAAAAAGGCGTGAATGTATGTTATGTTAAGGATTTCATTTTATACTAACCTTTTATACTAAGGTTTTATAAAACGTTTTATTTCATTATACTGCATATGACGCACTAGTGCTTTATACTCTAGGTTTTTTCAACGCCACAAAGAGTTCATATTATGCCAAAAAACTATATTTTTTAAATGAATTATTAATAATATTAACTCAATAACAATATTTATATCATAATTTCATCTAATTATTTATTTTTAACAGCAAATTAATTTATTGAAAACATTATTTTGTGTTTATTACATTTTAATTCGTATTTACCAGTGCATTTGCGCTGGTATGAGAGCGGCACGTGACTTAGCCCCACCAGTGAGGCGGCTTGGTTGGGCAATGTGGAACAATCCAAAAAACATAGCGCGCCATTTTCGTTAGCTAAGAATTTATGCTAAAATTTTCATTGCGTGGTTTTTAATTAATATTACTTATTAAAAATGTCAACATTCATCGAAGAAGAGCTGTTACAAGATTTTACCGATCTTATAAAATCTTAATCTAAATAAAGGTGTTGAAAAACTTATATAATTTGAATGTAGATAGCCCCGAATGCTAGGAAGGTAATGATCAGCCGAGCTCAGCACAGAGAAGCGTGGAGTCGTCGGTCGGTGTCATAAACCGCGCTCGTTGGCTGCGCACGCGACGTGACCGTCACCCTCCGGTACTTGCAGACAGTTACTGTCATTACACTCATATTATCATAACCATCACATTTTGCGACACTCACACTGAGCTTTTGCATGATATGCTTTTGAATATCATTCCCATATAAGACTATTCTTACTATATTTCATATTTTTATGCTCACTGAGTGTTTCTTTGCATCTCTTGAACTGACATTGTTATTTGAAAAGTCCTATCCGTCAGTAGTGGTAGGTCTATTAATATCGAATGCCGGCGGCAATATACTGTGAACCATATGTAGAGTTGCATCGCATGGTGGTTGCATCAAGGCTACCCCCACAGACGGCTAATGCAGTATAGTATAGTATGCACCGGGTCCAGTCATCATAGTCCATCTCACCACACAGATGCCAAGATGTACACTCTAGCTTAATTACTAATCACCAACTTATCATAATGGAAGCGCCATGTGTTTAGTGCTGAAATGGAATCTTCTGCATAGCCACCACCCGGAATCTTACGAGCAAAAAAAATAAATTTGTCAAATGCGTAGTGGGACTCGCATGTGAAGGGCTCCTCACCACTTATGGTCATCTTAATGACCAGCTTCCAAATAAAAGCACTAAAACCAGATGTAGTATTTTATGTAAATCTATGTAAATGTAAAGTGGACTCCTTTTCCGCACTTAGACTATCTGGTTGGTTGTGCGTGAAGCCTGGCTAATCTAGCCAGCCTAACTCCGCCCAGAAGCTCAGAAGCTTCCTGGGAACTTCGCAGGCTTCGCGGAGAGACCTCACTGTTCCGC
Source organism: Hemistola chrysoprasaria (assembly GCA_947063395.1). Lineage (NCBI taxonomy): Eukaryota > Metazoa > Arthropoda > Insecta > Lepidoptera > Geometridae > Hemistola > Hemistola chrysoprasaria. Next base: position 16,632,375 of record OX346716.1, on the reverse strand, counting down.
GGATTTATTCACGTTGAAGGGCTACTGCCTCGCATTCCAGGACTACCTGGGCAACCGTTTCTTCCGCCATGAAACAGCCTCTGCATAGAGGACTGTCTGTGGCGTTTACGGTGAATAGATGTTTGTTCAAGGGACAGTGACCTGTTATAGACCCTATCATTATTTTAAGGTTCTTTCTGTTTAGATTTAACAGACGCTTTGTAAGCCGTGTGTTTAGAGCGGGTAAAGCTGATTTTGATTGTCTGCAGTCTGTTGTTTGTACCCATCTTTGAATATGGAGCTCAACGGATCTCTGGCGGATCCATGTACGAAACTGTGAGCAGGGTATGAGAAGGAGCGGGTATGGGTCGGTCACTGTCATCCCAGATCCTCTCCTCGCCAGTTCGTCCGCAGCATCGTTTCCAAGTGATCCGCTGTGTCCTTTTATCCACTGGAGAATAATTCGATTAGTCGAAAATATTTCTTCCAGGGCCTGATGGCATTCGATGATTAGTTTGTTAGTGGTGTGTCTCTTATAAAAACACGTTGCTTGTATGAAGAGTATCTTTAAATAGAAACTTTTTTTATTTTATTATTTGTCGTTGAGGCAGCATTAGGGATGTTTTGTGAAAATTACAAGTACCTAGCTATTACGGTTTATGAGATAGAGCCCTGTGACAGACGGACGGACGGACGGACAGCGGAGGCTTAGTAATAGGGCTCCTTCGGCACCCCTTTAGGATTCGGAACCCTAAAAAGTAACTATGTCGAATTAGCGTCCCAGCGGAAATATGCCCAGCTTTATATCCGGAGTCCCTGGATTGAATCTCACCATGTGGATTTTGCACCTAGGCGCTACCGTGTTTGGGATGGTACATTAAACTGTAGATCTCGGCTGTTTCCTATAAGATATTATGTCGTCGTATAAAGTCGTTAGCTCATGTCGGAGGCTGCATAGGAATCTCGGCGACCTGAAACTCTGACAATATCCACATAACCATTAACCATATGAATTGACTCAAGCAGTGTAATATGGAAATCTGAGTGTATAAATTTAAATGATTTATTTATAATTATTCAAATATTGTAAAACTCGCAGTTAAAAAAATAAATACTACAAGTTTCTCGTGCATTCTTCTAGTAGAGTAATTTTTTCGAACGCAAGGTAGATTCATTAGTTTTTTAGAATTTGAGTTTTGCCCAAGAAATGCTTATAATTCAATGACTATTGCAAATTCATATATAGGTATATATAGACCTGTTCTCTGGTTATTAATGTACGAGTAGGTACCTATTATTTGTAATGCTCGTCACAGATCGTTATTGAGCATAAAGAGGTAACATATTATGGAAAATATAGGTACCGATTATGGGCAGTCCAGCGAATCGGACATTGGAAATGGAAATGGTAGAACATACTCTGTCCCCGAGCATCGAGGCACACGTGCTGCCTACCAACATGCCTTTCACACGGCCACATACAGTTTTTTGATGGATTTAGATTAATAGCAAACTGGATGTTCTCGTGAGAACCAACTGTTACTCTATTTATTATTATTACTCTATTCATTATTCAGCTTTGGTATTGTCATAGCTTTGTTTACTATCACTTTTATCATTTATCACCTCCAAATCTCAGAGGTCCAACCACTTGATTGTTCATAGGTAGCAAGGTATGTGCAACAGTGTGAGCGGTCCGGCTACCGACTACCGACGGAGCCACGTGTGATCTATTAGTTCGAATGGCGTAGGCTTGTCGTATGTATTGAATGTGTGACGTGACCTCGAGGTAGAGTAGAGTGTAGTTAGTCGCGCAGGTGTCGGTTCCTGGCTTCCTTCCCCGAACATACTTGTGATGCGCGGGAGTCGACGCTCTATTGTAATGATGCGCGTGACGAGCATGCTCATACAACATTATGTATCGTGGTATATGATGGATGGTGCACTAGTGCAGACCCGCGGGGTTGCTCACATTCACTCCATAATTATACCTATATTATATGTATATACTTATAAGTATAATTACGAGCTGAAATGAATATAATATTATCACCAGTTAATTTCGTTAGAAACCATAACTTTGCTTGAAACGCTGTAATTAAACCTGACCATTAAGAACTGATTTCACTTCTTGTAATCTACTGAAAATATAAAAACAAACATTATTAATTATTATGATGATAATTAATGCTAATACGAGGTTGGGTAATGTAATGTAAAGAATGAATGCACTTCCCTCCCCCCCGCACCCTCTGCACCCTCCCGCCGGATCTGAATCTGATCGTTAAAATGATACAATAAGTTAATAACACAATGGATTAATTTGCAGAATAGATACATACATTCGTTATGTATACCTTCATAGTTATTTATACTTCTTGAAACTTTATTTTGAATTACTTTAGTCGAAATGCGCATTTTTAATTTTTATATAAAAACTAGGTAATGCATGTAAAGTTTCATGGCTTCATACAATATGGACGACAGAAAACAACTTGACCCGGTCAATACTTAAGATTAAAAGGACAACGTATTATGAAAAAGAAATCAGTCCTGAATCTGATTGAAGTAGAGTTCCCTAATAGAGTAAGACACATTATTATAAATATTACTTCAGTTTGAGGCCTACTTGTCCAGTAAAATGCACAAGGAGGCCTCAAACTGAAGTGAGTCATCGTCTATAATTACCGACGCTGCTGTCGCGTATTATTATTGTTTTTTGAATTTATTGAACGATAAACTTTTATAACGATTCAGAGAAAGTAAAACTAAATATTAGTAATGTGGTAAGCGTGCGAGCGTCGCATCGACCGACGACTGACGACCGACGACCGACGACCGACGACCGACGAAGGCACCGCGGGCCTCACTCATCGATACCATTCATAAAACATAATGAATTTCTTCGGCGTCTGTTCTCGGTAAGTGCAATGGACAGGCCTCACGGTACACGGTCGGATTCTTTGATTGATTAATAAAATGTGCAACCTGAGTTTTAATAAGATCTGAAAAATATGGCAACAAAAACAAATATTCTTTGATGCACCTAAATTGCTGCCCTAAAATGATATCGCTACGAGATATGAGATTCATTTTTATTCATTTCAAACTCTGTAACATTCTCTCGCGTAATGCCAAGTTCATCATAGTATTCATTATTGATGCTAATTATTATTTCTTAACGTTCCATAAAATTCAATAGGTCCGACCCGAAGGCAATTTGAGTGTCTCGCAGTTTTTCCAACATCTTCTGCCCAGGATTTTAATGATCTCTGAGTACTTGATAAAATCTCGGCTGATTTAAGATAATCGACTTCTGCGAAACGTTTTCAACGACAAGTACGAGCAAGTGATATCCTCCTCCCGTCGTATTCTACGCTGCGACTTTTCGTTTTTTTATATTACATATGTACTCATATCTGACCAGGAATTTTGTATTTATGAATTCCCTCACAATGATGTTACAGCAGTGACTCGCGACGATTCAGACTCTACGAGTATATCCGGTTTCAATTATTAACAGCCGGTAATAAAACTCAAATAAAGTAGCTCATTGACACCATCGAAAAACTAATAGACGTCATTGTATTTATAAATATATCATAATCAGCATTACAATCGTCCATTATTTTATAGTTAGTGTATCGAGATCGATGAGAGCCCAGGCAGGCTCTGGGTCTGAGCTATGCGGCGCACGGATCGTGCAGGTGTGCGGCGCGACTCTTGAATAACAAACACTCGGAGCCGCGCTCGAGGATCCCCGCGCACTCCCCCACTGCACACGATCCTGCACCGTATGTGTCTGGACACAGGGGCGCACCCGGCCGCACCACACCGGCTCCTTCGAGGCCATCATATCGACAAAACTGACCGCGAGACTTTACATATGATTTTTTACGCACTCAGAGTTGAATAAAACTTTGTCCTGGATATGTCTCGCTGCAGATTAAATGTAAATACGAGACGCGAATGTGAAACGAGGCATCGATCTCACGAATTGTTTTTCCGATCGGTTTCCTTGTAAATCAATTATGAATTTAAATCGGAGGCGATCGCGTTTTACTGAGAAACTACACGACGATTTGAAGGTGTAGGGTGTCGAATGTAAACGGCGCCCATTACATAATCAACGTTTTTTATATTCTCACATTATAACGCTTCGAACTTACAACGTAATTACTGATTTTGTAAGGTGAGCTCATTCTCTCTTTTCGCAGATAATATGATATTATAAGGTGGAGGATTAGAGATAAGACATTCATTTCGTAATGAGCTCAGGCCCGGGGACGGGATGCCTGCAGTGATATCGGTGGAAGCGTGCGCTTTATAATAGAGAATATACGCGGCGCGGCTATATCTGTGCTGTGCTGTGCTACGGTGGTGTAGTGTAGTGTAGTGTAGTGTAGTGAAGCGTTATCTGATACGTATAACATAATCGGATGCATGTGTTTCGGCGCGGAGTTATGAGCTCGCTCGACTCCGCACCGCGACTTGATTTATCGGCTCTGAGCCCCACCTCGCTCCCACACACAGACACTCTATAGACAGACACCATACATACAGTCTGCTCACTCTAGTAAGCGGATACATCCTACTAATATTATATATTCGAATGTTTGTGAGGATGGATGGATGTATGTTTGTTACTCTCTCACGCCAAAACTACCGAACCGATTGAGCCAAAATTCGGTATATAGATTGTTTAGACCCCAGAATAACATATAAATTACTTTAGATCCCGATATTCCCACGGGAACGAAACAACGCGGGCGAACCCGCGGGGCGCGGCTAGTCGTCTAATATACTGCTCTGTAGCTTTGAAGACCAAGAACTGGCTAGCGCAGTATAATTCGCCTAATAAAGACCGTGGATGCAAGTCGCTTAAGACCGGACTATAAATGGATATCTATGGTGGATGAAACCTATGTCCAGTCGAGGACGTTCAAATTTTCCATGATGATGACTCTGCTATCTCATTGGCACTTACTGAGAAAGAAGAACAACCGACAACCCGTGACTTACTGTTTCTGGGAGTGAAGAAACGGAGAGACCATATTTATGCTTTGCAATCATTCCGTTACATTAATACTGCCAGAACTTGAATCTTTCGCAAAGAGTCATGTCCATTGGTATAAAATTTAATATAGTTACAATAAAGTAAATTATATGAATAACTCCGCACTGCATGTGTTGCGCTGTGGCTCGCAGTATATCCCACAGATCGAGCGCTCTCGATATGATATAATTAAAACGGCGTCAGAGGCACGAGCGCGCGAAATATTACCATACCTCTGTTATCGAGCCTCCCATCGAGTATCCCCGGAGCCCGGAGCCCGGAGCCCGGAGCCCGGAGTCCGGAGCCCGCTGCCCGGCGCTCGGTGGCAGTGTGGAACTATGCGAACAGCGAGCAGGGCCGCATTCTGTAATTCTGTAGCAACCGCTCGGTGCTCGTCGGTCCGGGCTCGAGCTAACGTACAACATGATAGCCGATTACTATTGAATATAGCATGGGAACTAGGTCCGCCATAAAATAAGATTTATTCAAAAAGAACAGTGACAGAATGTTCCTTTAATTTGAGTGGTTGGGTGCTGAGCACTTACTTGAATCTGGACCCAACCACTGGATAGAACTTCACGCCCCAAAAGTTCTCTCCACCTAGCGTCACTACTACTCCAGAATTGTAAGCGAAGCCGTTGAAATTAAAAAAAACATCCTTATTTCAACCGAGAGGTGGTTACAAGTTGGGTGTTTAATGGAATCCAGTAATCAGTATGTGTTCGCGGCGCGATTTATCCTAAGATGGATCTGCGGATATCGTGAGTGTTGTGTGTCGTGATAATAATTTTTTACAAGACCAAGTGCGGGTAGTTATGAAGACAATACTCGCTCTCCCCGACGGTGACACCCGCATTCCGCATTCTCCAGTCTTCTATCGACCACGGCTGATGCAACTCAGTCGAAACGTCGAGGTAAATAAAAATGTCACTAGCGCGATTAAGTCCCGTCTATTTCATAAAATAGAATATCTCTTTGTCTCTCTCCGGTTATACCTATTTGTCAGGAGGTATACCAATATAATTTCATGATCGGATGACGTCTGTCGGGTAAACAAACTTGATGAGCCGATGCAGATGTCATAGCTCGATTGAGACGAGACAATATGTCGCGAGGGTACCTACGTCGAGTTCTCAGCGGTGAGCGTATACAGTGAGATCTACACGAGGACATGTTCGTAGATGTTCCCAGGCGATGTCGCACGTCGCGGCCTCGTGTCTTGTCGTCACATCACACATTACACGTGGGAAAGTGGCAATGAATATTCATGCTCGTATTATCCACCTATCACGATGATTTGACAGCCTCTTTGGCTCAGATGCTAGTAGACTCTGCTTTCTGTGCCGCAGACCCCGGGTTCATGTCTGATTGATCTGTGTCTGGGTGTTATAAGCTTATATAAGTATGTAATATCAGTCATCTGGTTACCATAGTACAAGCTTCTAGCCTAGTTTGGGACCAGATGACCGTGTGTGGAAGTTGTCTCATATTATTATTATTGAGATAGCGACACTCGACACCGAGCTGTTATGGTAAATAATATACTTATCTCGAGGATTTTTTATTTTTCGTAACTCGTCTCAGGTGAGTTTTGGTGCTGTTATTATTTGATCATTTTAAAGTATTTTCTCAACTTCAAAAGCTGCTGAATGAAAGCATCGTAGAAAGCTATCATATGATACGAAGTTCTGTTATTGTAATTATTACTACCCTCGACATAGGGTATCCTAATGTGGGAGCTAGTGATCTTTCATTATAGCCTGAGGGGTATTAATGATTTTAATATTTAAATGATATACTTACATTTATCATAGAAAGTATAGGCATTATTTCTTAAGGTATAATGTAATTTATACCTATTAATTTGAGAAATAAAACTATATAATACTGTTATTATTATTACTTAACATGCTATTTTATTGAATGAACAGCTTGTACCCTACCTACCCTAACACTGTAATAATTAAATGTCAAAACAAAGTGTTGTTAAAGATAGTTTCATGACAAATTAGCAATTCAGTCCCTTTCAAAAAGCTGTCCTAAAGCTTACGCTTGTGTTCGAGAGATATCTTTATACAATTATCGAGTAAAATGCATTCCCATCAAAATCACATATATAAAAAAATGCAAGTCTCGCCACGACTTCAAATATAATATTTGCATTAATTAATTTCACCTACAACTTAGTAGTTAGCTAGCTATGATAATATGTTCTTTTAGTCACAGAAAATTCAGGCTTCTAGCTATCTATATCTACAACGATGTAACAGGGGGTCGACAATGCATGCAATATAATTTATTTATTATTTCTGTCACACCACCGACCAAATGTGATTTACGGTACTCTCCTCTCCCTGCACGGTTGTCTGGAAGAGATCGCTTTTAGCGATAAGACCGCCTATTGTTACACTATTGTTTTATTATACTAAATGTTTATATTATTTTTAAGGTTAATTCTTGTTTGTGATGTAGCAATGAAGAGGTTATCTATCTATCTCTCTATCTTGAGTTGCTTCCTGAAAAGACTGCTACGGGCGAGTTGGTAGATACGAATTGTTCGAGTTTAAGTTAACTACACACGATTAAAGAGCCAAAGAGCATTGAATACAAAAAATCAGAAAAGCTGGTTTCTTATCGGTGATATGAAATAATATGATCTTTCATACGACTGTTTTTCCATCCATAGCCCTAAGAGATATTAATAATACTTACGACCTCTTTGATAATTGGGATTGGAATCCGTAACTTAGGGAAATGAGCAGGTACTGCAGTACTTGTACTTATATATTTTGTGACTGAGAAGGACTAGGGGTAGCAATAATGATTCATTGTGAACGTACAGCATTTGGCAATGCACTAGTAATAGGTATAATGTGCAGGTTGTAGTGGACCGAGTAGAGGCCGGGTGGCACTGACATAAAATAATCATGAATACTTTCGAATTACTCACAATATTATTAATATAAAAAGGCAATTTCTGTGATCTCACTTGCACTGCCTCTACGTCGAGATTGTACGAGTAATAATTCGAGAAGTCAATAAAACCGAGCATAATAAAGAGATAATGGCGAGTACGTATCGTAATTACACGCTAATTCACGCAATAATATTATTTAGCATAAAGAAGGACATGGTAATGCACTTAAACTTAAACCGTGAACTCGTGCATTACCGCTGTTTTATGAAAAGTAATAAAACCCTGCGCCTGCGCCGCCTCGCCGCTCGCCTTGAGATCGACTCGCTCATCATCGCGGCGTCTCTCGATGCCTGTTCTCTTATACACGTCATTATTTAATCGCTTACAAAACATAAAATAACTAGGCTCGAGTTAAAAACGTGAGTATGGTCGTTTTATACATTATAAATATGAATGAGTAAATCTCTGTCTAATAAGCTTTCGAAGAGTTTTATAACAAGGAACGAGGTGGACTGACTTAAGTATGTGTATTAATTGTGTATATGCCTTCTACCTACTATAATGCGTGTAATCTATAGCAATTATCTCGCTCTCGACGAAGGACGAGGGGTAGCAATAATGATTCATTGTGAATGTACCGCATTCGGCATGTTTAGTGCACGAGTACTAGGTATAATGTGCAGGTTGTAGTGGACCGAGTAGAGTCAGAGGCCGAGTGGCGCTGACAACACGCACTGCACTACTGCTCGGAAGGGAAGCAGGGGCTCCCTTCCGAGCCCATGAAGTTCCATGAAGTTCATGTTATCGAACACGTTACGTGACGTGTGAACGTACGTCAACTGTTTCAACCGAAGCTTTTGGCAGACACTTTTATATGTTAGATTATAATACTGCTTGATAGCATCATTAAAATATCACTGAACTCCTTCAGCAGCGGCTGTCGAGTGAAATACTGACACTGTTATTATAAATGAATGAATGTAATAAATTACTGACAGCGCTTACGTTCAACTGGTGCATGTTCACCGAGGGGACGACATTGATTGTAAACATTATTATTGAAAACTGTTATAAAGGTGTAAGAATACGATGCACTGGCACACAGGTGTGTCGTGAGACGCCAAGTCGCCCGCGGCGCGGCTTCATTGAAGACGACTACTAACCGACGCAGCTCGTAACATGTTCCTCGCTACTGAAACGCCCGGAGCCTTTCATATACCTAATATATACAGAAGGTGGAGTCCGATGTTCGATAGTAATTTATTATGAACCATTCATAATCTTAACACCTTCACGTAACCTTTAAAGTACTACACATTACCTGCCATTTCATTGCATTTCCAACTTTAATGAATAGAATATAGGTCGCCAGTTGCAACACGTTTCAGTTCAGTTATTGAGGTATTATAATATTCATTAACCGAAACTACCGACCGCCTATCGGACGCAAAAAGGACTGATAATAATTAATGTTGTATTAAGTAATAGGTAGATAAGATTATAAAATTAATGTGGTCCATGGCATGTCCTGTCACACGGCATACGGCACACGGCACACGTCGATGCTAGGTATATCGATAAGAGGTAGCGTCAGGCGCGGGAGCCGAGTGTTACGAGTGTAGTGTAGCGTCGCTTCAGAGTAGAGCGCGGGCGAGGGCGGGTGCGGCCGCTAGCTATTAGCGACGATTTCACGCACATCTGCTGTCCTCGACCACACAAATGTTCTCTACATGCGATCGTGAGCCAATTCATTATTAATTCCTTATGCGTTTTTTTTCTTATACAAAATATAACAGACAACATACCTAATACATATATTATTTTACGTTATCAAAGCATTGTCACAACATTAAAATTAGACGAGAAACGACATCGAGGGTCAGCGTCGGTTTCCCACGGCGTGTCAACAACTGACTCTAATTTAAATGAGTGTCGGACGTCTACAGTAAGCCTGTCGCCAATGATTAATCCTTCCTGCGATGCTAATCTGGTGGAGATATACAAAGGAGCCGCCAATTGTGCGGGCGCCACCCGACTGAGAATATCAATGAGCTACGCAGTGCTATAGCTAATTGTTGATGTCTTCATCGGTCTCACTACAGACGACAACACAACAAACAATTGAGACAATGTATTCTATTGCCGATGTCACAATTCACAATATTTTTAAAATGAGCCGCCGTCTATTAGTATCAATACCATATATGAGGAGAGGTGACATCCGCTGGAGCTGAATGATGGTCAATAGTCACCGCACATACATCACTCCGCACCGCTCACCGCTCTGATGGAAGCCGACTCGGAATCATTTCCAGCAGGAGTAGGTGATCATTGCTATACTGTGTTCTATTGATGTCACGACCTAATTCAGCTACAATTGATTCAAAGGCCTTAATTTTTATTTGGTTCTTAAAGAATGGTTATTACATCCGGATGTTGCAGACACTAATGGCTCTCATCCGAAACAAACCCATAAACGAAGATATTACTAATGAACAGTAACGGATAACATTGAAGTGAATAAAATCTCGAGTAATGTACCTCCTCATATCGAACTCGTACAATTTATTATGTAGGTATAGATGTAAGCACAACAATGACATGCACGAGTCATTATTATAAAGCTAATTGTCAGAAGGAGTTAGATCACGCCACCGCACCGACTCACCGACCTTCAGCCGAATCTGTTTGATCCACCGCATCACTAAACACCGAGCTGCTACCACGCGATCATGCATAACATAACTGATTATTACTATACTATGTTGAATATCTATTAGGAACGTCATGCTTCAATCGTCTACGATGAGTTGATTTGAAAAACACGGGCGTATTAAATGAAGCCATTATAAAAGTCATGGAAGTAAAGAGTGTTACATCCCTCCCTCACAATGTTCCTGTGCTACCAATCATCCACCGGCCCGCGGTGACGCTGCCTCAGACCTCGTTGTGCAGCTAAACGCAGTCATTACGTTCAAGTGGCGCAGTTCCGACGCATTGTATGCTAATATTCCTCCGCCAACCTCCGGCCGGTGCTGTCGCTCGATAATCTTACGATCAATTTGTTGGCTCATGTATATGCACAAAAATGACATCACATGCGCGCTATGGATTCATTTATTTAATATTGCGGAAGAGATGTAATTGGTTTTTGTATTTGTCGCTAGTAGTAAGCAGATAACATTAGGTCGGTAACCTAACATTACGCCTTTCTGAGATTACTTTTAAAGAAGTACTCAAGACCCAGCCCCATGTTCCATAGTAGGTACAACCCACACCTCGCAATATAAGGATAAATGTAAAAGTTTCCATGCACCATTAAAGTTGTGAATATAATCATGTTCCGTATTGTCCCTTTAGTGCCTCATTAAATAGCAGTAAAGAAATATTGATAACCACGTTTTAAAATACCGTCGGTGATGCAGCGGGCAATGGTGGCTGGCTGGCACACGGCGGAGCGGCGCGGTGCCAATTACAGCATCGCACATCAGATACTGCTAACAAGACGATGCCTATCGCACTTCTCTAGGGATGTGCCATCCGCTGCCGCTGCTGTCTCCACCCATACACCGCACACCGACACTGCAACACTGCACCACTGCATCGCTGCATCCGGCCTCTTGGCTGGTTTAGTGCTCCATACAACAATTTTTTCAAACGTGTGCACAGTGCACCGATCATATAGATCTCTTTCAAACTCCTCTCGGTTTATTGCGATGTTTTCTTCTAAGGCTTATTCTATGTACCTGATCCTGAGATACAAGTTCTCACTTAGTTCGGGACCGGCGGACCTCGGCGTGCGGTTGCAGGTAGCAACGACTCACACAGTCCTTATTACTATGTTTAAAATAAAGTAGTTAAATTATTATATTATGTATTGGATAGATAAGCTTACTTTTTGTCAAATATTAATGCACAAATAAATATTTTTTTTTATTATTATTATTATGTACATAAGTGAAACGTATACCGCATATTTTGTACCAAATCCCAAAGGTTCGTCGAGTTTCACAAACAAAAGATTAAATTAATTTAAAATTATTTAAAGTGTATGAGAAAACCTATCGTAGTAAGTATCGTAGTTTTGCATAATATTTTATTATGATTGAATCACGAGCCGGGTGAGTGCAGTGAAGAGGAGAGCACCACTTAAGGTCCAGACCGCGCGTTTATTATGATCCTCGATAAACTGCATTATTATTCCATAAATCCCGATAATTGTAAACATCCTCGAGGCAACACTACTCCTGCGCCTGCGCAAATTCAAATTCCTATATCGAACGCTTAATCTCGCTCCAACTCCTCGACTTACGACTCTAAATCGATCGAAACAGAGTTTAGAATCGCGGGGAGACAACCGTGCGCCCACTTTGCATGATGAACGCTATGGCGTGAATTACGCGGCCGCGGGTCGTTACTGCTGCACCAAGGGAGGAGTTCTCCCGGGGCGAGGGAACGTGAACCTTATCGCACAGGGAACAGGAGCCCGTGAGACGGCGCAGCTCGTTTTAGGCAGTGTTGTATTGTGCGGTGAATATTTCACGGCGATGGTGCGATAGAGTCTGGATTGTGCGCGCGCTGATAGCGTTATCGGACAGGAGTCAGGAACAAGGACACACCGCAGCGGAGGCGGCCATGAATTACGCGACAATGATACACAATGCATCACTAGACAACTACAACTAGAGCAGAGTATTGTTTCTGTTGCGTAACAATGCACGTCGTTAGTACACGATACTCCTCTCCTGGTCCGGCGGCGCTCACCGCAGGCCCGGAGCACGGAGGGACGCCTTCTACGCTGAGGATGTTGCGATATACATCTCAACTCAGATTGGTATTAGATTAGACTCGACAATAGGTTGCAGGAAAAAATAGGAGCTACAGTGTCAGTTCCATCTAACGATGGAGACAGTTCCTGGTTCTCAATGAATGTCTAACAAAAGTTATTTATAAAACCAACAATAAGTTGTGCCTGTGAAAAACATGTACTTTATTTAATTCTGGTTGCGAAAACTAAATACATAATAAATAACAGCACACGTTAGTCATCGTAATAGGCGGCATCTTCTAACGTTGACTAATTAAGATCTATTTTAATAAAAATGTATTGTTTAGACAGGATGCGGTACTAGGATCAAATGAGACGGGTCCATGGGAGCTAGCGCCGCGTCATATTGTCCCTGTCCATCACTGTCTTACTCACACTTATATAATATTATTACCTCTAAAGACAAAATATGTGTGTGTGAGCGTTTGTGTTTGTCCTCTTCATGTCAAAAATTCTGAATCAGTTGGTCTGATTATAATTAGGAATTACACATAGCATACACATAGCATTTTTGGTACCCTAAAGTTTTTGGTGGAAGAACATTGTACAAGAATTAGGAAAATACCAAAGCGGAAACGAAGGGTTTGGGTATCTAAAGAATATGAAGATTTATTGGAAAAGAGAAAGGTACTTAGAAATAAAGAAGAAGATAATAAATTTGAAAACGAATACAAAGAGGAACGTATTAATACTAAAAAAGCAGTTAAAAATGCCAAAAGATACGAATGAAAATTTGATACAGAGTATGGAATATCATCAAAACAAATAAAGCCGAAAATTTTAGCAGAAGACAAGGAATATTAAAAAGGAATATCAACCTACCAGTTGAGTTGAGTTCCGTTTAGAGTAACAGGGGTGCAGTCTTCTTTCCTCAGAGTGAATGTTACCTGGACCGACTTGGAAACACTGGCAGAAATTCTCCATTTAGCTAACCATTCTCCATTTAGCTAACATCATCGAGGATATTTTGTAGCATTCTTGATGCTTGGATGGGGTATTTGTTAGATGCTAGTATCGCAGTATCGTCAGCAAAAGTAGGGACAGTAACTTCTTGTCTCTGTGGTAGATCCTAGGTGAACAATGTATATAATACCGGCCCTAGCACCGATGCCTGTGGTACTCCTGCAGATATTTCATAGAATGTGGATGTGTGCTCACTTTCTCTGACTCGGAATATCTCTTATATTAGATAAGTATGATTTTAAAATTCCATAAAATTTTTGTGGTAGGACAGACTTGATTTTGCACAACAGCCCTTTATGCCAGACTCTGTCGAACGCTTGTTGTATATCCATAAGGCTGATGAGCAATACTCTTTTATCTCGAATGATTTTCTAATTGACCTGCAAACTCTATGGACCTGTTCTACAGTAGCATGTTCTTTTGGTGGGAATATGCACAGGGAATCCATAATTTATTCATAGATTTTGCGAAAGCATATGACAGTATAGACCGTAACACCATGTTCCCTTTGCTAGTTTTAGTATGCTGTGTTTTAATATTCCTGTAAAATTCATTCGGATGATTGAAGTAGCGACAAAAGAAAAGTAGAGTCGGCTGTCGGAGTTGGCGCAGAGGAAGTGGGACTCAGCGTTAACAATGAAAGACAGAGTACATCCACATGCGCCGCTTTAAAAATACTCTAATTCCTAGAGAAATGTTTCTGTCAGAAGTACTAAGTTTAAGGGTGTGGACAAATTTAAGGATCTCGGCTGTACTATAACACCAACACCAGGGAGAAGGAAATAGACATCCTAGTACAAAATACCCTCCGGAGTGGTGCAGCTTTACATAAAATCCTAGTGTCTAAACTTCTCAGCAGACGTACTAAGCTTCTTTTATACAAGAATGTCATACGACCAGTTTTGAAGAATACTGATGAAGGGTAGGAGAGAGTACGTAGAGAATGCGCAAATATATAGAAATAGTAGACCTAGTGGCCGAGCCAAAATCATCGGCGAGACAAAAGCACACAAACTACACTGGCATGGCCACGTGAACAGAATGGGAGAGGATCGTGGTGTGAAACGAGCGTACCTGGGACGGCCGAGTGGTCGTCGTCCGGTGGGCCGTCCCAGAAATCGTTGGAGGGATGAGCTCAAAAATGACCTGAGCAATCTCCACGTAGAAGAGTGGCAGGCGGTGGCGCAGGGCAGATCAAGAATCTTGTTATCGGCGTCCAAAACCTACTTTGGGTTCTTGCGCCAACCCAGTTATTAAGTATACTTTTTGTTGAGTTAATCCCAAGGTCGCAACTAGTGAGTTACTTATTTTTATAATTGTAACCAAAAAAATTACCGATCTTGGTCTTGGTCCAATATTAAGGAATTAGGTACCTATTACGATAAATTGATAACTGACTACGACCGTGAAAGCTCCCTAAAAGCTTTGATAATGACTTGTTATAATAAACGCGGACATAACGCACGGAATATTATAAGTGTGGTGGTTGGCAAGTTCCTCATAATATTATAATCGAGTAAGTGTGTAGTGGAGTCGAGTCGGTCCTAACTAGGCCGTTATAAAGAGCTCGGAGCGAGCGGTGGATGCTCACACGGACGCGGCTCCTTTGAATAATTCGCGATGAGTCGTAGATTTATGGCCTCTAACTACAGAGCGGTGGCGGCGCGCCCACAGACAATTAAACAATTTGCCTACAGTCGCGCGCCGAGAGACGAGTGACGAGTGAAGAGTGACGAGTGACGAGTGACGAGAGACGAGTGACGAGTGACGAGAGACGAGTGACGAGAGACGAGTGACGAGTGACGAGTGACGAGAGACGAGTGACGCGCCAGCTGGGCTCAGCCCCGACACACGGACTCTCTTGGATGTTCCGTGATCATAGAGTTAGAACTTGTAGAACAGAATGAACGTATCAGATTTTTAGTTCATAGTGGTACGTATTGCTAAATTCAATTAAAGGTGACATTATGAAAGCAGTCACTCTCAGCTCAATTAAACAGTGTCAAAATTTGAATTAAAAGAATAGGTTTATGTAATGCATGTGGAATAGACAACATTTTCCAATAGTTCCTTTCTCGTTCTTCAAAGTGCCTGGGTCACTGACGCTATAATAAAAAATGGTGCCGAATCTTACTTAGAGACCAGCTCCATAGCATGTATGTTATATTCTGTGGATCAAGGCGCCACTCGCCACTCGCTGTCTTAGAAATTGTGATTAGTAGCTCAGGGCAGTTATTAATCATACCAAACGATTATGATTGTTGCAGTCTGCACGAGCCTTATAATTTTGAATACAGTGCTATCCGGCTGAATTTGGGATCGCAATAATTATTTGATTGCTAAAGGTATTTGAATGGCTCAGGAAAGCATTATTATACCCATCTTTATCATACCATTTTTTTACTTTCAAAACGTTCTTCCAACATGAAATAATATTTGTCTTTGTCTCGAACGTATTTATTTTACTTTGGCCAAGTCGTCTAATTGTGTCCACTCGCCACTTTTCCAATCGAAGTTCAATTAGTAATTGTTAGTAATGGAGCGACCGACGGCTATTACCGCAGTCACCGCCTTTTACTCGAGTTCCCATGTCCCGGAGCGGGCGGTGGCAGACGGACCATGTGAAAGGCCCGGGACACAACGCCGCTACCGGTAGGGAAGCTTCTGACAAACGAATCGTTACTCGACACGCACACTTGTGTACATAAAAGAGAACAAGTTACTCGAGAAGTCATCGTCGAGCATGATGTTAGCATCGCAGAACGTTGGGTACGGCAAGATATTACAGTGCAGTTTGTTTACTGATGAGGTATAGTAGAGAAGCGGCAGTGAACTGAGAATGCGCACTTAGTGTTTGATGCAACAATTGTATAATTGGGCGAGGATCAATTATTGTCGCTTCCAGTGACGCCGCGTCGCCGCGCCGTCGTCGTCCTCGCTCACTGAGGCGCGGCGTGTGATCTCCTTCATGTGAACATCTCATTATTGCTGGACAACCGTCCAGATATTGCTAATGAAAACTGCACTGGCACCCATATTCATCCAGAACATACTGAAGTCCAACAATCACAGAAGTTAGCACGAGATATGTACTAGGTAATAACGATTACCTAGTACATATCTCATATCTTACGAATGGGTCGGTTTGACTCAAATTTTACAAATACGAATGTAACTTTTGTTCGATATAAAATAATTCAAATTTTCAATCACTTACAGAAAAAACTTACAAGTATTGAAAACATTCAATACTTGTAAGTATTTTAAGCGTTCTAACAAGAACGCTTAAAATACTTAACACCACTTTAAAGAGAATTATATAATTTTAGTCGGATAAAATTCCTATAGTTTGGGGTTCCTATAGTTATGGGTATCGACATCATATTGGAATTGATAGCAGCCTACCTACCTTACCTACCTATGTAATCTTGTTAGAATAATAAATATTTACTCGTGGTTTCCTCATTCGAAATTCCCGGATGTCTGATTGGAAATTAGACATAGAATTATATTGAAGCTTATATTTGATAATCATTTATTGTTTGTATTCTCGACTTTAGTTTGATTTCTAGACAGTCGAGTTATTGATGTATATAATGTTACACGTCGAGTACCTATTATAGTAAATTTAAAACAACGGACGCGTCGAGCTGTAGCCAATTAATTGAACTTTTACTTGAAACGTGTAAACACGAAATGTCAACCAAAGATTCATGATTAATTCATTAGTTTCATTCATCATGCATGAATAATGTTGTGTGAATAACGATTAATGGACTTTTTATTATAATAGTTGTGAGCTGCCCCGCGCTATTATAAAATATATTAACATAAAATATGTAAGAAAGTGGCCGTCAATGGTCTGTCAACGTTTTAACTCATTCTATGGAAAATTCAGCTTCTTAAGTTATGGGAGGTACTACAATAATTAATACTATACTAATTTTAAATTGAAACAACAATAATGATCATTATATTATTTTACCCATATAATATAATATAATAACGTTCTAAAGTTTAATTAAGTACTACTTACACAATAAGTATTGTGTCCTTTCACTTTACCTTCTAAAGGGAGCGCGGGTAAGACCGATGTACTTATAATGTAATAGGAGAAATGAATCAGACATTTTCCCGTACGATTACTGGAAATCGAAAGGGACATACTCTTCTCACCACTCACCGCTCACCGCATTCACCACTCGACATTATCTCAAACTTACAAGAAACGGTAGAGCTCTGACAATAAAACACCTATGGAAGTTTTGTGCGGGATTTAGATGAACAAAGTTGCTCTACATTTATACCCCGCGGCCTCGATCACGATTCAGTTCCACACACACTCACGAAGGTTCTGTTCCAAAGGCACGGGCTGCTCCGCTCTGCGTTCAATCCGTAAAGTGCATGACATTAAAAATAGGCGGAGAGAAATGTGGACAGAGGAATCATAATTGAAATACGAGACGTCGTCCTCGTGCTGCATTCAGCATCCTACACAGTAGCGCGTTCATGTGATGCGTTTCTTCACGGTTTGATTGTTTGATGCCATCGCATCATTCGTCTTTATTATTCAAATCCGATGATGGACCGTAAACAATCACCGCGTGCTCTGATCACATTATAATGATGAGAGCGCGCGTGTCCACTATCCACGCTATAGTTCACCGTGTAGAATGCAGGCGGTCAGTCTACTAGACACGGACCTGCTCAATAAATAACAACCATATTCCTTATATATTTATAACCGTTCAAGTTTCACATCATTAAGGATTTTTTGTTGTATGCGATAGTTCTAACAAGAATCAAGAGAGATTAAAAATTGGAAACATTATTATCCTTTTCATCAAAAAGCTCGTCAAATATTTGATTTTAATCCAATTTGATTTTTAAAATATGTTTATTGAACATTTGCACAAATATATCGGATGTCACGAGGATCCAAAAGGTCGTAGAATAACGTAATCCTACCCTAGCGACTCATATATACCTATAGGTATGAGGTATGAGTATAAGAATACAATAAAAGAAATTGTAATTTGGCAATGAACATTGCGATGGTTTTATAATTGATTGTGTTCGAGCGAGGAATGCGGCTCCGTAGCGTAGCTCGTAAACGTTGGTATCGCACCGACACCCGACACTCGACGCCGGTCACCGGTCACCGTCGCTCGACACTGCTCGCTGTTGGAACTGAGCCGTGTCGACACGGTGCGTTACGTGCTGCGTTGTACTTGTAGCGCTCGCTTTACCATCCAAAAATGTTTTGAAGATTGTTGTAATAATATCAGAGAATTCTCGAACGGCTCCATTAAATCATAAGCAATGATCGTAAGCATTTAATGTGTATGCCAATAATTAGGAAACTAGTTGCATGTAATATGAGTCCTAGAGAGTTGTGAGTGTAGTCCTTGGTCTGAGATGGGACCTCACAGGAAGCCTGACGAATGGAACGCGCGGAACTAATTCATTACCTGCAACTCTGAGATCTGCAACATGCCACTCGCGGCGATTGTTACTATAATATTATCTTGGGAAACTATTCTCCGGACAATCATAACACATATTAATGATAGCTATAATTATATAAATAGAACTGCAAGGACTAAGTAAGAATAGAAATGCGGCGCGAAGCAACATTAATAACATTAACGTACTTTTATGTCTGCATAAAAATCTAAGTAAATTTTTGCTGGGTTCCTGTGGGGTGAATAATATGAGCTGATCTGAAACATTGTAAATGTTTATTATGTACAGTTTAGGTCGGGCGCTGCGTGGCGTGCACTTTGCACTGCAATAAACAGTCCGATCCCTTTAATAGATAAGAAGAGCACGTGAGGGGTCAGTGCAGACTCGCGCGGCGCCGGGGTCCAGCGGGGTCGGCCGAACTCGCTGACGACGGGCGAGCTTATCGCGGGCCACCTGACGTGGGGCCCGACGTCGCGTGCCTCACCCCTTCACTCATGCAGAAGGGTAGTTTTGTTTGGGCATCCGTATTGTAATAGATCCCTTTCAACTTTCAATTTGTTATTTTATGTCAAAAGCTGAATGAAAAGTGAACCCCTTCGATTGTGATTAAGTTATTGAGATTTTTCCTCGAAGCGATATGAGCTTTCGATAGCGGAAGTCGAACTTTTTTGTCGTAGTATTTTTGTGACTCACGTGTCATTTTAACTGACGCTAGGATAAATGGAACAGATAGAATTCACACAGATCTATAAATACCCGTTACCTACAACGTTTACAATTTGTATACGAGCAATAAATCCAACGTGTTTTTCCTCCTTAATAATTAAAATATCTATTTCGATAAATGGCTCATAATAAACTACAACATCATAACACCCCAAAATTATGTAAACTAAATAGATTTTAGTCAACGATAGGTATGATCATAACTTTTTGACTGCAAATTACATAAGAGAGATATCGTCCATGCCATGACACGTCAGTATGTGGGCACGAATAACCTGCCGAATGAAAGCCATGACTGTATTTCAACACAAATCTGTTAAATCCATAAACCGTTTACCGTGCATAAAGCCCCTGCCGTGCCCTACCGGCCAAGCAGCCGGCCGCCGGCCTCCTGCCGCCTGCCCTTCCCGCGTGCTAGTCTCAAGATGTTTCACCCTTCCTTCAGTGTTTTATCGCGTTTTATCTCCGCAATATGTTCATGAGATGTGTTTACATTGAACACACGACAGCCGGTGATGAATCGCGATATTTGAACCCTGCCCTGCCCTGCCCCGGTTTCATGTGATCACATTATTATACCTCCTTCTACCTACCAATATCAATATAATTTTATTCTGCATGTGTGTGTTTTGTATTATGATTGATGAAGCATAGTCCAAGGTGGATAATATTATAATATTATACTTAGGTGTTATGTAAACGATTAAATATTTTACACAACTTTGTACTTTATATCCGCGGCGGCACACACTGAGTTGGTTTTTGGACAATAATGATTTATAACTTGTGTTTAATTTGTATTATTAATATTGCGAACATAACGCTTGCCATTGAGCCATCTAGCAAACATTTAGCAATAGCAATTTGTCCCCTTAAACCGATTATAAACCTCACACAAAATGTAGAGATTTCGTCGTGCAACCTCTTTTTCGAAGTTACCTAACTGGACTGTATTTCCCAGGTATATACTCGTCCACAACATCCAGAGTATCGCCTCCCACAATTACCAGTACGGGTGCAACATGGACATGATAGTCTAAGTTAGTCCAATAAAAACGCCTAAAAATGCAATTCATTATGTAAAAAAAGGTCCAAACGCTCTTGTTTGGAGATGTTTTGATGTACAAATAAAAAAAACATAGACATTATACATGACCTTCGTCTTGTCCATGTTCATTTTAAGACCCACCTGTTGGGAAGTCTCCCAACAATTATAGTCATAATAAAGTTCGCTACGCATAGTACTGAGTTTCTCCAGCGACTCCGCCATAATGACCATATCATCGGCAAAACGAAGGTGGGTGATGTACTCGACATTAATATTGATGCCCCGTCGGTCCCAGGCCAAGAGTTTGAAAACGTCCTCCATTGTGTTTGTGAACAGTTTCGGAGAAATAACGTCTCCCTGTCTCACATCTCGCTGCAATGGGATCAGTTCCGTACTCTGGTCCTGGAGACGAATGGACATAGTGGCTTTCCTATACAAATTCCCCAGCACTTCGATATACCTATAGTCTATTTGGCATTGCTGTAGAGACTGCAGTACAGCCCAGGTCTCGACCGAATGAAGGCTTTCTCATAGTCCACAAATGCTAGACAAAGTGGCCGGTTATACCCTCCAGTCTTCTGTATAATCTGGCGCAACGTATGTATGTGGTCTATGATGCTGAAGCCTTTTCGGAACCTGGCTTGTTCGGGAGGCTGGAAGTCATCAAACATGCGTGACCGGAAATCCATAAAACCTACCTATTATGTATTTGCCTCCGTGAGGTCAATCAAAGGAGGTAATCTTATGTTATACTAGCTGACCAGGCGAACTTCGTACCGCCATATTTTATTTCTCTAATCGCAACTGAGGAAATAAAACCCTTCCGGTAAAATTCAATTAGCTAAATTGAAAATAAAACTGGAGTACTCAAATGAAAAATTCATATTGTTGTACAAAATGCGTGGGGTGCTTATTATAATTACTACAGGTATTCTTTGGCGCCAAGACTTTAATAATTCTCTAACAAAAATAGTACATTTTTTTTTTGTTATTAATGGTAATAATATTGTAACATAATACGCAGTATAATTATAAAAACATCAGTCACAAACCATTAAAATAATACGGTATATCGTGAGCATAAATAAATATTACGTGAAATAAAGTAATAGAATTTATATTCTAAGAAAGAGAACACAGTGCCATCTATTGGGTGTATTTGCAACCTAGATGTCAAACAATATTGAAGAATTTTATCGATGAATCAACGTACACTGCCATCTATGAGAACTTCATAAAACTAAACAGTAAATAAACACATGCTTAAGAAACAATTAATTGATACATTTTATTCGTTTACATTCACGACATAAGCGAATAATTGAGATGATAACTATCCTATCCAGTAAGTTAGACCAAAATACGGGTACATGTGAAATTTGATTGAAATCGGTTCAGTAGTTTTGGAGTTTATTGGCAACATACATCGTGACACAAGATTTTTATATATATAAGATTATCGTATCCAGTCAGTTTTAACGTAATGTCACACGACAAAAACAAACGGGAAAAAAATGAAAATTCATTGACCTCGTAGACCGAGGGCTAATAAGTTTTGCCAGACCTTTGTTATTTTCTCTCTGATGATATTCTGGTGGAAGGTAGGATTCAGAGGTACTTTAAAGATAGGTACTCTTATCCGCTAACTCTATTTTCTCTTAGGCAGTAAAGGTGGAAAAAAATCGTGCCAAATTATGTTATTTTCTGACAGCTGATTTTTACATATTATTATGTTGTAGGGCATGCTTTAAACTAGGAAAAATATGCACCCAAATTATATAACTTTCTGGCAGTTCATTTTATAAATGATAAGGACCACTTTGGAACCTGCATGAAGGTTAAGCTAGAAGAATAACTTAAGGTACTTGATACATAACTTTGAGGCTTAGACGTTCTGGGACCAAGAACTGCCCACAGCAACAGCCTGGGAGTGCTGATTATCGATTTAACAGAGAATTTTCTACAACATATTATGTAAAAAGTTAGTTGTCTTTCTAAGAATAGATGGGATAGGCAATAGGCATGTATAATAAGTATATCGTGTTTGCGGGCTCAGTGGAATCATGTCAATGAATATGTTACAAGTACGGTACGGTACGGTAGACTCAGTACTGTTTATCTTCATTGTCGTGCAAATGTGTCAGATTATGACCTTTTTATGACTTTTTTTATGATTATGACTTTGACCTGTTTGAGTTTGAGTTTACATATAGGGTAACCGGTAGTATTGTTAGCACCCCCCCAATCATTGGCACTTTCATCTTTTAATCGTAATATTATAACACAACACGACTGTAGCCATTTCTAATATTTTTTCCTAAATAGTATTTTAAATTTAGCGTCTGGCAAAATCAAATTGTAAGTGACATTGACAGTTAAATTGGCGGGATTTATTTTTTTCATAAATTTGCGCGCCATTGCTGCTGATGATTTGAAAAAAGTTAGAGGTGTAGAAAAGAAAACTGCGTTAAAACAATTATATTTATGTAAGTTTTGTTTAATGTTTGTAATTTTCACGTAAGAGAAGGTGCATAATTTGGGATATTTGTGTAAGATTTGCAATTCAATGATTACTTTGCCAGTTTTTGATATGCCAATAATTGCACTATGAACTCTATGACGGTGTAGTCATTGGCACCAATGCCAATCATTGTACTTTTTAAATGTTTTTTAAATTGCGACTTATTTTGTGTTGAAATTCATTTACATTGTAATGGAATTTATATCGCACGGATTTAACATATATTATCGATCAAATCCAATCATTGGCAGTGCCAATGATTATACCGTGGCATGTGCCAATGATTGTACCTTGGCATAATATTGGCCATTTTTGTGTATTTCTTTCGTTGGAATAGGATTAACAGATAACCAATGTAAAGTATTTTAGGTAAAAAATACCGCAAATGCATACGTAAATAATAAATTAATAATTATCTGGGTGGCATGCCTACCTATTTCTGATTAATGTAGGGTTCAATACCGAGCTGAAATAATAAGTTATGATTAAATTTAGCTAAGGATCGAAGAACCCACATCCTACTTTATATTTAATTGCCATACCTTTGTTTGCGTACATATCAAAATTTTATTTTTGCTTAGCTCAAAGGCAGACACGGCAGCAATTGCAGACAACCTAGGTATTAGATATTAATTGACACTTCATACCCTTTACCATACCCCATACCCATACCCCTTTTTGCTTTGAGGTATGGAACCTTATAGGTAATAAAATGAAAAGGAGGCAGGATTTAAGGTGATTTTTAAAAGGGTCGGTCGAAGCTAAGCGAAGCCTTACGGTCAAATTTTAACTATACCGTTCGAAAACGGTTGACCCCATACAATGAAATAGGTCGTGGTCAGTTTATCAACTGCAAGCTTACCGTAAAAAAAGCTTTTGTTTTGGATACGGATTAGTACATTATTACGTCTGGGTAGTGTTTCCTATTACACTTCTACCTCTAGCCATTATTCACCTATCTACCTAGTTAAAAAAATATTTTTTGACTAGATGATTGTATTGAAATCTGCAATGAAGTGTTTATTTTTATTTCGTGAATTAACTCAGTGTTTTTCTAGTCAATGCCTTTCATTTAATACCCGTATTTTGGGGACTTTGAAATACGTAAGTAATCCGCCATTTTGTGGCGGCCGCCATCTTGAATATGTAATGATACCAAATATATTCAATTGTATTCTAATTAGAACTAAATATGTGTACTTAATATCAGATAAATAAGTCAACAGTAAAAAGAGGTAAAATTGAATTATTAAGAAACAAACAAAAAAGCCACAACAAACAGATCAAGTTTATTAAAACCGTTTAAAATTTTAATTATGATGTTTTAGTTACTATTGAAATCGGTCACGTAAGTTGTTTTTTTGAAATTCCCGGTAGTTTCGGAGAACGCCCTAAATACCCAATTAAAAAAAATCGTCCTGAATACCATAATAATTGACAAATTCTTAAATCTGCAGACATAAATCCAATCAGAGACGAGGAAATAATCAGAATAAAGCAAAAAAAAAATTTTTTTTTGTGCCAATGATTGTACTTTTTTTGAGTGCCAATGATTGTACTTGAGTTCCAATGATTGTACTTTTTGACCACTGCTGCTAAAAATGTCGATTTTGAATACATATTAATAATATTCGAACTGGAATTATTTATTTAATTTATCACCAATAATCAACAAATCAAATGACATGAGTGTATTTAACACTATTAACGCATTATTGAAAATATTCCATATTGAATGACATCTGTCACCATTAGGTGCCAATGATTGTATACATAACATACATTCACGCCTTTTTCCCGAAGGGGTAGGCAGAGGTGTACCCAGGACTCAGTCCCATAGTAGATACACCCACATTTCGCCAGTATGTTATTGGTCCCATGTAATAGGGGGCGAGCCTATTGCCATATACCGGGCACAGTTCCAGACTCCAGGCAGCTATTGAGATAATTCCTAATGGAAAAATCCAATATTTAACACTATGCCTGACCTGGGGATCGAACCCGGGACCTCTTGATTGGCAGTCGAGCATGCGCCCACTACGCCACCGAGGCAATGATTGTATAGGTTACCCTATATAGTGTTAAGCGGGAATCCATCGATTAGGAACACTTCTAATTTTTCATTATATTACCGATGTATATCCCATCTCTATTGCGTAACATGGGCCTTTGGGCAGTATTCCTTGAACCTCTTAGGAGCGTGGTATTGTTCGGAATATGAATAAATAATTATTAAAAACTGATATTGTGTGGTGTTTATTAATAGGTATAGCCATATGTAACATATTCATAGTTTCATAGGAACAAGGTCTGACGATGGAGCAGAAACAAGAAAGAATAGGGTTTTTTAATTAACAATAACATACTGGCGAAATGTGGATGTACCTACTATGGGAATGAGTCCTAGGTACACCTCTGTCATACATACATACAGTCACGCCTTGTTCAGGCCGCTTCCACAATCTTTGTCATGCTAATATCACTTTCATTTATTTCCCCGGATGGGGTTTGCACTTGCGAATTCTCCTTTTCAAATAAACTTTGTTTTTTTTTATGATAGTGACAAAACGAGCAAATCAGGTGCCTGATGGTAAGCATCATGATTGCCCATAACAGAAACAGTGCCACCCAATGTTTTGAAATTCAAAATTCTGCGCGGCACTGCACTGCGCCTGTCATATGAGCCTGTCTGCCTGAGATATGAGTTGTTGAATCTCATCATGCCCAGTAATTTCGCTGGTAACAATGCCCTTCAGACCGGAACACAGTAATGTTTGCACATTACTCCTTGGCGGATGATAACTGGCAAAGGTGTGGTACATCCCCAGGCGGCCCCCTGCAAAAGAGGCCTACCAACTCTCAAAATATTGCTTCCATCTCCTTAGCACGCTTTCCTCTCCATTCAGAATACTACCATGCTGTGAGGTCGTAATTTTTCTTCTTGCTGATCTTACGGACTTCCAGAAGAACTTAATGTTGTTCTGAAAGTCATCAGATAACCTCCTGTCAAATTCATCTCTTTTTTGTTTTTTCATTCATCTCGCAACCTCGTTTGCTACATCCATAAATCTTTTATACTCGTTGTTTGCCATGTTTACATCATCATTCGTTGCCTTCTGCATTCTTTGATTAGCTTTTGTAGCCAACCAATCTTTTCAAGCTTTCTTCTTCTCAGAGGCTTCTTTTTGAACTTCCACACAAACCTTTCGTATTTTACACCCTTTTTTTCTCTTACTTATACCACACACTTCAATCGCAACTCCACAATCCCTTCCTTGAACGACTTCCATATCTCTTCAATCTCATATGCTTCATCTAACATGCTAAACTTTTCTTTCAGTTTACGTGCAAACTCCTCATTCACATTTTATTCTTGCAAATTCGCAACTTTTATACGCTCTAGCACACTAAGAGGCCCACGATCTCGGTGCCGCCACTTTTTAAACAGACCTCTTATTTGGCTCTTAGCCAGGAAGTGGTCTGTATAAATTCCAGCACCGCGATAGGCCCGAGTGTCTAGGACATTCTTTCTCAATCTTTCATCCACAATAACAAAATCAATCATACTTCTCTGGCTTCCTTCTTCTCTCGTAAACATGTGGACCTTTTTGTGTTCAAACATTGTGTTTGTTATGAAATGGTTCCACTTCGTGCATACTTCAAGCAATTTCTCACCGTTCATGTTCACTCTGTCATCAAACTCAAAACTCAAACTCACACAGATTTATTCAAATAGGTCACAATCTGACACTTTTATACGTCAATGAAAATAAACATTAACGAGTCTACCGTGCGTTCGGAAAGATACCTTTACAAGAAGATTTACATCCCCAAACTTTCCTAACACATTCTCATATCCATCCCGTTTCACTCCTACCCCCAACCATTAAAATCCCCTAACATTATTATTCTCTCATTCTGTTTACATTTATTCAAAATCTCTTTCACGCTATCCCAAAACTCCTGCCTCATCTGTTGGGCTCTCGAGGGACAGTTTGGCCCTGCATCTGTCGGGGCGTAAACCCTCAATAAAAAGATGCAGGTAAGGCCAACTTTCAACCTCACCCAAAGGAGTCTTGGGCTCACACATTCAGTCAGTCACACACTCATTCATTCTCGCAGAAAGTACAACACCCACGCCCTGACAGCCTCTACTGGTTTCAGGTACTCCTGATCAGTAGGCTGTGTACGAACCATGCGTATTGGTGTCGCACCCTTTCCGCTTTGTTTCATTCACACATAGAACATCAATCCGTCTTTCATTCATCATCTCGCATACTTCCACAATTTTGTCATTCATGCCTCCCCTCACATTCAGCGTAGCAAAGTGGCTATCCATAGCCCACTTTTCGCCCCCTCGTGAAAAGAGACGTGACGGGTTGCGAACCACGTCGCCGCCATTTAGGTTAAAATATTTATTTACCATTGCATTCCCACGAGTAGCGAAGGAAATAACTGTCCACCCATGCAGATCCCGGCGTGCATGGGTAAGGCTAGCCTGTTTCTGGGTCGCCAAGTCCCAGGGCAGTTTGGCACGCTTGCGACTAGACTCGCCCCTAGTCACGCAGCCCTCGGCACGGCAACTTTGGCTTGGCTTAGAGTCGTCAGAGACTCGTAAATTTGACAGCCGGGTGCACCACGTGCAGGTGAGGTTACTTGGGTGGCGAGATGTTATGCCACCCCTTACACCCCTTATGCCACCCCTTACACCTCTGTCATACATATAACTAATGCCTCTGCCTACCCCCCTTAGGGAAAAAGGCGTGATTGTATGTTATTTTTATGGTACACTTATTAGAAACCGCAGTAGCCTCTGCACTCTTCTCCCTCCCTGGCCTCTGTCTCGGTGGGTTAGTGGTCCCAAGCCCGACTGCCGATCGTGAGGTCCCGGGTTCGATCCCCAGGTCAGGCAAAGTGTTATTGGCTTTTCATTAGGAATTATCTCTCAATAGCAATAGGCTCGCCCCCTAACACTAGATAAGTACAACAGCAGATATAAAATAGCCAACTGAAGAAACAGAAAAAACTCTTTACTAGTTATACTTAAATGAACATCAACTGAGTATGGACAGGAACACTTGCGACGCGACTCTGCGGGGATAAACTCAAACTCAAAGAAAATTTATTAAAATAAGTCTTAAAAAGACATTTTTAAACGTCAATCAATAATATCAGTAATATCAAACTACATAGTTAAGAATCTACCGTGCGTTCGGAAATATACCTCTCCAAGAAGAACGCAAGAGAAGGTAGGTACTTACTACAAATATGTTTAATGTAGGAGTAATCAGAGAATACGATAGTATGTTACTGCATAATATATACATCACACTTACAAAGTCCATTCAAATATAATGGGGGACAGGGCATGAAAAAAGCTTGATAAAAATTAATGTGTGAGTAAAATATTCAGACTCGAACAATTAGAGTACGTAATGTTAGGTAACATTGTAGTAAATTGCAGCAATTTGCAGGTTCTAGTGTCAGTGACTGTGTCAGTGTTTAGTTTCAGAACATAAGCATTAGTAATTAGTAGTACAATCCGATCTGACGTAAACACTAGGCCACCATTAGAGTGATGAGTGTGCGAGTGAGTCGTGGTGTGTGTGAGCATGTCGTGTGTGTAGCAGACATGTGTATAATGTACGCGGCGCATACATTATCGTGTCGGGCAGCACTAGGCGGCGCAGGCGCACGCAGGCGCGGCCGGGAGGCGTGGCGAACGACCGCCATTGGCCGCCACATGCAAATGCGCCGCCCGCGCACCGACAGCAATCACTGCATGTCGACGCGAAGGACCATTGTTTTGGCAAAAACGGACGTCGTCCGACAAAAACACAGGAATCTGTATAACAAGAAACAGCAAAAAGTCCGAGGAGCGAGGCTTTTTACTCGAGATTGATGTCCGTAGTGATCTGCCTTCTCCGTGAGTCCGCTCCGCGTCCGAGCCGAGTGGCCGGTGGCTTGCGGCTAGAGCCGGCTGTTGTTATCCTCCGGTCGCATCGCGAGCTGTCCTCACTCCTCACAGTTTTTGCTCCCGGTGACCCCTCGCCCCGCACCCCCCGCACCCCGCCTCGGTCCTCGCACTCTACTCTATGTGCGCACTCGAGGCATCACGAAGCCATTACTTTTAAATCACATTTACATTGAATGCGCCACCGATCGGACTCGAACATCGAGATGCTCAATTAAAATAAGGTAATAAATTAACAGATAATATACTCGAAAGTCTCTGCATTAATCTACTTTGCTAATGAAGTGTTCATTAAACCGTTGTAAGTATTATAAACATTTTATTGTTCACATTGTTGGCTATTGATCTATGACTGAGTACCATGGGTCTAGATGTGATGAGCACGGAAACAGCCAGCTAACTGGACGCAGGAGTTGTTCTACCGCCACTCACTTGTCTAACGAATGATGCATCAGATCATCCAGTCTCACATAGATAGTCGCACATTTCCTCACCATCTTGTTTATAATACTCTCTTCCGTAAACAATTTGTAATTTAATATTAACTAAGGTCCTTTGCCATTTGCATGTACTCGTAGAAGGCAGTGAAGTAACATCCTATGAGCTGCATAATAATACGAAGTGATCCGAATCCAGCGAACCAACAACTGAGAGAACAGAGGATCAGCAGTGAGAGTTGCAGCCATCTCATCTCATGCCACCGGTTACTTACATAACGTGACGCGATAATTGGTCTGGTTTTTGCAGCGCGGGCCCGACGGAGAAGGAACGGCTCTCATCGCGTCTAATTGCTCATCGCAATTAAACCGCAGGACGAGAAGAAATCTGCGTTTCATGATGGCATTTTCCTATTCAAAGCGGCTTCACACCGGCGGCATAAATAACGCTCATTACGCGCGCGTTCGCCGCATTAGATTCGTTCCGAGTACGCATTCGTATTCATTATGCGCTCCAAGCAAAAACTAGCTTCGCATTAGAATGACTGTAGCTCGTTACTCGCGCGTCCACTCGCCCAATTTACAAATAAAACGCGGGGAACGTCCGGCGCGAGCAAAAACTGCCCGCGCCGCTCCGGGTCCGCACCGCCACCGCACCGCTCACCGCACCCGCACTCCGGACTGCGTGCATATGAATGGCTCACTTTTTGTGCTCCCCATGCGCCTTTAATATGACGCTTTTTGAATCACTGCAAATAATATTAAAGACCTGTCTTCAGAAGCAATTATCAACGTAGAGTA
Source organism: Hemistola chrysoprasaria (assembly GCA_947063395.1). Classification (NCBI taxonomy): domain Eukaryota; kingdom Metazoa; phylum Arthropoda; class Insecta; order Lepidoptera; family Geometridae; genus Hemistola; species Hemistola chrysoprasaria. The sequence continues at coordinate 16,601,659 of OX346716.1, read as the reverse complement.
TTTCATTAACTATTTTAACTATATTGTTTCTTTTATCGTGGGATTATGATATCGGCACTGCTCTTGTTACTGAGTTTTTATTATAAGTCGCTGAGTATGTAATAGTCAGTCCTAACAAAGTTCAGATACTATAGTGACCGAAGAACAACACATCCACAGCAGAGTGATGACTTTCTGCTAGTCGCAGCGGTTCTCAGCTCCTCGGGTGAGCTCTAGATTATATTATAACCGGCGCGGCGCAGTTTTTGCGGCGGCGATGTCTTGCGCCCGCGCATTGAAATAAATTCAACAGATTATCTTGACTCGGAGCTACTATCATAATATCTGAGTTATGGCACGATCATGTGACGACGCGACGCGTAACGAAGCACAACACATTATATTATTATACTTGCCATTATTACAGCAACATTGTTTATTTCGAGAATGAAACGAGCATCGAGTGCTACCTTCGGTTTGTCTCATCTCCAGCCTCCAGCGACCGGTGCTCGAGCTATCGACCGCAACCATCACGACTCAGGACTTACATCTAATAGAACTAACAACTATTTCATTACAGGAAAAACACGACTCTCCGTTTTTCAATTGCGTATTAGTCGATCTATTGAAAAGATACCTTCCTCTCTCGTTTACGTTAAATAATTTAATTGTTGTACATAGTGATTTATCTTAATATCCTGTATTATTTATGTCACGATAGGGATCGGGGCGCAGGCGCAGGATGGTTCTCCTCGGGAGCCAGGCTGTTCAGAGAGAGCTCGGTGCACTCGGGAGGTAGTAGGATATAGTATCGGTGCAAATTGCATCGGACGATTATAAATCGTGCGCGAGCGAGCGGTGTCGGTGGCGGTGGGTAATTGTTTGGTGTGCGGCGTGCGGCGTGCGGCGTGCGGCGTGTGACGTCAGACGCGGTAACTCAGCCGCTCGTGCGCTGATGCCATCGCAGCAGATGCCGTGCGCACCTCATACAACTATTACCGATTGACAATAATAATTGCTAATACCGAACACATTCATAATAAAAACTTAGCTTTTTGAATACACCGGACACCGGGTTAAGCCTCCGTCAACTTTAAACATGCTCGCGCCATCAATGAAACTCGTTCATTAATGAATTGTCGCTCGTTTCTCACCTTTTGTCCACACTATAATAGACGCTCTCAACTTCAAATTGTCACCTTTAGATGTGGTGATAGAGTTAAGTTTGCTCTATTGGGCAGTATGTAGTATGCACTATAAAGACTTGGGCAGGCAGATGTGTTCAAAGCAAAGTGTACAATGTAAAATGTCAAAAGTGCGCTCGCGGCTATAACGGCATGTAAGACCGGCGCGGGCACATGTTCCCGTCCACTGCTCCGGTGCATGGCTGCGTAGTACCTACGTATGTACTTCAATATCACCTTGACCATGAACTCTAGTTATATTTATAGTGCAGGATGAAAGTGAGCCTTTAACAACTACACTAAGATCGATGTAATTATTGTTTACCTAACACAAGTGTATTTCCAGTGCTCACACACATGCACGGACAGGGTGCATCAGAGTGTAAAGGTCAAGTGTACTATCACCGTTAACACTCGATGCAGTAATTATAAGCACCTACTGAATTATTATAACACTCCTCATAATACTCCTGATATAAATAAACCGTTGTCTAATTGACAACAGAACTTAAACATTCTGATAATAACTAAACTCGTCCGTAATGTTCGATTCATGTTATTACAAAAAGAAACCTTAATTACAATGTAATCGTTGTGTCGTATAACAAGGTCAATATAACAGGTCAATATATAGATTATACTCAATAATAGATACTTCTACTAAATTTCGTCATGTAACCTTTATTAAAATTTGAATATTATATAATTTTGATAAGATAATATTATCTATGCAGCGATAAATCGCGGACTTTCCGAATATTTTTGCGTGTAAATTTCCAATTCGTATAGATTGAGTATATCAAACTCTAACTTAAACTCAAAAAGATTTATTCAAATAGGTCACTATCTGACACTTTTGCACGTCAATGTAGATAAACAGTAATGACCTTTACATGAAGAACGCACAAGAAACTTGTAGGGCTTAATTTTTTCAACAGATAGTTTTACAATATTTGGTTTGGTTACATCGTTCGTTTGTGGCGGTGCCACGTGGTGGCTATGCAGAAATTTCCAAGCATCTTTGTCCTCTATGTACTGATTGACTTTATAATAAGCCTTCTTTAGTAAAGTAAATTTTATATAGGTTTTGAATTTACCCTCTAAGAGCCCCGTTAACTCTTTTGGGATTTTTAAATAGAAACGAGCACTATTTCCTAAGAATGACTTTTTATTTGTTTTAGATAATCTAAAGCTAAGGACAGCTATTTTATTTTCTTTATTCCTGGTATTAAAGTCACTATTCAATTTGAATTTATGTAAATTACGCACAAACACATGATGTTCTCATAGATGTATAAGGATGGTAGGGTCAGTATGTTTATTTCTTTAAATAATTCTCTAAGGGATTCGCGTAGACGTATCTCATAGATGGTACGAATCGCACGTTTTTGTAGTATAAAGATAGTTTCTATATCTGCAGTTGACAACCACAACAAAATCCAACAGAACATACAAAGAACTCGCAGATGTGATACCATCGTAGCTTACCTTCTGCTGCCTACGAGACAAGTTGCCACCAGGTTCAGGGCATGTGCCATGAATTCCATATTCTTCTAAGTTGCGCAGTAACGTGCAGTGTTCTACACAGTCGAATGATTTGGAACGATCACAAAACACTCCAATGGCATCCTGTGGACGCAATTGTGTTTATTATAGAACTAGCTGTGACCCGCGGTTTCACCCGCGTAGTCTTCGTTCCCGTGGGAATATCGGGATAAAAAGTACCCTATGTGTTATTCCAGGGTCTAAGCTACTTACGTACCAAATTTCAGCCCAATCGGTTCAGTAGTTTTGGCGTGAAAGAGTAACAAACATCCATACATACATCCATACTTACAAACTTTCGCCTTTATAATAGTATTAGGATTTAACATTTTTACAGATAGACCCCAGAGATCTTCAGTAGCTTTAACATTTAAACTCTTGTACGTCTTTTTGATATCAGTTAATGAGGTGTGCTCGAAAGAAAATTTAGGTATGGTGCGTTAAAAGTTTTTTTTAAGAAAAGCCTCCGCCATTCTGGCGACTTGGTCGCGTTCAGGGCTATATTAAAAAATAAATTGACAAAAATATTAGCGACCTCCTCAACGTTCGTAATGCATTCATTATGTATTAATAATTTATATGCAGAATCTCTACTTTTATCTTTACCTGTCTCTACATTTATTGTTTTCCAAACGGCTTTAATTTTATTACTTGATTTACGGATTTTGTCTCTAATATTGTATTTATGACTTTTGCTTGATACCGTTTAAAATATTTTTGAATAACTTCTATCATACTCATGAAATGATTCTGAATTAGAAAGGACTTTATCGCTATATACTTAACCCATACATATTATCTCTAATTTTACTGATACCCTTTCGCATTTATGTGTAATTTCTTTTTGGGACATATCTTATTGAACTTCTTACTTAATTCTATACAATAATATTACTAATAAGTGCACCAACAGGTTTCTTCTTCCAAAATTAAATTGTATTATTCAAGAAAGACAACAATTAGAGAACAAACTTTTTGTAAAATAACTTGCATGAGATTGATCGGGTCTAACAGTTTACTTAAGAACTCTAGATCCGACATGAGAGACGTTTCGACGAAGTTAAAACAAACTCAAATAACAACAAGTCGTGGTGTTTTTTTCACTTTCGCAAGCCACAAAATAAGAATTGAACAATAATCATTTCGTATATTTCATTATAAATAAGTTATAACCATTATCAATGTGTTTCCGACGGTGACATGAGAACAGAGAATAAATTTATACAGTGTGTTCGTGAGATCTCGATTAGAGGTGCGAGACGAACTACCTAATAGGTATGTAGTAGGTAGAAGGTATCTTTTACAGCTGTTCATGGAGGAAGAGGAAGAAGCACACCCTGTGGATTCAGGATACGATTACTACACATATTACGATTATTGAGTGGTTCAAATTAACTTTATGAAAGGTTTTTAAAACCTAAATAGTGTATACTATTTGACAACAACAAAACAAAAAGTTGTCAGTATAGAAACAACTCTGTACTACAATTAATCGTTATCATTTACATATAGATTCGTTATGAAATGCCGAGGTGGCATAATATCTAGTTATAGCCTACTATAGCGTTCCATACCTATAGCTAAGTATAAGTCATAAGTAAGCACTAACTAAACTTTGTCGCTGGTAAAACTATTGTCTCCATCGACATAGGTTGCGAATGCAGATACGTATTTTTTTATAATTTAGCTATTTAACGATTTTCCGAACTTTCGCTTTACTTATTTACAAGTACTATTCATTCTTCGTGTTTTTCACGATTGAAGGTCGACTGGAAGTACCCTGTAGGCTGTGATTCCCTGCGATCTACTTATATCGCGTTCACTGAAAACAAGAACTGACAGTTTTACTATACACTAAGGGATAATTCATAAACGTAAATAATTAATTATCTTGAAACTGCAACGAGATGACAGACGGACGACGAAATTATACATCTTTCTATATTATACTATAGAAAGGTTTCTTTTAATTATACTATTGAAAGGTTTCTTTATTGTTCCTTTGGAGGTCCGGAACCCTAATAAATATAGCACGACAACATTAACGGTTCATGTTTTCACTGGATTCCTTTTATTCATGAAATTGAATAAAATCAACATAATTTATTCGAAATTGATAAGTATGTTTATATTATCTGTTTATAACCTGATATTATCAGCTATATTTAACAAAAACTTAACAACTTATTATATAATCTGAATTTGCATTGAATAAATATATTAATATGGACATTAAATTATAACTCTATCAGACAATCTAAATTATTATGGAGATTGGATATATTATTAGATATATTATGAACTTATCTATCATATACCCAAGAATCCGAGATATTGACAAAGCAATGACAAGAATAGATATTTTTTTACACAGAAAAGATAAAATAACTTAGGTATATTTAAATAAGCAAGACATGTTTCGTAGAACAACATATAAATACCAGTACCTATATTAGGAGTCCTCGGTCTGGCTCTGGTCTGGATACTTAACATAATATAACTTAAAATATTTATCGTTGTTAAAAAAATATATATATATATATATATAATATTTTTTAGTATAAATATAATAATAATTATTCATTATTATTATATTACGAGTAATAGTATACGTAATGCAATCCTTGACAAAATTGCATTCACAGTTCACAGCACCGCCAATAAAGCAAACTCGATAAATGAAGGTGACCACAAGGAGTAGTGTCGAGCAGACGAGCCGAGCGCGCTTCATACTCGAGTCTCGGAGCTCGAACAAAAACTAACAAACCACGGTCAATTATTGAACGAGTTGTAGGAGCCAGTTTTTAGCTCGCGAGAACTGAACTTTCTTCGATTAGCATGCCATCGACCATTGCAAAGAAATGGAGAAATTATAGTAGCGCATGAATATGCTAACAGCAGCGATAATGTTAAAGGTGAATAACATTGTGGGACCACAGACTATGTAGTAGTGTGGGTGTGGGCGTGGAGGTACATTCACTAGGAACTGTTGCAGACACTGCGGTGCATTAGGTTATTATGTAGGCTCGAACGACGAAAAATTATACGTCACTTTTAAAAAATATCATTGATTTTTATGGTTCCTTATATGATCACTTTGTTGTCCGTCTCTCCGTCCGTCTGCCTGTCTGTCTGTCTTTCAAAACACTTATTAACGAGAACGCGTGGAGGTATCAAGTTGAAATTGATATCAACTACTCAGATCTGCGGACCCTTGTGGCTGTAAAACAATCATACTTCCAAGTGAACGCATATACCTAATTGTTAAGGTATACCATATAAGTACTAACCTATATTTTGTAACCAAATATAGGTTAGTACTTATTACAAACCTAATACCCCGGTAATGGCAGTAATTAATGTGATGTAATAAATTATAATAATATAATAAAATTCTTTCTCTGTATCTCAATATTGATAACACGCGAATAATTGTTTTATTTGCATACGGTAATGACTTAGCTAACAGTAATGAGGTGGGTGTATGTGAGGGTGTATGGCACTATTCATGTATGGGTACCACCCGCGAGCCGCACTCGCAACGCGGCGCAGTTGCGTGCGCGCTGATTTATATCCCGGTGTGACGGTACCTTTACCGCACTCCGCACTGACACCGGATTAAACATTACTTCAATCTACATATTAATTACAGGCGAATCCGAACAAAAACCTATGGATAATTAACTGTCGGTTGATAGGTGGGTATGATGATGCCGCGGCGGCCGGTGCCCGCCGGCCGACGCGACCACGGACGGCTCTTTCTTTTAATGCGTCGGCATTTCCTCAGTGGTTTGTCGGTATTTCGAACAACACCGGATCACGGTTTTTACATACGAGAATACATATCATTCAATGGCGCGTTATCATGCTAGAGCGTCATTCTCGTTTTATACCTAATTGTTTGTAGTTATTCGCTAAATGGGTCTCGAGTCTTAATGATTACTTGAGTTTTCCTTCGCTGCCATTCACTCACCAGGATATATTATATTATGTTCCCACAATATTCTTTAATGGCGCGTAAAATGAGTGATAAAGTGAGTCAATTAAATGCTTACGGTTACATATAAGTTTCGTTTAGATGATCGAAAATATTTTTTTGGGGTAGGTTCTAGATTGTAAGATACGTATACTTATAGATACTAAGTGTGGCAGCAACAAGAGAATAGAGATCAGGACATGTAACCGAGGGAGCTCACAGGTTCATTATCTGTTCAATAGCTCCATAAACACAGCGCCAGCAGTGATCGGCCGTCTACATCCTAGGTACAGACAAAGTCGGGACCAATATCTTCTGCTCTAACAAACGTAACGAGTAGACTCCGTCCGTTCACAAACAGGATTGTAAAGTACGTCGCCAGCATGCACCTTCAAACTTATATTATTAGTTATATTATTCAGCACGTGACGGCAACTGTGCGACGACAGAGCCGAGGTAGAGCGTGGGGGGGGGTGGAGGGGGGAGGGGGTAATGATACATTCTGAACTCAGGCGAGAGGTAATAATGAGTTATGTACGTGATCCAATTATTTGGGCGCCGGCTCATTACGCGCTAAGTGTGAAATATTGCTGGCTTTATTACTACCATCGCCGAGTTCAACCCGCGACCCCCTCCGGCCGGATGGGGACCCCCTCCTGGGGGTGTGTGTGGGGGTGGTGGGGGTGCAGCGCTGCAACTGTGCGCGCTAAATCATAATAATGTAAGGTGCGGACCGAGAACGGCTCCTGGAAAAGTTGCGAGTGTTCTCGTTTGATGTAGGGCCCGATAACTATGTTACCTTCCTTTATCGCCGGCGCCTGCTGGAGGTACATTACAAGTATGTAAGTTTGTGTCGAGTACACAGTCGGTCTCAGCTTTAGGTGGCTAGAAATTATTCAATTATGCTGCATTGTGCGGTAATCTATATTATCTTTTTTATTAACTTTTCTATAAATTTGTTTTTTGTTTTTATATTATACTTAATTTGATGTCACCATGTACCTGTATCTATTACGTACCCTATGTACATAATATCATATTACACTCTGCAGCTGCGTGCTATACTTAGTGAGTATTTGTTTTTTTATTTTTATTATAGTGAGTGACAAGACGAGCAAATCAGGTACCTGATGGTAAGCATCATGATTGCCCATATCAGACACAGTGCCACCCAGTGTTTTAAAGTTCAAAATTCTGCGCGGCACTGCACTGCGCCTGTCACCCTGAGATATAAGTTGTTGAACCTAGTAACCTCGTCATGCCCTGTAAATTCGCTGGTAATATTGCACTTCAGTCCGGAACACGGTCATGTTTGCACATTACTGCTTGGCGAATGAATTACTGGCAAAGGTGTGGTACTTCCCCAGGTGGCCCCCTGCAAAAGAGGCCTACCACTACAATAATGAGAGTTATTGGCAAGAGTACCTCGGCCTCCACCGCTGACGGTTGTTACAAAACCTAGGACGATTTATTAATTCATTCAAGAACAAAACTAATGCGTGGTAACTATATTCTGCTCAAGGTAACATACATTTAATGTAACTTTAATTAATTAATGTAATTGGTGTGCAACCGTTTTAATTAAATAAATAAATAAATAAATAAATACCTACATACTATAACCACAATACCACAGCTGTTGTTGGAGGAATAATCCCATCCCAAGTCATTAGTTCACGTTACGGTGTAGAGGTTCGGAAGCCAATGCCATAATATAATGAGCGTTTTCGAGTCGTTCTGCTGAAATATGATCACACCCCTCTCTAGACCAGTCCGGTCCGATCCGGTCTACTCCGGCCGGCGCGGCGCATCGCTCGCGACCACATAAATCGAACAAATACATTAGTTAAGACTTATATTTTAAAGATTTCCTCGCGAGTGCAGTAACGAGGAGGGAGAAGGGGGTAGATTCTACAGAGTTATTCCATTAATTAAAGGCGAGCAGGAGTCCGCGGCTCCTGTTCTCCTCCCACCTCCTTCCCTCAACCCCTCTCTCCTCGACAAAAACAAAGCAAGCCATAACGAAGCCAGGGCTGGTCCAGCACAGACCACACCACTCCGCGCCGCGCCGCGCCGCCGGCTCACCTGCAACTATGCGGATTTATGAGCATAGTTCAACACTTGATATAATATATGTCCCACGAACAATGTCTTCCACTCGCCTCCGCTACGCCGCACTCGGAGATTGGAATGGGTGTCATATTGCCGCTGGTTATTGGCATTGTTTCTATTTACAACAACTTTATGTGCGAGGTGATTAATTCTTATTGAAAAATGAAGGACTCGGAGAAAGTTATAGAACTCTACAATTCACCATATTCTTATTCATTTTGTCTTCCTATGGGCTTAAAATGCTAAATATCCGTCTTTAGATAGCAATGTTTCAAGTATAAACAATAGACAACCCTGCAGCCGTAGTGGGAGGCTGAGAGTGTGAGGTGAGGTCGCGCGAGGTGGGGGGGGGGGGGGGGGGGTGCAGGGAGAGGGTCGCACGCTGTTAGAATAAAACATTATTCATAAATAGGATATTACGGCTCCAGAGGAGGCAGTACTCTAACTGCACACACCTTTAATGAACAACTTATTTTCATGGAAAACAAAGTGGGCTTTGTCATTTAACCACTCATTACTTCTGATCTACATCTATTATTGTAATTTCAAACCAATCATTATATTACGGAAGCGCTGTATGAGACTTGCCTGTACCCCGCATTATATATTGTGGTAATGGGCATGGTAAATAGGATAGACACGTTTTTTTTTTCAAGACCCATGTACTAGACTCAATTCATATGGGTTGTGTGGATAATCTTTTCAGAGTTTCAGGTCGCCAAGATTCCTACGCAGCCTCCGAGTGACCGAACTATAGGGACTATAGTAAACTATAGGGACCTACAGTTTAACGTGACGTCCAGGCGAAAAGTCCACATGGTAAGATTCGATTCAGTGACTCCGGATTTAAAGCCGAGCATATTCCCGCTGGACCACGAACTCTACAACGTAATGTAGGTTAACTGGTAATATTATCTATATCCACACTAACCGCTAAATATGCCAACGTGCAGTACTGTCTCACGGTCTCCTCAGTCGGAGGTCCGGAGCGGTGGTGTCAGGTGGCACGCCCTCGCCACCCCTCCTCACCGGCGGGCGGCCGGAGTCAGCTCGCCGCTGCAGGCTGCAGCCTCCGCCCGCGGCAGCTCCACAGCTCCGACAATGTTGCACCAACTGGTATCACTGCCTAAACGACCACCAACATACTCTCTACTAATATTGCTCTACAATATGCATCTTCAGTGTAGGTATGGTATTTTAGCCCAAAACATGCCCAAAACGATTAAGGATTACAAAAGCTTGTCTGAACTTAGAAGTTACCTAGGTGTTATATATGTAATATTATTATGAAAAGGATAATTATTAAGACTCATATCAATCAGTAGCGTCCCATACTTCCTTAACCTAATTTTTATATTGAAGTCTGTGTGTTGTTTGAGTTGCGGTGGAAATTCATAACTATTTCGTGCGTACCTAACATCTATTGAATTTATAACCGATTCGCTCCATACAATGCCTGTTCACGACAGATATTATACTAATTAGACTGCTATACAAGTAATCACTAAACACCCATGTATCTCTCTTTATTATCTTAACTAGTGGCCCGCCCCGGCTTCGCACGGGAGAAGTAGAATTGAACGTTTTAACAGGAGTAAATTCGTGATAAATTGTATTTTTATAGGTATAACCCTAATGGTTTACGCAGCGCACGCAAATTAATGACTATTTCTGTTACAGTGACCAAACCTTAACAGATGGAAACAATTTCCGAGGCCTATTTTGATGATATATAAGTACTACCACAGGTACTACAAACCCCTAGTACATTATTTCTACCACCATTAATTTTCATACCGCATAAAAATAATGACTTCTTCGATTATTGTGACTAAACCAAAACAGACTGATATAATGTCCGTGGACTATTTTTTGTAGATAGTGATAATTACTACAAACCCCTAGCCCTAGAACATTAATTTATTCTACCATGAATAGTTTTCACCGCATGCATATAATGACTGTTCGATAATTGTGACTAAACCAAAATAGATGAATATAATGTTCGTTCACTATTTTGTAGATATTGGTAAATACTACAAACCCCTAGTACATTACTTTATTCTACCACAAATAGATTTCCCAGCGCATGAAAGTTAATGACTGCTTCGATTATTGTGACTAAACCAAAATAGATGGATATAATTTCCGTTGACTATTTTGTAGATATTGATAAGTCCTACAAACCCCTAGTACATTACTTTAATCTACCACCAATAGTTTTCACACTGCATGAAAAATAATGACTGCTTCGATTATTGTGACTAAACCAAAATAGATGGATATAATGTCCGTTCACTATTTTGTACATATTGGTAAGTACTGCAAACCCCTAGTACATTACTTTATTCTACCACCAATACTTTTCACAGCGCATGCATATAATGACTGTTTCGATTATTGTGACTAAACTAAAATAGATGGATATAATGTCCGTGGACTATTTTGTAAATATTAGTAAGTACTACAAACCCCTACTACATTATATTATTCTACCATTAATAGATTTCACAGCGCACGCAAGTTAATGAATATATTTGGTAATTATGTGACACCTTAGTTCACAAGATTGCAGATTTCTTGCGGATCCCTAATATTTTTCAAAACCTCGTAATATAGCCTATGTCACTCACACTGAATTAAGCTCTCCCTAAGTAAAAGATTTTTTAAATCGATCCAGTAGTTTCGGAACCTATTCGTTGCAAATAAAAAACAAAGTTTCTCACTTTATACTATGATATTGGTATTGGTAATAGATTGAATAATCTGGAGACATATACGGATTACGGAAACAGTGAAAACAGTCAGAAGAGCATTCATAATTAGATGTTGTTGCAACCCAGTTTAATAGAGCTATGATAAAGAGAAGCGAAATCATAAGCGACTGCCTCTATGGCGTAGAGGGCGCAAGCTCGATTGCCAATCAAGAGGTCCCGAAGTCGGAACCCAGGTCAGGCAAAGTGATAAATATTGAATTTTTCCATTAGGAATTATCTCAATAACTGCCTGGAGTCTGGAACTGTGCCCGGTAGATGGCAATAGGCTCGTCCCCTATTACATGGGACCAATAGCATACTGGCGAAATGTGGGTGTATCTACTGTGGGACTGAATCCTGGGTACACCTCTGCCTACCCCTTCGGGAAAAAGGGCGTGAATGTATGTTTTTGTTATGTTTTTTTAAGTCATAGGCGCGTTTTAATTATTTACAGAACGCCATCTATTATGATATATTGAAACTAAAATATTCATAAGAAACTTTAAAACTGTATTTTTCCACAAAAGTGCTGAAATTTTTAAAAACGCTGAAACACGTGTTTAATTATTTTCATTTTAGAATGTTTCTACAAAATTTAAAATTAATCGGCTGAGAAATGAAGTCTGAGAAGAACAATCCTTTCTTATTAACTTGTCTAGACTGTAAAAATAATCTATTGTCAAAATTTCATCATCATCGGTCCAGTAGTTTTGGCTCTGGGTTGATGAGTCAGTCAGTCAGTCAGTGAATCACTTTCTCTCTTTATATAATAATAAGTAAAGATAAGGCATATTTCCAGGTCTCACGGCGCGGCGCCGTCATTCTCATTCAGCTGCTAACAGCATTCGTAGAGCTCCACTCTACTGTATCTTTTTCTCAAATCTGCGAAACATAAATACCTGAACTCGTTTTTGAGCGACTAAGCAATGAGACAAATCAGAGCCCTGCGTCCTGCGGCGAGGCGGCGAGGCGGCGAGGCTCCGGTGCGGTGCGCTCGCGCATTAATTGCAGCGCTCGCTATGGACAACTGTGCCGTGGGAACCACCGTGAGACTGCTCCACCACATACCGGAGCCCCGCACTCCGCACGCGACGACGTCATCGCGGCGAGACAACTTTGACACACAACCCTCAACGATGCGAGGAGACCACGAGCCGGGCCGGCACCGAGCGAGCGATGTATCTCGCTCGTCGTCGCCAATGTTATTATGAAAAATGTCATTGCAGATTTTTAACATACGTTTGCAACGGAGCGGCGTGATACTTAGGTATGCACTTATTAATATTGATAGTCATTGAAATGTACCATATGCGTTGTTTATATTAACTCCTGCTAACATTTACATAGCGTTTTTATGATCTAATGCCCAAGTTAGGTAGTCCATAATGAGCAATCACCGCCGCGGTAAATGTTTAGGAATATTTATATATCCATTAAATGTTCATTCCTACGATAATGATAATATGTAATCGATGTCAACATAACTACAGCTAGGTACAGCGGTAGGTTTTGTCATACTAGTTAACCCCCAGCCACAAAACGTAAAGGGTGTTATAACACCCTTAAGTACGTAAGTTAAGTAAGAGGTGTTTGGTGTCTATATGCGTCTGTGTACATAATATATGTGTCTGTCTGTGTCATATGTCTGTAGCTCCTATACTAATGGACCTATTATTTTAATGCTTTATTTTTCTAATTCTCTCTCTTTATTATTCTAATTCTTTTATTTAGAAAAGTGACTTGATCGAGAGTTACAAGCTATGTCTGTTTGATCTGTGTCTGGGTGTATAAGCTTATATAAGTATGTATATCAGTCATCTGGTTACCATAGTACAGGCTTCTAGCCTAGTTTGGGACCAGATGACCGTGTGTGGAAGTTGTCCCATATTATTATTATTATTATTATTATTATACCTACTGTTATTACAATAGGTATATGTCCTAAATTATAAACCAAAGGAGTTTGGGTAAGTTATTTATTCGAAGATTGGCATGATTATTGTTATGAGGGGCCACTTGCAGTTTAATAGTATGCTGAATGTTTCAGTTGTAAGTAAGGATTTCATGTTCTTGTGTATATGGCTTTTGTAATAACATAACATATCAACTAGTACTTATTTATTAAAGTGAACCATCAACCTAATTGAACGTGTTTGTAATCAGAGCACGGGGACCTACTCAAAACTAAAATGTAAAAAAAAGTAGATCTGTTGTTTTATATTTAACGAAACCTTAATTAAAACATTCCTTTTTACTTATATGTATCATCATCATCATCATCATATCAGCCACAGGACGTCCACTGCTGAACATAGGCATCCAGCCCGGTTGTAAGCGGCCTGCATCCGGCGTGCTCCCGCCGTCTTTATCAGATCGTCTGTTTACCTTGTGGGTGGACGTCCTACGCTGCCCTTGGCGATCCGTGGTCTCCATTCGTTTTAAAAGTGTAGTTTTAACAAAAACCTAAAAACTTAGTAAAGTTAATGTATGTTTTAATTGATTCAATTTTTCACATATTTCGATTCCGATGTACTTTAGACAAAAATGTTAAAAAAATGTTTTATTTATATTGTATGAGATGCGTCCACGCGAATCCCTTAGAGAATTATGTAAAGAAATAAACATACTGACCCTACCATCCTTATACATTTATGAGAACATCATGTATGTTCGTAAAACTTTACATAAATTAAAATTAAATAGTGACCTTTATAATTTTAATACTTGTAATATTATACATACTATACTGTAAATATTACCTTATTTTCTTGAACACTTTTATGTTTTTTATCTGAATTATCCTTTGCTGATGTAACATTTGATGTATTTTGGTATTTTAGTCATTATTTCGCTTGAAAATCGTCCGCTAAAAAATTGTAAGCATGTCGTCTTAGTTTTCTCTTCATAATTCTATCGATTTTAGCTGAAATAACTGAAAATTTGGTTTGTTTACATTATTATTTTTTGCAATTTTGACTGACATGTTTATAATTGACACATTCAAATTGTCTAATGTCTTTAAATCTTAGTTATATTTTTTAAATTTTGTGAGGTTGAATACCTTTCTCAAAGGTTTCAACTATTTTTACTTGATGTCTGTAGAGGTTACATACCTTGTTAAAAAGTTTTAATTATTTTTTACTGGCTGCATGTACTTTTCTTAAAACTAAATTCAAAATTTGGGGTTTCGAAATTTAACTGGGAAAATTTGGATAAAAAGCGAGGTCCTGGATACTTTTGGTCATTCTCCTTCTGATTCTCCTTCTGATTCTCATTCGGATTCTTATTCTGATTCTTATTCTGATTATTATTCTTAATCGTAGTCAGGCTCAATCGGAAACTATTCTCGGTCCGGTCTAAACCTCCTACAACTTGTTCTATTCAACACTTGGTCGACAACTTGGACAATTTGGGATATAAATAAAATAAAAGAAGGCCAGGAAACGCTGTCCCTTGAGGCCTCCAGAGGGCTACCTGCGGAGAAGATAGAATTGTGCCCTCCCCTTGAATCATCAAGAGCTTAACAAATAGAGGAACTCAGGTACGCCGACTCTCCCTATTATTCCGGCGTACCGAGGGGGAGGTGCACAATACCTGTTCGTGGTATTTCGTCAGGCTGGGGACCTCACCGACCTGAGGTCACATCTGCGGTCGGCGGAGCCCGGGCGGCGTCCTACGGTCTTCAAAGAACCCTCTGCAACAGCTGCCGACCTCACACCTCCTCCCTCAATAGTTTTTTTTAGTCTCTTTATTTTTAATCTAATGTTTTAATCTAATGTTTTAATCTAAAGTAAATAAATTTTTAATTTTAATTCTATTTTGTTTATCATAATACCTAGGTAGTTCTTAAACTAAGTAGGACTTAGGTAGGTACCTACATTGGTACGTTACCAATACCGTAACGTTACATACTAGGAATAAAGACAAAATAGCTGTACCTAGCTTTAAATTATCTAAATCAAATAAAAAATCATTTTTAGGAAATACTTAGTGTACGTTTCTATAATAAAATCCCAAAAGAGATAACGGGGCTCTCAGAGGGTAAATTCAAAACCTATATCAAATCTACTTTACTAAAGAAGGCTTACTACAAAGTTGTTCAGTACAAAGAGGACAAAGATGCTTGGGAACTTCCGCATAGCCACCACGCGGCAACGATACAAAAAAACGAATGTAACCAAACCAAATATTGTAAAACAATCAGTTTAAAAAATTAAGCCCTACAAGTTTCTAGTAGAGGTATCTTTCCGAACGCACGGTAGAATCAGTACTGTTTATCTTCATTGACGTACAAAAGTGTCAGATTGTGACCTATTTGAATAAATCTTTTTAACTTTGTCTTTGACTTTGTATACTATCTACTGCATCAATATAATCGTTGGCAGTAAACTTAAGAAATCGAGCCACTTTTACCCAAACCCTTTAAATTAAAAAATATTATTATGTACTTTCCAATGAATAGATAATTCTCCAGCAGGACAGTAGGTACAGGCAAGGTCCTGTTTTACAACAATGTTTAAAGCATCGTTATGTAAATGAAATGACGAACCAATCAGTAATCAGGAGCAATTAGCTGTGAGTTTCTACAGGAAAACCAGTCAAGGTAATATTGGACCTACACTTAATGCCTAGGTAACTAGATAGGTATCTAATGTAATTAACTCACTAGATCATTCCCGCTACATACTTCATTTTAAAAATTACATTTATTAAATTATTTTTTATTTACATTATATAAAACCATATCGCTATTTTGTCATTAGGTAAGTATAATTACTCCAACTTTCGATAGTACGAGACGATATTAGGAGCAATCATGTGAGGAAGGGGTCAACGGCGTCCTCTGTGTAATAACCATCAAACGGCGCTCGCCAACCCGCCTGCCGAGCGTCGCGAGTGTTGGCAAACACCCCTGTTATAGGGGAGGTCTACGTCCAGCAGTGGACTTCTAACGGCGGTGATGGTGATGATTTATGTGAATATAAGAGAGAAAGAAAGAATTTCTTCGAAGAAATTTCGATGAAAGAAAGTAGAATTCCAGAAATTGAAAGGGTGGGTAATGGTAAGGGCTGCTGGGTGTTGATGAGTGTATCACCCACACTTTTAATGTAAAAGTGGTTGTATTCGGTGCGCTGTTTGGTATTTTTTATTGTAATAATATTGTCATTATGTTCGGAGAGTCCTCTCTCCATTCGCTCATACTTGAATGATATTATTATTATTATTATAATGATTGACAGCATCAAGGCAACGATGAATACTGAGTATAGTTCATGATCAGTTTCCTGATAGATGCAAACGAGATACAATTATATCACTAAAATCACAATAAACTTGGTTAATGGCCGGTATTTTTCGTATCGTGATGAATAATCATTATTATTTTAATTATTAAGATAAATGAATGTCGTAAATATTATTTATTATCTAAATAATAAACATGAGGAATATGGCGCGCGTGTTTGCTCGCGCATAAGTTTTCTCCGTGAGTGACTGTTGAAGACATTCTCTCTAGCTCTCGTGAGGGCGTTACGTTACTACGTTTGCATCGGAATCGGAAATTAATAAGTATTTGTTTATTTCTTATATAAAATTGTATAAAAATCATAAAAAAAAACATTATGTCTGAGTAAATAAAATAAATATAAAAATAATAATTAAAACCTCTCACCTCAAAGAAAAGATGTCGAAGAAGTGTTGCGTAGTGTGTAGAGAACTATGAGATATTTTGCACTAATACCAAATGTCCTCATTGAAAAAGTATAATACTCGTATGATGAATGGCATAAAATTGGTTCAAGTATCATGCTAATCATACCTTCACACATACTCGTAAGTAATATAATACTCTATCCATGTCGGGATTTCAATTTTATTATAAAGTAATTTTTACTAAGTTATAATCAACTCATCCATGGTTGCAATAATACCGCGAAGGATGAAGCTGCAAAACATAACAGACGAATGAAACAATGTATGATGTACGCGGTAGTAGGTAGGTTCAGATGAAGTTCAGGGAGCGGGCGCGGGAGCGTGCTTCTAATGCAGACACATAGTGAACGAGTAGGAGGTGTATCGGTGGCGCCTAGCTTCCCGGTACTGATAGGATTCTAGCACAAAAACACCATCCATACGCATTCAGACGTACATATATTCATGCGACAGCTCGGACAGAAATGTCGCAACTATTCTACTAGCCACTCACTATACATCGTTACAGTACATGCTATGAGTATTCAAGCGAAATATTTTATTTTGTTTTCTCAATCATAGCATTATATTATGTAAAAATAACGGCAAGATTTATTTAGTACGTAGCTGGTGTAGAGTTCGTAGCATCCGTAGTGAGCGTAGCAACAGTAGCGAGCGTAGCAGCCGTAGCTTTTATAGTATGCTACATACTACGCGCAGCGTTGTACTTTTCATATTATATACAAATAAATTATGAATGAACACTGGCCAGTGTATTCCAAATTAGCGTACACCCCGCGGTTTCGCCCGCTAATAATATTTATAAAATAAAGCATCTTACTCGCTACTATTTTTTTCTTACCTAAGTTAGTTCGACCAGGGAACAAATCGTTATTTTGAGTATATATACATCCATTACAAACAAAAATCTAAAACACCAAACCTTCTCTATTTATTTATTTATTATATTATAGATCGAACGATGCGACGTTAGTTAACTGACTGGGTGTATATAACGTAAGGAGAGTGATATAAAAACAGTTGTCAGCCTGTCGCAGCATGTACCTAGAAGCATAACCGGCGCCTAAACAGCTCGTTTGTATTTACATTATGCGCTCTCTGTCCACTCCAATTATTGTAAGTACCGCATTTCATGTGGTTTATTTGGTATGCGGTATAGGATATTATGCTAGTTTTCATATTAACACCTAATTAAATTAAGAAAAGGCTCAGGAATAGGTTATCAAGTAGCATGATAAGTATTATGAACAAGGGCTATGCCCAATAGTGGGATGTAGTGGGCTGTAGACGATGATGATGAAGTTGTTATAATATTTATTATAACACAATTACATAGGCCAAAAATATAAAATGTGGGACGTAAGCAGATTTTTGTATTTGTGACGAAATTCAGCGGTACGAATACCTATGGAATAAATCATAAAAAACAAACACCAAGAAATTAGAATTTATAGGTTTTGCTAGTAGAACGTGTTACATACAGAAAGCTATTATAGGTGAGGTAGTGCTTAGTGGATCCACTCGTCTGAACCTTATCCAAAATAAATAATTTCGATGTTGCAAAATTTCGAAATATGGAAGACCAAAATTTTTTATGTGAATTTCGCAATTCTTTCTTTTGCAAGTTGTTAAGGTTGACGGGTGGATGGCCACCCTTAAGTATTCATCATCATCTCAGCTGAAGGTCGTCCACTACTGAACATAGGCCTCCCCCATAGATTTCCATCCAGTCCGGCTGTAAGCGGCCTGCATCCAGCGTGTTCCTGCCGTCTTTATCAGATATTCTGTCCACCTTGCGGCAGGACGAGACATCCAGCCACTGTAGTAATACTTAAAGGGAGGAACCTACCTTTGAGTATTACTACAGCTTTTTGTAAAACGTTTTATATTTTGAAAACATAGGTGTCCAATATAAAAAAAAAAATAAAAAAAAAATAAAAAAAAAATTAGGTAATGTATATACATAATACTCGTAATATGCAAATTTATAATACGCATTGAAATCCGTTGAAAATTGTTTAACTCTATATAATAATTCATGTTAGTGCAGCAGAGAGAAATGTTCTCATGATGAAACCATTCGAAGCGTACGGTGAGGTATCTAAAAAATCCGGGATGTTTTCGTCCTAAACAATGTCAGCTGGCGCCACTCAATGGTTGATAAATGCCATTGATGATGTGTAGAGCATCAGTCGCGGTCCTCTCCTTACAGAGCAGCGGTCGGCGGCGGCGGCGCGAGCGCATCTCACACGCTGGGGGCTGGCCGCTGGGAACCGCGGCAATTACTCCTGGCTCATGTAGACGCCGCGTTTTTCTCTGCACTATGAAAATTAATGAGCGAAGGTCAGCGCTCCCTCGCAACATACGTGCAGCTTCCTGCTGGAGGAGATCTGCTTCTGATATCTAATGACACACACATCTAGATACTGTCAGAATCTATTATATTATGCGACACGACGTGATACCATCTGTTATGATCATAAATTTGCGATCGTCGCCACAGACCAGTCCGCTTTATAATTGATTTATGCACTTTTTCTGTTTCATATTTATTTTAGCTGTTTGTCTAAATTCAGTATATTATAGTGTTTCACGAAGCTAAAAACGTTCTTTACACGACCTGTCCTGTTGTAATATAAGATTCCAAATCACAAAGAGTTTTAAGCAACATGCCCGTCGGGTTGACTATTAACACACTTACTGCCTAATAATTATACCGCTAATCAGATAAACAAATACCTCACACGCTTCCAACTACTCCACATAACTACGACCAAAAAATGTGTATGGTCTCGACCCTCGACACCCGTTAATATTATTTTAATAGCTCAGACCATCACACTTCCTACACTGAATTATACACGGAGAGGATAAACATTAAAGTTGTATCAGAAATCAAATGGAGTAATGAAGGTGTTTTCGAATTTAACTATTATGTTTATGTTGTGGGCGATAATTGTTATAAACGAGCGCAGGCGCAGTGATCGGCGGTCGCGCCGCGGGCGAGGTGCGGTCGAGGTGTGGTCGAGCTGCGGTCGAGGTGAGGGCACAGGTGCGGGTCAGATGCGGGACAAAAACGAACGCTTAGAGCGCGGTCAAACTTCCGAATCCATGGACACTATTGTGGAAATTGTATATACAATTGGATCCCGAAGAGCATTTATTAAATTTTTACCCGCGATTATAATTCAGAGATGCCTAGCTAGATGAAAATAGGCATTTGATAAAAACCTTATACTCGTATCAGAAATATATGAAGGAAGAAATGAAGATTACTGTCCCTTTTCTTATTCCTTGCCTACCTGATAATTAAAACTACGCGTAATTCAGCTTTTAGGTCCTCGGCTTAGCTAGGCATCGATGACTGGATGTCGGCACTTAGATTTTGTATATATGATTACTTAAAATCGTTGCATAATAATATGACTTATCACAGACGTGTACGTGGGTAAGGTAATGTAGCGGCAGTGTGACCGATGTCCGCTCGATGATGGATGAAGGAGGCGCGTGACGCCGGGGGATACTGTATGAGAGGGGTGGTGACATGCGTGACTCGACAACACGTGACCTGGCCACCTACGAACATTGTCACATTATATAATTAGGATCTACTTTCGAGATAACTTTCATGGTCACTCTCAGCTAGAGTAACCATTATTACAAAAGACGTATTTCTAACTATTACGTAAATGCGTTATATTATTTCAGTAATAGTTTAGCTAAAACACAGGTGCATGTAACAAACAGTTCTAATCTTTCTTTCTTCTTTCTTTCTTTCAGACTAGTTTCGAAACCCTTCTCACGAGATAAAATGCTATGTTATAAAAATTAGATAGTCTGCATAACATTGGATCACGACAAAGTCGACATCTAACTATTGCATATATATTTTATCTTAGTTTCAAGGTGAGGGTTGTAAAAAAATGTGTAATTTTTGTCGCTTAATCTCGACGGCCATAAGACTAAAGCAAGGGCTCCGGCTCTCGGACGCAGACAGGATAATATTTAAATGCGCGGCGGACGCTTTGATGGACATTCCGTCCTCTCTGACATTCTGTACCACGGAGGATACATATTATTTAATGTTTTTTGACTCTCCTAATAGATGATGAACTTTAAAGAAGGCTCATAATAAAGTCAACAAACGAGTAAAGAACAAAATTAAAAAAAAGATTAATTAAGATTAAAAAAAAAGAAATCATATACAGAATGTACCTACCTATTTGCAAAGACAAAGATGACACCTTCCAAACAGACGGATGTAACCAAACCAAATAATGTTAAATTATCAGTACTTAGTGGACAATAGCTTTATTGACTTGTAAGTGTCTTCTTAGAATCAATAAGATTACTAATGCATTAAAATAATAACGACTTGAAAAATACCTCTTAGTTATTATAATATAGTTATAATATATTGTGTAGTATATATTGTATAGTTATTATAGTCATAGCTATTGATTGATCTGATAGTGATAATAACGAGCTCTCTAGTTTCACCTAAGTACCTATTATCTTATAACAACCAATTATTAATGATATTTGATGTGGCTATATCTCAAAATCCTATACTTATCAATATATAAATGATGTATTCAATGATTGAAATACCTTTGTAAAGATTGGGATTGAACAGAGCGAGAGTCCGATCTCGTCGTAGCATCTCAAGCAAGGGTGCTCCTAACAAGGCCAGATATTTTGAATAGTGTAGTTTTTGTCGCGACAATCGGCAAGACTCACCGACACCACCGTGCCACTCACAAATGTTAGGTTTTTGCATAACATTTTAAGTTAGTCAGAGCTGTGGGAACGTTTGGAGGAACACGATGTGTTGCACTCACAAAATAAATAAGGTATTTCAATTAAAATTAAAAGAAACAAAGCTCCGATTAATTATGTATTTAAAAGCGTTCAAAACTTATTATGAAAAAGAATTGACTTTTATAAATATTCATCGAGCTCGGAGTTGACAATAATTATAAAAGTTGAAGGTCCCATTTACATCGCAATTAGATAAGCATCGAACGGCGAGCGCCCTCAACAGGTGATCTTGATCGTGCTCGTTTCTTCATAGCGCGATTTAATTTCCCATACGTGATTTGGCCGACACCATGCTCGTCGCTACCGGGCATCGGCTCTCACTTTAGATCGTAAGAAAACAATCAGATCCGAGCGCAATCTCTCCAATCGAGATGACAATCATGAAGTGTAAGGAATGTTCAGATTATGGTCCCTCGACGGTCCTCATGTGCATGTGTTAAGGAGTTATGGTCCATAAAGAGATGCAGAGCGATGTAAATGATGTCGAATAATGTCGGTTGTGAGTGCGGTCCGGATGCGGTCCGGGTGCTGTACGGTGCGGTGCGCGGTGTGAGCGGCTCCCACGCCGCTTGCACGCTCACCATACTTACGCAAAAACTAAACTCTCGGACACAGTCAGTGCAGTCGACTAACTGGCCCTCATCACCACTCATTCCTATTGTTTATTATTTCTCTCCCCTCAAGCTCTGAACATTTCCTACTACTAGGCATGGTATTATAAGAGCCCGCTCTATGCACGTAGGTAGTAGGTAGTAGGATTAGGTAATAGGTACCCAAAACTACTGATCATAAAAAAATATAAAACCTTAACATAGGCAGCAATTTCCTAGGTTTAGATCTTAAGTGTTATTTATTTAACTAATTAATTAATACGCGACCAAATTCTTTAAAAGTTGTTTAATTTAATAATTAAAATCTTCATCTCTCGGTAAGACTTTTTAATACATAGGTACAGGTGTTCATTAAATATTGAACTAAGTTCTAGAACCACATCATCGTATCAGTCGTAGGAAGTCCACTGCTGAACATTTTGGTCTCGCCCATAAGTGGGGGGTGGGCCATGTCCTCTACTATATTATAGTTTTCGGTTATAAATTATATTTTCAAAAAGAGCTATTAGCAACCAATACCTAATAAAACATTCTCTTGGCACCATAAGTAAGTAGTGTAAGTTGACCTCCTGACTCGTGCGTCGCCGTCGATGGTGCATGGTCCGACGTCCGCAGTAATGTAGGATCCCTCCTACATTACTGCGGACGTCGGATTCTCGGAACATTCACGCGATCTGCCGTATGCATACTGATGCTGCGTAATTGTCCGTAACAAAAACTAAACGCATTATAATCGAGGAAATGCCACCTCGCCTCGCCCCGACCTCGCTCCGGCCCGGAGCCGTTCCGCTCCCGCCCCGGCTCCGGCGCACCTCCGTGCCTCCGTGAGCTCGCGCCGATTGCAGATCGAACAGATAAATATCATTATTATAACAGGCTTTTTCACCGGCAATTCTCCTCCCTCGTGTTCGCCATGATTCGGCGACTCGAGCAATAAACCGATCGTTTCTTCGACATTGTTGTGCGGAGTTAGTGAATCTTATAACTTAAATGATTATAATATAGCACGCAAGTTTGACCACTCCTTAATATTCATAACGTTCTATTCGTCATGTCACTTGATAAAGGTATCGATAAAACGTTTATGTTTGGAATACTTATCTCTCGAGTTAACTATATCGGTATATACTCGTACTAATCCATTATAACTGCACAAAGAGTCATTGTGCACTTATCTATCAAGGCGCGCCTCTGATCACATGTTACTCAAATATTTGGGCGGTTTTATACATTTTGAAGTATCATATTATTTTAGAAATTCCGAGCAAATATCAGAGCAGCGTATTAGTAAGTAGCAGTGCAGTCGTACGCCAGAGCGATAGATAACAGCGTCGTGCTCCGCGAGCTCGTATCTGCGGTACGATATATCTCGCGTTATGTGCTGCCAGACTTCGAGCGGCGAGCAATGAGCAGCTCTGACCCACAGCCGCCGGCGAGGATGCCGCCACTCACCACCTCGTCTCGGCGCCCGGCTGCCCTCGCGTCTGTGCAGGTACTCACTACTATAGCAGCAAGTGTGTAACCAATAATCCTAACTTATTGTTTTCTGATAATTGTAAAATTATTAAATAATGTAAAATCGATCTATCGAACCCGGGGCCTGTGGCACGGAAAGCAGAGTTACTACCATCTGAGTCAACGAGGCTGTCAGAGTACCATAATAAGTACACTGTAGGTACACCCACACTTGGACAGTTAATGTTCAGTGAGTCCAATGTGATAGAAGCGAGATACACATACATTAGTTATATATGGATACAGGTATCATACGATTGAACATTATAATATGCTAACCTGAATAAATCAAAAGCAAACAAAATGCAACCGCGCGTTTGTTTCGTGGTAAACATGCTGGGAATTAACCGACTTATTATATTGAATTTACGTACGTAATGTTATCGTAATCGGTGCAGAAATTATGTGGAACCGGGCGTCTAGTGGCGCGGCACCGGCCCGGCACCGGCCCGGCACCGGCCCGGCCAGTGTGCGGCTGCTAGGGCCGAGGGCCGAGGGCCGATGTGGAGCATTGCTCACATAATTATAAGTACTCTTGTTGTATTTTTTGTAGTTACTGCGGGCGTGGGGTCGTGCGCCTCAATAAATAAATTTAACTAGATTATCTGCGCGGTGGCAGCCGCGCCTGCGCTCTAACTCAATACCTGTCCGTATAGAGCTAAATAAATAGAGGAAAATTTATCAAATACGTAATATTTTGTTCCTCGCTGTTTACGACCCATGAAAGTTTATTTTATGGATTGCTAGAGTAGGGATAAGTTTTAATAAATTCAAGCCACTAATTTTATCTATAGGAACTTAATGAATGAATGTTTCATATACAGAAGAGATGTATAAGAAGGTACCATAAATGCTTAAATTTTTTGAGGATTTTATGGTTTATAATATCCCAACCAGCTGCGGAATCATCTTTCAGCCCGATAATAATTTGAGTAGTTTCATGATCGTCGGTATTTAGAAAAGCAAAGGTTTTTAAACTAGAGAACTTGGTTTTAGCGAAATTACTGGGCATGATGAGATTCAACAACTCATATCTCAGGGTGACAGGCGCAGTGCAGTGCCGCGCAGAATTTTGAATTTTAAAACACTGGGTGGCACTGTGTCTGATATGGGCATCAGGCAACTGTTTTGATCGTCTTGTCACTCATTATCATAAAAAAAAATTCTATGGGAAGCGTGCCGGGCTGGATGCTGGATATTAGTGTCCTTTGTAATAGGTTCCGCCAATTTTTTCCCAACATTTACGAAGTAAAAAAAAAAAGTATTTATGTAAGTAACAAAACTATTTCCGATTTGATGAGTAAGCAATTACAGTCTTGCAATTTTGGCTCTTCGACTACAGATTTTATCGATTCCTTAGAAAATACTATCACACCATAGAATCACACCATCATTTTAATTGTGGCTTAATGCACTACAGAAAATGTTGTACCCCGAGAACACTGGAAGAGTACTCTGACGGTGCGACATCCAGCACTCGGTTAGTACTATTATATTTTTTTGATGAGATAGTGTGAATCTCCCAACTGCTCAGAATGTGGCGTCATGGAAGATGTCACACATGTTTTGGCTGACTGTGTACGAAACGAAGCGCAGAGAAGAGAGTTTATATTGGGAAATTGTTTAAATGTATTGAATGTCGGTCTATATAATGGTATTCTGGCTGCTCCAACTTCTGCGGAGGCCAAAAAATTATATAGGATTGTAAAATTGGGTTTTAAGCGTAGGCTTTAGTCTTTAGTTAAAACTATGACATGACCCAAAGGTCATGCTCCTATGAGGGTGGCATAATCATTTGATTGAAACCCTCTATAAAAATAAAGATTAAAAAAATAAATAAATAAATAAATCGTCCTTGGCATCTGAGCTGATTATAACACCTCATATTAATATCTAAAAAATTGTCAGCGGAGATTATATCCATCTATTTTGGTTTAGTTACAATATTCGAAGTAGTCATTATTTTTCATGCGCTGTGAAAACTATCGGTGGTAGAATAAAGTTATGTACTAGGGGTTTGTAATACTTATCAATATCTACCAAAATAGTCTGCGTATAGTGTATCCATCTATTAAGGTTTTGACTGTTACATAAATAGTCATTAAATTGCATGTGCTGCGTAAACCATATAAAATACAATGTATTACAGATTTACTCCTGCTCCTGCTAAAACGTTACCTGTACCTATGTTTTCTGCTAGCCGTGCGAAGCCGGGCCACTAGTATTTTATATAGAAAGTAAATTAAAGCCCCATTTAAATATCCGTCAGAAGTTTCGATCCGTCGCGTCAAAAGCGAACATCGTCACAAAAAGGCACGCATCCGCAGCGTTTTCCCGAGTATATCTCACACTCGACTCGGACGCAAATAACCACAATTATCGCAATTAATGCACTGTCAGTGGGGGAAAAGTAAAAGGGAGCCGCGACTGCAATGTTCTTAATAGCACGACGCATCGGGTAAGAGCTTCAATTTTGTTTCAATTCATGTTCCACGCATTTTCTCAAATACACTTACCACCGGGAAATAAATAAATCGACAATAACAATTAAAAATCTATTATTTTTAAGTACATGCTCGTATAATAAACAAGTAGGTCGCCTCAAACTAAGACGTCGCAAACATACTAGGTAATACATGTCTTACGACTGTCTCTTATTGTGGAACAATTCCGCAATTTAAAGATAAACAGCGCCATCTAGCATAGAATCGTTTCGTGATTCGTGACACTTTTACCCTCTATAACTTCACAACCTTTTGACTGATTATGTAAAAATTTAAATTTTAAATTCTTTATTACCTACTATAACTACATAATTAATTTAATAGAAATCGAATCATCTTTAAAAGATATTGAGTACTCGAAACTTCAATTACTCTGGAACCCCCTGACCTAATTGGCTTATGTTCAAATTTGAAAATTCTATAATTATTATCACCTAAATGTAAAGTTTCATCGAGATCATTCAACGGCTCTCATGTTATCGTCGGACAAACATACATACATACATACAAGCAGTGGCTAAGTTATTTATGCCGGTCATAAACTACGTTTTTTTATAAATGTTGAAATAGCGGATTTAATATCGTCATAAGTATAAAGACCTCGTTACAACTATAATATATTTGAAACCCATGCCCTATGCCAATTTGCCCCATGATCATACCAGATTATTGTATTATTTTAATCTACATGCCTGCAAAGTTTCATCAAAATTGGATCAACAGTTCCCAATTTATCTTCGATCAAAATTATATAACAGATTTCAAGTGCCTATTTTTCTCATTTCTCCACTCGTAGACCTCGCTTCGCTTGGTTATAAAGATTGAATAAATCCAATCCCAGATGAACAATGCTATGTTAGAAGTGTGTGCCGATCGCCACGGCGCACGCCGCCGTCAATTTATAACACGTCACCGCCGCCGTATTCTCTAACGGTGCAAAATTGTCTCCAAAAAAAAAATTATAATTTTTTTTTTGTTTCATGTTCGAGATGATGATGTCAAGAAATGTGGAATGAAAAGCCAATTGAGCCTGTTTGTACTCCGATGACTTGCTTTTAGCTACCTCACAACGATTGTCCGCAACGGATGCTAACACAAGCTGATGATCCCGTACGAGTAGAACGCAAGAAATATTTTGGACGATGTGCTCCCGAGAATTAGATAGAAATGTACACTTCGATATTGGCAAGAAAGGATAAACAGCTATGGGTTGTTTATCTGCGCCAGGTCCATATCGTGTATTCCTGCGACCAGTACTGCCGAGATCGAGACTAACTCAGTCCATAAAATAATCATTTTTACCCACGATAATTACAAAGCTAGGTAAACAAAATCGGTATTTAAATTACAAACATTGCATAACGCTACTTAGGTATAATAAGTGTAATTAATGTGTATAAAATGTGCCTCTAATAAAAGAAATTCAATTGAATTTTTTATTTGAATTGTGGTCGAGTCCAACTAAATTATATCATTTATAGCTGTATCTTTTATAACAATATGCCCACAGCATGGCATGGAATAACGTGATCACCTAAATCAAAAAGAACATAACGATAATGACCTAAAATATGCAGTTTTGGATTTAATATACACGATTAGGTCCATCTTTGTATCGGACAGGGGACAGCGGAAAGGTCTGGGATCAACTTCAGAGTCCATTATGCAAATAGCAATATCAGAGGAGGCTTTATCTTCATAAATCGGAACTGCTCCTTGATGACGAAGACACCGCATACCAACATCATATTGGATCCGCTCGTCGATAATTACTTATGATATTAGCCGTGATTTGCATCACGGGTTAATCTTTTTAAACTGTTCACCAAATTGATAATCAAAATAAAAATCTAGTTACCTACTAAGAAATATTATAATAAGGATACGTTATCCTCAAATAAATTATTGGATAGGATAACCTGTTTCTTGTAGAAACCAATATAATGGACTGCTTTTCCTAGATTTGCAGAAAAAAATCATGAAAGCACAGGCAGCTGCCTAGTGAGTAGGTGTGTTTTAGGTTACCTACTGATATTATCTGATTAAATAAACATAGCAAACACTTCTATATTTGATAATAAATATGACTTATAACGGTAAAGACAAGTAAAATGTTAATATACGTAAAGAATGTTGCTGTAGTAATATAATATACCTATGTATAGATACTAAAGGTGAACTTTTACATATTTAATGAGTGCTCACGAGTACAGTTAATTGTCCTGGTTACTGCTGGACATTCTAATAAAAACTATAACAATACAATCATGAATATATATTCATTCGCTGACGAATAAAGACATAAATCATCGTCTGCTAGGTAAAGGCACGACTTCATTTGAAATAGCCTCTAATGATAATGTTGCGCGAGCGCGCGCTGACTAGAACATTGTTATAATCGACACTCGATATGATATCATCGGAATGATCAAGTTTTAGATTATTCATAATGATGAGCCGGTCATTGACCCCAGTCTGCACACTTTACCATTATTGAAGATAGTTGCTCTGGCTTTGAATATGCTATGGTTATTTTTTTATAGATTTTAGTATCTACTTTTTTATATGATCAAGAAACAATACATAACGGTAGAGTAACACACCATTACCCGATCCTACTAATATTATAAATGCGAGAGTTTGTGAGGATGGATGGATGTTTGTTACCGCGGAGCACAGCTTGTATTATTTTATAATAGTAGCCACTTTTTTCAGTTGATTTGATATAATTTCTGCTCGTTCATCATCATCTCAGCCATAGGACGTCCACTGCTGAACATAAACCGCCCCCTTAGATTTCCATCTAGTCCGGTTGTAAGCGGCCTGCATCCAGCGTGCTCCTGCCATATTTATCAGATCGTCCGTCCACGTTGTGGGTGGACGTCCTACGCTGCGCTTGCCGGTCCGTGGTCTCCATTCGAAAACTTAACGGCCCCATCGGCCATCAGTTCTACGTGCTATGTGCCGCCCATTGACACTTCAACTCGATAATCTGCTCATTATAGTTACATAAAAATAGAGAGTAGTGCAAAGTAAATATTGTCGTGTAAATCTTGGTACATAGATCACACATTTCTGCCGATATGACATTATTTAATATCTTTATGGATCTGAAAGCATTGTAATAAGCACCATGAATGAGCCGGAACCCTGTACCATGATACCAGCAGATACAATGTCGGGATTATTTCACGACGCGGCGCTCGTTTTATCGAGTTTTTATTAGCTGTAGGCACCAATCACCGAAAATAGGGTTATTCTGGATTAATGAAAGTTGACAGCAACGGGGCTATGCCACTCCACTCCACGAAATCGAGGAAATCGCTCCACCAGCTTTTATTATTAATTTCATACATTTGTGCCACTTAGCTCCTTGAGAAAATTAAGTACGTCAGCAAATAAAGTTTTAGTAAAATCTATTAATATAAAATTAATTGTGTAATGTAAAACGAATTGTCAAGGCATACCTAGCTTAGATACTTGAACAAAACCCTGCCGCCTTCTAAAATAACATACAGCGCCATCTAGTTGCAACTACAGCTAACGTTGGTTAAAAAAATGTGATTACATTAATAGTGATCACAATTTTACGGTTTTGGGATTTTTTCTATAAATAAAACCATTTTATAAAAACCTATAAGTTAAATAAAATCCAAAAAGTGATCAACATCCTAAGATTCGACCCAGCTTGTCAATAATGCCTCGCTTACCTGCTCCACGATTGAGTTAAGGACAAAATTTTCATACTCATTTAATACGCGCAAGGTATGGAAAAATACAGTAAAATGGCCATAACTTTCGATTGCGTTCACTTAGAACTATGATTTTTTTTACAGTAACAAGGGAGCGCTGACCTGAGTATTTGATATCAAGAGTATTGATTTTTCACAATTTCCTTTTTTATTATCATAGAATGTAATCCTGCAATTGATTTTTTAAGCAGTGCCTAACCGATAGCTAAAATATTTCATACTTTATATAAGTCTGGTGACAAGACAAAGCAATATTATGATTGCATCGAGCAGATCTCATCATGAAGCCCATGACGTGGTGAAAGCAAATGATGAAATCGCTGAAAATACCTATATTGGGCTAGTATGTACCTATATGTGGCATAACCCAAATAGCGAAATTACACATAATGTGAAAGTCGTAACATTGCCATTTCAAACAAATAAATCATGAATATTGTAGATATATTTTGTAAAAAAAATAATTATTCTTTAGAGTAGAAAAATTATTTTGAAACACCGTATATAATTTGATTTCGATATATAAATGTCAATTGAAGTTCCCCCTGGTCGCACCGTTGATCCTTGGTGGAGGCAATCGGTGTGTGATTATTATTGTGTATAGTTTGAGATAATGCCAGAGCGTGCAATTATTTCCATCCGAGGCCGGCGGTTGCTCTCCTCTCCTCGCGCCGCGCCGCGCCGGTGGGGCGGATGAGTCGAGGCGGGTGATTTGCGTACGCGCATATTGACCGCGTGCCTTACGACATATCATCACAGAACATGTTTCACAGAAGGCTCACATCAATATAGATATTATTCTCGCAGAAGGTCAATATTAAAAATAGGACTCAAGAAACAAGCTTTTTGTAATAGTTAGGTATAATAATTAAAATTATGCAATGGATACAGGCCGCTTACAACCGGACTGAATGGAAATCCAAGGGGGAGGCCTATGTTCAGCAGTGGACGTCCTATGGCTGATATGATGATGACGATGATGATGAAACTTATGCAGTAACAAAGTACTAATGCACTGTACACAATAGAATGACATAGAACACAAAATTATGCTTCAGGTTACATGTTCTATGCCATCAATATGCGTACATGGTGCTTAAAATAGGGTCCGTCCCATTTATTACAAATTGTCTTTAGGATGGTGTTGTTTACGTGGTGGTGATGGTGTTTAAGTTTATTACGAAAATAAACTCTAGACAGTCAGGATTGTTTAACTAACATATGTACTTTTTATAGAGTTTGAACATTGTATATAAAATACAGACTTATCGATATGAAATACCGATTATATAATTTCGTTATTTAGGTGATTTGTCTACACTCCCTCTGCGGTCCATATTCTGTGCGAGGCCCGGGTCGATAATAACACCTCACCGGGTATCTCATGCCGAAACATTGCGGTGTCCCCTAAATTATTCCTCCACTAATAACATGCAACCATCCTTGAGTCCGCCAACAAAGTGCATGTCATTATTTTTATATTAATATCTATACTTATTAGAGATTCGAGGAAAATTTCCGTGTGTAAAGGCGACTTAGTGTAGCTATGAACTTAATAAAATGATGACAGGACCGACAAATGAACTGTTAGAATCAAAGCCCAAAACACTATCTTATATAACTTGAGTGGAAGTGGATGATGTACTAGAACAAATACTAGCGTTGGCGTGTGACGGTTTGTGTGTCGGACAGCATAGCAGAGCCACGGACACCAGGAACCAGTGCTCCTTTATTAGAGATGCAATCCATTTGTTATAGGTAATAGTTGTAGTAGTTAATAAGGCGGCAGCTGGTGCCGGCGGAGTGCGGAGCGTTCCTCTCGGTCCGTCATTATGTAATCACGGAGCGGCCGCGGCGGGTCGCAGACAAACTATTAAAATGAACGAGCGCCCGCCGCCCGCGCCCGTGCTCTATGCTTCACTATACATTGCTCTAGAGATGTTCTACAACGGTGCTGAAGCAAAGACGATAAAACTAAAATGATTAATATTATGTATATGTTATGCCTAAGAACTACTGCGATCTGCCAGTGAAAGTGAAAGTCCCATCAAAATCGATCCAGCTGTTTCCGAAATTAGCGCGAAACAAATAGACATACAGACAAAAAAACAATAATTTTGTTATCGTATATAATATACATGTATGCATTTTTTTTATGATAGTGAGTGACAATCAAACCAATTCAAAATTCTGCGCGGCACTGCACTGCGCCTGTCACCCTGAGATATCATTCATTAAAACTAGAAAACGTGTAACAATAGGCGGCATTATCGCTCAGAGCGATCTCTTCCAGGCAACAATGTAGTGACCGGCGCGGCGTTACAAGGCGTAATGTTTCACTCTCCATCCTTACGCCTTGTTACGCTGATCGATAGTCGGTAGTCGGGTACTTATCAATATCTACAAAAAAGTCCACGGACAGTATATCCATTTATTTTAATTTATTTACAATTATTGAAACAGTCACTAATAGCATGAGCAGTCAAAACTATTGGTGATAGAAGTAATGTGCAAGGGGTTTGTAGTAATTACTTATTAATAAAGTTACAACTACAAAACTAATAGTTATCCATCTGTTAAGGTTATGTCACTGTAACAGAAATAGTCATTAATTTGCGTGCGCTGTGTAAACCATTAGGGTTATATCTATAAAAATACAATTTATCACGAATTTACTCCTGTTGAAACGTTCACTATACCAATGCTTTCTGCTATCCGTGCAAAGCCGGGGCGGGCCACTAGTATATTATTATACTCGTACCAATTCTATAATAAATAATTGATTAGTTACAATTCCCGAAAAATAATTATCAGTAATTTATTACAACGCTTTTTTATAATAGTTTTGTGTTTGAGTTGTCAACATAGTGCCTTAAAAAGGACCTGGTCTAGTATTCAATTTGCTCCCCACGGCGCGGCGCGGCGCGGTGCAGTTGGCTCGGCGGCAGCGTACGGCGGCAGCGTGCGGCGGCGGCGTGCGGCGGCAGCGTGCGGCGTGCGGCGGCGTGCGGCGGCGGCGTGCGGCGGCAGCGTGCGGCGTGCGGCGGCGTGCGGCGGCGGCGTGCGGCGGCAGCGTGCGGCGTGCGGCGGCGTGCGGCGGCAGCGTGCGGCGTGCGGCGGCGTGCGGCGGCGGCGTGCGGCGGCAGCGTGCGGCGTGCGGCGGCATGCGGCGGAGGCGGCGGCGGCGAGCGGCACATCACTAGCGGTCCCGACGCGCCGCTGATTGGATTTAGTTTAATGATCATAAAGCACCCGAGCCAGTAAAGTAACCACAGCTCTATGGAAATTGCACCGCGAACCATAAATATGGTGCAATTGTAGTCATCGATGAAGCATTACTTACGTAGACCTCGGACGAGACTCCGGCTTCGAGACCATGTTTAATGAAAATCTACGGAACCGTTTCATAAATTGCCAGTTTTCATCGCTATCAATCACGATATGGTGCAATTTTCTATTATAAAATTATCATTATGGTACACTAGACTGTTTACACGAATACAAACCTTTGAAAATGAAGGCAACGTAGAGATGTAGAATCTTAATATTGTAAATTATTAAGGTCAGTTTTGACTCTACATTTTTGATCGAGAAAACCGACCATGGATATACTCAGTGGAGGCACAGCGGTGGCTCGACGTGTGATTAATATGATTATTTGATTGTTTAATCGCAGCCGCAGGCGCAGCCGCAGGCGCACATTATGCCAACTATTCTCTACCATCCACACGTGCCTATATGCGGGATCCATGCATAATACATTTGAAATAAGTACTTGCTTATAGTTTATTTCAAAAGCTATACTCTATAGGTATATTTCAGTTGTAAAGGTAGTACTTACTTATATAACATCATAGTGCGACGTATATGTAAGTAAACCTTTTTATATGATAGTGAGTGACAAGACGAGCAAATCGGGTGCCTGATGGTAAGCATCATGATTACCCATATCAGACACAGTGCCACCCAGTGTTTTATATTTCAAAATACTGCGCGGCACTACACTGCGCCCGTCACCCTGAGATATTATATTAGTTGTTGAAACTCGTCATGCCCAGTAATTTCGCTGGTGACATTGCTTTTCAGTCCGGAACACAGTAATGTTTGCACATTACTGCTTGGCGGATGAATAACTTAGGGCTAGATTTATTGAATAACTGCAAAAGAGGCCTACCAATACAAGAGATACTCGTATGCACAGTATTCACGAGTTCCATGCAAAAATTAATTGGGACAAGTCGCAAAATGAAAAATATTTATTTTTCTACAACTTGCTTTAAAACTCAAATGGGCCGTAGGCGCAGGCGCAGGCGCAGGCTTGTAGAACGACTGGAGCTCAAGTTGATAATGGAATATTAGCATTGTATGTAGTATGGAGCCATACACCGCTGACTAATAATTATGTTAATTTATTCATTATATTACTATATGATTAATGCGAGTATCTGTGCGTGTCTTAACCTCAATAATCGTTAATAGCAGATAATTAATAATTTAGCAAATGCTCGGTTGAGAAAGTTCCGTTGTCTGATGTAGCGAGTGAGAACTACACATACATACACTCGCATGCCATCTTCATGTTCATATCATGCATCATTCTGTCATAATTTGCATTGATTTACCAAAAAAGTACAGTTTCTTTACTCTATATCTTAAAGATGCAACCGTGCTAGCAAAACGAGAACAAAAATCATGAAATAAGTTGTATGGATGGGGATCTTATACCAGAGCTCAGATTTCTAGTTAAGTTCCATCCAATAATAAATTGTTAAGTACGTTACCTTGGTAAGTATGCTTAGTATAGGATACTGAAAATAACGATACCGCGTTCATAAAACATACAGCGTCATCTAGTTGCTGCACTACTGCAAATATGTAAGTAAATATTTTTTTTTGTTAAATTAACGGTTTTGGTATTTCCTCCTTTACTTATGACGACATGTATACGATCTTGCTTCAACGCGTACACCCCTACTCTAAAGTACCTCAGAGGTATTCAGTACGTTGCTCAAAGTATGGAAATAAACATACATCACCGCGCTCAATAATAATGTCGGACATTGGACAGACATTAGTTTAAATAGTTTTGTAATGATCGAGCTGAAGTCCGATCGCAAGCGGTCCAGTAGTGAGGCGGTGCGGTGGCGGTAGGTGCGGCTATCGCCGGGGAGGTCCAGGAATCGAACCCGGACAAAAACGTCACAATGCCGCTCGACAAGAACGATCCACCGCAGTATCGGCGAATTTGAATTAATCGTCCAACTTTACCGAGAAATTGCGGAAAATTTACCATTTTCGGAACATCTCGCATTCGGAATGCATGGCTGGTCGTTCTTGTTCTCGCTTTAATTGTTTGTGGCATTATACGATATTTGTGAATGAACCAGGTCGGTCGGGGACCGGCCGCTTTTCTTGATTAATAAACTGGCATCGATAACAATCAACCAGAGTTAGTATATACTTAAGTAAAATAATATAATATGATGTTACAGATTTATAATGGAAATCTACTCGAACTCATAGTTTCAATGCAGTTAAGAGAATGGCTCCTTCGACGTTTCGTCACACAACAGGTTTGTAATTCGAGTCAAAGGTCAATAGGTTTACCGTAGGCACTCTGTAAGTTAATCTTAAATGCCTTAACAAAGGCTTTACATACTATTGTCAACATAACTAATAAGTATAATAAATAAGCTATGATTATTAAACAGTTGGTATAATAATATATGTTGATAGAATTGACCTCCATGGACGGCTCAATTGGCCCGCTATAGGCCGCTATAGGGGTCGATGCTAATCGTCCTCTAATGGAATTAAAAACCCATGACATCTATTAACATCGAGATCACGGCGCGGGTGACCGATGACAGACAGACAGATCATTACAATGAGTTAGTTAACTTCACGAGGCTTACTTTACACGTCATCATTTACTTGTCCATATTGTAATTTATCCAGTTGAAATTATAAATCAGACCCTATATGGCCCCATCAGCAAGGAGGATATCAAAGCTAACTTGGATTTTCTATAGGCTGACATGTCGGCCTGTGGATTCTCGAAGTGTTTCATGGCATAATGTATTTAGTAAGGGTAGATAGTAAGTAGGTAGCGCTATTGTTTAGTCTTTTTTCAATAAAATCACTCTGCCCTATTAGTAGTATTGTAGTGGTAGGCCTCTTTTGCAGGGGGCCTGGAGAAATACCAAACCTTTGCCAGTTATTCATCCGCCAAGCAGTAATGTGCAAACATTACTGTGTTCCGATCTGAAGGGCAATGCAACCAGCGAAATTACTGGGCATGGCGAGATTCAAAAACTCATATCTCAAGGTGACAGGCGCAATGTAGTGCCGCACAGAATTTTGAACTTTAAAACACTGGATGGTACTATGTCTGATATGGGCAATCATGATGCTTACCATCAGACACCTGATTTGCTCGTCTTGTCACTCTCTATCATAAAAAAAAAACCTCTGCCCAATTAAAAAAAAGTTGATAATTAATTATGTTAAATAAGACCTAACTCAAACCTAAATGAAACGAGAACAAATAAGCTTTCAGCTCTATTAATGTAGGTAGATTGCTATATTTATTCTTCAAGTCCATTAAATTAGTAACTATAAAAAACTTAATACAAAAATATACAATAGACAGAGTTATTGATGCCCATAGTCTAAAAAGCTTCAAGTCTCGATTGAAGCGCTGGCTAGTAGACCAGACGTTTTATAGTTACGATGAGTTTCTAAATTAAATACTGTATTATTAACTGAAATTACATTTATGTAATTATTATTATTATTGACATTACGGTTGTGTTATTAATAAGTTATATAAATATTGACACATAAATTGGTTTTATACGAAATAAATGAACTATGAACTATAATGTCTACTGTCTCGCTCCAGTAGCTATCTGATGTAAAGTAGTGCGGGTATCGTCGTGCAGGACAAAGGGCTAAATACGCACATTAATATCAATTGAGTTGGATCGTTTACCAATTAATCGAGCGCTCACTACTCACCGATGCTGCCCCTGTGTACTCACACTGCACTTCTCTGCCACCATCTGATAACTACATAATTGAAATGCTGGCTGTTTATCACTTTTAACATTAACTACCCAATTACATATTCATTTCGTTGATTAAACGTACATTTATTATCAATTCAATGGGAATTCATTAGGCAACTCTTATCACGTAATGGAGATCAGATTTCTGTGATACAATATTTGGTCTTCAAGAATTGAATTTTTGTTAGTTCTTACACAATATGCTTTCGAATTGTAGAGATAAAATACATCCCTTCAGGATCAGTCTTTATAGAGTAACATTACATAACTTATTGTTTCCGCGAAGGGCTAGGCAGAGTTGTACCCAATCCCATAGTAGGTACATCTACACTTGGCCCTATAGAATAGGTACTAGAGAGAAGGTGTATATTTAGTTATAAAATATTATGTAGATATAGTCTGGTTATTGTCATGATATTGCCATGCGGTTACTAGCACTAGCCTAATATGGACAGTACTGAGTACTGCGTGACAATGTAAGTGTATGTCTCGGTCGGTGCCGATCGCGTCGCGTCGGAAGTGGTCGCATCGTCAACGAGGCTCATTACTGTCGACGTGAGACAATGGTCGTCGGACGACCATCGCGATTTACATTCAATCAATTCCCATGGAAATATTCATCGACCAATGGCATCGGTGGTGTAGGAAGCTACTCGTACATGGCAAATAGCGAGAGTTGAGAGTTGTAGGTAGCAAAAGTGCGCGCGCGCCTCCTACCACTACAGGCCACGCCTCCCCCCCACTCCCACCTAGGACGCAAAGTCTAGGCGCTAGTTCTAGTGTTACTAGTACATTAGCATAATTTCCAAACGAGCCCGTGATATGATGGCTTGTCCCAATCGCTTTCTCTCGGCGCAAATAGCGGTTCGACGCGGACGCCGACTAACTTACGAGTATACACAGTTTTTATATTCATCATATCTTAAGAATATAATTATATTCTTACATAGTTACTTCAGTTATGATCTCCGCGCCATGTTGAGTTAATTTATGAGATGTGTTTGTCATTTTACGAGCGCTCCTTTCGCAGTCTCGTTCATGTATCATGTCATGTGTAGGAACACTAATGTTTCTCTTAGAAAATAAATCTTAAACCCAATGGAATGATATTATTTCTGTTATAAGTGTTTTAATTCAAATGCTATTGAACCAAGTAAGCGAGATACATCATCAAACTATAACGAATAAAACAAAGTGATGAAACGTTTACCAAATTGATGAAATTCATTAAAAGCAATGTTATAATTTAAAAAACACGCAAACAATGAATAATGCATGAGCGATATCTATAAGATTGCGGATTCATCAATCATATTATTATTATTATAATGAAGTAATTAGTTAAGCAAATTGTTGTTTCCGTATATAAATGCAAGGAATGCCCTCCACCGCTCCGCAGGTTATGTATGCAGATCTACTGATAATAATGTTTTACAGGATTTCGTCAATTTGCCAACACTCAACAAGCGGCTCGTTATGTTCATTATTCTACCTATATATATTCCATATAGATCTGTAATATACGCACCAGCTTAGGTCATTCGTATATGAAAAGGTATTTGTTTTATTCAGTTTATTCAGGTTACGAACAGTATTTATTTGTAGGTCAAGTTTCAACATTTTTTATTAAAAAAAATTTAAGTCACGTCATGCGACATGCGTTGACAAGTTGTTAAACACACAGACAGACGAAAATTATAAATATTCCATCATAATTTTTCATATAACCTAGTAGATTAATACTAGTGACTTAAAATGATTATCAGTAGGTGTTGTTGCAGATGTAATAATACATTATCAGTAGGTGTTGTTGCAGATGTAATAATACATTATCAGTAGGTGTTGTTGCAGATGTAATAATACATTATCAGTAGGTGTTGTTGCAGATGTAATAATACATTATCAGTAGGTGTTGTTGCAGATGTAATAATACATTATCAGTAGGTGTTGTTGCAGATGTAATAATACATTATCAGTAGGTGTTGTTGCAGATGTAATAATACATTATCAGTAGGTGTTGTTGCAGATGTAATAATACATTATCAGTAGGTGTTGTTGCAGATGTAATAATACATTATCAGTAGGTGTTGTTGCAGATGTAATAATACATTATCAGTAGGTGTTGTTGCAGATGTAATAATACATTATCAGTAGGTGTTGTTGCAGATGTAATAATACAATACAGAAGTAATTATTATGATCGGTTTTTATATGATTTTTCAAAGTTGTCACCTGGATTTTTCATAAAATCTCAAATATTTCGAAAATGGTAATATTTCGCGGGATTAAATATAGTTATATTGATAGCTAACGAGCTCTTCTATGAGCCCTTTAAAGGAATGAATTACCATTCACCCTATATATAGAGTAGATAAATAAAATACTTTATACTAACGAAAAGGTTATCTTCAATAACCTTCACTGCACAAGTCAAATCATTATGGATCGTATTATGGATGTCGCAGTTTCAAATCGCGAAGATTCCATTCGAGATGACTTAACAATTAACAACTTTCCCATAGGTAAGATCTTATAGGAGACCTGGATCTACAGGTTGACCTGACATCCGAAACACGGTAGTGTTCAGGTGAAAAGTTCATAATAATCTCCATCATCATCTCAGCCATAGGACATCCACCACAACATAGGCCTCCCCCATACATTTCTATCCAGTCCGGTTGTAAGCGGCCTGCACCCAACGTGTTCCTGCCGTCCTCATCAGATCATAATATTATGTCACGATGAATAAAATATTGGCTTTTTTTTTTCATTGCTTAAGCAACATCAAACTAATCCTAGATAGTCAGGAATCAATTATAACATTAGGTATCTACTCACGTTCTCTCACGTTCTCGTTACCGCGGGAATATTAAGAATTGTATTCCTTCTCTACATCAAAGTTAATCTGATATATAGGTAGTAGGTACATGCTGTAAATTTAAGCTTTATAGATTCAAGAGTGTAAGGCTGAATGTTGATTATTGAGCGGCTAGTCAGTTACGACTGTGCTTTTCATATAATTTGAGTAGGTACATGTATAGGTTATTATTAATTGTCAATGTTAATAGTAAACGCGCCGTCAATCATAGGAATTTAGATTGCATTTTTTAAACATATTTTTGAAGGACATACTTATCTTACTTATATTCTAAAGCTAAATACACGCTGATAATACACGCAGCACTGAACAAAAATATTTAAACACCAAAACACTTTTGTTTTCAACAGTATTAGCTCAAGTACCTTGGTTCATAGTGGGAGCGTATCGGAATAACAAACTTTTCAATGTGGGTGCGTCCCGGCCGGGGACGTACCGGAATGGGACCATAACGGCCGGAACCATAACCAATAGGATCTTGTAGAAACAAGATATTGTAGTGGTAGGCCTCTTTAGCAGGGGGCCGCCTGGGGAAGTACCACACCTTTGCCAGTTATTGATCTGCCAAGCAGTAATGTGCAAACATTACTGTATTCCGGTATGAAGGGCAATGTTACCAGCGAAATTACTGGGCATGATGAGATTCAACAACTAGAGATATGAGTTGTTGAATCTCATCATGCCCAGTAATTTCAGGGTGACAGGCGCAGTGCAGTGCCGCGCAGAATTTAGAATATTAAATACGGGGGGTAACTGTGTCTGATATGGGCAATCATGATGTTTACCATCATCATCACCATCGATTTGCTCGTCTTGTCAAAAAAAAAAGAAATGCAATATAATGCAGAGTTTAGAACGACCAGCATACGTAATAACTGTAATAACTTCCATCCATCAGTAGAAAATAATATATGGTTCCAAAGTTCATTTCTGAATATCATGTTTTGAAAGATTACATTTTCCACAAATGTCGTATCGAAAGTTTGCGTAGCGAGCAAGCTGTAATCAGAATACTCATGAAACAATAATACTAAATAATAATCGGCCAGAACTTTCGATTCTCATATTACATACCGCCGTAATTAAACTAACTAATGGTTTCATTAATTAATCACAAACATTTATTACGTATTATAAATTTCAATGATGCCTGGCGTGTTTCTCGCGCATATAACATTATAATAATATGATGTACTCCGGTGCCGGCGCGGCGTGCCATTGTCGTGACAGATATTACATTATGTACTTCTATCAATCATAATAACTATTGTGTTCACTAATTAGGCTTGTATGTAGATAAATGATTATTATGTACATTATCTTGATGTTATTATAGGTAACTATATTTTTAGATAACAATTATATTATGAGGTATATTCATATTATTATGTTCCAAATTTGCTATTCCTGCTATAAGCATCCTCTTGGTAACGCTACTCTATCCGGTCCTGTGTAAGTTTCTGTGTAAGTAAGGTTTCCGACCAGTTTGTCAATGTCATCTGACCATCGGGTCGGTGCGGTGGTGCGGTGGTCGGCCTCTAAGTGCATTGTTCTTCTCTCGGGTAGGTATCAGACTGTCACAGCTATCTCCACATCAGTCTAGCTATTCATATACCAACGCCTTCTACCTTGGTACCACGACGAATTTCTACATGTGGTACACGATCTGCCAGGTGTATCCCTAACATGGCACGCTCCATAGCTCGTATATTACTGTACTCGTATTTAGCAAGTAAAAATAACCTCATTATTAATAGGTAAATAGGTTGTAAACTTCTGACTTATCAATTTCTCAAAAATACCTGTTTAATATTTGTTACAGTTATCATGATGGCGCCTGCATTGTATGTACTCGTACTCGTACAGAGTGACCTACATACACCGCACAACCTGTCCGATATCACCTCTATAAAGTAAACAGCCACGAGTCAAGTTCCAAGAAATGTGCGAATATTTAAGTTATCGATGCGATGCTACGTTATGTTGAATGTTTGAACAGGGTAGTGATAACAGGTGCCTCGGGAATGTGGGTCGCGAGCGCCCGCGCCGCACCTGTTGTGTTCTCTGCTACACTTGTACCGTTCACAGTGCACTCTACCCCTGGGCTTGCCGTCCCCTATTCACATTATTATGCCATAATTATGTTTGCTTTAAATATCAAGATTCGTATCGAGTTTGTTTTAGTTGGTAACTCCCACTTAATATTTTGGCGTGATAAGTAATACTTATCTTAAATGAAAATAATTCCTAGTAGATATAAATATAATTTAAGTGGCCATATTATAGAGGAATATATTAACATATCTTTACAAAAATGCTGGCATGAAACTAGGAAATGTTTAAGTTAAAAATATACGAGTGAACGGAAACACCTAAATAAGCAATTCAGATATGTCAAATCCATCAGATTATGAATATTGAAAACCAGAAACACGTTATCATCACGCTGACACACTAATTATTTGTATAGGTTATACAAATAATTAATACATGCCTCTAAAGGTAAACGCACATATATCCGAAGCCGAACGCGTTGAACGAGCCGAATTTTAGAATTCTTTATAATAACATGAAATCCTATGAAACTTCGCACACCGCACCGATTCAGACAATTCGACGCGGGCAGATTTACATACCTACATTATTTATTAATTTAAAATATGCATATATTACTTACTTAAAGTATTATTATTGTAAATATCCTAGATAATTCATTATCTTTAAAGTAGTATTTTAAGTATCGCGAATTATTTTTCCGCCAGTCGCTGTTAGCAAATAAGTATCTACTTAAATAACTAATTAGATGGTATTAAAAAAAATCCAACGAGATTTGCCTCCGAGCTGGCCTCCGTGATAGCAACTACTTACATTATGAAGTCATACGACTTGATAATATTCAAATCATTATAGTTTATGATTAATGATTGGAAAAATATTATGTGATTATTCATATAGATTTAAGCGATGATTATATCATTATTATATCTGATGATAAGAGTTGGGGAAGGCCCGGATCATGTTTGGCCCATTATCTAAAGCTGTTCAGCATGTAGTACCCAGCGCTGCTTCTTACAAACATTTTTGGGTAGGTATGTAGTAATATTTTATTTAAATGCTTCCCTTTAATAGGCCTTTACCACAAAATAAATTATAATTTTACAAACTTATCGACCTATATATACAGATAGGTGTGATGTTCTTTTCCTACGTTCCATCACGCCTTTTTCCGAAGGGTTAGGCAAAGGTGTACCCAGGACTCAGTCCCATAGTAGGTACACCCGCATTTCCGCAGTATTGGTTATTGTTTAATAGGGGACGAGCCTATTGTCATCTACCGGGCACAGTTCTAGAATTGCGGGTGTCATGAGATAATTTTTAATGGAAAAATCCAGTAACACTTTGCCTGACCTGGGAATCGAAGCCATGATCATGATCTGCAGTCGAACTTGCGCCCAATATGCCACCGATGCCTTTACTACATATTACTTAAAATTTCATTTTTAATAATAAGTTCATAATTAATTTCTGAATAAAATTCTAATTAGTCACCAGTGGGAGCCGCACAGTGGCGGTGAGGACCAGCAGGAAAGACCATAATAGGTGACTTACCACACTTAAGTATTGAATTTTAAATTAAAGATAAAGATTCGTTATATCAAAACAATAAGCTAGCTGGTCGCATTACATTAATAAGCATTTATTTCATAATATTATTTATTTACCAAAATGTGTCACCGGCTGAGTCATGAGTTCCTTTGTCGCCGATCTAATAAGTATGATAACTGTTATTTGCGATAAGTAAACATAATATATTATCTATTTAATATAAGTAATTCACATTAAATCATTCGCAAGGCTAATCTGCAAGTCTACAGAATGAAAATCTTCGTCCAAAAATGTGTGTCGCAGCTTTATTAAGAAGTAAGTATCAAAATAAGTTAAATGTTGCAACCAAATTAATTTGTTAAAAGCGTATTTTAATTTAAATTGACTTCGAGTTTTCTTCTTCTCATTCACAAAATTTCCGCGCGATAAGAAATTCTAAATTTAATTCGCGCGGAAATTTTGTTTCGGAAAAAAGCAATATACGTAATAATAATGATACTATGTTTTTCGAACGACATATTATGTAGCTACCTAAAGTATTTTTTTTTAAAAGTAGGCATAACCCTCCCTCTAACAAGTAAGATATGCGGTACCGATTCCTCCACGTTTGATCGCACGTGCACGAAAGGCTTTCCTTGCACTTGAAACGGTGGAAGTACTCAGAAAGTCCCCCGTGCCCCGTGAGGACCTGAGTCAGGATCCCGGACGGCTGAATTTTCTTCACTATCCTGTACGCCCCGAGCG
Organism: Hemistola chrysoprasaria; assembly: GCA_947063395.1. Classification (NCBI taxonomy): domain Eukaryota; kingdom Metazoa; phylum Arthropoda; class Insecta; order Lepidoptera; family Geometridae; genus Hemistola; species Hemistola chrysoprasaria. Next base: position 16,556,894 of record OX346716.1, on the reverse strand, counting down.
GGAAGAACATGCGGGTAATACTTGGGGTCGTTCCCGTCACGTACCTCCGGTTCCATTCGTCAAGCGTCTCCAGGCGAAGCTGTCTCGTGACGAATGAAACCGGGAACTGGTCATAATCCGCCCTCCTTTCCAGCTTCAGTGCAGCATCTTTATCGAGCGCATCGGCTCGCTCATTACCTACTCCAACGTGTGCCTTCACCCAAAATAGCTTCAGTTTTTTATATAGAATTTTAATTTGGTCGAATATGGTCTTGACGGCCGACCTTTAAGGCATTATACTAGGCTACAGTACTAGATTAAAACATTTTTAAAACAAGTTTTGTTACTAATATGTTATATACTCGTATTATCTTCATTTTATTCATAGTTTGGTTCGAAATAAACTCAGTTTAAATTCCTTATTATACGTAAAGTTCATATTATTATAATAACAAAAATTTGGTAACTTCTCTAATACATAATTAACGTCTACGTCACTAAATATAATTAAGTTAGTGCTTCGTGTATCTCTCAATAATAATGGGTAACTCATTTGTAAACAATAAGTACACTGTTACCTGTAGATCGCAGAGGGATCACAGGTACCTATAGCACAGGCTTCTCTGCCTAGTTTAGATGCATGAAGTCAACAACTACATTTGGTCCGTACTAATTAGTAACAAGATATATACAAAATGTAAATAACTCATTCAGTCACTGGAATAGAGATTTAAGACTTGTAAGATATAATTAGCAACACACCGATGGTGGAATAATATAATACCTATAGAGTTGGTCATAAAACATCGCAAAGTCTCTGGCCCAATGGTAATGTTTTTGGATTCGACTGGTGAACTCAAATCTCTAGCTTAAGTACATTTGGAAGTCACGTAAAGCCGTAGGTCCCAGCTATAAGACGATAGTCGATATATCTTGTCAGATTCCTACGAGCGAGCTGAATACTCTCACACTACGGTTAGCTTCAGACCAACAAACAATATCTGTGATATAAAGCACTGAATATGAACGCGGCACACTTCAACCCAAAAATAACATATGTCCAATTACGTGAAAATGAACTGCATTATTTTATTAGGCGTCGATAATCAATTATGTTATATAAAACCGAGTAACTCAATGACCTATACTTAATTTCTTATTTTATGTGCTAGACCTACCTGACTCAGGTCCATCAGCAGCCCCGACGGTCACACAACAGACACAATAGTCACAATTGGTCAATTATTGTCACTATTTTCACAAGCACACGTTAAACTGGAGACGCGGTGTTCACTTGTAGGAGTAGACGGATTGTACCATCACTAGTGTTTCCTATAGGATATAACTACCTCACTCTATCTCACTCCTCTCATCAGGGTGTCGATGTGACATTGACTGTTGCAAATGTTTATCAAGCTAGAAACTTCTTGAGAGTCATATCAGAAAACAATTACACGTATTTTCACAATAAAATAGATAAGCTACCTACTAAATTTATAATATATATTAGATAATGTTATATTTTCAAACATCTATCTAATATAACGACTAGGTAAAAGGTAGGTACTCGCAATTCTGCATAATGAACTAATTAAAGCAGATTACTAATAATATAAATAATTGCCAAGAATATATTATCAGTTGATTTATCTAAGAGATAAAGCTTTAATTATTTTAAACTCCGTATCTAATACGATAATTTAGAAAATTATAATCAAAATAAACTTTACAAAAAGAATATTATCAGAAAATTATAAATGAACGATACCCAGTCTTTAGACAAGTTCCTATATAATAAGTACAGAAAATATTCCAAAACAGTTTCAGGACAGTTATTATCGGTAAAATGTGGACTATTAATGCGCTAACTTATTGTTTAGTACACGTCGCGAACGTTCAATATGAACTAGTAACTAGTGGTAACAAACACATCGGTGAGACGTGACAAGTAAGTCCTACGCCAGGCTGAGATTGTGATGTTTGCTCTGGTCGATAAGTCGTCGATATCGAGAAAGTTATCGTGAACAAACAGCTTGGAAAAGCGATCGCCAACATAATAATATAACATTATATCAATATTCATATCTGTCCGTACTCCGTACCGTTTGTGTGCGATCGATATCGCGGTAACTGTGCCACTCATTATCATACCGCGGACTGGCACTATCCTAATTATTGCTAAATTATATTATCATTTATACGCAAAATATTGGCGCATTATTTCAACAATACAAAAGTTTTTAGATTGGGAGACTTTCATGGGATGCTTTCATATTGCCTTATTTTTTAACCGGCTTTGAAAATCGAAGACGTGTTGATTATATTTACTTAGTTAATAAGTAAATCGTTATTCATAATATTATATCCCACCAAAAACATTCTGTAAAAAAACTAGCCAAGTCTCGATGGAACTGCTTGTTTATCTCTAAAAAGTAATGAAATCTAGACAAAGTCGTGCCAAGTCTAAGGTTCCTTACTGCGATTTCTTTATTATTATAGTTAATGTTGTGTGACTTGGCCGTTTAAACATTCTTTATACGTTAGTGGGTACAAGTCAAATTTGTTTACACGTAATGTTATATCTGTTGTTACTACCTATATTTGTTAAGCGAGATAATAGCCCATACTGGTATTGGTAATTGGACGCTAGTGTCTCATTTTAGGCTGTTGTTAATTGTGCAACACATGCATTCAGCATTGATTGACAATGCTGACTTCTGCTCTCTTCTTATTGGAGCGTCAAATCGACCACCGATCTAACATAAAATAGACGTACAGACGGACTTGATTAGAAGTATCCCTTCAACGGCCAAGTCACATAACATTAACTATAATAATAAAGAAATCGCAGTAAGGAACCTTAGACTTGGCACGACTTTGTCTAGATTTCATTACTTTTTAGAGATAAACAAGCAGTTCCATCGAGACTTGGCTAGTTTTTTTACAGAATGTTTTTGGTGGGATTTCACTTCTTTTTGTGGAAACGTGGGCATATTGACTTATTATTACTATTTTTTAATAATCAGTAATCCGTCACTAATCATAAAATTCCTATCTTCACAAACCTTTATTACTATTTTTTAATAATCAGTAATCCGTCACTAATCATAAAATTCCTATCTTCACAAACCTCTAACCTCACGAATTATAAGCGAAATCAACGAAATGCAAATAATCGGAAAAACAAACGTAAGCGCGTTTTAAAATAAATCAGCGCCATCTAGTTACGGGTGCGGGTATCACCGCCACTCTTAGTCCAATTAATTATATTTTGACCAAATTTTGATATTCGATTATCCTAGTTTTTATAGTTTTCCCTTTATGTGGCCATTAAACCCTAACTCTGTACCAAATTTCAGCTCTCTTTGAGAGTTTATGGGAAGTACTAGTTCTTTTTGATGATCATGAGTGAGTGTCTGGGTGTCATAAATGCGAAACTTTGCTTTCGCTTATCTTCGGAACTAAATGACCTACAGACTTGAAATTTTATTTTAAGTATGTGATTCTATAGCTTACTGGATGACGAAAATTTCAGCGTTCTGGTCTTATCCAGAGGTTCTCAAATAGGGGCCTGAAAGTGCGGCGAAATGGTTCCAGTAAAGGATGGTACGGCAGTGTTTGCTTCGCGCTCGACTTGGCGGGGCCACTGCCGTGCCCCCCGATTTATGAGGAAAAATAAATTAGGAAAAAAATAGCCTCAACCGACGAACATGTTTGAAGAATTTAATAAAACAGGAAGTAGCGGAAGTCGTATGTCAGGATTTTAGAAGTGAAGAAAATAGAGAAAAAGACTACCTGCCCCAACGGAAACAAGGGCGAGGTGCACTCTCGTGTTTCGATATGATTAAAAATTTTATCATTCAAATGCGTTAAGCATAATTTTGTTTATTTGATTAATTGATTTATATTATAATCTATCAAATAAACAAAACTGCCTAAGTGGCGTAATAGGCGCAAGCTCGACTGCCGATCATGAGGTCCCGGGTTCGATCCCCAGGTTAAGCAAAGTGTTAAATATTGGATTTCTCCATTAGGAATTGTCTCCGTAACTGCCTGGAGTCCGGAACTGTGCCCAGTAGATGGCATTAAGCTCGCCCCTCATTACAAATTATTTCTTGTGATAAATAATACATGGACCCTATTACATGGGACTAATAACATATTGGCGAAATGTGGGTGTACCTACTATGGGACTGAGTCCTGGGCACACCTCCACCTACCCTTCGGGAAAAGGTGTGATTGTCTTTAATGTTATAATTTATAATAAATTAATTTAATGAATCAGTTATCAATAATACAAGGGCATCGCGCGATACCATACCCGTTCAAATATTGACTCACTACATATTGTTATTGCTAATGTCTACTTTAAATATTAAAACGCGTACCTACTCGTGAGGAGTGCCTGTATTGTCATGATGATATGGTTCATCGACTCGACAAGTTATTGCTTATTGCTAGTATTAACAGGATACAGGACCTCTTAGCACAAGACACAATCCTATGGAAAATTTACTAAGTTGATGTTTTGTATTGCCCTGTTTCCTCCGAATACAGTAACATATTTTATATCTATTTGACAGCCTGGTTGGCACAAATGGTAGTAACTCTGTTTTCTGTGCCGTAGGCTCCGGGTTCGATCCCCGGCCAGGTCAAACATTTGTGTGCATGAATCTGTGTCTGGGTGTTGTTATAAGCTTATATTAGTATTTATATCAGTCATTTGGTAACCGTAGTACAGGCTTCTAGCCTAGTTTGGAACCAGATGACCGTGTGTGGAAGATGTCCCGAAAAAAACAAGGATAAATAAGAAAAATTAAAACGACAGGGACATAGTAGGTTACTTCACTATAAAAATATCAGGATATAAATTTATAGAATGGGTTAATTATATTCGGAGGAAACAGGGGAATACTAAACATTGATTTTCATAGGATTGTGTCCAATTCCTAGAAAGTCATATACGCTCTTAATGTAAACTAACAGTAAATACACAAATACAGTAAATACAGTGTACTCACGAGCAGGTATTGAAATCACTTATGACTCGATTCTACCTACCAATAGTTTATTAAAATGATAGAACTTCAGCAAGCGTATATCAGTATGTGTATATCAATCATCAGGTTGCTATAGGAAAGGCTTTTTTATATTTATTATGTAACGAAGACCGTATGTGGAAGTTTTCCCATTTTAGGTATATAATATTATCTCGTTAAAAATAAAAATCAATAGAAAAACTAAAGGTTTCATTTCATGCACACACAATACACATTAATACTTAATGATTAGGAACCATCTTCCGACTCCAGAGCACGCAGTACGCCATGTGCAGTGTGCAGTGTGCAGTGTGCAGCCGACATCAGGATGTTTGCCACCAGCTGCGAGCCATGGAGACAACCACTCCTGAAATACAGGGAATAATGGACGTTACTTTCTCATCATATTTTTTATTTTGATGAGCTTCATCAACTTTACGTAATATGGAACCCGCGTAACTCCCGCGATGTTTGCCAGAGAGAAAGTTCGAGTATTCCTTGTTTACATCATATTGAAAAACTATACCTACTGCAAAATTTTCTGCTCTCTAGGTCCGATAGTTAAGGATGTGATAGTTGTGATAGTAAAGGAAGTGTGTCAGTCGATCCAGTGCATTACTCTAAAACCAATAAGTATGTAAAGTATGTGACATTAAAGCGCGCGGGCACGCGGGTCGTATACTCCTGGCGCCAGCCGCGGCCCGCAGACAGGTGTGAAACGCTGCGTCACGCGCTCTGATCGTACGCTAAACGCTGCCTCGTTACTCTCCGGCCGACTCCACTCCACTCCACTCACTACACGCTAGCCTCCTAGTGTGGGAACCGCGTCTGCTAGGGTGACTGTCATTATGCGACTTGTTCAGACAATATGTTAATACGAGGAGGCCCAAAATCGAAACCAGTGAGAAATGCCTATAACATGAAAATACATCTCGTTTGAACCACTGAAAACAAAATAGATTTAGCAAAATAATGCAATAGATACCGTGTTGTTAACGGTGGTTTAACCTCTATGTCCTATGCTTACTTCAGAGGAAGACGTGACTAGTAGCGTTACAATATTATTGAACTAATTACAAAGTTAGATATCAATAAATATCAATATTATCTTGCATTATGCTACGAAGCAAAAATTAGTACATTAGTTAAATATGGACAGATTGAATGTGAAAAGTTCGATAATGTTGAAGATATGGACACCTCAGTGGCGACACAAAAGCCGCGCCTTCATCGTCAGCCAGCAAGCAGTAGTCGGCATCAGAACATCACATCACTAATCACGGACACGACACAACTACCGTTTGTGGGAAACACAACGCACTTGAGATTCTGGGAGAAATTACTCCATCACAGCAATTTGTTACCTAAAAACTATAAATTGATAATTTTGCAGTGCTTATAACGTGTTTCATGCGAGGCTAATTCTGAGGTAATTATGTTGGAATTTATTAGCATTACAATGTTTTAATAATTGATTTTCACGTTATTTTATATTTATAATAAATAACATACTGGCAAAAAGTGGATGTGCCTACTATGAGACTGAGTCCTGGGTACACCTCTGCCTACCCCTTCGGTATAAAGACGTGATTGTACTTTTTTTTATGATAGTGAGTGACAAGACGAGCTCATCAGGTGCCTGATGGTAAGCATCGTGATTGCCCATATCAGACACAGTGCCACCCAGTGTTTTAAAATTCAAAATTCTGCAAGGCACTGCACTGCCCTGAGATATGAGTTGTTGAATCTAATCATGCCCAGTAATTTCGCTGGTAACATTACCCCTCATACCGGAACACAGTAATGTTTGCACATTAGTGCTTGACGGACGAATAACTGGCAAAGGTGTGGAACTTCCCCAGGCGGCCCCCTGCAAAAGAGGCCTACCACTACAACAAAAATGTGGGAGGTACAAATAAAAGTCTTAAATTAACGTTACTAGGATCACACATCTCGCCAAAAAACTTGACAAGCAATTAAAAATTGAAAATTATAATATTACACACTTAAACATTGATATTTTAATGTTATTATTATTATGGAACTGCCATTACATGGAACCAATATCATACTGGCGAAATGTGGGTGTATCTACTATGGGACTGAGTCCTGGGTACACCTCTGCCTACCCCTTCGGGAGAAAGGCGTGAATGTATGTTATGTTATGGAACTGGTATTATAATAATATTTGTATTATTTATTACGTATTACTGGAAGTTCTTTAACTTCATTTGGTATGTGGTTGTTTATAATCTTTATAGCCATACAGTAACAATTTTTCCCTTGTAGAGTAGTTTTTACAGCTGGCAGTATCAGTTTATCTGGACGTCTGGAATCATACCCTCTAAAAAGATCACAATTTTTTTGGAATAGACTATTGCTTTGCCTGAAGAAAACACACAGTTCACATAAGTATAAGTTAGTCAATCTTTTAAACAATGGTCTACAATGTAGAGTAGTAGACTCTACATGATACCATCTGGTCGACGCCGCAAATAGCCCTATATACACGTTTTTGTGTTAGAATGAGATCGTTTATATCGGTGCAATTTCCCCAAAGGATAATGCAAAAACGCAACGTCGATGCGACATAACCATGCTATGCCAAAAGAGCAGTATTATGATTAATCCTCTTCCTTAAATCACGCAATACATATATGAAGCTATTGATCTTTTTGTTTAGTTTATCTATCTGTAACTTCCAAGATAAATTTGGATCCGTCAAACCCAAGAACTTAACCATCACCAAAAATTTAGATTCTACAATAAGTTTATTATTACAACTTAATGACTGTACGTACATTCTTGTAATGAGTCTGATACAAAAATAGAGATATTCGTATAAAAGTGATTATCACACTTTATTCGTATGTAGAATATATTAATTATTACCTTCGAACTGCATAAATTTGTATTGAAATTTTTTATTGTTTCTTTTAAATATCCATCCGTTTTTAGAGTACCTATGAGTTTGTATGAAACGGTCCAGTTGAAACTACAGAACTCTGGCGACCAACGAGACTCGACGAGCCCGACATCCTATGACAAATTTATAGCATCTCACAATAAAAACCACTCGTAAAAATATTAGTACAACACCCCGCCCTACCCCTTCTCGGCGATATATCTCGAGGGGCAGGCGGGGACAGCGAGGCGAGCGGGGAGGGGGCATAGAGGGATCCCGCGAGAAATAACACACTTTGTCTTAGAGAGAATTCGCGTTCAATCGCGGAACCATGCACATTAGAAGAACCTAGAGTCTGGATATGGCAAAGTAAATGTAGTGTAAATGGAATCGTGGCTACACCTGATTAACTTTCCGAGCTGTATTATTTCTCTGCGCCAAGAATTCTGCCCAGGGTCTCAAGGTCTAATTTGTTTTTCGTACCTCGGCCATAATGCTCCCATGGTCAGGCTTGTACGTAATTGCAATAGAGATTCCTTCGTTTGGCATACATTTTTTAGGCATAAAATTTTATGACAACGTTTTCACCTGTTGACCATGACTTTTAGTAACCCATAATTTAAATTTATATGCGGTGCAGATTGATTACAAATTAGAACTCGCTGGGACCAGAGATCATTGCTGTGAGTAAAATAATAGAGCGCTTAATAGGAATGATGATGATTATATAGAACTAGTTATCGCGTGACTTCATTCCCGTGAGAATTATAGGAAAAACTATCTTGTTCTTTGTCCACATCATTATAAAAACTTATGTGCAATATTGCAATTCTCTGGGCCCAAGGCTTGAGGCTGGGTGTTGATGAATGCGTGTGTTAGTCAGTCAGTCGCAATACATCTGATATAGTACGAGCGTGCCACATCCACAACAAATGTTGTAACGTAGCATTGAAGTAGTGATAGGTTACGATATTGTTCAGTAAACCGAGGCTCAAGCTCACGGCTCGCACACGTTTACGATTATACTGCGATTGTCCGCAACTACCGCCACTTTGATTCCTGCGACATCCATCTTGTTTGATTGCTAACTTACGCCGAATATACGAATTTCATGATTTTTGGTCAAATCCCAAATTAGGTGATATCATTGAGCCTATCACATGTCGATAGTGTCGAGATTTCCCGGTAATTCTCATAAACAATGTCTTACTGTTGATTGCATTCACCGATGTTATCCTTTGTAATGCTATGGAAAGCTTAACGTCACTTTATACGCAAAAGTTAATAAGTTTAGAAATAGCTTGAGAGCTATTTCTAAATTCTTAGGGCCTACGCTACGTATATACGTAGCGCAGGCTTCGAATACTTACTTTTGCCTAGATTCTTTTTATTTTGATAAACTCAATGTCTTTCCGTACCTATTCACATAGATGTCCATTTCAGTGGTGACTGGGGGTAGACATATTAAGATGTGATATTCTCCGCGGGTGGGGCCTGAAATGTTATAGAACAATGCTTTAGGTATAACAGATTGAATAACAAAACATACATAGATACTAACTGACTGAAAGTGTATCTTAAATTAAAATGTTAACATGATTTAATGTGAATAGTACAAACTTCAAATATATATATTTTTTAAATTGGGGCTATATAAATTTAAATGTTTCAAAAACACTCTTTCCTAAGTACGCATACAGGCGACGTACAAAATGTTGCCACTACAACATACTACATGCACCCTAACAATGATAAACGATTGGGGGAGGCCTAGGTCCAGCAGTGGATTCCCTATGGCTGAGATGATGATGATGATGAACGATGATACCAACACAATATTCATTCTATCCCACGAGCAGAAGTATCGAGTGAGACACGTAATTAACATGCATGAGAAATGAGTACACTACCCAGTAGCTATGATGAAGGTGGTAGGCATATCTTACTAAAATATTGCATATTGAAATAAAACCCAGATTATAGAAGATTGTTAGAAATGACTGTATGAACGTGTGTATAAATGTATAAGACTCGCATATTAATAAGCATAAACGATAACAATAATATTATAATTCTCGGTGATTTATTTGGTCGTGGAGTAGCCTAGAGGGAATCCTCCCTAAAAACCGTGTGATTGTCAGCGGGTCGCGTCCGACGTCTCGTCGGCGATCAGGAGTCGGGAGTCGGGAGCACGAGCGTTACTCGGCGCCTTTACGAGCCATATTTATGGCTCACTCGTCGGACACTCGGCCGTTTTTTACGATATACATAAAAGTTGCCGTGAAAGATTTACGCGAAATATATTCGGGCTAATGCTGATTGCTCCGCGTTTCATTGTACTAATGTTATTGTTTCCCCGCGATCGGTCGCGGCCGACCACCCTCCACCGTCCATCGTCAACCGTCCACCGCTGACCGCCGCACCGGATCGCTTTATTGCCACACTACCGCTAGTAAGTTCCCCAGAACCTGTCTCTACTTTAAAGATGGTAGGTACATTATGTCGGCAGTTAGATTCGGCCTGTATCGATATGGTCGCGAGCTCCGAAGAGGCCGGTGATCAATTTTATGATAGTGTCAGTCGTCGGCGACAAGTCATTTCTTACGACAACATTTGATTTAAGTCCCCGCAAATTCAATTTGTAGCACAATATCGGTAAAAGCGACGTGGGATACCGCAGATACCCGCCAAGGGTACAGGGGGAGCGAGCGGGCGCGGGGGACGAGCCCCGAGGACACGCGGAATGGAAAGCAAACCGAACACCCAAATAAATATTCGCTTTAGCAACAATCGAGCTTGCAACTCACACAATTACGGCGGAATGGAAAACCTTAGATAAATAAAATCGGAAGCGCCCAAGGGATAGCGAGCCGACGGGAACCGGGCGCGGGCGGGGTGGAGGGGAACGCGAGGAGGAGGTTTTTCACAAGAAAAAGCGAAGGCAGCAAACACAAACATCGAGCGAATGTAGCGAATTTCCAAAGTCCATTCGGTTTATTGACACGAGTCACGACGAGGGGATGCGGATTCAAATCCCCCGCACTACCCGCAGCGATTTACAATAAATTTCAAGCGGAGAATATGTTTGCAATATGTCCGAGGAAGGGCCGCTCTCGAGACCAATTACTTTGCCCTTTCGCCCTCGCACCGCGCCCGTGGAACGGCCGCGACACGAAGCGACACAGCACGACGTCACGTGACACGACGCGGTGCACTCTCCTCTCTGCCTCGAGGACACCATTTTAAATATTATATTCGCTTAGGAATGCAGTGAAGTGCTTACATCCCGATGTAAAGTGTAGAGGGGAGCCCGCGGGGCTTCGAATTTTCCATTCGGTGTTTACAATGGGGTTCAAATATGTGAATAAGAAGTTTAGTCGCCGGCCGATTAGCTACCTTACATGGAGGGAATGTTTCCATTTATTTATGTTTTATATTATTTTGTGCACTCTTTTCACCCAAATTACCATAGCCACATCTACATATTATCGTATTCAGATGTGGAATATGTATCAGAAATGTTTTGTTTTCTACGAAGAGGTTAGATATATAAGCAATTCAAGGACATTGGTATAGTCTAGAATAGATACCTATTACAGTACAATTATGAAGCTAAACGTGATTTGCTAAAACCATGCACTCACACCCAGTGTACCTACCTACTAACCTAATTGAAAGTTATAACAATAATTACCTATGAATAAAAATATTTCAGGTGATTCTACTGATATGAATATTATACAGTATAATATCTATCCAGAACAATTTAATTGAAATTTTATTCACTTTCGTTGAATATTATTTGGTTTTTGAGCCATAATGGTAGTTCACAAAAGCAAATTATATGAAAGCCATAAAAATCCTCTCTAATTCGAACAGCCCCCGTCCCCAAAACAAGGAATGAATATTTCAAAACCGACATAAAAACGTCACTCGATAATAAAGTGTTCGCATGATAGAGCTATAAAACATGAGATTATATTATAAAGGACGGGGGGGGGGGGTCAGGGCTCGGTGCAGGGTGGGCCTGATGCAGGGCGGGGGCGATGCCGCGTGCCTGAGCACACAGCTCGGGCGGACGGCGGGAGCGGGCCGCGGGGACTACTACGACACGCTCGGGAACATACTGTCACTGTTATCTTCACGCTACTTTAAATGATCACTTATATATTTATTTTGATAAACACTTTACAATATTGTATTCCTCTCAGAGAACACGACTAAAGTTCATTCTTTGGCTCTTTCCCATTTAGTAAATAACTGTCATAATACTGTACGAATAAGGAAAGAAAAATTTCGCCCATGGGCGGGATTTGAACCACATGCTAGTAGACCTCTTAGTCTTGAAAAATTAAAATATTAAGCAAAAGGCAGTGTTTATTAATTTCGATATGAATTCTAATTGTAACATTAGACTTGTCGGTGGGTAGATTGCGAAATGCATCACCTATAGATAAACACACGCCCCTAGAGCGTTAGGTAGAAGGGATAGAAAAATTTCGCCGACGAGTACCTCCACGGTAGCTCAAGTGGTAGAGCGCCCACCACGGATTGGTGCGGAGGGTGTGTGGTTCAAATCCCCCCGTGGGTGAAAATTTTTCTTTCTTTATTCGTAATAGTATTTCATGCGAATAGACCGCGTAGTCTAAAAAAATTAAAATATTAAAATGTCATAATATTATATTATGTTATAATTGCAGGTTTTATCGCATAGTGCAGGCATAGCTACCACGCGTCACCTTCCAAACAAACGAATGTAACCACTGACCACACAAATTATTGCCCTGCAAGTTTCTTGTGTGTTATTGTTGTAGATGAAATCACAAATGAAGTATAATAATAATAAGGTACGTACGTAAGTATATGTCAGTACTTTGTTACAAAATATATTTGCTAAACCAGGAAAAAACCTCACATCATTATTTCAGTACAAAGCACGATTAAACTAAACAAGTATGTAGTTAGTCACAAAGGGCCCCAACATGTATCGTTCGTGGATACAATGTGCACTGTGCTCATTACATCGCACAACTCCTACTCTTTATTTATGAAATAAAAATGAAAACATTTCTGTGGACGCTGACGAATGACCCCCTTCCCTCCTCCCTCCCACGGTGGACTGGTGGAGGTGGGGGGCGGGGGGGAGCTGGCCCTCGTATGTAGGCGTAATAAGAAGCTTTTAAACATTCCAACGGCTTTTGTTTGCTTAATAAGATTTTTAACCTGTTCTATTGACATTTTTCATGTTTAAACTCTTAAATAAATGTGGTTTCCGACATCGTCATCAACTAAGAAGTGTCTCATTAAATACTTATAGTGTAGAACTGCTATTTACTTTTAAATTAAGAAAAATAATATAAAATTATACATACCTCCTATAATCGTCAACATAATTTTGTAACAACAACAACAAATGAATGAGTTGAATTGAATTGTATGTCTTTTTTTTCTATAATCAAATCCTAAAAGAGATAATAAAAAATCATAAAATTATGAATTGGTTAGGATAAAGCCTGGAATCTTCTGTGTTAGCGCCCGACACTTGCTAATAAGTATTAACAAATAAATATTTGCCAGTGGGAAAAAAGAAAGCCAAAAAAATCCTATTACGTTATTTTTGTAAGTACTTAGAGAGATATCGGTCCTCTCAAACGCACGATATATTTTTTGATCATTAGCATAGTGAAGGCCTAGTTTGACGTTCGGTAAAAATACGTATGTGTCGTTGTTACTTTACTGTCCAATTAAATATAACAACTACACAATTGTAAAAGTATTAGATTATTCCCATAGAGTTATTAATATTTAGTTATATTTTATTTTAGTTATATCATATTTTAGTTTAGTTATATTTTGGTTTATTTTATTTAATTTTTTTGTTGTTTAGTTATATTGTAGAAGTACCACACCTTTGCAAACGCCAAGCAGTAATGTGCAAACATTACTGTGTGCAGCAGTGTCTGAAGGGCAATGTTGGCAACTACTCGTACTATCTCAGTGGGCAACTAATATCTCAGGGTCACAGGCGCAGTGCAGTGCCGCGCATAATTTTGAATTTACAACACTGGGTGGCACTGTGTCTGATATGGGCAATCATAATGCTTACCATCAGGCACATAATTTGCTCGTCTTGTTGCTCACTATCATAAAAAAAAATAGGCTTACGTCAATGTATTTCGAATTCAGTTCTAACAAGATGCTATTATATCGAAGTTTAATTTCTGTAAGGGGTGGGGAGAAGAGAGGTGAGGGGGACCGGAAAGATTTTTCAATTACCAACTCTGTGCCTTTCGCTCCAATCACAGATTACAGAGTAGTGTCGGAGACAGATACACTTTTAAATAATTTGGAAACATGGTAGGTACCTACATAATTAGGCATGGCGATTATTATCGGGATACTGACTAAGTATCTAAAATTTAAATAGTTAGGATAGTTATAAGAATTAAATAACTTTCTAGACTAAAATCACATAGATATGATAGCCTTATATAGAAAACCTGCCCTTTAAACGATAAGAATTCTATTTGGAGGATATTTTAAACATGTTCGTGTAATATCTTAAACAGTTCCCTACTCTACGTCGACTGTGGAATTCTTAATATCAGTGCGCGCTAACTACGCCCGTATAATATTGGCTGAAGGAGGATCACCCCCCTCACCTCCGACACCCCCCAGGACCACCCCCGCCCTGCAGGCACCCGCTACAGCCTTCATGTGTCGCGAGCACAGTAACGAGCGCTTACAACTTGATCGCTTCTAATATTTAGTTTTACTTTAACTAAGAAGTTTTAATATATTTTATGGATGGCAGACTTCACAGTGAAGAGTTATTAAAGACTATGTGATACCTTATTACATTTTTAACTTCATAATTTAATGTAACTGCAGGTTTGACAATGAAAGCATAGAATAGAATAGATTACTTTATTTCGCCATTTTTTACATAAATTTACACATTATGACATAATAACTTAAAAATTAAGCTTTAATTAAACAGTGATTGGTCGAAAATGGGCGGCCTTATCGCTTTAAGTAATCTCTTCCAGGCAACCAGTCTTTGGATGGAAAGTTGTATGATAGGAAGAGTGGGGATGGGATCGGGTACAAAATTATTACACTTATAATATATACACTAAGTATTCATAGTTAGGATTTTAATGATGGAAAGGATAATATGATAATTCATAATCATTTATTTGCATAAGCATACAGTAATAATCATCATTATTACATAATCAGCATTAATACATAATATGTGTACACATAAATATAATAAATTACATGCATAACATTATTCAGAGATAGGATAACAGGTACTATGATTGCGACAGATGGTGTTCTGTAATCAAGCGCTAAATCCATCAGGAGACAGCACACCTAATGGCAATGGGAAGCGAATTCCATAGATGGACGGCATATTTGGTGTAAGATTTGTGAGTAAGTATACTTGGAAGATATAAGTAGTCGTAGACTTAAGAAGATTTATTGCAAGAGCGTAAAGAGTGAAAATGAGACTGAGACACGAATTCGAAGCGTTCCTTGAGATAAGCCGCAAGGCCGGGTATCCGTATGCAGTTTCACTGAATCAAAAAAAAAAGTACGAACCAGTCGATCTTCGAAATCATCCTAGAACCCAATGACCAGAACTGAGTGAGTTTTAAGAGGGTTTACTTTAAGCCCATATGATATTAGCTCCATTTCAGGATGCGTTGAAGAGTATGAAGTATATGCAGCATACTCTGTCTAATGATATTATTATTACTATAAGCCTGTTTAGTCCCACTGCCGGGCAAAAGCCCCACTTTCTTTTATCTATTAATCCTGGTTTAGTCCTATGTTAGTCCACTTAGTCCCATCTCCGTCCATCTCCGTCTAGGCCCTAGGTCTAGCACGACGGAGGTGCAATATAAATAACAATCGTAGCATAATGAGCACCTAACACATACTTATAACAAATTCGTCCCGTACGTTAAGTGTGAAGGGCTCCTTTTATTTCGCTAACGATTACACGGAGAAGTAAACGTTTAAATTGGATTCCGTCGGGTCCTCCAACTCCAACATGACGTCACAAAGAAACGTTTGATTGTGAGGTCCACACTCCACTCTCGGCTCGCATTCCTTCCTATGTACGCGGTGGACGGTCCGCCGCACCGCTCGACTCGGCTCCGACGTCAAATCGGCCTATTAAATGCCTCTCTCGTCTCGTAGAGCCAAGAGGGCGTTAAAATCCTAGTGGAAAAGCTTTGTTCTTCAATAAAAGTCGTCGAAGGGCGAGCTTAATCGGCTGAAACACCTTTTGTTATTGCACGGCTTTTATAGGATGCCTACCTAGCGAATATTTTGATATTAACTAAAGTTACCGTCTTTATTTGTATTAGAAAGATTAATTTGTTACGTTCAAGGTAAAAAATTCTAATTATGCAAATTTATTTTACTCCTATTCTAACTTGCGTAAAAACACAACTTTACTAAATCGGTATTCTTTGGAGTATTAGGAAATGGTATATCACATCTACCTATACGAATAAGTAGATGTTTGTTTGTTATAATATAAAATGTAAAATCTAGGTCTAGGTACCTAACTTTATACCAACTCGCCACAAAGGTATACATAATATGTGTACACGTCACGACAATAGTCGTTTTGGTAAGTACATCGTACGTTACGTTACAGTAGGTACTCCGTACCATTGACAGAGTAGAAGGAAAGTCATTCGATACGGACCAGTAAATGAGTTCAATATCAATATCCATGGCTCGGAGTGACCGGACCTACGGCAACTCGCGCCGTAGTGACGTGCCGGCTAATTATAGGGGCCGCGGGGGGTGCCGGGAGGGCCGAGGGGAAGGGAGGGTGACTGAGGGGATAGCTTTGTTTAGCTCGGATGCTTTGCAAATTGTTTTTGTTGGGTGAGTATGAGTACTCTTTTATAAGACTTGAGGATCTGCGTTTCTACGAGGAGAAAGATAATATTATGGTGATACATTATATATAACAACCTAATTACACTTTAATAAAGTAGGTCGGTCATTATCTTCTTTTTCTGAATCATAACATAACATAACATACATTCACGCCTTTTTCCCGAAGGGGTAGTCAGAGGTGTACCCAGAACTCAGTCCCAGAGTAGATACACCCACATTTCGCCAGTATGTTATTGGTCCCATGTTATAAGGGGCGAGCCTATTGCCATCTACCGGGCACAGTTCCAGACTCCAGGCCGTTATTGAGATAATTCCTAATGGGAAAATCCAATATTTAACACTGCCTGACCTGGGGATCGAACCCGGGACCTCTTGATTGGCAGTCGAGCATGCGCCCTCTACGCCATCGAGGCAGTCGAGGCAGGTTTTTTTGAATCGATTGTGTTAATATCATTTCATACCTTGACTAACGATTTAAGCACTTTCGTTAGTCAAGGTATGAAAGAATCAGATTTATGTAACGTACGACATCTAACATATACAAATTAATAATTTACTGATACTTCAGACACTTTTATAAACTTACATATATTATTCAATAGACATAGGTAAGTACACATTAATCTACACTAATCGTAGGTATACATTAATCGCTGTGTATTGCAGTTTCAGTGCTAGAGATGGGTAGGTATATTATTATGATAAAATCATAATAATATACCTATTATATATTTGAATTTCAATGAAACAGAAACATGAACTAAATATAACAAGAAAAATAACCACTGAGATAATAAAATATGATGAATCATGAGGAGTAAATCGCGAGAGATAACATGATATCCCTCGCAAATATTGATCGTGTATCCTCCATATACACACACACACACCCACACCTCGGTGTCGCTCCCCGGGCTCTGTAATGAGATGGACTCATCAGCTTATGCAAATACATGCATGCTGTGTTGCAGGGGTGCATTATCGACCGCGGGGGGCGACCGTGGTGAGGGGAGGGGAGAGGAGGCATGCATAATGTATGGGGGTTAGGGATGCGTTAGGTGCAGCAACTGTGGACTTTCGGCTAATTATATTATTCAAATGCAAATGTTGTTTATTTATAGTGCATAGTTTATTGGGATAAGCTTCGGTCATGCAACTCAAGAGACGCAGTCCCTTGACGGCTCGTAACCAAACCAAATATTGTAAAACTGCCAGTAGAAAAATCTCCTACACGTTTATTGTGCGTTCTTTCTTATAAAGGTAACTTTTTATTTTATTATAAGATCTATTAATATGCAATAAATGAATTAGAGTTTCACGATAATGTGGATTGGTATACCTATTACTTATGGATAGTTTTCATTATTATTATATAAAAGCTATTTTGCTAAGACGCAACATTAAAGTCGCCGCGCGCCATCGTCGCCACGTCGAGACATTAAATCTTTCATAAAGAACAATAAACATAAATTGAAGCGCATTTTACAGCGGTGGTACTGCAACATCACTTTATTGCAATAACATGCAGTAAACTAACTTCACACAAAATAGCATAGATAAAAGTGAAACAAACAATTATTTAAAATGGTTTTAAAATCACATCTGACGGTGTCTATCGATACGATTCGACGATTTGACTTAATATTGTTACTCAAGTTGAACTGGCTGGCGACCGTTGTTGACTCGGTCATTTCTATAATATCGATTGACGGTACAGAGCACCAATCGATCGATCGATGTGAAGCTATCCTTACTGAGTACGAGACTATAGATAGGCACCGCACAAGGTTTATTATGGTCCGGTCAGTTTAGTGCTGTTTTACCGCCGCATCGGTGTTGGATTAACTCGCTCATTGAGATTTTAATTACAGGACGTGAGACACACTTGTATCTTACGATATTATAACAAAAGGAACTATCATTCTTGTGTTTTATGACAGTATTTTAATTCTATAGAATAAATACCGTTTGTAAATTACAATTACAATTCACGATTTCATACATATTTGATTACCTAAAATACTATTATTATCTACCTAAGTATGTTTTTGCTTTATTATAATATAAAATAGCAATTCAATGCTAATTGTTTATTAATTGACAACCTCAATACATACTAGCAAGTTTCGTTTGAACCCACTAAAATTCCTAATTGCTTCTCGTTAGTTAAACAGTTAAAACCCAAACCAAAACAGTGCTACCTCATCCGAGACTCCCCCACGGCCCACGGTCCACGGCCCGCGGCCCACGGCCCACGCTAGTCACAGTCAGCAGTTAAACTTAATTAAGCCGAAGCATCTTTAAAACACCACACACATACTTGCCGAGAATCAATTTAGCCTAAGCCGAGGGGGTGTGGTGGGGGGAGAGGGGAGTGGGAGGAAGAGGGTGCAATAATTAGGCCCCGGATTAGCCGAGCCGAGGAAATTAACTTGAAACTCAATGGCTTCCGTTATCTATGGTTGCTTAGGTGTGATCAAAAGGAAACGGTGCTACTTTTTACAGAAGCATTTTACTTATTTATACATGCGTTTAAATCATAACTAAACAAATGACATGACTGACTACCACTAAAACATAATAGGCTAATGACTTGAACGAATTAACCACGACGAATTTTGCTGCAGTATTTGACCTATCTTTACAAATAGGACTTCGTCATACAAAGGTTGAACAATAATTGTCAAATCATCGTATGACAAATAATATTTCTACTAGTAGGTACAAGTGCTTATTTTTCATTGCTGAATCTAAATTTACCATAATCAATATTATTAATATGGCCGGGTAAAGCAATTTCTCATAATATTAATTATCCACAAGTTTAATAGTAAATAGGTAACGGGCAAAGTCGCGGAAGGCAGCCAGTGCGGGTAAAGTTAAAGTCGGAGATAGAGGCAATTACAGAGTTGCAATTAGTAGCAGGTATTCGGTTCGCGCGAGATTGGAAATATCTCGGGCGGAGTCGCGCGCGTGAGCTATGTGACGGTATATTGCAAGTGGAGGTGGTCGGTGGTGCAAGGGGTAACCTTACTTACTACACGAAATATACTGCCGTATTTATTACTGACTGGGATTTCTTGCTTTGTATGTAGCTAGGAATCCAAATATTACATATAAAATATTAATGCAGAATTGAGTGAACTGTGCCCGGTAGATGGCTCAAAATAGGCTCGTCCCTCATTACATGACACTAAATATATAACTGGCGAAATGGCGGTGTACTGTGGGACAAGATCCGGGGTAAGTGTACTCAGGTGTACTCAGGTGTACTCAGGTGTACTCAGGTGTACTCAGGTGTACTCAGGTGTACTCAGGTACACTTCTTACTCGTTCGGGAAAAGACTTTAACTATTAAATATCTGAGGCTGATTCTTTTATTTAGGTTTCCTCAGAATTATTTAAATAAATACGGGCTCAGAGAACCATTATTCACATACTAAGTGTCAAAAATCAAAAGGATGTGTTGTCTTTCAATGAATTTTAATTAGAGTGAGAATTCAGGATTTGATTTTTAAATATATCTATTGGTCTTTTAATTCATACTGATCACACCATTAATTTGCTTTATGTTTTTAAAAATCGAAAGATACGTTAATAAGACGTGAAGTCCCACCCGACGTCACATGACAAAATGTGACACCAACACCTATCACAAATTATAATGTAGCAAGTATTTGTATAACGCTAGCACTCGGCACACGTAGCTGGGGGCTCCAGAGCCTGCGTCCTGCGTCCAGCACCCGCCGAGAGAGGGGCAGAGAGGGGGGTCGGTGCACCCGTCGCCATGGCAACCGCCCCCGCCTAATCAATTGCAGAAATATGTACGAACCATTACCATCCTATCTTGCTCTCTGTCCCCTCCCCACATACATTATAAACTAGGCCTGCGAGAGGAGAAGAATAAACCTTCAAAGGTCTCTTTAGAATGGTCGTTTCGTTAGGCGACATTACACACACTTGGGAAGCGAAGAAAAGATGTAGTGTACCGCGTGGACGTACGACGCGAACACATCTCAAACGATATAGTATAATGTATGAGAAGCGAACGATGTTCATTGTTAATACTTCATGTGGACAACTCCGCTCCGTGGAAATGGATTTCAACAAAGATTAAAATTGAACATGTCATCTCTCGGAGTACTCCCGTTCGAGTGGTTAAACAAAAAGGAAAACGACGTTTATATTATGGGAACAAAATTGAACTCTAACAACCAGCTGCAGATTGCAGACACCATCTCTTAACAACCGATACTAAATAAAAAACGCTGCTGCCGAGAACTCGCAACGAAAAATTAATGCAAATGCAAATAAATAAGCATAAAACCATTTATTATTACTATTAAATATATTAAATACTTTATCAAACTACGTTTACACGTACTTTATGTACAAAGCAAATTCATAAAATAACACCCACCTGAACAAAAATATGACAATAGTTTGTATTCATTTTCCGCAGGTGCTACGCCGCGGCTGCTACGGCTCGTAGCACGTGCTACGCGTAGAGCTACAATTGTTTTACAAATTTACGATTATTTGTTTTAATATATACAAAATATTTATTAAAAATACTTTCAAAATACCTTTTTCTCCTTCGTATTTAGTGTCTGTTTAAATATCCACCATCATTTTTCACAGCTTATAGAAAACCCCAGAAACTGTAATAAAAATTAAAATAATTATAATATTCATTTAATAAATTACAGTGTTGAGTATTATAACACAATTTTTATAACTTGTCTATATTCGCGAAATGCTAACCATGTTTTAAATTATGTTGTAAATAAAAGCTTTTGTAACAAATTCCAACGATGTCCGGGCCTTCCTCGCTTCAAATATTCTGTGAACAAAAAACAGGCACATGTTAACTTTCATAAACCCATTTTGCAACGGCTACATAAACATTTTTAGCTAGACCCTGTTTAATAAAGTTTTTCAAAACCAAAAAAACATCTTTTTCGGTTTAGTGAAGATTCATCGAAGCGTATTGTATAAGCCACAATAATAACAAGTTCTGTCTACAGCTATTAACATAACCGTCAGTGCATATGACAGCCCGAGGGGAGGGGAGGGGGTCAAGGAGGATGCTGTATAATTACTCCCCCTCCTGCATCCTCCCTAGAAACCCCCTCCCCTCCCCACACGCCACGTCTCCACGAATATCCCCACAATTAATTGATAATGCGCGGCCAATATAGCCACACCACACCGCACACCTGCGGCTGAAGGCTAAGATTAACATCCCTTATTGCGACCAATTAATCGTTTGTTTAATCTGCACGCACCCACCCGCGAAACTTAATTACTGCGACGACTAATTACATACTCCGTACGTCCCCATGTGGAGACCTCCTCGCTGCCGTTACGATCGTTATTGTATGAGGGCAACCCTAAAAATAGCTCTAAAAAGGCGAGCACACTCCATTATGTGATTTAAAAATCATATTCAAAATCGCTATAAAGGCCAAACGAGCGTGCCCGCTATTCTATTACCGACCCTTGCCGGAATAAATTCCATCGAAGCGCAATAATAATAAAAAAATGTCGAGAGCTTGTCGCGTGCAAAAGACGTGCGGTCACGCGGTCCTCCCCTCCCCGCCCCCGCTACCCCGCTCACCCCACGACGACCGAGCTCCCTCCGAGCCTCCCTCGCACGAATATAATATGCATTATGCGAAATCCGTAACTCTTATGTTGGGTCTCGAGAATACCTTAAACAGATAGAATAATAAAGGAGAGTAGCCCCTACAGCTCAGGCAATAAGAGCTCGCGCGGCGCTCGCGGCGCGGCCGCTTGAGACGTTCCTGAGGGCGCGCGCGACTCCTGGAGGCTCGGGGCGGCGGGCGAGGCGAGCCGAGGCCTGCACTCTCAAGATAACGTCGGGTATTAATCATAGTATTATCGGCCGGTGGCGCGTCTTTGTTATGACACCGCGTTATTGCAGTTTTTTCTCTATCTACCCTCGAGGACGCGATAAACGGCTTCGAGAGTGAATTTTCCGGGACAGATGTTTTAGTAATCCGGAGAGATATCGCGCATAACGTCGCAATAAAACATTCAATGTTATTATTATGCCGGCACCGATACGATGGGGTCACACTCCTGGCTATAGCCGCACTCTCCTCCACCGTCCCGCTGTGATATTGCATATACTCGTACCTACACTTCGAAGGATCTATGAAGACATCCTTCATTTATTACTTTATATCTCTTACAATAAACATAGTATGTATATATAACCGATTAGACAACTGAACCCTAAACATAATCTGACTTTACAGTTCACGCACACATCGGTTCATCAGTCACTCTATTCACTCGCGAGTCAATTCTCGGAAGTCGAAAAGAGGTTTTTCCACGAAATTTCTCAAAAGGCATCTGCGATGACTGGCTCTATTGAAGCTTAATATCTGGAGGCCGACGACGTCCGACAATTTGTGTATGATTAATGGATGGAAGCTAAACGGGAGGAAATCTCAGTTCCCGAGGGATCGCTGCAAACTATACCAGTTTACATGTGAGCGATCGTTTGGCACTTCGTATGTCATATACTGTTGGATCAGTGCCAACTTTATATCTTTGGTAGGCGCCTATTACTGACACATAATTTGAGTACCTAAATATTCAATAGATTTTTATGTGCCTATTTATATTTAGTTAAACCCAAGTCACGAACGCCTCCATGAATGTTTTAACGAAAATATCGATATATCGAAGCCCATGCGGTAGCTGCATTACCTATATTATGTGAGCGTTAGTAAAATATTCGTATTTCATTTAAGAAATAGCCGAAAGCTCATGCATGAAATAGAGCGCGTCGAATACATAAACGTCTTTAAAAGGATCACCTTCACGTTTCTATTGCCAATAACTTTTGCACCTACACACGTACACTCTATGCACGTGTATATGTCGTTTCGGTATGTGTGTGTGAGCTCTGGGATCATTTTTCACGTTTCATGAAGCGGCCGGCGTCGGGTAGTGGATTAAAATACATTTCGCTAGTCGTCGGAGATGGATGACGCTACCCCGCGCGCGCGAGCTGCGAGGAAAGGGTTGCTCCCCTCCGAGCCCGGCCTTCCCCCCTCACTCCTCCTCTAGCAGGAGTCGGGAGGGAGCCAAGAGGTAACATTGTATGTATATGAATGTGTACCTAATTTTATTGTATCATAGAGAATAACAATGAGGTGAAGTACGAGTATAATAAAGCGTAGTCGTCGCCGCGTCTGGCTCGAGCGTACGACACATAAGTTAAACTTATAACATAGAAAATGAAGATTTGGTTAGTAATGTTATAAAATTTTAGACGAACTTAACATGCAACAACCTAACAATATATATAATATACCGTTGTTTACCTATTGCCTACGTATTGCCTCCAAAGATTACGAAACTAAATTATTATCTAAACATACAGCAAGAAAGTAAAAAATAACTATGTACATATTATAATTTTAACATAATTTTAATAGCAAATGTTTCATTGTAAATGTTAAATTTATAATTTCGTTTTAATAAGTAAGGTTGTTGTATAATCTTGTCATTTTATTTATTTGAATTATTATACTTTTATTATGATTTTGTTGATTTAATTAATTTCATTTATTGTTATTTTACATTACACATGTAGTGGTAGGCCTCTTTTGTAGGGGGCCGCCTGGGGAAGTACCACACCTTTGCCAGTTATTCATCCGCCAAGCAGTATTGTGCAAACATTACTGTGTTCCGGTATGAAGGGCAATGTTACCAGCGAAATTACTGGGCATGATGAGATTCAACAACTCCTATCTCAGGGTGACAGGCGCAGTGCAGTGCCGCGCAAAATTTTAAATTTTAAAACACTGGGTGGCACTGTGTCTGATATGGGCGATCATGATGCTTACCATCAGGCACCTGATTTGCTCGTCTTGTTACTCACTATCATAAAAAAAAATCATTTTATTTAATTTTTGCTTTTATTGTTATAATTTTAATCTAAACTAAGTACGTATATTATATCTCCATAATAGCATTAATAGGAATTAATGTTATTAATAGGAATACTATAACAACATTAATAAACTCTAGTACATATATTATGAACATTCTATATAATTTATAAATTACATCATTCAAAAATTTAAATAAATAATCATAAACATAACATAAACATACATTCACGCCTTTTTCCCGAAGGGGTAGGCAGAGGTGTACCCAGGACTCAGTCCCATAGTAGATACACCCACATTTCGCCAGTATGTTATTGGTCCCATGTAATAGGGGGCGAGCCTATTGCCATCTACCGGGCACAGTTCCAGATTCCAGGCAGTTTATTAAGATAATTCCTAATGGAAAAATCCAATATTTAACATTGCCTGACCTGGGGATCGTACCCGGGACCTCTTGATTGGCAGTCGAGCATGCGCCCTCTACGCCACCGAGAAGGCCACCGTTGAAGGCAAAAAAGAGGCACATTCAGCATATTATGCTAAAGGGTCATCGATTTGATGTTTATCTAGCGCTGGTTTTCAATTAGGCATCTTTAAACGAATACATAGAGATAAATTATGCTTTTCCCGATTCCTGGTAAATTATTGTATTAGGAAAGAACGTTCAACCCGTACCATGCTGTAAATATTTGTGGAAGCATATCGAGCAAACATTGAACACTCACGTTTCACCGACTGCTATAATGCGAAGCGAATGTCACTGCGCGAGCGGTAAAAGCACACTTCCTAAGGAAATGGAATATCTGGCGTGAGAGTAACACTTGCCTCACCCGGTGTCTACAATAGGTACTGGACTAATGTATTACTACCTCTTCCTTCCTACTTATGTTACTTAGTTTTTATTTAAATCATTGGTCACATGAACAATTATTTTACTATGAGTACAGATGAAATTATGAGCTTTTATATAAGCCTCATCTTGGGATATTGATAAGTACCATAACATATCGATAAAGAACTGAACCAAAATAATGTAGGTACGAATTCTATTAGAAAGTCGCATCGGCCTTTGACAGATATTATTGGATTGTGACACGTTCTTATATCTTTGTGTACAATATTATTAGGTATATTATTAGGTACACTATTTACGGGTCGAGTCTAATAGTCAATCAAACATCGAAACCCGCCCCGTACTTAACGTTTTACCGTCGCTAAATACGATACAACACAAATACTTCCATTTTTTCTACTATTTGTCTTCACTCACTCTATTTGCTGTAACTGTTTTCAGGGTTGGGTTACAGCGGTGTAGCTTACAGGGAAAACTGATTTGATTTGTGGCTCTATACTTGATGGGCGAGGAGTTTCCGGTGACATACGAGTACACATCAACCAAATATGAAGTCATCGGCTGATTGCTACCGGTCTCCACTGCTCCACGACAAACATGCCGTCACGTCACACGTCACGCGTGTGTCACGGGCACGGCATTCATGTTTGCTAACACACGCCGCGCCTTGCAATGTACACCTCTTTGCTAATGACCATTAATAAATTGCCAATAGGTGATAGGTACCCATTAGTAAAACTAAGCGCGTACCTTTACCGACTATATATCAGAAATTATTAGTTGAATTAGTCTCAATGTTAGAAAATTCATATTGCACCTCCGTGAAGCAAATATTAAACTTTCTATTGAATTTGTGTAGCTATCATTCACATCATTCACACATCGAAGATAATAATAGTACTTACCGAGACAACTTTCGCTAAAAAATAATTAGATTTAATAGAACAGCATCGACAAAGAAAGGAAGCCCCGGTGTAGGGTTATTGGAGACTCCAGGTGCACGTGAGTCCACAACACACATTGTTAATTATAAAGTTATTGCAAACTGTTTCTATGACACTCCACACAAAAGTGCGACACAAAGAACACGTCAAATCAGAACATCGCGTGCCATAGACTAAACTCTCGTATAAAAAGCAGCTGCAGCTAAAAAAGGGTTACGGAAGGGTTGGGGTGCATCTACCCTGGTGTAAAGACACGCGTCAAATCGCCTCATGCTAAACGGCCCTTTGTATGCAAAGCGCCAATAAAAAACCTCGGCGCGTGCATGCGCGGTATGATTTTAAACTGATTTGAATATAGAACATTTACATATACGCGAGACGGGCCCCTATTGGTTCGCGATTCGCGTACTTGCGCAATGCGAGCCTACGGGAGCTTTTTAAAGTGTCATTTTATAACTACGCCGTTTGATTCGCTGACACGATATGAGTTATGTTACGATTTGCATAATATATAACAATCTAGTTAGCATAGCGCCGACACGTTCTATTGGCGCGGCTAGTTAGTCGCTTCGTGACGTCGTGAGCGGAATAACAAAGCGGAGTATTTATGGAACGCCTTGAACTCTATCTATTTAATCAATTAGCGAGATGTGATCTTAATAGAGCACGTCAACGAAATGTCTCAATCGGAACATCTGGCTCGAGATGTCGTTATCTATTAATATCTTGTTTTACTTAGTATGACGAAACTCCTTTAAACGTACTTAACCTATTTATAAAAAATAGATAAATGGCAATCATTATTTTGAAACAAAAAGTATTATAGTTACGAATGAGATAATTTCACAATGTCTTCACATTTCACATCGCCATAGAAGACAAGGTTTTGATGAAATAAGTATAAAAGCGAATTCCAATAGATTGTAGAAAAATAAATAGTAGGTATTAAGTAAACATATAAGTTTGAACCGCCCGAGGCAAACATCGAAAGTTGTGGATTTTTTCAGAGAACCGATGGAAAAGCTCATTAGATGGTCCGAGGGTCCTTTGTAGTACAATTCAGTGCAATCAGTGTAGTCGACCGGAGCCCGCGGCGCGGCGGGGGCGCGGACCTTATCCAATTGTTTAAAATAACGAGAGACGCGTTTGTCTTGCTAGTTATACTTAGGTACCTACTAGTTTAGCGACATCGTCATTTACTTGTAACATTTACTTTCTAATCTTTCGTGTTTCTGTTTAGGAGGTAGACGTAGAGGTAGGGTAGCTACAGAAAATTAACGAAGAGTAGGTAGGCTTTCCATGCTTAGTACTTAAAAATATCTAGGTCTATAATACTTATATAGTCTAAAGGTATAAGAATTAGATAGGTATCTGATGTTGTTCAACGTTACTAAGCAGCTTCACTACAAATTTTGTGACCATGGAAATGTAACTTTTACCCAAACAATTCTCCAAAAAATCTAATAAGATCTTAATTGACAAAGTATGAAAGCAAATAGCTTTCTCATTAACTCGCTTGTTACCGATAGATACAAAACGCTACACATTCACGGCTAACAGATCACAAAAAGCGCTCCATTTGGTAATTAAATTGCGCCCTGAGGCCAGTAGACCGGACCCTGGGGCCAGGAGACAGGGGGCAGGGGACAGGGGACAGGGACTTGCAAACTTTAACAGCAAACAAGCGGGTGGATATAAAGCTAGTCGCCGAATTGTTCCCAATTTAATTGTCTCCGACTGTTTGATCGTTGCGGGGGTGGCTTCTGAATGTAAAGATACACAATTACCTACTACTTAGTATTTATCTTTAGATACATCTCATACTCATACTCCATGATAATTGTTTAGCAATTATCATGGAGTATTTATATTTTGAAAATATTAAGTTTTGATTTATTTTTTGCTGTGTACAAATTTGGTACTTACCTACCTTTGTTTTTCATTTCATAGGTAAGTGTGCACAATAGGTATATGCACACATGGACAAAATATCTTTACTTACGTGAGTACATACTGAGTAAAGTTGGCACCAATTAGTACTAAGTACTTAGGTATATAAAGGTGATATTTTTTATTTATTTCTTAAGTATTAGTATTTATTATACTTCTTATTATTGTCTTAAAATATTATTTAATAAAGATCCCTATATTTACCTAATTATCATAATTACTATAAGCAATAGATAACTTTATAACCTTCGTGAGTTAGAGCCAATTTTATTTCGCGACATAAATATTCAGTTATTTATTTGATATCTCTGTATAAATAATGATAATTAACTTCTCTCATTAAAACGTTCCCACTAATGATGCATTATGAATGCCGAGACGATAATATTAATTATTAATTCGTTCAAGTTAGTAAGTATGTCTTGAATAGTTGGTAGTCATTACCGTGCCTTTCTTCCGTTGTCCTTGGCTTAAAGGTTGCATTCGTTGCGCCAATCTGAATCCTTCCTTACCATATATGTAATAGAGTTTATAAAAGCTCACATATTGATGAAACAAATACAGTTAGCGAGCTATTTTTATCTATATAAGTAATTAGGAGAAAGTAGACGCAATATGTGAAAGCAAAAACGCATATTATGCCCATTGTTAGCACGTAAAGGGCGCATGTGGGCTAGTATTATCCAGGAATATGACATTAATTTACCAACTATTATTTGATTGTCAAAACAACACTTAGGTTAACCTTACTTTATTACTTTTTAATACAATAAGCTGACACTAATGGATTAAAGCTTATTTATATTTATAGGTACAACAAGTAGGTAACTTGGTCTTAAACGGGACTTGTGTTCTACCACAGAATAAATAACAGTACTAACGTAAGTCTACTAGCAGTTGTGTGTTGCACTCTAAGGAATGATTACCACCTTATCTATACTAATATTAAAAGAGAGAAACTTTGTTTTTTGTTTGTAAAGAATAGGCTCCGAAACTACTGGACCGATTTTAAAAATTCTTTCACTTATGGATAGCTTAATTCAGTGTGAGTGACATAGGCTATATGAAATTTTGAAAAAAAATAGTGATCCGTAAGAAAACTTAATATTGTGAACCAAGGTGTCACATAATATAATTACCATATTCATTAATTTGCGTGCGCTGTGAAATCTATTGATGGTAGAATAAAATAATGTATGAGTTTGTGGTACTTATCAATACCTACAAATAGTCTACATATATTATATCCATCATTTTTTGTTTAGTCACAATAATCGAAGCAGTGATTATTTTTCATGCGGTGTGAAAACTATTATTGGTGGTAGATTAAAGTAATCTACTAGGGGTTTGTAGTATTTACCAATATCTACAAAATAGTGAACGGACATTTTATCCGTCTATTTGGTTTAGTCACAATAATCGAAACAAACATTATATGCATGCGCTATGAAAAGTATTGGTGGTGGAATAAAAGAATGTACTAGGGGTTTGTAGTACTTATTAACACCTACAAAATAGTCCACGGACAGTATATCCGTCTGTTTTGGTTTAGTCAATATAATCATTATTTTTATGCGGTATGAAAACTATTGGTGGTAGAAATGATGTACTATGGATTTGTAGTACTTATATCTTCAAAATAGCCCACGATAAATTTATACATGTGTAAAGGTGTGTATTGTCACTGTAACAGAAATAGTCATTAATTTACGTGCGCTGTGTAAACCATTAGGGTTATATCTATAAAAATACAATGTATCACGAATTTACTCCTGTTAAACGTTCACTATACCTACTTCTGCTACCCGTGTGAAGCCGGGGCGGGCCGCTAGTAATATAATATTATATGGATTAAATTACTTATTTATAATTTTTACGACCTTTTTACTGCGGACCTATCGCCGATAAACAAAGGGCGATAGCTCCCGACTTGTAGATTCATATCGAATTATAAATATAAATGTCACAGCACTAAATTAAGACATAAAGTTAGAGGTAAGTACCCTTTAATAAAATAGAATTTAAAGGTCACTGTAACAGTCCATTAATATTAAATTGTTTTCGTTTATCGGTTTTATTTTAATTACTTATTTTTGTGCCAAAACGAAGAATAGAGTAGGTAGATATTTAGCTGTTTCTTTTAATAGATATGCCGCTACAAGAATCCAGCGGCGCCTGCTCGCTCCTCACTCGGGTATGCTAATTTGATCAATTATTGCGATGTCCGAGAATGGGAAGAGACGCGGGCGTAACGCGGAATGACTACCAACGTTGCATTTACTCTTAGTAAAGGGGGACATCGCACCGCACCATCGAAAGTCAAGACGATTAATTGGCTGGATATTTTAATTACTTGATTATGTTAACTTTGTTAGTAGGTCTCTCGGATAGTATTATGGTTTACATTTTACGTCCTCATCGATGCTGTTTCTGACTTTCCTGTACATGATGAGATTATGTGGAAATATATATGTTTCTACTGTAATAATAAATATTGGTTTATAATAATAGTGTAATTATATCAGAATAAAACAATGCTCTATCTAGGTATAGTTATACCCGCAGAGCAACATCTCGTTCGAGGATCAAAACTGGCCGAGCCACTTGTTATTCCTCAGATTACCCTAAACATTCAGTGGCCAGGCCATTACCAGGAACATGCCATTCTAACTAGTCCATCCCTTTTTTGTCACCGGCCGTCATACGACTACGTCCGCCGATACAAATCGGAATGCGAATCGTTTTGTT
This sequence comes from Hemistola chrysoprasaria, assembly GCA_947063395.1. Classification (NCBI taxonomy): domain Eukaryota; kingdom Metazoa; phylum Arthropoda; class Insecta; order Lepidoptera; family Geometridae; genus Hemistola; species Hemistola chrysoprasaria. The sequence continues at coordinate 16,525,617 of OX346716.1, read as the reverse complement.
ACATTCCATCATTGTACCGTTAAATTTGAATTTGCGTATAGTAGATATGCGTGTCTTTGTGAGTGTGCGCGTGCGCGTGTGGGTGCAAGTATGCGCATGCGCGTCGTCGCAGACTGATGGATGACAGGTGACGTCGGCGCCGCAAAGAGCCAGGGCCAGCCAATCCGCGACATTCCGAATAAATATAATCTAGAATTTAACCTGGAATGTTCCATTGGCCTTAATTAGGGACACTTCAAAGAGCGCACTGCGGCAGTTAATGAGTGATCAGAATAGGCCATATTATGCTCGAGGCTCGTCAGGCATTCGACAGTTGGGAACTAAATGGCCATACATGAAGATGAATACTTAGCTATGATGCTTTATAGCTCGATTACTTGGTATTTATTCGTCATTACTGCAGACTTTCTGACACTACTTATTGTAAATACCGAGTTTCACACCGTAGGAAAAAATCCAATAAATACAATATGATACTTTCTTAGGTAAAAATCAATAATACATCATCGCCCCTTTATAATAATAGAATTTGTAGCTTAGGTAAGTTTGGCTAAGCGCTTTTACCTACTTAGTGATCGATTTTAAAGCAAGAGCGATGCAGCAACCCTAGCCAGAGAGAGAGCTCATTAAACATTCACATGTAGCGCGGTCCAGGTCGAGGCGGTCCTGCGGCGCGGGAGTCGGCGAGACAAAGCGCGCCGCGGTCGCTTCACAGGGCCCGCTCGCCGCTCGCCGCACCCGAATGAACACCACTAATCGCTCATATCAAACTTAAATGATTGGCGAGTTGCGTGATGCCTTCGTCATTTGCTTAGGTAGGCCCTACATTTAGAATGGCTCAAACATTCTCAGTTTTGTAGCCAATATATTATAACAATGCAATTATTTTAATATAATTTATAATAATTGCATATAATATTATAATTTATTGCAATGGAGTTCCGAAAAGTAACGCCAAATTCAATCAATTATCAATATATTATAATTATTATATGCATAAACTTATTCATATTTTGGGTCTTTGACTGCTTTTTATCAAATCTTTTAAGAAATATACCTAGGTAATTCAACGATGCACACATTAATGCTCCCATCGTAATCGTAAATTAATAATAGCTTCATGGTAAAAATTAGTTACCTCTTAATGAAGACGAGGTCGGCTCATGAAATCGTGAAATAAACTAGCGTAACTGCATTGGTCACAGTCACAGTGTTCGAGTATCCTCAGCAATAAACATTATCTCATAGTGGGGGGTGGAGGGTGGGGGCGAGAAATCTTTCTGAGAAGCGCGTGCGCATCGCAAAGGTCGTTAATCAAGGAATGGAATTCAGATGATGATAGATGAGAAAATAATGTGTGAATTGTGAATTGATCATAAAATAATTTTATAGGTAGGTATACACTTACCTAGGTTTCTGTTGTTTATACGACTTAATAAATTTTACAACACGAAAAAAACACCTTAAAATTACAAGAACATAATTTTATTAATGTGTGGTGATGATGAAAATGTTTTATTACATCATCCCATTAGGCGCCGGTTCCGAGGAACCGTATTAAAGGACGATTAAATTAGTTGACGTGCCGGTTTGATAAAAATAAAACCTGTGAGCAAATAGCTCGTGGCCAATACGGACATAATTATAGACGAGTAGAAAATGTCGGCACCACTACAGCTTACCTTTCGATAATATCCATTAGCTATAATTTAATATCGCGGGATCGGTTACGCACCGTGTCGGCCGACAAGCTTGCACACTTTTATTTAATTTTTGCTGATGTCCCTATTAATGTTATAATACTATTGGGTGTAATGATATGCGACACTTTATTAGAAAAGTGAAGAAATCTAAAGGGTGACCATATTATCCCTGCAGTGCTAATAATAAGTTAAATAAGATAGATATATCAGCCTGCAGTAGGTAGCCGAGACATGTTTATCTACCAGCAGGGTGCCGCTGCCGTCGGACCCCTGCCATCCCGCAATATGCTAATAATTGCCTCGTAACTCGTAAACATCACCATTTTTTTTAACCTGCTAAACGATTATATTATAGCAGAAAACAATAACATTTTAAGAGGATTTATTTCTTTATTGTGAGCTTTTCCATAATATGAAGATGACCTATATAGATAAACAATTTAAAAACAATATATAAATTAAAAATACATCAAAACAAATAGTGTAACAATTGGCGGTCTTATCATTAAAAACGATCTATTCCAGACAACCGTGCAAGGAGAGGAGAGTACCGTAAATCACATTTACAACAATAATAAATATAACTCAAAATTTAATTATGTAGTGTTAACCTTCATAAACTACAATAATACCTATTTCATTCAATGACTTATTTCTCTGTGTAGCTAGATTTTGGCTTCTTAGTTTAACTTAATACCTATGGGCACTTCAACTTTCCAATCCAAGCCGAATATTGTCCCAAGACACGGTAGAAAGGTGTGATATGGGATATGTGACATGAGGAGAGTGCGAGGTCTCTGACGATGTCGATGAAAGGTAACCCCACCACAAGCCAAGAAAATAGACCGAGAGAGAAAGTTCTACTTAATATTTATATTTTTGATACAAAACAGAAACAACTGTAGACAACTAAGTAGGCACAGGGTATAGAAATACCCGCTGGATGCTGCACGGTGTATGTCCGTCAAGTGTCAAGTCCCCCTTGTATAAGCACGGTGAGGCATTTCCCATCGCATGCGTAACTAGCGGCCACACATCCAACTCTGAATGCTAAGTAAACTCACCCTCGTGGCTTACGACGAGGGTCGATTCAGAATGACGCAGATTCAAGAATTAGACTAACGTAGGATATGACATGTAGAACTCTACTCACTACTAATATTATTATTTTATTTATCTCAGAATACTGTAAACTGTAAAAAAAATTTGTTGTATTAGGAACAGTGAGATAAACGAGTAAGTAAGTAGATAGGTACCTAATTATTTTCTATGGTAAGACCAGTAGACCGTTTACTGCCACTGAGACCAAAGCTGTTGTATCACGACTGGAAATACACGGTAGAATGAATAGATAGTTAGAATTCAATGATGATTTCGTATATCAACGTCAAGGCACTGCCTTAAATGTAGGTTTTAATACATTCCAATTTTCAACCTACGCGAAAGACACAACAGAAGCGCGAGGGTTAAAACACGCGCCGACGAGATAAGTCGCTACAATTTTTTAGGACGCGCTCACAATCCCTTGACGACGGTGCGCGGCCCCAGCCTCGTAAAATATTCCCCGGTTTATACGCAGAATAATAAGCCTGCGCGATAAGAATGATAAATTATACATTGATGATTTCTAAAACACTTGGAAAAACATCGAAGACGTGAATGCAATTATCAGTTAAAATGAGTCTTACTGGTCATTATAACATTTTTATTATTGTAATAATCAGTTCAGTCAGCTAATATGTATATAAGGTTACGTTAGTATTAATAGTTATTTTATAGTACTTAAGATGAAGGATAGCGATAAATACGGAATAAATAGGAACTGTTTTATCAATATTATTGTGTTCCAAAATTTGGATTATGGAAAAAACTAAACGGTAGATAGTTTGTATCTACTTGTATAATATAATGCTTTAAATCCTTTCGGTCACTAATTTAGCAGTCATCACAATAATCGTGACATAAAAGCTACTAGCTCCCTGTTTTATCGACAAAAAGTCTCGAGAAGCTTTGCAAAAAGCCGCGAGTCTCAACGCAGAGCAAAAACAGCGCCCGCGGCTCTCGACGCGATGTTTATTGTATGAGCCGCTGAATTTCAAGTGTTTTCTCAGCTTTAATGGATTGCGTGCTCCGCGCACCCTCACTGCTCATTGCTCAGCTTAGAGAAAAAACACTTTAAACGACTTTTCGGGAAGTTATTTTGAACAATAATAGCGAGTAGTTACGAGCAACTACCTCAATAAAACGACCATAAATTAATGTAGAACTTTGAAGACATGAGCATAGTTTGTATTCCACACTCAGTACTGTTTATCTTTATTGGTAGACTCAGTACTGTTTATCTTTATTGACGTGGAAAAGTGTCAGATTATGACCTATTTGAATAAATCTGTTTGAGTTTGAGTTTGACACATAATGTTAGAGTAACTACGAGTACCAATATCTATCATAGTAAATAAGTATATTCACACAAGTGTGTATTGTATAAGATAAGCGATATATCCGGTCGGTTGAGCGGAGCCAGTCATGGCTGAAATATTAATCATAGCGACGGTTTCAGGGGAAATTCTATAAAGCAACTTTATGTTAATAGAATAAATTGATTGCTGTTCTGCCTACTCACGCCTGTTCAGCCTTAGGAAGTCAAATGTCAAGTGTGTGAGGATATTTTTGATTTTTTTATTTTTATGGTGAGCGAAAAACTCAAATAAGTATTCTAACACACGAGACATGCTGGTACCTAGAAGGTATCGAGTAGCGAGTATTACTATAAGTTAAACGGTCGATCAGCGGGGTAATTGGCACTATCGAGTCACGAAGACAAAAGAAGTCATCCATCACTTACAGCTAATGCACTGGAGACACTACATAACCCTTTCTCCCCGAGCTTCAAGCAAACCTGTCAATAACCCTGACCATTCATCATTTAGCTTTGTTATTCATTAGTCAATATTGATGACTAAGTTTGGAGTGCTGAACGCAATCAAGATAAAAGATACCTACAAGTAGATACCTATATGGTAATATAATTGTGTGGTAGATAGGGACAGATAATATTATCTTTTATGATGGTATAACTCTTTCCTTAGAATTAAAATAATTACTTAGATATGAAATGACAATTTATCCTATAATGTACTATTAATAATAATAATATGGGACAACTTCCACACACGGTCATCTGGTCCCAAACTAGGCTAGAAGCCTGTACTATGGTAACCAGATGACTGATATACATACTGATATATGCTTATAACACCCAGACACAGATCAAACAGACATATTCATGCACACAAATGTTTGACCTGGCCGGGGATCGAACCCGGGGCCTGCGGCACAGAAAGCAGCGTTACTACCGTCTGAGCCAACGAGGCTGTCAATATTGAAGTCTTCTATATCTTAGTATTGGCACTACTAATTCATTGATTTATTGTCTAACAGTAAATGTTTAAGCTCGATAATTTATTAACAAAACAACATTTCGGGTTAATGACGAAACACAAAAGTCTTTATAGATTTACGGGAACTAATTCCGTCAGAACTTTATCAGACATTACCGAATTTATGTCTCGTGTTATTGTGTTGTAAGCAAAAATGATAACAACAGTAATGTAGATGGTGCCGTGAAAAAACAATAAAACATTTAACTACGTCACGCCGAGCGGGCATTCCGGGCATAATGGCCCCGGACAATATATCGCGCACGATTTATAATGTATCTGTTTTTATTACCATAGGGCGGCTACCTACCCACAACCGCGCACTGTTTGCTGACCTCTTCCCTCGGAAAACAATGAAATACATCACGATGCAATATCTAACCAACTTACTCGTAACTCGTAACTTAGCAAGTTTTGAAGAAGACTCTTGTTATTTTCTTAATAATCCTACTAATCCCTTGTCATAATATTTTTCACGTAAGGATTTGTTAGTTCCGTTAGAATAGACCCCTAACTACAACCTCAACCTAATGTGCCACTGTTGTTCTACGTCACTATTATTCGCGTTACGTTTACTAGTGTCATTTCTAAAAATGGCGGGTATCGTCTAACTGCCAGTTTATGAGCTCCCAAGATGTAGCCGTAATCGTAATATGATCTTAATACAGCATAAACTTCGCATTACTTTAGTGTCACATCTCGCGACTATCAAGAATTTTGATATCTACTCGTAGGTACATAAGTATACCACGTAACGTCACATTACTTTAGCTAATACGAATACGCCTAATAATAATATTTATAAGGACGAGGAATTATTGTGGAACCAATAAAACAAAGCGGAGTCTCACAAAATGAAGTGCTTTAGATTGAGAGTATAATCATGTGAAACCATGACAAATGGTAAAACGACCGGAAAGCGGTAGCTATTGCTGTGAAAAAGAGGCGTCGCCCTCAATAATATGTTGGCATAGTTGGCATATAATATCTACGTTGGCTGGCTAGCGGCCAATGATTTTCAACAATCAAAATAAAAATTGTACTTGGTAACATTATGTAGAGTCCATAATAGAATGATAAGCTCAATACGCCAATAACTTTTTAAGTTTCTTAATCCTGAATTCTAATTGACATTTCCGCAATAGAACAGAAATTCAAAACATAGATATTGTGTGTTTATGCACAATATTTTGATCTTCAAAGTGACCACCTGTCACGGGACACGCATTCAAAAGACCGTGTATGTGAATACGGAACTCAATTACAGAGGGTGGGTACAGTTTAAATCACCAATACCTCTATTGTTGGTGAAAAAACATTTTTATTTCGTGCTCGCACCCTCGTCTCAATTTGTTTGAATATTTTTACAATGTTTCCATTTTTTTTCTCGACGTACAAATACAAGAAAATACTTTAAGAGATGCAATAATATTGTGAATCTTAGCATTTTTGCAATGTAATTTTTATTCAAAATGAGATAGCAGCTTAAACTAGACATTGGCTCACTCATCATCATTTGAATAGGATGTGAAAAATAAATTATGATTATTGTAATCCCGATATAATTAACCTAATCTACATTTTAAACGATAGGTAAATTTTGAGCAAATCAAGCAAAACAGAGAAATAACCAAGAAGTCGAAATAATAAAACCGATACAGGGGCGGAGTGATGTGAAAATTTAAACTAAATCTCCATTGCGAAAGCTCACCGACAATGCTGGGGATAATCCAACGCATTTGCATTGTATTGTGCGATTGAAGCACAGAAAAATAGTCTCTACATGGTCGGAATAAATGTATTTTTGTAAGCACATTTTTCTCTGCAAAATGAGGCTATTTCACAAAGCTTTAGCTTACATCAATTTCACACGCGTGGGTCACTCAAATGTTCTCGCCATTGTTGAATTTTTAGAATTTTCTTTTATGCTACAACGTGGGAGTGTTACTTTATTGAAGCAATTACTTTTTTCAAGAGGATTAGGCCTTACTGTAGAGATGTATAATATATCTAATAATAACAACCTAAAATTGTATTTTGAACTATCCTAAGACACGTAAAATCTTTTTAGGTTAAAGCGGAAGTTTAAGGTACGGCTTTTTGATATTATAATATATCCATTAATTAATCCGATTGCCTCGGTGTCGCAGTGGGCGCAAGCTTGACTGCCGATCATGTGGTCCCGGGTTCGATCCCCACATCATGTCAAAGTGTTACCGGAATTACCTAAATGACCGCCTGGAGTCTGGAAATGGGCCCGGCTCATGGACAATAGGCTCGCCCTATATTGCATGGAACCAATCACATACTGGTGAAATGTGGGTGTAGCTATAATGGGACTGAGAACTTGGATACACTTCTGCCTATCCCTTCGGGAAAAAGGCGTGATTGTATGTTATGTTAATATTCATTAAATCTTACAGATATTTTTTTTATAATTATTTATTTATTATTAATTACAAAAGTAAACTTACAGCATAGCCAAAGCGTTTACAATGTGATACTAATTAATGTTTACTGTATGTATAAAAATTTTATAATTAAGCTATACATGGGTAGGTGTTTTAAGGATAACAATATAAAATGTTTTACTTATTACAATCTGCTCCAATTGCAATACATATAAATCCCACTAGATGGATAAGAAAAGCATTATAAGCATGTTAAACACAAAACACAGTAACAAACACGATCCCTTATTCCCAACTGGATGGCGCACACCTCCGCAAATCGTAATCCTCTTAGAAAACATTTCCAATTTAAAAAGAATTCCTCTTATCCCTCTGAGGAGGGCACGCGTAAAAAATAAAAGGAAAAACTGTGTGACACGCATCGCGTACATATACACATTCATATAGATTCGCAGAGCTCAGTACCTACCCCTCGATTCCTTACAGGTCGCTTCTTTCTACGAGAGAGCATCTATTGAAACTCCACTCAGACCGTGTTAGCTATCTATTTAGTATAAAAAGGGTCGAGAATTTCTCGAGATCCTTTTTTATTCGGCAAGGGGGCCACCCCCGGCCCCGGCTGACCGCCTCACCTATGTTACGTCGAATTTTATACGTATGCTACTAAATTTTCTTAACCTTCTCAAGAGTCGATACAGGTGCCCAGTGGAGCGAACCTTTTCAAATCAAATCTGTGTACCTTTAGTATAGGTAAGTGTAGTATTAGAGGGTAGGTTGCTCATTATATTTTGACATATCCTCTGCTAGATAACGGTAACTAGCTACTTCTACCTGCAGTTACCAAAATCCTATTATTAATGAACAAGTATAGTAAACCCAGTAAACCTACGTTGGTAACACATAAAAACACAAATTTCAAGATAATGTTTCCTTGCCCCATTTAAGTGGCGATTTTCTTCAATAACACAAGATTACAAGCTCAATTTATATATCCCAATATAATACCCCGGTTGCGGAATCCATCTGGCCTCCGGCATCAGTTCAAATATTTAAAGGGCGCGTCGGGTGAATTTGATTCCATCCGTTTGAAGCTACTCTCCTCTCTGCCGCAATTGGATCACACGAGCGGTTACAATCACAAATTCGGGGTAGTAACTTACCTAACTAGTTAGATAAAAATTTTCAGAATTATTTATTTATTCTTGAACCTCTAAATTCAACCTACGTTCGTTCTTGATGAGCTTGTCATTTTTAGAATTCTGAGAGTCGTATTTAGCAAAGTACAAACAGGCAAAAGAAAAAAGTTGATTACTGTATGATATACCTATATATAAGCGTCAGAAAAGAATAAAGACACCCATGAAAAAAAATCCAAACCTAGTTTTTTACATAAAATCCATAGATATACTTATTATTATATAAGAAGGGCAAAACGGGGCGCGGCGCCTGGGGATAGATTAACCCATGTTACGCGACATCCAGCCGGAGGATTCCGACTTTCCACAAAGAAAATACCAATCAAAATTTGATTTACCGCCGCTTGCGGCCATACATCAAACCGCTCTAATCCGCGGAAAGAGAGAAATCCTAAAATCTAAGGGGAACTGACGAATGTCGAATTGAAAATCCTATGTGGCACGAGACGCCTTCAATATTTATAGCAGAGTAAAAAACACGCACAAGTCTATGAATAAATATTGGGTATTGGACGAGGGTGAAAGAAAGTGAATTACTATGGGAAACCAACATCTTTGCTTATACGAATCTCATGTAACAAGTTAGGTAAATATCTACATATATATATATTTTTAATTATATAAAAACTAGGTTTTATTGTTCTGTAATTTTTCAAACACAATTGTACTGATTGTTATTAAATAAATAAATGAAATGAAATATCACTAGAGACTATAGAGCTGCACGCAGCAAGTTAAATAGGTACCTATTGCAAGTTAGATTTTTTACAGCAGCGAGGGAGGGTAGACCTGATTTGTTGATATGAGGTTCATCTAGATACCTCAACGCGTTCTCGAAAGGACAACGAAGTGATCCTATAAGGGTTCCGTTTTCATTATGAGGTACGGAACCTTAACATATTACGAATATTTACTTGGAAGACTAACTGGAATAAATACCTACTTAGTACCTAGGTCTAGTTTTCCAGATTTTACTGAGTTAATTGATATATTATACTTCCTAATCACCATACCCAATTATCAGGTCAGTCTATTTATTATCAGGTTACGTTAAGTAGTATATAATAATATTTACCTACTGTAAAACCCTACAACTTTGCCTCCAGCCCGCCTAGCACGGCACGGGGATATCTAGCTTTCCCCATTTTTTCTCTCTTTCGCATAACATAACATAACATACATTCACGCCTTTTTCCCGAAGGGGTAGGCAGAGGTGTACCCAGGACTCAGTCCCATAGTAGATACACCCACATTTCGCCAGTATGTTATTGGTCCCATGTAATAGGTGGCGAGCCTATTGCCATCTAGCGGGTACAGTTCCAGACTCCAGGCAGTAATTGAGATAATTCCTAATGGAAAAATCCAATATTTAACACTGCCTGACCTGGGGATCGAACCCGGGACCTCTTGATTGGCAGATCAGAATCACAGATCACTATAATAGTACCCATCACATTGTTATTAAGGTTATAGGTAGTTTCCTAATGGACATGAGTGATGTTGATTAAAAGTCGAGATAACTTCACCCGCCGTGAAAATCAACCCAATCATGTACCTACTGAATAAATATCGTCTTAAAAATTTAAACACTATTCTAACCCATGCACATCAGCCCAATGTGCAGCCTATAGCAAAAAATACCTACCAATGCGTCTGTATAGAAAAAATATGGGATTCCTTAATTTTATTGAAAAAAGTGAGCGAAGTTGTAGGGTTTTACGGTAACGGCATAGTCTTATACTAGTTATATAGACAGCCTCGTCGGCTCAGATGGTAGTGACTCTGCTTTCTGTGCCGTAGACCCCGGGTTCGATCCCCGGCCAGGTCATACATTTGTGTGCGTGAACATGTCTGTTTGATCTGTGTCTGGGTGTTATAAGCTTATAAAAGTATGTATTTCAGATCAGTCAGGCTTCAAGCCTAGTTTGAGATCAGATAATCGTGTGTGGAAGTTGTCCCATTGTATTATTATTATTATGTAAACTTACTTTGTCAATATAAAACGGTTCTAGTGATAGAAATACCTACCTACTTTTTAACGTTTCGGGAACGGATAGTTGGGAATCGAAAACGAATTATTCATCCGCATCCACCCTTCCCCTCCCACTCGTCTGTCAGCCACAAATCTATATCCCCTCTTGCAACATAGGTACTTACCTAATCTTTATACCTCAATATTAGACATATCGAAAACCGACCGCCCGTTTCATATTCAACGACACAAAAATATGTTATGCGGATATTTGACCAGTCTCTAAACTAGAGAAAGAGATTATATCGATTACTAGTGGCCCGCCCCGGCTTCGCACGGGTAGCAGAAGTAGGTATAGTGAACGTTTTAACAGGATACAGGACATCTTAGCAGTTTGACACAATCCTATAGAAAATTTACGAAATCGATGTTTTGTATTCCCCTGTTTCCTCCGAGAATAATTTATTTTATCCATAAATTTATATTCTGAAAATTAGAAGATGAATAAGGCTATGTCTCTGTTATTTTATTTTTGTTCCTTAACACTTCATTTATTTCTAGTGAACGTCAAATTACGCGAGTAAAACTGGAAGAGTTTTTCATGTTTTTAAAGGATCATACTTCATTTAACAATGAGTTTGTAGAAAAAATAAAATGACAGGGACATGCTCACCGAAGACCTAGATTTTATAAAAAAAAACATTGCTCTGACGCAGTTATCTAGGGAGGAAACACGGGAATACGTTTGTAAGGAAAAATCACCCCTCATGTAACCTCTTAACAATGTGGAGTAAATTCGTGCATTGTATTTTTATAGATATAACTCTAAGGGTTTACGCAGCGCACGCAAATTAATGACTATTTCTGTTACAGTGACCAAACCATAACAGATGGAAACATTTTCCGAGGCCTTTTTTGATGATATATAAGTACTACAAACCCCTAGTACATTATTTCTACCACCATTAATTTACATACCGATTATTGTGACTAAACCAAAACAGACGGATATAATGTCCGTGGACTATTTTTTGTAGATAGTGATAATTACTACAAACCCCTAGCCCTAGAACATTACTTTATCCTACCACGAATGGTTTTCACCGCATGCATATAATGACAGTTTCGATAATTGTGACTAAACCAAAATAGATGATTATACTAATGTACGTTCACTATTTTGTAAATACTAAAAAAACCCCTAGTCAATAACTTTATTCTACCACCAATACTTTTCACAGCGCATGTATATACTCGTAATAACTGTTTCGATTATTGTGACTAAAAACCAAAATAGATGGATATTTTGACCGTGGACTATTTTGTAAATATTGGTAAGTACTACAAACCCCTAGTACGTTATTTTATTTTACCATCAATAGATTTCACAGCGCACGCAAGTTAATGAATATATTTGGTAATTACGTGACATCTTAGTTCACAATATTGCAGTTTTCTTACGAATCCCTAATATTTTTCAAAACCTCATATAGCCTATGTCACTCAAACTGAAATTCATCACTGAATTAAGCTTTACATAAGTGAAAGATTTTTTTTTAATCGGTCCAGTAGTTTCGGAGCCTATTCGTTGCAAATGAAAATACAAAGTTTCTTTCTTTAGGATATTGGTATCTGGTATTGATTGAATAATCTGGAGACATTATACGGATTCACTGAAAACAGTAAGAGCATCAATAATTCGATGTCGTTGCAACCCAGTTTAGAGGGGCTAAGATAAAGAGAAGCGAAATAATCATAAGCGCGTGTTAATTATTTGCAGAACGCCATCTTATATGCAATGTTGGAACTAAATTACCTAAAAATGTTGTCTTAGGGTAGTTATGTCTTGGAAGATAATATTGTCAGCGAGTTCTAATTTATTTCTGTAGCGCCATCTATTGAGCATTGTTGGAACTAAAATATTCATAACAAACTTTAAAACTTTATTATTCCTCAAAAGGGTTGAAATTTTTGAAAACGCTGAAACACGTGTTTAATTATTTTCATTTTAGAATGTTTCTACAAAATTTGAAATTAATCGGCCGAAAAATTAAGTCTACTCCATACAAACTTTCAACCCCTATTTAATACACTTAGGGGTAAAATTTTGAAAAACCCTTTCTTATTACTTGTCTAGACTGTAAAAATAATCTATTGTCAAAATTTCATCATCATCGGTCCAGTAGTTTTGGCTCTGGGTTGATGAGTCAGTCAGTCAGTGAATCACTTTCTCTCTTTATATAATAGTATAGATTATAGATAAATAAGGCATATATGTATGCATAGTGTAGGGTTCCCAAGAGGGTTCCATACCTAGATACCTGAACCAAACGCTTACCTTCCTGAAAAACAATCCGCCTACAGAACATACACTATGGAAACAGTATGGTTGCGCAAAGTATGGAAATATGCAGTAAAATGGCCATAACTTTTGATTGCGTTAAGTTAGAAGTATGATTTTTTTACAGCCACAAGAGACCGTAGATCTGAGTAGGTAGTTGATATAAATTTCAACTTGATACCTCCACGCGTTCCCTTTAAAAAGTGTATTGACAGACATACAGACAGACAGACGGATAATAAAAAAAATCTTTATTTGGAATAATAAATAGGGTTACATGGTACATAATGAGTAACGATGATATCTGCAGAAGTATAAACTGTGTCACAGATACCAACGCCCTCCTCCGGAATTAATATAGAATGCTTATTCCAGTTACAAAAAATAATAATATCAGTTACTTAAAATGACAAGATGACAATGATGATAATTTACATATACATGACAATATTATACTAGATATAACATATGTAAGGCAACAATATTATATAAACATTACATTAAAAATAGTACTGGATTTACTATAATTATATTATGACAATACATAAAGACACTAGAATATATAAAAATGATCCTAGTTCCTTTTTTTCCTTTTGAGGTACGCAACCCTAAAAAGGTAGGTTACTACAAGTAGATAGGAAAAAGAAAAGTAGGTAACTAAATTCTGAGTATGTAATAGGTTTTTTACTTACCTATCTAGTGAGTAGTATCTAAATCTAGTGGGCAGTGATCATGCGTTTCCACTGTTGTTATTTAAATCTATACTAATATAAAATATTATAAAGCTAACAACACGCCTAATTCGCGAGCATTATCCGTCTCAAACACGTTCACAAGCAAGCTCCAACATGTCGATATGTTTGATGATAGTCTCGTTTTTTTATCAATTGCAGTAGATATAATTAATACAAATTATATTGTATGAAAAGCATTTATTTATGATTATAATAGAAATAAAAAAAATTACTTCTGACAAAAACAAAAAAATACAGGACTTTATGTTAAAATGCGCTCAAAACTAAAAAATCACATAAGAACATTAAATGGGCATTTTAATTATCAGGTGTCTCATCAACATTATTTACCCTATAGTTATAGTATACGGGGTACATAATACTATACTTAAGTCCATTTCATTACAGTGTTATGGCATTTTTAACAAGTATGGCTTTCTTGAAGATTTTTCTTTAGCTCTAAAACAGCGGATAACACCAAGCGGTTTTGGTTCTTTTGCGTGGAGTTTATCTTTCTGTGGAGTAATATCACCTTCATTTATGTCCAAAAACGGCATGCTTCATCTCTTGGATATCCAGGCATATTAAAAAAAATCTCTGTCGCATTTTTGTCTGAGACAGACGTGGCCTTGCTTCTCTTCATAATTTTCCCGTTCATATATTGTGAGTCTATGTAGGTAATTCTTCTGTGCTGTGTTCCCCTTCCTACTACATGGGTTATACATTTCAACTCATCTATCTATAAAATTGTCTAAAATAAACAAAATGCGAATTTTATTATCTCATACTTAGTTAATAAGTACAAATCACGTATGTATGTACAATCTGTATGTAATAATCTGTCTAACAAATCCATAAAAGAGCTCAAACCAATTTACTTTTGACACTCAAAAGACTCGCTTAAATCGTTATTATGATATTTCCGTACGCCGACACGGTTGACGAGACACTTACAATTAGCAGTCAGCAGCATACTAGTGACAGCTATTGAAGGTCACGGGATGCATTGGTCAAGTAGTTAAGTAATAATAGGCAATAACATACGGCTGAGGCACTTGTGAGCCCCGCGCGTGTAATGGAGTTTATTCACTGCCATGATTTAGGTAATTGTGTGTTTAGCAAATATTATAATAATAGAATATGGGATAACTTCCACACACAGTCATCTGGTTCCAAACTAAGCTTAAGCCTGTACTATGGTAACAGATTACTCTGATAGGTATACGTACTTATAACACCCAGACACATATCAAACAGACATGTTCATGTTCACAAATGTTTGACCTGGCCGGGGATCGAACCCGTGGCCTGCGGCACACAAAGCAGAGCTACTAGTTACTACATCTGGCACACGCATTAGTCGTGGATCTAATGTAGCTCTTAACGGCTACCTAGTCGCCATACAAAATGTATGGGCTCCGACGCGCCCAGAGGCCGGCGTATGTGGCACACGTGTGCCAGATGTAGTTCTAGCTTAACACGTTTATGTGTAAAGACATTAGATCGGGTGCAAATTAAAATTTAAAATGGTGGGTTCCCATCGAGTAACACGGTTACCCGTAGCAACCTTTTTTTTTATAAGTTCCCATCGAGTAACAGTGTTAGTCGTTGCAACATTTTTTTGTCCCATCGTGTCACACTGCTACCCGTTGCAACATCTTTTTTTAAAAAGGATCCCAACGAGTTACAGTGTGACCGGTTGGGATTTTAATTAAAATAGGTGAACTCTACTTCACCCATTAAAATCAGTATGTACCTTATAGTACTTAGGTAATATATTTTAAAGAGAAAGGGAAGTAAGTATGGGTATACTTACTTACCTACCTTTGATATTTTTGAATCATAATTAGAATGACAGAGATTAGTAAAAAGAAAGTTGTTCAATGAAGTAGATATAAGGAAGCACACGGACCAATATCCAACACGACATAAGTAATATCAACGCACTAACTAGCGCCACAGAACAGATAACTCACGCTTAGATAATTTGAGATAATCGGCCAGCGGCTATTTAATTTTATGCGACAACTTGAAAGACCGCTCATCATTTACTGAATTAGCCACCTGTCAACCTTGAGATTGTAGCGAGATAACGCAATAAAAATAACAAAGATGAAACAAAAGTTCCCCTATCGACAATTTTGCATCGAGATCGATCGGCGGAGGGCTATAGGGCTACAGGGCTACGGAGCGGAGGGCCGTGAGGTTGTCGGGCGAGCTCCCCTACTCCTCGGTCACAAGGGGTAAGCCGTTTCCGATAAGGTCCCTTGGCAGCAGGAGTTTCGGCATTTCGTCTCAATACGCGCTTATCTGCGTGCCACACTCGCCGCTCGCCTGCTGCGTACGTGAGCCGAATAATGGATCTCACACACACGCATACCAATTGAAATCATTTCGCTATTATAGATTACTGCACAGAATTGATTATTGATGTAACGTTTGTTAGCAGTCTCGAAAGTTTACTGCAGGCTGCAGGCCACATATCACTATATTAGTACTACGTACCAAGGATGTTCGTACATACCTACTGGCTGCTGACTGTTTCTGATCTTTTGACTAGGATCTAGTCATAAATATTCAACGTCATTGATATTTTTAAATCCATTTAATTTATTGCAGTTAAAAACGAGTCGATCTATTAAGTGAGTTAATAAGATACCTAGGTAACATTTCTAGAAATATTTTCACGTTTTGCTTTATCAAGCACGGAGCAAAAATGTTTAAAAAATTACACCTCCTTTCTCGCTAATCGACGGGGAACAAAAAACGTCTTGACGCCACCATCCCGAGATCTCAATCTCTAACGCACGACTCAGGACCACTCCGCCACTCTGCTCCTCTCATCCGCATGATAAATGTACGCTTCCCCGTTTTTTACGCCCGAGGGGTGTCGCGAAAAAAAATTATAAGGAAATTTACCTAATGGCCGCGATTCTTTATAGTCGGTCGTCCATTGTCACAGGACAATGGTGTAATGGAGGGATGACGTGAGCGAGCTACTCGGTCCATTTTCCTTTTTTTATTAGAAATGTTCGTGCGGTGGCTATCTGCGAATGTGGTGAATGCGGGCCATTAGCGAATGGCGAATACATTAAGTTTAGAGTGCCAATGGAAACGTGATCGATGCTTTATTTCGTAGGTATCTAAAGATAGTAATAGAATCCTACTTTATTTCTAGGTACAGCAGCGGCGTTAGGGGTAAGGCGCAGATGGGGAACCGCCCAGGGCGCCAGGTATTAAAGGCGCCGCCAACGCCCCTATAATCTGCTCGCGCCATCATTACTGAAAATTTAAATTTTCCGCCGCACTCGCTGTAAGCTTGTAACACCTGAGGGCTTAACCTTCTTGAAATTTCAAGCAATAAAATTAATCCTAATAAATTGTAAAGGTATTCGCCTCACATATTTAGATGAACCATAGTTATAAACATTAAATTCCAAAAACGAATATAATATTTTGAACATTTTCTAAACATGTAGGTAGGCACTCGATAAATGGAATCACATTCCAATATCTTTACGGCGGTCGGCAACACCTACTCTTTAGAATCAGCTCATTAGGATTGACAAATATCTGTTGGCGGGTGGCGCCAGACGAAAAACTATTCCAACACTCGCGAAACAACAGGTTCGAGGTCGTAAACTGGTGTTTTCAGTAGCCGAAAACTGCACTAAATTTGATAATGGTAAAACAAAAAAATAATTAACTAACCTGTCCTTTATTAAATATGTATACTTTACTTTTTTTTATATAGATAGGTCTTATTAGAGCATAAATTAAATACCATGGGTTATTTTGGATTTATTATTATTATATATATATATAGGATGCCAGTAATTTTAATAGTCGTAGGTCCCTCCATTGATCCTAGTAGGATAGGGGATTGTCATTTTTATTCAGGCTTATTGTTCTGGAATGTAATTAGGGCGTTTTGGCATCTCTTCACGAGGCAAGTTATTTCCTCCTGCTGTGGTTTAGCAGTTTTTGTGGGAATCCCTCTCGAGGGATGGTATCCCTAATCCCCCACTTGACAGAAGCTTCTCGAAGGTTCGCATTTTCATCTGCTACTTGGGGAGCACTCACAAGGGTCACTTGGTCGGGGAGGGCCATGCCTTCGGGCGTGGTCAACCCCGACATTGTTTTTAAGGGGTTATTGTTAAAGTTGAAATTAACATGTGCTTAGAAATATGTTTATTTTTCGTTCCCAGAGTCGGGACAAGTAGTAAATTAGAATCAGTGATCCATCCTTTTCTTCGGAACTTATCTACATCAAACCAGGCGTGGACAAGCTGGAGGGTGCAGTTATTCCCCACGTGAATCGTGGGTTCAGGGTACGGGCTGTGCATCCAGTCATCCTTCAGGGTACGGGCTGTGCATCCAGTCATCCTTCAGGGTACGGGCTGTACCTCCAGTCATCCTTCAGGGTACGGGCTGTGCATCCAGTCATCCTTAAGGGTACGGGTTCATTACCCGTCGAGTACGCGGGTACGGGCTGTGTACCCACTCGAGTTCGAGGGTCAGGCCGATCTCCTGACGTATCTCGTGGGTACACGCCGGTCGCACCACGCATCGCACGGGTACAGGCTGCCTTCCCAGACGAATCCGTGGGGACGGACACGCGGACGCGTCGATTTGTGTGCCGACGCCATTTTGTCGTGCACCACGGCGTGACCCCCCCTTGCCTCATTCACCATTAATTTTGAACTGCTTCACCTTATTTTTTTACTTAACTTATTTTATTTTATTCTGGCCAAAATAGGTAGGAAAACCTAGTATTTAAATAGGTCCTAGGATAATCATATCCCTATACTACTTAGGTTGTATTTAGGACTCTTCTCTCATTAATAAAGTCGTAACCCTGTATTATAATAATTATCTGTGTATTTAGGGTGTTACTTTAAGGTTTTTTATATTAATTTTATTTCTGTGATTACCTAATTTATATTTAATACTTTTGTGCCAATATATTGAACTTATGATCTTATTTTGTGTTCTGTTTTATTTGCATCCAACATCTCATGCTTGTGATGAGAACATCGACTGGCGCTCTTTATAAATATTAGTCGGTATTCTCATCCTCTAGGCCGAACGAACACCCATGCTCTGAGAACCCATTTCTCATGCTCATTTCATTATAAACCGCTGGCTAGTTCCTGGAGCAAGGGCTTTCTCAAACGATCTCACAGTGGGCTTAGTGCCACACAACACCTATAGGCACACTATAAGAACCCACGCCCATCTGGCCCGAAATTGCGCACATTACAAGCTGCTCGCGCCTTCATTATCGAAATTCTAGAAATGTTCGTCTCGCTCGGAGTAAGATGCACGCGCCTTCATCGTCGAAATTCTAAAATTTTTCGTCACGCTAGCATCAAGCTGCTCGCGCCTTCACTGTCGAAGTTTTTTTTTTTTTACTGCACTTGCAGCAAGCTGCTACACATTGTGACATCAAAAATATTAATATATATGATTGTTTTATATCCTTTGCCTTTATTTCGTATGGCGGGTTTAAATTTCACGGGGGCGCCGTAGAAATTTTGCACAGGGCGCTGGTAGTACTAAAAACGGCACTGTCTAGGTAGGTTTTCGTTACATGATTTTTCAATCAATAACTACAGTACTTGTATACTGGGTAGGTACATATAAAATTTATAAGATCAATTACTTAGTGAGTAATAAACTTAAACTTACTTTATTATTTGTAGGTATGGGCTATATTGGTAGTAGGTACCTACCTCCTAATAGGAGTTACCTACTTACTTATGTTCTACATATATTAAGTGAATCACTTCCTAAATATTAAACCATGTATGGTAGGATATTGACAGCTGAGGCTCTACAATCCCACATAGCAAAAAGAAAGTACTTTTGGGTACTTTACTTTACTTTTAGTACCTTTATTATTTCTTGTATAGATAGGTATACATAGTAATTTAAAACTATGTGCGAAATATCTGACTTTTGACTTATTTTTTATTTCAGCCATAGGAAGTCCACTGCGGAAGATAGGCCTTCCCCATAAGGGGGATGTTACCAATACTCGCCACATATGGCAGGCGGCTTGGCGAGCGCAGTACCATGGTTTTAAGCAGAGGATGCTGCAGCCCATCTTCTGGTTCTGGTAACCCTTCGCCGTTGAGTTTGAGTTTGAGTGCCTCACGGCGTCGGAAACCCAACTGCATTCAAGCAGGTTTTTTTTTTTTTCAAGCATAGATATGAAAATGTAAAATACTTTTTAAAGTCAACAGTTTGTTCAAATAAAAATAACAAACCAAAAAATTTTTCATAAGGAAGTGTTAATTATTGCACCTTCCCACTCACACCTGCATGATAGATAAATAAAAGTATTTTAAAGTCTCGGTAATAAAATCATTAATATACTCACATATAACATGTAAACTGATCCATATTATCACTGCATTCCATTATTTAGAAGATAATTTAGAATACTGCTGCACTGGACTACATTGGATATTGTATACCTAGTATACAGGTATTTAAACTTTAAAATAATTTTTAAACTGATTTTCTAAGACTTACTGACTTATAATAGATAATATCATTTTGCATATGAGAGAGTAAGTACCTTTAATATTAGAATGCGAGGGACAGGTTACCTCCAGCCCTTGCAACAGGCAACTGGTGAGGGACGGTGAATGTATTTCTCACCGCTCGGTGGCCGAGCTTCTCTCCGGACAAATACATTCCAAAATTTTATCAAACTCTGCCTTGCTATTGGATAGGATACCCCTTCCCGTTTGCGCGTGTGCCAAAAAATGAAAGGGTTAAAAAAGTCACCCCTTTTTTAAGACCACCCTATTTTGCATCCCTTTCTGTAGATAATAATACAACTTATACAACCCCTTCGCAGTAACTTCTACATCACAAAAGTTTTTGAGAGTTAATGAATAGGTCACAGAAGGCTGAAGTAACCAACAGATTATTTCATTATTACTTACCTCCTGAAAGTACATATATATCAGAAACCACAAATTCATTTCAAATTCCAAAAAAATAAGTGATCAAGTATTTTACATTCTACGAATTATAAATTCTACTACAGCAAGTAAAGCCTTACTTTTATTTAATTTATTAGAAGCAATAAGCAAAGTACTTAATTCTAAGCTTATACTAAATATATAGGTAAAAAAAACAAAAACAAATAAAAATGAAGTTTTGCTACTTTCAACTTTCCTTTTCCCTAATGACTAATGACGTTTCGTTTTGCACAAACTGACACATTATGTGAGTAGCGAGTCCAATGTACATTTTTTCAGTTTCCGTTGAATCAACCTATTTTAACACATAATTCATTAGAGTTCAGTTTTTACAGATTTTATTGGACGACTTTCCAGCTGAGAACAATAACTTTTCGTTCCATTTCACCTTTTTTTATTTGATTTGATTGATTGAATTTGTTATTTACTTCAACCACAGATTTACATACTAGGTTCATGACTTCAACTGACTAAAATTAAATATAAAATATTCGTCAATATTGTCAATATGTATTGTCATCATTGTCATTGTCAGTAGTGTTGACAACTGAATTGACAACAAGTAAGGGCCCTACTACCTCACCGAAACGCCATGGCGACGTCGCCGGCTACTTATCCAAACATGTTGTGTGACTTGGTGACGCTGGCAAACAATCGCCAAGTGAGTTATCTGTCTTAAGTCTTACATACGTTATGAATTCAAAGAATTGTTTGGATATATCGCCGTGGCGTCTCGATGATGTGGGGCCCTAAAGCTATCTACATACCAAAGCCACCGGCCTATCGACCCAATCCGTCGGGCAAGGCAGGCGGCCTTATTTAGAAACGATTTTGCCGGCGGCGAACGTTACATGCCGCAACTGTCGTGCTGCCGGCAAAAGTGTCCAACTCGCGACTTCTAAAGCCGCTGGGTCCACCCGCCGCTGGCCCCGGTATGTAGACAGCTTAAGGTGTAAAAGTATCTTAGATCGCAGTGTTGACATGTTACTTTTGACCCTCTCATGTTACCTCCATGTTCCACGACTTAAAATGTTACTTTTACTTTGCGTCTGTGGTTGCGTTGAGGATTTGATAAAAATATTTTAATATTTTCTAGCAAACAAAACTTTTGGAACCGTACTTTGATCCATCGTTTATTTTCTAACTCATTCTCAAAATTGAAGAAAGGTGAACTTAGCAATAGCAAACGGAACATGCACTTGTGTAATTTTTGCATCCCGCCATCAACCTGTATTTCTTTGGTAGATCAAAATAACTCATAGGTAATGTAATAATATTTGAAATATACGATTTCGCATAGAAGAAAGCGTAGCGTCTTGTATGCGATTTCCTTTTCAATTTAAATTTAAAATTTAATAAAAAGAGATTTATTGAATTTTGTATTTACGCGACGATGCCATCACTCGACATTCGTTGTGCGTTGATGGTCAGTAATAGTCCTAAATTAAAGAACGCATTTTATCTAAATTTACTCGAACAACCAATTTACATTTTATATGATCATTTGATAAAGTGATCAAATTTATAGAAATGAGTCATTTCAGGAGTAGACAATACAAAAAGTGGTCCTTTTTAACCATTTTGGTTATTATTTTTTCTCAATTCGAGCTGTCTCATGTTACTCTTGACTATCGGCCACTCGCAACTGGCAACACTGTCAACTGTCAAGTTGAGCATTAGTAAAATAGTAAATTATTCTGTGGTCGAATGTCAATGCCCGAAGCGAATTCGTCGATGTTTTTTACAAAATAAGAATTGAATTGAAAATTATTTTAGAATTTATAGAATAGTGATTTTCTAAAGAACCCAAATTAAAAATGACTCTATATCACTTTGGTAATTGCTTAGCGTTAGCATACGCGCCATATCATATGGCGTACAAGTATTCAGGAATGTAAGTAAGCTCACCTCTAACCTAACAACTAATTCACTAATCCCAAAATCAATAAATCCTATTAAAACTTATCGCATAGAGCTATTTGCTATTTTATTCTGATTTCTGAACAACAAACGAAGAATGTTTGCACACAAATTTATTCGTTCCCATGGGAATAGCGAGATAAAAAATTAACCTATGTGTTAATCTTTCTACATACCGAATTTCAGTCCAATTGGTTTAGTAGTTTTGGCATCATGGAGTGACAAAGATCAATATCCACATACACTTTCGCATTTAAAATATGAGTAAGAGTAGGATAATATATGTTACATACATGATTATCCTTCCACTAGACTTAGGTATACATACCGTATGTATACCTAGAAGTGGGCATGAAAGATGAGCACAGTTTGTAAAGATTGAAGGCTTACGAAGGCGAAGCCTTAGCAGGTATACTTAACAGTTAAATTATTATTAAGACAGTAGGTATATATATATATATATATATTTGACTGCCTCGGTGGCGTAGAGGGCGCATGCTCGACTGCCAATCAAGAGGTCCCGGGTTCGATCCCCAGGTCAGGCAGTGTTAAAAATTGGATTTTTCCATTAGGAATTATCACAATAACTGCCTGGAGTCTGGAACTGTGCCCGGTAGATGGCAATAGGCTCGCCCCCTATTACATGGGACCAAAAACATACTGGCGAAATGTGGGTGTATCTGTTATAAGACTGAGTCCTGGATACACCTCTGCCTACCCCTTTGGGAAAAAGGCGTGAATGTATGTATGTATATATATATAGGCCAGCTGTCACAGATTATTCAAATTGTTGAGACCCCTAATATGGCTCGCCATTCCCAGCTTGGTCTTAAATATTCTACATGTGTGGCAGTAGAGTTGACCTGTGGAGTTGTAAGTTACTTGGAATAAATAATAGTTACACTTGAATTGGATATGTGATGTTGTACCCACTTTCATCTTAATCATCATCTCAGCTGTTGTCTACTACTGGACATAGGCCATTTAATTTTACTTTTACTTATTAGTCTCTTTATTCATGTACAATCTTAAAACTAAGTTTTTAACAACATTCTTAAAAAAATAATTATGTATATACCTATATTATTATATAATAACATTGTAAACTCATTAAATATTACCTATATTATAGTTTATAAGTTTTAAAAATAATATTGTATGCTCGAAAAGGGCAAACTGTTGAAACACACTGAACATAATGTATGTGTTATGTAACACCACCACAATGTACACAGTTTATCCATAAACGATTTCTAGTCTATTCTAGGCCTCCCCCAGAGGTTTTGCCAATACTCGGCAGGCGGGTTGGCGAGTGCAGTTTGATGGTTTTATGCAGAGGGCACTCTTCTGCTTGTCCTCTGGATCTCCTAACCCTTTGCTGGCTCTTTCGGTGACCATGGAGGTAGAGCGGATGGGATACTATTATAAAGCCAAATGTTGTACATTACAGATCAGAATATGCAACATTTTCTAAATGTGTGTATGCAGGAGGGTTGTACATATTCACACAGTTGTGTAAGATGTTGCTGCTGGCCACATTCTTCCCAGACTCTGATGGCAGCCACATCACTGGAGACTACAATGTGTTCTTGGTTAGTATCTATTCTAGTTCTACTCTACTCATAGTTAGTGGCAAAAATTTTTAAAAAAGTTCGCCCGTGTCGAACTTGGCTGCCTAGACTGATTTGGAGGGGGGTCTTCATGTTAGCTGACTACAGTGGGTCTTGTATGCAAATGGGGGCCATTTAGGAAATGGAAATGAAGGATAATATTACACAAAAATTTACATGATGCTTAATGCAAGTAAATATAGAATAGGGGTTGTATAGGACACTTGATTGCTTTACAATCCTATGTAAAAATTACCACATAAATGTTACATATTCCTGTTTCCTTCAAATATGATTGACCTATTTGATAAATTTATAACTGATATTTTTATGATAAAATCTTCTGTCTGTCCATCTGTCAACATACTTTTTCATGAGAACGGGTGGAGGGATCAAGTTGAAATTGATATCAAATACTCAGGTCTACAACAGTTCCTTGTGACGGTAAAAGAACATACTTCTAAGGTAAATCAATCAAAAGTTTGGCCATTTTACTGCATATTTACATACTTTGCGCAAGGGACTCTAAACATCTGGTTGTATCTAGGTATGGAACCCTACACTATGCATACATACATGTGCCTTAACAATTTACTTTAAACATTATCTGATCACACAAGTAAAATGCTGAATACTATGAAATTCTCTCAAGTGTCATTTAAACTTTGCTTAATGTACTTTTTCCAGGAAATCCTAAAAGCCACAGTGGACTTTGCCGATCTGTTTGGGCTGTACTTTGCTCTCAACTCGGTGCCAGGGAAGGGCCACGCCAAGATCATGACCTCTGCCATAGGATGGGCCAGTGCTGAGGTATCATTGTTTCAATTCAATTGAAATTCGCAGGCAGCAGCTCTCCGCAACTCGACGCCAGTGCGCCTATTTTGCGTGTGGGTGGGGTGTTTTTCCTCATTCGTCATTCAGAGAAATAGAGTGCTATTTCTCTTAAGAATTTCAACAGCTGACAAAAGATCCATGTAGTGCTAGGTTCAATTATTATTTATTAAATATTAGTCTGATGGATTTTGTAGAAAAAGAAAGTTGGCATTGAAATATTTTGAAAAATTTTTATACCAAGACGTAATGTAATATTATTATAGTTATTTATTCATTACTGGTTATGGGTTATCCATTACATTTATTGAGTGTGTGTGTGCGTGTGGATCGATGATATGTATTTTTACTGTCTATTCTGATTTTTTCTCTCTTATAAAGAGTGTCATAAATTGTGATGGAAAGCTTTGGATTGTGGTTTTGGTTGTGGTTCTTTTAATAATGAAAGCGGGTCAGGAGTGAGGATGTTAACGCGTAAGTTCAGCTTCATTTGTGGTCATAGACTATTCATTATGACAACGATGAGAATATACACCATATTGAATAACTTTTTTTTATTACAAGGGCAAGTGCCTTTTTTGAAATAAGCATTTTTTAATATAACAAGTTTCTCAAGGTATCAGGAAAGATACTCGAGCAATATTATTTACACGGTCTTCAAAGTTTTGAAAGCCAATACTATGGCTACCTATACCCACCTTATAACTAAATAGAAAAGAAAGAGAGAAAGAAAATTTATTTATTCGCGCCGCACACAACAAAATATTAGCCTAAATAACTTTATCTTATCCTAACGTCGAGCATGTCGCGAAACTACTTTACCCGACGGCGGCGCGTCGAGTCGACGACGTAGCAAAGTCGGCGGGTCGCATCGGACACGATACGACGGAGGCCCAGTATAACGGCGGCCTGTAACAATGCGTGCGTCGTGCGTCCAGGTGGTGGTGACCCGCGGCGTGGGGCTGTGGGTGGGCGCGCGCGGCGCGGAGTTCGACTGGGCGTACGTGCGCTCGTGCGCCGAGGCCAACGTGGCGCTGCTGCAGACGGTGGGCAGCGCGGCGCTGGTGTGGCTGGGGGCGCGCAGCGACCTGCCGCCGCGGCTGGCGCCCGCCGCGCTGGGCCTGCTGGCGCTCACGCCGTACCGCGCGCCGGCCGAGCGCGCGCTGGGCTCGCTGCTGGCGCTGGGCGCGTGGGGGCTGCTGGCGGTGCGCGCGGCCGGCGCCGCGGCCGAGGCCGCCGCCGCGCTCTACATGTACGCCGCGCTCGCCGTCTAGTCCACGGTTACTGGTCACTGGTCACCGCGTGCGCGTCCTCATTCTACTGTTATCATATTCAATTATGTACCTACCTATATTAAGTTTTACTATACGTGATGTGGTTTCATTTCAGATTTCCGTGTCTTTGATTAGGTACGTGAGTAGCGAGTGGATGCCGGAATCGTATGTGTTCCGTTCTGTGGACGTAGTGCCCGTATGGCATGATAAATATTGTAGATATACAGACTAGATTATTATTATTTGCTTATTAAATTACATATTATTATTTGCTTTAATTTTATCTCCTCCTGCTACGATAAATATTCTGTTATAAAAATTGCATTTTAAATGTTAAGAAAAAACGTAATAATTATTGGACTGGAGAATTCCCCATACAGACGTAAAATAGTTAAATCGTTTGAAATCTGAGCATATTCCAACATTTAATGACGTTATTCGAAATGAGACCCTAGTTATCTAGATTACTAATTACTATATTAAAATCTAAAATACTAACAATTTGGAGTTATATTTAAAAATACCTATATTTTGGATTTTTATCATATATTAGTCCAAAAGAAGTAGATACCGTTAACATTACATAAACTCAAACTAAAACAGATTTATTCAAATAGGTCATAATCTGACACTTTTGCACGTCAATAAAGAAAAACAGTAGGTACTGAGTCTACCATGCGTTCGGAAAGATACCATATTATTCGTAACTCGCACAATTTCATTAACCTTCGATGTAAAACCATGAAATTATGAATTTTATCACAATAGTATTGATACAATTCTAATTAGCAAAATTTAAATTCAAATTCTTCAAATAAAACTAAATAGAAACTGACATATGGTACTCCATATACCTATTCGAAGTAGGTATGTAGGTAGGTACTATAAACCTCATGAGAATGTGATCATCGTCCTTTTGGCCACATGACTATCATCCCTCAGCATTACAATGTCCATACCGGGCCAGTCCAGGCGGGAACTTGGGAATAATACGTGACACGGCTCCTCATTTAAGCTTCGCGCGCGTGTCCTAAAAGCGCATCATGAATACTCCGTACCTTAGACCTTTCAACCAAGGTCTAAGCTCCGTAGTCTATACGCTACGGAGTCGATTTACTGATATATAAGTAGAACCCACATGCTGAGTAGTACTTAGACCAGAGGTTTTTACATGGACCTAGTAATTGGGGTTAATAGTCTGGCTCATGAAAGTACTGAAAAAGCAAGGCAAATTAAAAAAGGAACAAACAAACTTGCATTTATTATGATATTATTGTGGATTAATCCAATCTTCCAATCCAATCTTGGTAGTTAGTAGTACCAAGTATAAAAATAGGTTCTTCCTACATAGTATTTTTAATGTTAACTTACATTTTTTAAATTTTCCGCGCGTTTTCAGTCTACTTTCATGAGCCAGACTGAATAGGCCGACAACTGTCAAAGTGGCGCTAGTATCGAAGTCACTTAGTTCAGAGGTGGCGCCATCTGAGATCAGCTTTCTATGAAGCGCGTAATGTTTAAAAAA
The DNA here is from genome assembly GCA_947063395.1 of Hemistola chrysoprasaria. Lineage (NCBI taxonomy): Eukaryota > Metazoa > Arthropoda > Insecta > Lepidoptera > Geometridae > Hemistola > Hemistola chrysoprasaria. The sequence goes on along the minus strand of OX346716.1, from coordinate 16,497,662 downwards.
AACAATAACATTGACAGGCTGTTAACACTGTCAGCCTTGAAATAATGATTTTTTTTCTTTTATGGACCCACACGAATGTATTGCCAGTGTCAAGTATGGTCAATTCTGCGTCAGGACAAGCCCAGTCAAGTCACAGTTGTGAAGTGGTGTTCTTTACAAGAAGCTGTCTGAATTTTGGCGGGAACATGAAAAATCACATTTCAACTCTCGCATCACTAGCCAAGAGACTTGTGTATCTTCGAAAACACTCAACACGTAATATTCCACCATTATTACACGTTTAAACTGCACCAATAATTGAAAGCTAAGGGAACCAAACTGTATTCTTCGGTCTCCCGGCAAAACTCGAAATAAATAAAATGATAATAATATGGGACAACTTCCACACACGGTCATCTGGTTCCAAACTAGGCTAGAAGCCTGTACTATGGTAACCAGATGACTAATATACATACTTATATAAGCTTATAACACCCAGACACAGATCAAACAGACATATTCATGCACACAAATGTTTGATCTGGCCGGGGATCAGGGGCCCAATTCTGAAATTGTACTACAAGCGCGCGTTTCGATCGTGTATCATCGGCACTTTTTTTGAAATACGCGAGTCTATATGTCATTTAAAAAACTCCAATGGAAAACCGATGAAATCAGAATGAACACGTTTGATCTGTCATTGCTCGCATAATTATAAACCCAATTCACTAAGACTCTGGTGATCAATGTCGTATTGATGGTTGACTTTAACCGAATTCTGTAACCATTTTGACATCAAGTACTTCGGCTTTTCAATGATAGATTCTATCGTAAACTACCATTGACTGACCATTTTGCAGCCGAACCTTTTGAGTAGCAGTTGCTCAATGGTAGTTCGATGAAACCTTCAAATTACTCTTAAAATGGCCGTTTATGAGGCGCTGAAAATAAATTTACTATACAAATACGAGTAAATTATCATGAAATAGAGAAAAAATGCCCGCGTCGACGCTTTCTAAGACCTTCCGGATAGTGAATATGAAATGGGAAACACGAAAATCAGACTTATAATTTTATAACCAAACATCCCTATCGTCAATATCTTCGGGACATAGTCAGTGTGGTCTGAGAGTAATAGGGTAAGTAAAAAATAATAATAATAAGTTATTACCTAGTCTAATATATCCATTTATAAAAATATTTTTTTAAGCGCCATGCAAGGAATTTCTACCCATAGCGCCATGACTGCTGTGCATATGGCCTTTGGTTTTATGCCACTCTTGATGCTATCGATAAATCGCGCCCTGGATTTTTCAATTCTGACCACAGCAGTTGTACATCACTCACCTAAACAAAGCTAGCCTAAATAATATTTCTTATAATTTTTTTTCAGGTGGTTCAGACATTTGGAGAGGATGGATGAAAGGAGATTAACAAAAGAGCTGTAAATAAGACTGGTGTGAATGGTAAAATTGGTAGGGGTCGACCTAGGCGTACATTTCATGAACAAATTGATGTTGTTCTAAGACGAGCATGTATGAAGAATGTCATAAAAGTGGACAAAGCGAGAGCTGTATGTCCGGGTCGTAGCAAGTGGAGGAAAATAGTCTGCATACCCCAACGTGAACAAGGCGTGAATGTATGTATGTATAACATTTCATCCTAATTTGTGCCGTCGTTTTAGCGTGAAAAGGTAACAAGCATACAATTTATTATATAAGTTGGGATTCTTCATCACTTTTCTATTAGAAATGTGGTAAAAGTTCTTCAAATAAATATAGGCACATTTATTACAAGTAAAAATTCGTTTATTTGTTACAGCATGGGTTACAAAATACAACAACCAGTCGAACAATAAAACAAGCCTTATTCAGCTATAAAACCATAGGTACCATACATATAAGAATATACATAAAATGTTATATGTTATAATTATTGTGAATGTAACTTCAATCAGAACATTAAAAATTATAATTTATGAGAATTTCATTTCTATCTTGTTACATAGATTATTATTTACAGACCCCACATCATTCATTAATCAACTTGATATTATATAAGTAGTTTCTTTTGACAAAACATGAAGGAGAAATTTAAAGTAGAAAGGTGTTATGAGTATGTTGTCAACCTTGAGCACTAGAATTCAGTCCCACACTGCAAGCTTGATCTGCGAAGAATAAAGACAGAATTGTTTAATGGTGTTATTTCATGCCTACTATACACCTAACCCTTCAACCAATATTACTTATGGCCTCGATTCCGTACGGACACCTTAATTTTTCGACCATTCCGACACGACTGAGAGGCCGATACGATTATAACGCCAGAGTGGCCTAAGTGTCAATTCCGGAACATCAAATTACCAGTGTCACAAAGATCGCATTGGCCTGTCGTCGGAGTCGCGTCTTCTCGGAATGGACAGTGCTGCCAGTCAAAATCAATCATGTAAAAAATGTTGCCTGCAAAAAAACGGTAAAAGAAAAGACGCTATAATTAATTCAAAAATGCAAATATTTAGGATAGCCTGTGAAAATTTCATTATTTTACTGTCAAAGCACAGAACATGTCAAAGTCAGTAATACTGTCAGTCGAGTCGAGTGTAAATATTTACGAATTTAATAAATTAAAAATACACACAATCACTAGAAAGTTTTAGAAAAACGTAGTTTCTCGTCTCAACCTCCTAGCAATAGCATTCTGTGTATTCAACTCCCTAAGTAAAAGTGAAATACATAAACAGTTAATTCAGTAGAAAAATGTACTCAAATATTTATCTTCATAATATATATATCTCGCCAACCTGCCTGTATATAGGCCAAGGCCCCCCAATGGGACCTATGTCTAGTAAACTTCTACGTCTGAGATGATGGTGATGATGATAATCAAGTCTTGACCCGAGATTCCTACCAGAACGAAATCCCGGGAATAATAACGCTTGTCATTAAATTGTATTATTGTTATTCTTTCAGAGAAGGTGCTGCGCCAGAGTACAGATAGAACTAGTTTTCACAAAAATCTTACAATGGGCGTCCGCTTTGTATCCAAGAAATAGTCTATCGTTATAATAGAAGTAGGTACCTTGCAGATTAACAAGCTTACCTGGTGTAAGTCAAAACTGGATATTACAAATGATCAACAAAATGTTTAAAAGTGAGTATAAGTACCTACCCTTTTGTCTTGATTACTTATTAAGTCAAACAGTCAGATCTTGGAATTCTATGAAAAGAGATTAGTGTAAGATTCTGTTGTGGAAACTAATTATTGCCAGATTACCAGGCATGGGTACCAGATTTAGATTATTTTAGCATTGGACTGTGCTCTTCAACCCGCCTGCCTAATCAAATTTTATTTTATAAGTTCAAGTTCTTTATTTATAATAGAAAATGTTACAAGTCAACCTGCAAATAAATTTAAAATTCTTAACTTAAACTTTTACATTTAAAACATATATTATTCTGTTATATTTCCAGCGGATCCTTAAACTAAGAAAGAGCCTGTATCTTAGGGCCCAGAGATGTGATTTACAACTTTGTTAATTATGCTATACATACATACAGCATACAGTTACACTTTGTTCCCGATGGAGTAAGCAGAATATTTCTCTCCACTTGCTACAATCCTGACATTCGGCTTTAAATATACATTCACGCCTTTCCCCTAAGGGGTAGGCAGAGGTTTACCCAGGACTCAGTCCCATAGTAGATACACCCACATTTCGCCAGTATGTTTTTGGTCCCATGTAACAGGGGGTGAGCCTATTGCCCTCTACTGGGCACAGTTCCAGACTCCAGGCAGTTATTGAGATAATACCTAATGGAAAAATCCTTATTTAACACTTTGCCTGACCTGGGAATCGAACCCATGACCTCTTGATTGGCATTTGAGCATGCACCCTCTACGCCACTGAGGCAGTCTAAGTTAAATGCTGTAAGTCACAAGATATTTTATAGCGGTGTGTAACATAGATTGATTAGGTAAAATAACATAGAAAAAAAAACGGATTGATGATACTATAGTAAATTTCTGAAATTAGATTAGGTAACACAATGAATTATCGCTTTAGATCAGATGATAAATTTCATCATAAGTAATATTGGTTGAAGGGTTAGGTGTATAGTAGGCATGAAATAACACCATTAAACAATTCTGTCTTTATTCTCCGCAGATCAAGCTTGCAGTGTGGGACTGAATTCTAATGCTCAAGGTTGACAACATACTCATAACACCTTTCTACTTTAAATTTCTCCTTCATGTTTTGTCAAAAGAAACTACTTATATAATATCAAGTTGATTAATGAATGATGTGGGGTCTGTAAATAATAATCTATGTAACAAGATAGAAATGAAATTCTCATAAATTATAATTTTTAATGTTCTGATTGAAGTAACATTCACAATAATTATAACATATAACATTTTATGTATATTCTTATATGTATGGTACCTATGGTTTTATAGCTGAATAAGGCTTGTTTTATTTTTCGACTGGTTGTTGTATTTTGTAACCCATGCTGTAACAAATAAACGAATAAATTATATTGAACTGCTTTAAGTAAGCCAAATTCAGTTGATAAAAAAGAGAACTAGTAAGTGACCTGCTTCACGTTCATAAATTAAAAGCCAAAGAAATTATTATTATTATTGTTATTTATTGGATACATGTATTCTTCATAAAATATTCGTTACCTAACAATTTGCTACGCCCAAACGGGTATCATGATTATGTACTACCATCTATTATTATATCATGAATTATGCAATAAAGAAATTGAAATTGAAATTGAATTTTTACTTGTAATAAATGTGCCTATATTTATTTGAAGAACTTTTATCACATTTCTAAAAGAAAAGTGATGAAGAATCCCAACTTATATAATAAATTGTATGCTTGTTACCTTTTCACGCTAAAACGACGGCACAAATTAGGATGAAATGTTATACATACATACACGCCTTTTTTCCCTAAGGGGTAGGCAGAGGTGTACCCAGGACTCAGTCCCATAGTAGATACACCCACATTTCGCCAGTATGTTATTGGTCCCATGTAATAGGGGGCGAGCCTATTGCCATCTACCGGGCACAGTTCCAGACTCCAGGTAGTTATTGAGATAATTCCTAATGGAAAAATCCAATATTTATCACTTTGCCTGACCTGGGGATCGAACCCGGGACCTCTTGATTGGCAGTCGAGCATGCGCCCTCTACGCCACAGAGGCAGTACACATACATTCACGCCTTGTTCACGTTGGGGTATGCAGACTATTTTCCTCCACTTGCTACGACCCGGACATACAGCTCTCGCTTTGTCCACTTTTATGACATTCTTCATACATGCTCGTCTTAGAACAACATCAATTTGTTCATGAAATGTACGCCTAGGTCGACCCCTACCAATTTTACCATTCACACCAGTCTTATTTACAGCTCTTTTGTTAATCTCCTTTCATCCATCCTCTCCAAATGTCTGAACCACCTGAAAAAAAATTATAAGAAATATTATTTAGGCTAGCTTTGTTTAGGTGAGTGATGTACAACTGTGGTCAGAATTTAAAAATCCAGGGCGCGATTTATCGATAGCATCAAAAGAGTGGCATAAAACCAAAGGCCATATGCACAGCAGTCATGGCGCTATGGGTAGAAATTCCTTGCATGGCGCTTATAAAAAATATTTTTATAAATGGATATATTAGACTAGGTAATAACTTATTATTATTATTTTTTACTTACCCTATTACTCTCAGACCACACTGACTATGTCCCGAAGATATTGACGATAGGGATGTTTGGTTATAAAATTATAAGTCTGATTTTCGTGTTTCCCATTTCATATTCACTATCCGGAAGGTCTTAGAAAGCGTCGAAGCTGGCATTTTTTCTCTATTTCATGATAATTTACTCGTATTTGTATAGTAAATTTATATTCAGCGCCGCTTATACGGCCATTTTATGAGTAATTTGAAGGTTTCATCGAACTACCATTGAGCAACTGCTACTCAAAAGGTTCTGCTGCAAAATGGTCAGTCAATGGTAGTTTACGATAGAATCTATCATTGAAAAGCCGAAGTACTTGATGTCAAAAAGGTTACAGAATTCGGTTAAAATCAACTATCAATACGACATTGATCACCAGAGTCTTAGTGAATTGGGTTTAATATTATGCGAGCAATGACAGATCAAACGTGTTCATTCTGATTTCATCGGTTTTCCATTGGAGTTTTTTAAATGACATATAGACTCGCGTATTTCAAAAAAAGTACCGATGATACACGATCGAAACACCATTGCGCTTATAGTGCACTTTCAGAATTGGGCCCCTACTACCGTCTGCGCCAACGAGGCTGTCAAATGTTTATTGACATAATGACAGCTTAGTAGTGATGTAGTATGCACGCAATCGATCTACTATAATATTAAACGATAAGCATTCATATGTATCGATATTAATTATTAATTTTATTTTAATATTATTTACTCATTATTTGATTGTAATAAAGAAGTTATTGATTTATTATATGTTATTGGTGTCGATTGTTGGCCTTGGCGTTTTCTTGATATTAATCGTCAAAAATTTTCGTCGTTTCTGCGCGTGTCGTAAGAGAATAAATATATTTTCGCATTTTTCGCACCAAACAGAAAATGCAACAGGTCTGACTCATACGATGCATGAAAGCAATAACTTACAAAATGCATTCCCCTTTAATAGGTGAATCTAGCATGCGTTTTATAATACAACATTATTAATAAATTCGCTTATTTCCAACAGAAAGCCAACAATATTTGTGCTCGTTACCACCATAATAAATGATGATAGGTAATTTACGTTACAGAATAATGGAAAAATTGAAAAATTTAGTTTAATAACAAAGTGTTAGGTATGCTTATCAAAAAAAAAAAATTACTATTATTATCAACCACTACTATTAATGATGTTTAACAATTTAGACTTAACTGAGGCTAAAGAGGTTCTTTCAAAAATATCAAGTTGATCTTTGACAGATTCATATTTTTACACATACGAGTACGGTGAATTGATGAGTGCTTTAACAAGTTTGTTTTACTAATGGATAACGAAAAAGTCTTCCTGCTTATAGACCGACTACCTGGACGAGGAACTAAAATTGAAAGTTTTTCAAGAGCTTCCTGACAGTCAACTTGGCCGTTTACTAGCTTATAGAGCATAACAATGTCGAACAACTTACGGCGATCTTTTAAGGACAAAAGTCGAAAATGGGTGAGCCGTGACTTGTATGACTGCAATTTTCTACATAAGTTGTTCATGTATGAGATGTGGTAGCAAAAACATTTCTGAACACGCTCAGTCCTATCAGAATGAGTTTGATAGACCGGGTTCCAAATTATACTGCAGGGGCCCAATTCTGAAATTGTACTATAAGCGCAATGGTGTTTCGATCGTGTATCATCGGCACTTTTTTTGAAATACGCGAGTCTATATGTCATTTAAAAAACTCCAATGGAAAACCGATGAAATCAGAATGAACACGTTTGATCTGTCATTGCTCGCATAATTATAAACCCAATTCACTAAGACTCTGGTGATCAATGTCGTATTGATGGTTGACTTTAACCGAATTCTGTAACCATTTTGACATCAAGTACTTCGGCTTTTCAATGATAGATTCTATCGTAAACTACCATTGACTGACCATTTTGCAGCCGAACCTTTTGAGTAGCAGTTGCTCAATGGTAGTGCGATGAAACCTTGAAATTACTCTTAAAATGGCCGTTTATGAGGCGCTGAAAATAAATTTACTATACAAATACGAGTAAATTATCATAAAATAGAGAAAAAATGCCCGCGTCGACGCTTTCTAAGACCTTCCGGATAGTGAATATGAAATGGGAAAACGAAAATCAGACTTATAATTTTATAACCAAACATCCCTATCGTCAATATCTTCGGGACATAGTCAGTGTGGTCTGAGAGTAATAGGGTAAGTAAAAAATAATAATAATAAGTTATTACCTAGTCTAATATATCCATTTATAAAAATATTTTTTATAAGCGCCATGCAAGGAATTTCTACCCATAGCGCCATGACTGCTGTGCATATGGCCTTTGGTTTTATGCCACTCTTGATGCTATCGATAAATCGCGCCCTGGATTTTTCAATTCTGACCACAGCAGTTGTACATCACTCACCTAAACAAAGCTAGCCTAAATAATATTTCTTATAATTTTTTTTCAGGTGGTTCAGACATTTGGAGAGGATGGATGAAAGGAGATTAACAAAAGAGCTGTAAATAAGACTGGTGTGAATGGTGAAATTGGTAGGGGTCGACCTAGGCGTACATTTCATGAACAAATTGATGTTGTTCTAAGACGAGCATGTATGAAGAATGTCATAAAAGTGGACAAAGCGAGAGCTGTATGTCCGGGTCGTAGCAAGTGGAGGAAAATAGTCTGCATACCCCAACGTGAACAAGGCGTGAATGTATGTATGTATAACATTTCATCCTAATTTGTGCCGTCGTTTTAGCGTGAAAAGGTAACAAGCATACAATTTATTATATAAGTTGGGATTCTTCATCACTTTTCTATTAGAAATGTGGTAAAAGTAAATAAATATAGGCACATTTATTACAAGTAAAAATTCGTTTATTTGTTACAGCATGGGTTACAAAATAAAACAACCAGTCGAACAATAAAACAAGCCTTATTCAGCTATAAAACCATAGGTACCATACATATAAGAATATACATAAAATGTTATATGTTATAATTATTGTGAATGTAACTTCAATCAGAACATTAAAAATTATAATTTATGAGAATTTCATTTCTATCTTGTTACATAGATTATTATTTACAGACCCCACATCATTCATTAATCAACTTGATATTATATAAGTAGTTTCTTTTGACAAAACATGAAGGAGAAATTTAAAGTAGAAAGGTGTTATGAGTATGTTGTCAACCTTGAGCACTAGAATTCAGTCCCACACTGCAAGCTTGATCTGCGAAGAATAAAGACAGAATTGTTTAATGGTGTTATTTCATGCCTACTATACACCTAACCCTTCAACCAATATTACTTATGATGAAATTTATCATCTGATCTAAAGCGATAATTCATTGTGTTACCTAATCTAATTTCAAAAATTTACTATAGTATCATCAATCCGTTTTTTTTTTCTATGTTATTTTACCTAATCAATCTATGTTACACACCGCTATAAAATATCTTGTGACTTACAGCATTTAACTTAGACTGCCTCAGTGGCGTAGAGGGTGCATGCTCAAATGCCAATCAAGAGGTCATGGGTTCGATTCCCAGGTCAGGCAAAGTGTTAAATAAGGATTTTTCCATTAGGTATTATCTCAATAACTGCCTGGAGTCTGGAACTGTGCCCAGTAGAGGGCAATAGGCTCACCCCCTGTTAAATGGGACCAAAAACATACTGGCGAAATGTGGGTGTATCTACTATGGGACTGAGTCCTGAGTACACCTCTGCCTACCCCTTCGGGGAAAGGCGTGAATGTATGTTTAAAGCCGAACGTCAGGATTGTAGCAAGTGGAGAGAAATAGTCTGCTTACTCCATCGGGAACAAAGTGTAACTGTATGCTGTATGTATGTATAGCATAATTAACAAAGTTGTAAATCACATCTCTGGGCCCTAAGATACAGGCTCTTTCTTAGTTTAAGGATCCGCTGGAAATATAACAGAATAATATATGTTTTAAATGTAAAAGTTTAAGTTAAGAATTTTAAATTTATTTGCAGGTTGACTTGTAACATTTTCTATTATAAATAAAGAACTTGAACTTATAAAATAAAATTTGATTAGGCAGGCGGGTTGAAGAGCACAGTCCAATGCTAAAATAATCTAAATCTGGTACCCATGCCTGGTAATCTGGCAATAATTAGTTTCCACAACAGAATCTTACACTAATCTCTTTTCATAGAATTCCAAGATCTGACTGTTTGACTTAATAAGTAATCAAGACAAAAGGGTAGGTACTTATACTCACTTTTAAACATTTTGTTGATCATTTGTAATATCCAGTTTTGACTTACACCAGGTAAGCTTGTTAATCTGCAAGGTACCTACTTCTATTATAACGATAGACTATTTCTTGGATACAAAGCGGACGCCCATTGTAAGATTTTTGTGAAAACTAGTTCTATCTGTACTCTGGCGCAGCACCTTCTCTGAAAGAATAACAATAATACAATTTAATGACAAGCGTTATTATTCCCGGGATTTCGTTCTGGTAGGAATCTCGGGTCAAGACTTGATTATCATCATCACCATCATCTCAGACGTAGAAGTTTACTAGACATAGGTCCCATTGGGGGGCCTTGGCCTATATACAGGCAGGTTGGCGAGATATATATATTATGAAGATAAATATTTGAGTACATTTTTCTACTGAATTAACTGTTTATGTATTTCACTTTTACTTAGGGAGTTGAATACACAGAATGCTATTGCTAGGAGGTTGAGACGAGAAACTACGTTTTTCTAAAACTTTCTAGTGATTGTGTGTATTTTTAATTTATTAAATTCGTAAATATTTACACTCGACTCGACTGACAGTATTACTGACTTTGACATGTTCTGTGCTTTGACAGTAAAATAATGAAATTTTCACAGGCTATCCTAAATATTTGCATTTTTGAATTAATTATAGCGTCTTTTCTTTTACCGTTTTTTTGCAGGCAACATTTTTTACATGATTGATTTTGACTGGCAGCACTGTCCATTCCGAGAAGACGCGACTCCGACGACAGGCCAATGCGATCTTTGTGACACTGGTAATTTGATGTTCCGGAATTGACACTTAGGCCACTCTGGCGTTATAATCGTATCGGCCTCTCAGTCGTGTCGGAATGGTCGAAAAATTAAGGTGTCCGTACGGAATCGAGGCCCAGGATACTACGCACCAGGCTGTCAAATAATCTAACAGAGAGGCTTGGGTTTTTGAAAATTTTTGTTTGTCTTACTACAAAACCGTTTATCTTGCAAGCTCTCTTGACAATGCTATCAATATGTTCTCGAAAAGTAAGTTTGTTATCTATGATGACACCCAGATCACGAATTGACGACAATTCAGCCAAAGGCGAATCACCTATTCCATATACAGCAGCTTTACTCTATTACTTGTTTCTCAATCACAATAACACAATAATATTAATCGAGCGAAATTCCACCGATTCAAGTACTCGATTATCGATAATTTATTATAATGCGAAAATGTTCTGGGTTCATCACTGGTCATCACACACATACCTAGTATTTTTTTTTTGTTGAGCGTAAAGAGCACAACAGTGGAGGTGGGCAAAAGCGTTACTTTCCAATCACCGTAACTCGAACCAGTTCCAAAACAATTCGTGACTAATCATTGTGAATTTGTCACGTCGATCACTCGCACTACGACAGTAGAATATGATTGCTGATTGTGTTCAAAATTCAAAAGCACTTTATGGTTAATTTCCTTCGTTTGATGTCAAATCTCCCTACGTGTTATTGGCAAAGTTGTGGTGTTTTATGCACTTTCACAAGCCACAAAATCGTTTGTATTCTGTGGAGCGATATGCGATGTGTAAAATGGCGATACCGTAAAATATATTAATAAAAGGTGTGACACGACGGCTTGCGACGGACGTTGTTTACGTAAAACACGCCAAATAGTTTAAGAAACAGATGTGTATATCCAGTTTAATAAAATCTTCACCTTCGTAGCCGTCGGTCGTCAGATGAACCCAACGTAACCTCGATTCATGTTGTCCTTTTACGACGTTCGTGTTCTGAGATAATGTTTATGTTAGTTTTCGTCATGTTATTTACATAATTTTGCAATGTGCGCGATGTTGTTTATTGTATTAGTGTTGAGTGCAGCTTTAGCGAATGGCGCGGACGTCGCTAAGTGCAGCAATGGAACCGAGACGATAATGACTATGATTCCTTCCAATGATACAATAGTGGGTCGATATAATGTGAAGGTGTGCACAGAGGCCGACCGCAACTGGACAGCATGGGAGTTGGATTTGACCTACTACAATACAGATAAGCAATGCACAAACCCTCATAAAGGGTTCATCCACACGTTAGGGTCTAAGCACTCCAACTACATGGAATATATCACGTTTGAAGGAACCTGTTCATACGTAAGTTAGCTAAATTATACCACATAAGAGAAGAAGAGAGGAGGTTATATTTTGGAAATGGTTTTATTTCTTGAGCAATCCAAGTTATGAATTTGCTTAAATGATTATTTTATGGTAATGGGTTACAGGTGACCTGGGGAATTTATCAATTCTCAATCCTGACGCCATGTCAGTAACAGTACCTACTATTTATAGTTACTGATTATATTTGCGAGCAAGGAGCATATGCGGAAGAATAGTTCTTACTTTTTACACAACACATATGAAAAACACAATTTCTCCTGTATACCTGTCACCTTAAGTTTGTTTGTTTACTGCCTCATCAGTGTAATGGTTGCAAATGCAACTGCTCAGCATGAGGTGGTTGGTTCGATTCCCCAGTTAGACAAAAAATGTTATTGGATTTTTCCATTAGGAATCTCAATAACTGCCAAAATGTGGGTGTGGGTTTATGAGGATAGGTTCATTTTTTTTTTACTCAGGAAAAATGTGTAATGTTGTTGTCCTTAGGTCTGCCTGGAGACAACATTGGACATGGTGTTCTCTGCCTGCTACTCACTAGATGTCCACTTCAAGATCAAGAATACAATGCGCAGCATGAGCTATAAATTATTCAACATTGACAATAACCACACATATGAGAACTTTCGGGACAACAGAGCTGTTGTTTATGTCACTAATTATGACAAGTGAGTGCTTCACATTATATATTACATACATTAGTCTGGGTCCTTCCACTAGGAGCCACAGCTCGGCTCCACATGTGGATCCATAGACTCCATTTTCTCCACTTGAATCACAGTAGAGCCAAGGACAGTTATTTTGCCACTTGCTTTTGTGACTCCGGTATCCCTTAACTTGGTCTGACTCAGGCTATAGCTAGAAACACAAGCTAAAAATGCCATATAACATAATGATCAATGTGTACAAAATATACAAAAGGAAGTTAAAACCAAATAAACTAGCCACATGATAATTCTCAAGCACTTATTGGTTTCTTCATTTCCTTCGTGTGATCTTCAATATCCCTACATGTCATATTAGAGTATGAATTCAAATTATTATTATTGTTAATATGTTATTGGCAAAGTTGTGGTGTTCTTATGCACTTTCACAAGCTGCAAAATAAGAATTGAATTGAATAATCATTGAAAACTATTTTACGTTACATATTATTATATGCACAGCAATAAAAAATAGGAAATTAGTGATCTGCCTGCATTATTTTGAAACTAAATGTCGAATATGTGTAGCTGTCTCGCAAACACCCATGGCTAATCAGTAGACACTATTCTTTTCATAAGGACCTCAATTGATTTACACCCTCTATATAATAATAGGTATCAGTATCCTCTGTAACTATTTTATTTTTATTTTTAGGGAGAATCTGACATTCTTGTTTCACACTGGAGCACCATTTAGATCCTACCACTTGGATATATGCAGGATTATAAACATGACAACTGTAAGTGATAGCTATTTGATTGGTAAAGCCTATAAAAGAGACTTTTTCAATTTTCTAGCATATCTAGTGATCCACCATGTAGGTACTAGTCTTATATATTTCAGTCACCAAATGATAGAAGTTAACAAATTTAAATATCAAGTAACCTTCGACACAAAAAAATAAAAAATTATTTTAATTGTGTCAGCTTTTAAACAAAAAAATATAAGTTACATTCCTTCCATTTTTCGTTGAGGGTTAAAAGGAACTAAAACAACATTTTCACACTAGACTGAACTTTGCGGTCTTAGGATACATAGGTTATTAGATAAAATAGGAAGGTACTATAATATAACTACTCCTCAACAGTTTTCATAGATATGATGACATCATATTAATTGTTGATTTTGAGCCCAAAAATACTGAAGATTATGTATTATATAAATGGTTTTATCTGTACGTAGCCTGACCTGTTTTATCAACTATTTTTGTTGGTGTACTCCCAACGGCCCCCACTAAAACTGGCACCAGTGGCGGCGGTTAGGACAGAGTATTATTTTTGTGCCAATTGCCTCACCACTGGTAGATTCACAGTCAGAATGATCAAGCTCGAAAGCAGGTAAAATTCCCGTGTCACAAATTAAAATACGACAATATACATAAATAAATAATATAAAATAAACAGCTTCTTTATTATCACAGCTTTAATCAAATGACAAAACAAACAAATTTAGCGGGGCAAATGCCTATATCAAAATAACTGTATATCTTACAAGAAAAATTAATTGTTTAGAATTAAGATACTTACTTCATGAGTTATCTAGTTATAGTATTAGAGGATTTTTAAATTATTAGTGTGGTATTTTGATTTTTATCACAGAGAATTTAACCTACCTGGGCCCATTTGTCACAAAAGTTAATAATTTGTTCTAATTTCCCCCACTGGTGCCAGTTTTAGTGGGGGCCTTTGGGAGTAAACCTTTATGTTTGGGGGAAATTCAGTAGGTAATTGAAATTATACGCCTTTCCTGTTTACCTACAGATTGGTCTGATAATAGGTACACACTATTAGTCTTACAATACAGTAAAACTGTTCATTTCCTTCTGTAGGAGTACTTGTTTAGATGTTTAACTAATTTATTTGGGTTGGTTATGCTACATATACTCTGAAATAAACATTAGTAAGTGTGAGAGGAGATCCTCAATAGATGATCTGTTACGAGCAGGGCTTAGAAGTGGATGGCAATGAATGCAGGCACATGTCGGAGTCAGATTGTACGTCCAAGTCCTCGTTGGAGTTGAGTTGCGACGCTAGCCTGCCGCCGGGCTGCTACAGGCTGGGCCTGAAACTGTTCGCGCCCTGGGACGGGGGCATCATAGGCATTCAGGGACAACAAGGGTACTTCTCACATACATACTGTGAGTATTTTTATTTTGCCTTGTTTAAAATATTTTAATTTCAATTTAGTGATTAATAATTGTACAACTTGTGATAAAAATTATAATACCATGGTTGTACGGCGAAGGTAATTGAAATTGTGTCGCGTTACGCCTATGCAAAGTTATCTCGGCTTGAAAAGATGAAGCTTGATACCTTAGACTTAACTATCTAGCTAATTTTCAGGTGAAAATTAGCTAGCAATGGCGAGTAAGAAAATAATCATAATCCGAAGTACATCCAATCCAAATAAGATAAACAAAATGCTTCCAAATTATTTATGATAGCTCGTGAGTGAATGATTGGTTATTGCAGACAGTGGGAAAAGCCAAAGTTCTTGAAATAAACTGATTCATCTTATGATAATAGAAGTGTGTGATTTGTTAGAGAGCTTCACAACACAATATATCTGACAATTTACATATATAATATTCCTATACGCTCACAGACAATTCAGCATAAAGACAACGCTGTATTGTAGGTATGCTGTCACCAAGGTTATGCAGTGGTACTCCATTACAGCTGGCCTCACATTTTTACATTATATTTTATTACATATTTTTGACATTATGTACAATTTAGCTATTTGTTTTAATATCAATAAAGTAATAATTCTGAGCTAAAATCACATTAGTTTGAGCTCCGGGAGTGGGCAGGGCCCATTTAAATAATCAAATTAGCATAGGATGCCTATAAAATTCAATATTCGCCAGTTTTCTCGTGGTATTTTGCATTGAAAAATAAAATTACCTAACTGTAGATAAATTGAGATTTTATGATGTGTACAGTTGCCATTTATGAGATAATTAATGCAAATGAAGCTGAAGATTATCCTCACTTGTTTGCAGGTACAATACATTAACCAAACGTTATAATGTATGCACTACATTTACCTAACGATATAACGTTATATTATATAATAAAGTGAACTGAAGTCTGCATACAATTTCCCACTATAATATCTTAAATAAGTCTTATAAGTGGTTCAGAATTCACAATTACTTTCCTAAAACTTGAAATTATTGGATTTGCAGCAAGTTCCTAGTAATGTCTCTATAATTTGCAGCAAGTTCCTAGTAATGTCTCTATAATTTGCAGCAAGTTCCTAGTAATGTCTCTATAATTTGCAGCAAGTTCCTAGTAATGTCTCTATAATTTGCAGCAAGTTCCTAGTAATGTCTCTATAATTTGCAGCAAGTTCCTAGTAATGTCTCTATAATTTGCAGCAAGTTCCTAGTAATGTCTCTATAATTTGCAGCAAGTTCCTAGTAATGTCTCTATAATTTGCAGCAAGTTCCTAGTAATGTCTCTATAATTTGCAGCAAGTTCCTAGTAATGTCTCTATAATTTGCAGCAAGTTCCTAGTAATGTCTCTATAATTTGCAGCAAGTTCCTAGTAATGTCTCTATAATTTTACTATAAGGTTTGACTGATTCTATTAGTTAAAAATTTGTCAAGATTTTGACTCGCTGAAATAATAAAATAATTATAGCTAATATAATACTTAATCTAGGCAAAACATAGACTGACTAGAAACTAAGTATAGTGTGGCGCCATATTTGTTCTGCAAAAGCGGAGTCAAAAAAGAAAGCAATCGATTAGAACTGGAAAATCAAGTCGATCTGTATTGCGACTTGATATTATTATTGAAGAGGTCCAACTGAACAGGTCGTACCAGTATTACAGTATGTAATAATGTTTTAATACCTACTGTGTGTTTTAAGCCGGTCTTGTCCGCAAGCAAACGCCTACCACTTATATTGCAGAATTTGTAAATAACTACTAGCGCTCGTTATCAGTTACCTAGTGAATACTTAATTATAGCTTTCGAATGCTTCGATTTCGCAAGCTCGCATCGACTGCATCACTTAATACTGACTGATATCCTAGTTATACTATCAGTTCTCTCAAAAAAAATGTGTCTACACTATTTTTTCTGCATTTTCCCCACTGTTTGACGAACCTCTCGCTGTTTTAACCGTCATTAGAAACACATCAATCATAACAAAACAGCCAATAAATACCGTGTCACCCTACCAAAGTGTACAAAACTCAGAAAACGAGGATAAAACAACTAAACCAGTGACATTATAATATCATCGGTAACTAACACTATTTCACAATTATTCCGCCAAACATAGAGAACATAGAGAGCCGCCATATTGCATTTGAAATGAAATGTCAAGAGATGTCGGCCATGCGTGTAGCCGTCACGCACACACGCAAGGCCAACAAGGGATAATACCTATATCCTTAGACTTTTATCGGTGCCAGGGATATGTGGGTAGATTTGACGTTGCTTTGCAGGTTCCAACGCGACGAGCGTGACGGAGACGGTGGGCGGGGGTGGGGGGGTGTGGTGGGGGGGCGCGGGCGCGGCGCTGCTGGTGGCGGCGGGCGGGCTGCTGCTGCTGCTGTGGCGCGCGCGGCAAGCCATCAGCTTCCACAAGAAGGTGCTGCTGGGCTGGCTGGAGCACACCAGGTACCCGCGCTCCCTACAGGACATCTCCACGCGTCTTCCTGCGAGTTGTTCTCCGCGAGTATATACTGCGCGGTTAAAGAAAGCTCCCGAGGTTAACTGGAAGAAATGCTCCTCAAACATTCTGATCCTCTTCGTCGTCTCTTCGATCGTCGATAATTTATATATTTATTTGCTCGGTGTCCAAGTTCCAGACGAGTGACGTTAAATAGAAAGTATGCATATGTCGCAGGATAGTCGCAAAAAACCTGGAAAATCGGAAACTAAGAAATATTCCTAGTTATTTTTATAGTCTTTACGAAAATCCAATGACCCTAGGATAACTAAAAACTCGAACGCTGATTGGCTAATATAAACAACCGTACCAACTCAGTCGGACTTCTGCTCTGATAGCAATTTTCACCAATAAGAGCATTCGTCAAGTTCATCGGCTAGTCAATCAATGCTCATAAAAGCTAAGCGTCCACCTTTCGGCATCGTCCGCAGCGGACGCATCGCATCAAACGGATGAATTTTTCACAATGCGTCCACCTGATCGGCAGCGATCGCATTTGCCGCCGCAACTACCAGCAATCGGATTGCGATGCGTGACGTCATCGGCACGCATCGCACAAGTTGCATCTCGAACCAACGGCGTCGGCATTGCCGATGAGCAGATTCGAGCGATCCGTACGATGCGGATTGGTGGACGCACTTGTGTGACTTTCTATACAAAGAATATTACGATCCGATTCTTGCGATGCGTCCGCTGCGTACGATGCGGAAAGGTGGACGCTTAGCTAAAGTGATCACAATACGCAGTTATTCTTCGACGTAGTCCACTACGCAGGTGAAACCACCGCAGCCAGTATATTATAATCGTAATCCTCCTAGGTATTCTGCAATGAATCGTTTTTTCCGGTTATCCTATTATATATTAAAGTATAGGAAGAGCGAACGCCTTTAAATAATAAACAACCTATCGTGGAATCATTAAAGAAACCTTTGATCATAATTTAAATGATCATCTGAGACGCGCCGCGCGTCATCATGTATAATATAAATATATATAAATTTGCTCACAATATCTTATTGGGTACATGACTGAGTAGTTCCGCTCAAACTCTCGTAAAAACATACATACATAATTCATACTATTTAAAATAATGACGTGAAATACTAACTTTGTTTACATCACTTTATTCATTCGACAATAACTCTAAATAGACCTAACTGGCTCGGACTGCTCGCTGGCGTAGTGAGCGCTAGCTCAACTGCCGATCATGGCGTTCCCGGTTCGATACCTAGGTCAGGCGAAGTTAAATATTTGATTGTTCCATTAGTAATTTCCTGGAGTCTGGTACTGTGCCCGGTAGATGGCAATAGGCTCGCCCCCTATTACATGGGGCCAATAACATACTGGCGAAATGTGGGTGTACCTACTATAGGACTGAGTCCTGGATACACGTACCTTTGCCTTCCCCCTTAGTAAAAAGGCGTAATTGTATGTTTTTGTATGTAACAGAGCAATTGTGTGTTCTTGAGCGATATCGTTCCGAAAACATCTGGCACAATTACTAGTTATTTACTTGCAAAAGTCTTGAGGAATAAAAATAAAATAAGTTTAAGTGACCGCGGGTAACCATAGTCTAACTACTCCTCGAAAGCTCGCCACATGATGTCCTGATAACCCTGAACGCCTCCCTCTCCTCTCCCACACATTTGAGAATTTTATTTTCATAATAGGTATACTTGATTCATAAAAGCGAGGTCTTTGAGGTTAAGTTATGTGTTTCTAAACACACTCTTGTGATATCCTTCAAACGACCGCCATGTTATCCTCTCAGTAGATGCTAATCATTCTCCGAAATTATTGTCCGTGTAAATATGAGGTATTATAATAAACAATGAACCATTTAAACATGAAAGGCTTGTATACTGACTCATGGACAACATTTATGTATTGTAAATCTAGGCTCACAATATTATCTCAGCTGCGGGACGTCCACCGCTGAACATAGGCCTCCCCCATCCGGTTGTAAGCGGCTTGCATCCAGCGTGTTCCTGTAGAATATACAAAAAGATTATTTACAAAAATGTCGTCTTCTTCCAAACATTTTTACCGGACTACAAAAAAGGGGTATGTTTTTCGAGAGTATAGTGATATATCACTATATACCCCTTTTTTGGCTAATAAGCTAAAAAACAAGCCTTCTGTATGGCAGACGGGAATATTATTACTAAATCATGATAGGGGAATCCCTTACGCAAAAAATATTGAACCAAGTTCAGTAGAGTTAGATAAGTAGAGATTGTAATAACACATGTTCATCATCACGCCCTGCTGCCGCCGGGCTCAGGCCTCCTCTCTCAACTCATGTGCCATAATATCTCTCTGTTATGAGCGCATCTAGGTACGTCTCCTGCGATTTTTATGATGTCGTCATACACATAGGTACACATCTAATCACATTGGTAGAGGCCTCTTTTGCAGGGGGCCTCTTATGCAAACATTACTGTGTTCCGGTATGAAGGGCAATGTTACCAGCGAAATTACTGGGCATGATGAGATTCAACAACTCATATCTCAGGGTGACAGGCGCAGTGCAGTGCCGCGCAGAATTTGAATTTTAAAACACTGGGTGGCACTGTGTCTGATATGGGCAATCATGATGCTTACCATCAGGCACCTGATTAGCTCGTCTTGTCACTCACTATCATAAAAAAAAAAAAATTCCATATAATAGAGTATCCTAATAATTTTATAAATCTCAGTACATTGTAAAAAAGTTAAGTTTGTAACAGGTAAACAAAACGCTAGCATGTTCTAACTCCAGCGCCGCCCAGCGCTGTTTTTTGTGTATATGTTTGTTCCCTTTTCACGCTTGAACTACTGAACCGATTGAGCTGAAATTTGGTATGTAGATAGGTTAGACCCAGGAATAACACATAGGGAGGCTTTTTATTCCGACATTCCCACGGGAACGAAGACTACGCGGGTGAAACCTCTAATTTAATATAATTTAGGAACAATATTTTAGCTTGGTATTACAGGTCTGGCCATATTATGTTTTTTTGTGATAATGGGTTACTTATCTGAATATTTCGTTATATTTCGCTCAAGTAACTCCCTGGGCCTCTTATATTACCATAATATGATACATAATTAATGTGCTTCGTCTTAAGTATTTGGTGTAGATGACCGCATAATTAATTCTAATACAATTTATTTGCCTTTTTAATGAACATGCTCTAGCATTATGTTATGACTTTATACAATTTTTTTTCTTTTTTTATGATATGATGAGTTACAAGACGAGCAAATCAGGCGCCTGATGGTAAGCATCATTTAATATATAAATTTACAATCAAATAAATTAATAATTATCGATAATGTCTTCCTGATTTGGAGTTACATAAAATAGGCAAACACTTGTTTGTTATAATTTGACTGATAATTTATCCCTCATTAATTTAGTCCTAGATCGATAAGCCGAGATAATTGTCGACCACACAGACATTAATATTATATTAATTAAATACATCTTCGTAAGCGTGAGCTGTAGAATAGATACATTATCGGCGCCACTGGTGACGTGTTATCAGTTGCTCTTATCAGTGAATAGCGTGACACTCACTATAATGTTATTGTTGACTTCACCTTGGGGTCACAATGGGGATGTGCTTGTTGTGAGTTGTGACCCGGATCACGTGATAGCATTCTAAAAACTATTGTGACTTATACTCGTACACCACAGTCACTGATTACGTTTTAACTGGGGTTAGTCCGTATTTTGTGGTAGATCACGTATAAAAAAACCCATGTATGACCAATCATACAATTCTTATTAAAAATTATAACTACTATAGCTGTGCTCCGCGGTTCGACCCGCGTAGGCATTGTTCCCGTGGGAATTAAACATAAACATAACATGTATGTTACATTCGCGCCTTTTTCCCGAAGGGGTGGCAGAGGTGTACTCAGGACTCAGTCCCATAGTAGATACACCCATTCCCGTGGGAATGTCTTGAAAAAAAGTACCCGATGTCTTATTCCAGGGTCTAAGCTACCTACATTCCAAATTTCAGCCCAATCGGTTCAGTAGTTTTGGCGTGAAAGAGTAAGAAACATCCATCCATCCTCACAAACTTTCACATTATTAATATTAGTAGGAAATAGGATAGTACGAGAGAATTCATTTTCTTTAGTAAGTATGTGTAAACATTCGGCGATAAAGCGTTAAAGCAAATAATTTCCTTGGCTAATCTCTCTTAATCTTTAAAATAATTACGACTGAAAACTAGTTTGTATGGAACTTGTTATTAAACGTCGTTGAATATGATGTTGATTGACTATGAGAATGTTTTGATGTCGAGGAAAACGCTATCTCTTTATCTTATTTACTTATTGTGAGGGAAACACATCTCGTCAGTGTAATAGAAAATTATAATTAGTAGTTAGATATCTATAAATGAAGCTTATCAATATAGAATGAATGCATAAGCGTTTAACATTTTATTCAAATACAAAATTCGGAGATTCAAATCTATCTAACAATGAATTTAGATCATGAACTTGAAACTGGAACGAGTATTCATGTTGGAACGTCCTTGACTGTGACCTTTTCCTTTGATAAAAGTTTTCCTCATGCGCTGGATATAGTTTGACTTGAAAATTATGTAGGTAGCAGGTAGGGGTCACCGTACATGTACTTTTCATGACCAAATTGATTTATTGATTGATAAACACTTTATTGTACACCAAAACATGGACATAACAATACAGTAGTAAATTGATGTAGTCTTAAGGAAATATCAGGTCAAAAGTACTCATATCCAACGAGCATGTATCGTCAAGATTGTTGTATCCATAGATACGATCGGTATAATAATTTATTATACTTTCATCGTCTACTTTTGATGATAAAAAGTCGTTTTACATTTAGTATGTTATGTTTTATATTAGTCTATAGATTCTATAAACATGGTCATACTATATTAGTAATGTACATTGTACATATTAATATTTTGATTGTAATATGGAAAAACCTAATAAATTGGTACGTGCCATGCTGAAGACGATAAGATTTATTTGTTAATTGATAACGTATTTTTCTTAATTAATAAAAACTAGTTTTATAATGTGTTTTGTGACGGCAGCGCGTTGGGCGGACGACATAACACAGTTGCGAGTCACACCTGGACACCTCTCGCACAGGACAGGGTCGGAATCAAATGGCATGATTTGAAGAAGGGTTTTATAATAATTATCTGACTTTAAGGGTCAAGGGGCGTTCCTATTTAGGCTATTACTCATTTTGCCATTGTTGTTAAATTTTTTCCTTGCGAGATTGGAGATAATAAAATAAATTGTTAAGGCATACGTATGTATACATAGTGTAGGGTTCCATACCTAGAACCACTAAGAACATACAGCACCGATGATTAACGATAGATTTACGTCGACCCCTTGAGAAAGCTGAAAATGCGCATTGTGTTTTTCATAATGATGTACGCAACGAATAAGAAAAAGATGCTCGAAATTGATATGTAAGTCAAAGGACTAGTCTAGTAAACTGTACAACTGGAACAAATATCCCAGTTAGCTATTTAGGAAATGCCGCTCAAACGATATCATGATACGAGTAGCTATTATTTATGTTTACAAACAAATGTACAAGGCTAGGCAAACGAAGCTTTGGCAAACTAAATTAAAGTTAGGTTTTAGGAAATAATACATAAAATACTATTTTGTTATACAAAAATACAGTCACGCCTTTTTCCCGTCGGGGTAGGCAGAGACTATTTCTTTCCGCTTGCTACGATCCTGACATACAACTTTCGCTTCTTCCACTTTCATCACATTCTTCATGCATGCTCGTCTGTTGTCGGTACTTTTGACCTGGCCTTTTCTTAAGATAACGTCAACTTGTTCATGAAAGGTACGCCTATATAGGTCGACCGCTACCGACTTGACCATTCACACTAGCCTTATAAATCTCCTTTGTCAATCTCCTTTCGTCCATCCTCTTTTTTATATGACTAAATAAAAATAAACTAACGCTTGGGAGGCGAGGTCGTTTGCAATCGATGGAATCATGTAGAGTTTGTGTCGTTTCACATTAGTCAATAGGACCGTACATAATATCGAGTGGCAGTCGATGTAATGCAAGTAATCTGTGAACGTTTCAGAGTGGAGTCGAGTCCGGTCCCGGCGGCGGCGGCGGCGGGCCCCGAGCCCCTGCACATAGTGTTGTTGTACGCGCGGGAGGGCCCGCCGGGGGACAAGCTTATAGCGGCTCTCACGCACATGTTGGAGGACATTCCCGGAGTCAAGGTATTACCACATCCAACATCTGTAACCGGTAACTCCATTGCATTATGACATACCTAGCCATGGGCGTACCTAGGATGGGGCGGGTGGGGCAGCTGCCCCAATCTGCTAGCTGACCCGAAGCTTTTTAGGCAAAATTAATATTATGATATTAATGAATTTAATATTAATTTGAGTACTTTAAAAATTACCGCGCTAATCAATGCGGAAAGTGTTTTAGGTATCGATGGATCGAGCGCGTATGCACAGTGATCGAGTCGTGATTTGCACGAACGGACATGCACTATCGAAAGATCATTTAGTACTTTACGACGAATAAAAATTTGGTTTAGGTCAACAAAGACAGAAAACCGTCTAGTTGGATTTTGTATGATGAGTGTGCATAGAAAGAGGGTTCCGGAAGCACAAAATAAATATAAAGATGAAATTTGTGGTAGATTCGGCCAAATCCCTCGACGGTCGTTATTGGTAAATGGAAAGCATTTTTATTTATGCCTCACTCCTTGACAAATGTTGGGTATGCCCATGGTACTCAGGTCGCACGATTCGATAACAACTAGCCGATCTTTCGCGCGCACCTGCTTCATACGAGTACCTATTATTAGTTGTGGTTTTTCATGAATACTAACATGAACAGGTCTGGAACACTTCACTAGAAAGGTACGATGAGGCTTCAGGTAGTCGGGGGAAAATTTCTGCGGGCTAGACCGAGAGATACCCGATAGAAAGAGAGGCGGCTCGACCCGAATCGCACTCCACTGCGGCGGAGCTAGAGGCGCCGTTTATATAGATTATTTAGAGGAGTGTCGCCGTGGTACGAGTATTATGTGGTTTAGGTCAATATCAACGTCGGTCACCGGAGACCGGGAAGGAGTCAGTCGTTCATTCGCGAAGCGGCAAAGCTAGAACTACATCTAGCACACGTGTGCCACGCACGCCGGATCCGGGCGCGTCGGAGCCCATACATTTTGTATGGCGACTAGCCGTTTAGAGCTACACCTGGCACACGCATTAGGCGTGTATGTAATGTAGCTCTAAACAGCCAGTCGCCATACAAAATGTATGGGTTCCGACGCGCCCAGATCGGCGTACATGGCACACGTGTGCCAGTTGTAGTTCTAGCTTTAACTCGCAAAAGTCGCCGTGTTCCGAAGTGAAGGGCGACGTCACCGGCGAGATCGCCGGCCGGGTCGAGTATCAACGACCGATATCTCGGGGCGACGGGCGCGGTGCGGGCGATCGTGACGCTCACCGTCGGCCGCCCGATTTTCTCGTGTCGTCAGTCGCCACCATATAGATAAAAGCGAGCGTATCGCACGGAGTACACAGAGGTCGGCGTGTGCAGGTGTGGGACATATTCTCGGCGGAGACGCTGGCGGCGGCGGGCGCGGGCGCGGGCGCGTGGCTGCGCGCGCGGCTGCGGGCGGCGGGCGCGCGCGTGCTGCTGCTGCAGACGCCGGCGCTGGCCGCGCTGCACGCCCCGCGCGCCCCCGCCCCCGCCCCCGGCCCCGCCCCCACCCCCGCCCCCGCCCCCGGCCCCGGCCCCGGCCCCGGCCCCCCCGGACCCGGACGTGAGTGTGGCGCCGCACAAGCGCCACGGTGCAATAGCGCACGCGGCTTTCTAAAAATGTCACCCAATCCTCGATGTTTCGTATTCCCCCCCATTTCCTCCGAATATAAAATAAACCCGTTCTATAAATTTATATCCTGATACTTTTGCGGTGAAGTGCCCTCCGTCCCTGTCGTTTTGATTTCTCTAATGAAACCCCCGGGGTTTTTCGTTGTCGACTTCCAGAAATCCCGGGTTTACTCGCGTGTTCGGACGTTCCCTGCATAAAAATTGGAGTTTACGAAGTAAATTAAAACGATAGGGACGTGATTTACTTCCCTCAAAAATATCGGAATATAAAATTTTACAATGGGTTTATTATATTCGGAGGAAACGGGAAAATACACACATCAAGATCAGCGCTATTAAACCGTGACGCGACACCTTTTCACGTTCACTTTTGTAAATGCCGTCCGCATCCCCCGCATGCCGAGTGACAAATAAATGTCTATAAATGCTATCGCTGACCGATACAACCTCAAAGTACAATAACTAGGATACTAAAGAATGTTACATAAACCTTACTTTCCAGCGGTCAGTATTGACCTGGGCTCAAATCAATTTCACTACAACGTCCTATGGCTGAACTACCTCCAGAGTTACAGCCTCGTTCTACTCTGGACCACGATCGGTTCTCAGAGCATATCTCTCTACACTTCCTACGATCCTAACGCACGACTGTCTCACATTACACTGATCACACTGTTCGTACACGCTCCGAAGTCGAAGGTACTATTGATATTAACTTTCTTCAAAACTACTTCAATTTGTTCAGAAAAGTACTTCGATTTCTACCGAGTTGACCGTTCACACTCCTCCGAGAGACGCATGCGGTGTCCAATCCATGAATTAAAAAAGATTATATAATATTGGGCCTCATGAGTCGAAGTGGCGACGTATACCATCGGACCGCGCCGCTCCGGACCCGATCCTCGGATACCCCCGAAGTCCGCTAATGAAGGATGTGTTGTAATGTGAATGTGAATATATCCAGTGAGCTCGCCGCTCCTGGGCCGGCGCGTGCAGTACCGCGCGCCACATTACGGAGACTGCCTGCTGCAGTACGGCGTGCGGCTGGCCACCGAACCGCCCGCCGACGACGACTATCACAAGTACTACATCGCCACGTGAGTGTCACCTTCATATTACATACGCAGTGAATGTATCCAGTGAGCACGCCACAGTTCGGAGACTGCCTGCTGCAGTACGGCGTGCGGCTGGCCACCGAACCGCCCGCCGACGACGACTATCACAAGTACTACATCGCCACGTGAGTGTCACCTTCATATTACATACGCAGTGAATGTATCCAGTGAGCACGCCACAGTTCGGAGACTGCCTGCTGCAGTACGGCGTGCGGCTGGCCACCGAACCGCCCGCCGACGACGACTATCACAAGTACTACATCGCCACGTGAGTGTCACCTTCATATTACATACGCAGTGAATGTATCCAGTGAGCACGCCACAGTTCGGAGACTGCCTGCTGCAGTACGGCGTGCGGCTGGCCACCGAACCGCCCGCCGACGACGACTATCACAAGTACTACATCGCCACGTGAGTGTCACCTTCATATTACATACGCAGTGAATGTATCCAGTGAGCACGCCACAGTTCGGAGACTGCCTGCTGCAGTACGGCGTGCGGCTGGCCACCGAACCGCCCGCCGACGACGACTATCACAAGTACTACATCGCCACGTGAGTGTCACCTTCATATTACATACGCAGTGAATGTATCCAGTGAGCACGCCACAGTTCGGAGACTGCCTGCTGCAGTACGGCGTGCGGCTGGCCACCGAACCGCCCGCCGACGACGACTATCACAAGTACTACATCGCCACGTGAGTGTCACCTTCATATTACATACGCAGTGAATGTATCCAGTGAGCACGCCACAGTTCGGAGACTGCCTGCTGCAGTACGGCGTGCGGCTGGCCACCGAACCGCCCGCCGACGACGACTATCACAAGTACTACATCGCCACGTGAGTGTCACCTTCATATTACATACGCAGTGAATGTATCCAGTGAGCACGCCACAGTTCGGAGACTGCCTGCTGCAGTACGGCGTGCGGCTGGCCACCGAACCGCCCGCCGACGACGACTATCACAAGTACTACATCGCCACGTGAGTGTCACCTTCATATTACATACGCAGTGAATGTATCCAGTGAGCACGCCACAGTTCGGAGACTGCCTGCTGCAGTACGGCGTGCGGCTGGCCACCGAACCGCCCGCCGACGACGACTATCACAAGTACTACATCGCCACGTGAGTGTCACCTTCATATTACATACGCAGTGAATGTATCCAGTGAGCACGCCACAGTTCGGAGACTGCCTGCTGCAGTACGGCGTGCGGCTGGCCACCGAACCGCCCGCCGACGACGACTATCACAAGTACTACATCGCCACGTGAGTGTCACCTTCATATTACATACGCAGTGAATGTATCCAGTGAGCACGCCACAGTTCGGAGACTGCCTGCTGCAGTACGGCGTGCGGCTGGCCACCGAACCGCCCGCCGACGACGACTATCACAAGTACTACATCGCCACGTGAGTGTCACCTTCATATTACATACGCAGTGAATGTATCCAGTGAGCACGCCACAGTTCGGAGACTGCCTGCTGCAGTACGGCGTGCGGCTGGCCACCGAACCGCCCGCCGACGACGACTATCACAAGTACTACATCGCCACGTGAGTGTCACCTTCATATTACATACGCAGTGAATGTATCCAGTGAGCACGCCACAGTTCGGAGACTGCCTGCTGCAGTACGGCGTGCGGCTGGCCACCGAACCGCCCGCCGACGACGACTATCACAAGTACTACATCGCCACGTGAGTGTCACCTTCATATTACATACGCAGTGAATGTATCCAGTGAGCACGCCACAGTTCGGAGACTGCCTGCTGCAGTACGGCGTGCGGCTGGCCACCGAACCGCCCGCCGACGACGACTATCACAAGTACTACATCGCCACGTGAGTGTCACCTTCATATTACATCTCGTTACATACCAATCATTATTCCTTGTGGCAATACACATAATATGCGTCGTCGAGTTACCGGCTTTAGAATAGTGCCCCACCCTCTCTGCCCGTGGTTGCCGTGGCGGCCGACTAAGGGTTAACAAATCCAGAGGAGGCAGCAGCGTCCTCTGCAACAAACCATCGTACTGCGCTCGACAACCCGCACAACGAGCGTGACGAGTATTAAAACCCACCTTTATGGGAGAGGCCTATGTTCGGTGGTGGATTACCGACGGCTGAGATGATGATGGCAATACACTAAACACGATGAAAATAGGTAAAGTGCATACACACTAATAAAGGCTCTCGACTCCTTTCGTGTTCAGTACGACGGCTTCAGTGTAGCGCGTCTGGGATGTTTGGTGATTGTTTCCGGGGCGACTTTGATAGTAGGAGAAGGATAAATAATTTTCAATATATTGTTCGATTTAAATTTTAAGATTCTCATCTAAATGGCGAATGTCGTAATGGGAATAAATGTCTTTCAACCGAGGATAGGTCATAGGAATACGTTGGAGTCTTCCTCCTACTCGACTGCTACATTAACTCCTCATTGCATATCCAGAATTATACAATAATAATACATGGGACAATATTGGACACTGCGACAATACATAATTTAACTTATTTTCTATTTTCACGACATAATTTAATTAAAGTATAATAATAACACAAAACTGTTAGAATTGAACTGAACCGAACATTACATTTACAATTTACATTTGTTCGTTATTGTATATTTGTTTATCCGGCGATAACATTTTCGTTCACGAGTTTAAATACGCTAAAGTTAGCGGAGCCTATGTTCAGAGTCGGCGAGTGACGCCGGCCGCAGTGTTACACAAACTGTATAATGAAAGACCACTTCTTACGGGATCATTACCTTTAGATAGATAAATAATCGATCTACCCTCGTTTTAGTCTATTACTCCGACAAACGACACTACCATTTTAGATTCACTCCCGAACGTAACTCGATAGCGCGCACATCACTGACGGTATTAGAACGCGTCATTTTTGCACTGTTCTCATACAACTCACAACGGGATTTCAAGCACCGTACAATTGAAAACGGTAATCTCAATTGAGTTTTTTTTTTTATGATAGTCAATGACAAGACGAGCAAATCAGGTGCCTGATGGTAAGCATCATGATTGCCCATATCAGACACAGTGCCACCCTGTGTTTTAAAATTCAAATTCTGCGCGGCACTGCACTGCGCCTGTCACGCTGAGATATGAGTTGTTGAATCTCATCATGCCCAGTAATTTCGCTGGTAACATTGCCCTTCATACCGGAACACAGTAATGTTTGCACATTACTGCTTGGCGGATGAATAACTGGCAAAGGTGTGGTATTTCCCCAGGCGGCCCCCTGCAAAAGAGGCCTACCACTACAAAAAAAAGTAGTAAGTAGTAAGTGAGTATTTGAATATTTTTTTTGGCATAAATAGAAAGCTCATATATAAGTTTGGTAACAAAACAATTTTTAGTTTTTTATCACTCGCTATAATACGTACAAGGTTATATCAAATTAAAAAAATCTTTTTAATCCAGTACCGGAAACACTCCGAGAGTACCCAAACGAGCTCGTGACCTGTATTAGTGACGTCACAATGTTATAAAGTAAAGTTTGCCGGGTTACCGGCTTTAGAATAGTACCTCACCCTCTCTCCCCGTGGTTGCCGTGTCGGCCGGCTAAGAGCTATAGGATCCAGAGGACTGGCAGCAGCGTCCTCTGTGTGAAACCATCGAACTGCGCTCGCCAACCCGCCTGCCAAGCGTGGCGAGTATTGGCAACAACCCCCCTTATGGGGGAGGCTCATGTTCAGCAGTGGACTTCTAACGGTTGGATGATGAATGTTATAAAGTAACATACATAATTATAACATAACGACGTCGCAATCATGGCGACCACGCGTTCGTGATCAAGTGACCCTTATCGGAAATTTATCTATTTTGAATTACTTATAATTAATTTAAAAAAATATTTTTAGTGATTTTTTAATCGGATGATACATAATTTTCATTAAACTTTCAGAATAAATAAAAAAAAACGATATTTTTTAAATACTCAATTGTCTGCTGTACCAATCTCGGTATATAATGTGTTTCAGTAGAATGTTTGCAAGCATGATAGTTTGAAATGATACGTATATAAAATACATCAGTTGACGTGGTGGTGTCGTGTGGCAGGCTATCGTCGCTCCCCACCGACATCGTGCCCTCGCTGGTCCCGTACCGGCGCTACGAGTTGCCGGCCGCCGCCGCGCTCCTGACGGCGGACATCACGGGCCGCCCCGCCCCCGCCCCCGCCCCCGGCCCCGCCCCCGCCCCCCGCCGCCTGCAGGACCTGGACGCGGCGGTGCAGGAGTTCACCGCGCACGTGATGGCCAACAAGGACTATCTCATGGAACAACTCGTATTCTTATGATACGGTCATCTATGTCCGATGTCTCGCAATAAGGGGTAATACATAAGGGGGTACTTTGAAAAGAAAGAATTGCGAATATATTTTTTGTTGATCGCTCCATTCTTGTTTTTGCGAGTTGTTTAGGTTGAAATAGACGCACCCCCTTAGATATGACTATACCTATTAGTAGCACGTCGTATAGGGTGGGTCTCGGATGTTTTCTATAAACTGCAATAGATAGATAACGTTCCGTCACAGAACAGATAATAATACTAGGTATAGAATGGACACTGTCGTCCGCCCACCGATCGGGCCTTCCTCTCTCCGCGAGCGAGATTGAGCTCTCCGCGAGCCCCGCTTCTATGGGAAATCACCGCACGCACACTCTTGCCATGTACAAAAGTCCATGTGTACAGTGTCTGTGTATTAGGTAGTTATAGCGCGGCTTTTGTATGGGATCGAGTCGAGTGTCCGGGGTGTGGTTCCGTTGGTACTAGCACAATACAGAAAAACTTATAAATAAAAAGACTCGCGTTTAAAGTCAAAAACGCTCTCGTGACCACACTAGGGCTCCTATTCATTAAATAAATTGCAGTCGTTCCTGCTTCACCTCAATATTGCTCGTCTGCGTTCCCCTCCTGCATCGTGCACCTAAAATGAACTAAAGTCGAGATCTCCTCAGATTTTTTTTATGAGTCGTCCAAATGGCTCTCACGTGTGATCATCTGTATAAGTTACCAAGTACTTAGCACCACCCAAGCTGTACTCCCGGCTCACTTTCGGGGAAGGACTTGGCTGTAGACTTCCTCTCAAGATCGAGAATGCGATCCTGCGGAGTATCATTCTGTAAAACGATAGATAGATAGATAGATCACGCGGGCAGTTCTCCGGAATTCGACGACAATGCGCCTATTTTGCGTGTGGGTGGGGTGTGATTCTTCACTCGAGCCACCCTAGCTCTCCGAAGAATTTCAGCAGCCCTTTCAGGTTGCTGACAATCTCGGCTCGCGACCTCGGAGTTCCGAGGTACTGTGCCCGGTATGCTGCTACTCCTGTACACTCGAGAAGGACATGAGCAGCTGTCTCCTCCGCTTCCATGCACGCTCGGCATAGACCGCTGTCTGTAACACCTAAAACATATAGATGTTTGTTAAAAAGTCCGTGACCTGTAATGGCGCCTGTGACCGTTCGAAGATGGGGCTTACTCAGGTGTAAGAGCGCCTTTGTGAGCCGACAGTTTATTTCTGGAAGCGCCAGTTTCGTCTGTCTGCACTCATTGTGATTTCCCCAGTAAGAGGAATGTTTGCTACGGGTTTGTTGTATTAGGAGACTGCGGATTTGAGTGAAAGGTATCGGGACTATTGGTTCCGGTCCTACCGCCTCCATATCCGAGCCTCTCCGGGCCAGCTCGTCCGCTGCATCGTTGCCTCGAGAGCCGCTGTGTCCCTTGATCCATTGAAGGGAGAATAGTTGTGTTTAAACTTACCTCCGAGAGTTGTCGGTGGCAGTTGTATATTAAACCTGTACTCGTGTTGTGGCTAGTTAAGGCTACAAGCCATGCTGTCGGATGGTATTCTTATTGATTGATTTGTAATTTTCCTGTCAGCAATGGCGTGTGTTGCTAGAATAATCCCCATACATTCCGCTTGAAATACGGTGTTGTGGATTCCTAGGGGTACCGAGATTCTGATGTTTAAGTCTTCTGAGAAGACACCCGTACCTGTACCTGTTTTTGTTTTCGAACCGTCTTTTAAATCCTGATCACCCTTGGCTTCAGTCCTTCGTACGATTCGAGATCCTCCATTACTTGAATCTTGAATTTTTTGTATAAGACGAATTGTTTTGGGATTTTGTCGCTTACCGCCATCGTTACAGGTATCTCCTCGTACACCTCCTTTAGTATACCTGTGTGAAGCGTCCCGTTCTCTGACAATAGGTTCAGTGTTTTTAGGCGGATCGCTGCCATTGCAGCTTCTTGTCTTACATACAGATGTAGCGGTTCAGCGGTCCCTGGAATTTCTGTAGTTTGTTTATTATCGTCGTTTGGTTTGTCTTGTTCCACCATGCTATTGCTCCATAGCATAGGGTGGGCCTTATTAACGTTCTTTATAGCCACAGTACGATTTACGGGTTTAGCCCCTATCTTTTGTCTATCATATTGCGGCACTGCCAGAATATGATTCCAGCTACGTCTATTTTTTTCTCCAAGTGACTGTTCCAGGTCAATTTCCTGTCCAATATCATCCCCAAGTACTTTACTTCCTCGGATAGATGGAGCTCTATGCTAAAAAGCTTTGGCATTCTGTAGTTACTTAGAAGCCGTTTCCATGTGAACATTACCGTCATGCTCGGGTTTACTGATAGGTCATAGTCCGTACACCAACGTTCTACTATACGTAGAGCCGCTTGGGTGAGGTCGCAAACTACATTGGCTGATCTTCCTTGTATAAGGATGGCCAAGTCGTCCGCGTATCCTATTGTATAAAAGTGCTGTCCATTGAGTTTGGTAATGAGGGCATTTATTACCAAATTCTTGATATTCTCTTGCTAAGCATGTTCTTGATCCAGTTCGACATTACAGGATCAACTCTGTGTCTATCCAAAGCTGCCCCTATGCTGTTGAAGGTGGTTTTATCAAAAGCACCTTTGATGTCAATGAAGGTGCCTAGGCAGATGTGTCGGGTCACCCTCGGGCCCGGAGAGAACAGTGCTAGGCCAGACGTCTCTACAACCGCAGAGAATGGTAACGTGCGAGTCCCGCCGGCGCCACACAACATAACACTCCGGGACATGTGTCGCCGAAGCCGATATCTGTCTTTCGACTATTTCAGTGTCTAAGTTGGAGCACGCTCGTTCAGTTAAATCCTATTCACTCTCGATTTGAACATACCCCACGTTATAAGTTTTCGGGAATAAAGGACGACGGCAGCGAGTTCCATTGCTTCGCCTTTTTCATGACAAATGATGAGGAAAATCGCTTCGTGCGAGTTGTTGGTCAATCCACCGAATAGTTGTAACGCTTTGCCGTTTGTTAGTGGTTCCGTAGGAGGCGTTCGGGTTGTAAGTGTTGTTTCACCGCCGTCACTAGTTGTTCGAATGTTTTGTTTCCTAGTGAAGCCGATCAGCAGAAGTCGCACACCAGGGACACTAGGGTCAGTGACGTATCCTCGTGCAGCTCATTTTGTACGTCATTGAACATTATAAACGGTTTCGCCCACCGAACGTACGTATCCCAATTTTGAGAGTGAATATCGAATTTTTCAGACCTTTCCCACATTTTTTTACACTTAAAAATAGTTTTTACGTATTATTCTCGTCGCCAATATAAATTTGGAAGCTATTTCTAACCATGTGCCGGTAGTTGACAGCGGACATGTCAAGTCCCAGACACTGTATTATAATCATAGCCTATTAATAAGTACTATACACAATAATACATATCTATTCAGTTTTCCTGGACTCCTCTGAACAGCCACAACAGTGATATACCTAGAATAGTTGTGATGCTATGCTATACACAAGTGTTCGTTCGTTCTTCACTTTTTTTTCACAAACTTGTTTGAGTTTGGTTGGTTGTTTTTATATGTTGTAAATAAATGTCAGTCATAGAACATAGTCTGTATAGGATATAGATGTAGTTAGATTTAGCTAGCTGTAATCAGAAAGTAGTCATTGAGAATTCCTTTGTAAGCACAATCTTAAGATGTTTAGAATCAAGTCACAAGTTCACCACTTATTGTCGTCATAGTCATAATTAATTTGTTATTAAAAAATTAAATCGCTTCAATTAAAATTGCTTTAGTTTCATAATAAAATAAGTGTGTATTTAGATAGAGACCAATACTTACCTTCTTATTATTTAGATAAACAAGGTGTTTCAAAAAGCTGAAGTGATACATAACGGCGTTAATATTATATATTATGTACTCTTCAACAGTTGGAAAAATAATGATATATCGACTTTCCGTACAATCTGATAAGGTTATCCGTTTTGTATGTGTAGTTGAAAATTTTCATCTGAAATTTTCAAATTTTTTTTAGACACGGTATGTATTGTAATGTAACCGCCATTAGTATCACTACACCTCTTAGTCATATCCTTAATGTTGTTGTGTTTGCAACATATACATAGTTGTAATTGTACATATTATATTGTAAGTGCCTTCAATAATATTTCGATTGTTTTTATAAAGATGTTTTAAATAACCTTTGTTGAATTCTACTTCATTCATGTACCTTTATAGATAATGGAAGATCCAAAGAACAAGTAACAACGAAAGAGCCGATTATGTTCCTTCAACAATATTTTAAATTTACTCTTTCATGAACTAATTTTTCATGCGAATATACAAGGACATTTTTTAATCCTAAGAAGACACTAGCAAGTTAACGAAGCTATTAAGTAATCAAATAAACTTTTGGGGTTTCATATAGTAGATACTTTAAAAATATTAAGTTTGGTCAAAAATGTAGTCAAGTATCGTTCTATAACTCTGTTCTTTAACTGTTTAGTGTCACTATATCTTTAGGGTTATAAGAAGCAAAATATAATTTGTTGAGTACTGTCAATACTGCAAATTGCAATATTGTGTGTGTATAGTAGGTATCTAAGACCAATTAAATTTACTGAAGTTATGTGAAAGTTACTAAAAAGGCAAATGTTGACCATTATAGTAAACATAATATACAAGAATTAATACAATATTTTTATATAAGCTTTTTTTACTATAAATTTATAAATATTTATTAATCCTATTGGATTCTTTAAATGTAAAAAAAGCATATTTTTTGTAGAATTTTCCCTTTGAATATAATGTTGTAATTCTATATTGCTGAAAAGTTTGTAATAAGTGCTCTCTGTTAAAATAAACTTGTTAAATGATAATCAATGAATTTCAATGATAAACCCTACCTCTGATCGAAAGTGGCGCATTGCGCAGAATATGTGACAGTTAGTTGAAGTGACGTTTAAGAAAGAGAGGGTACATGGTGCGATGAGAGGGGCTATGTGTGCGTGCGAGACAGGTGTATGTTTGTCAATGTCGTCTGTTTTCGGGCCATGGCGCAGAGGTAACAGACATGGCGTCGCTATTCAACTGAGATGTACATTACGAGCAAGATAGATTAGTGTGGATAAGAACAAAGACTAATGTTGGTCTCATTGTTTATCCTGGATCAAGTTTTAATCGACCTACGTACATCCATGTGTCAAGACAGTATGAAATTACGAGACACATTTTATATGTATTATTTTTGGAGCATTTTATTATCATAATATTGAGATATAAAAATAAAACAAGGGATACAATGCTTCGTAATTCGTAAGATTTCAATTAGGTACAGGGTTTTTAATAATACCTACTTAGGTACCGATATACGGGAAACAAATATAGAAAGAATTACGTTATTCTGTTTGGCAAAGGTGGCAAAATACGTTATCTGTAATAGCCTGCAATATGCATGTCCATAATATTCTCATATAACGCAACTTTATTATCAGCCCATTATTATATAACAGGAACCTGCGCGATATCTCCGTCTCCCTCGCACGCAGGCGGCGCGCGCCGCGTCGGCCCGAGACGAGCCTCCGCCGAGCGAGACAAAACATATCGCATTAAAATTCGATCCTATTCTGTGAGGTTTCATCCAATCGCGGCCGATCTCCGCGTGTTCCGGTTCTTTGTCATCAATGGGCCGCCGGGCGAGTCAGCTTCTGGTTCATTTTCAAAACGATTTACGCAATATTTAAGGCTTCCGAGTAGCCGAAACGCGGCCCAGATCGAAGCCTCCGCGACCGGCCACCGTCTCGCACCGAAATCTCCGCCCCGGGCGGCGTATTTAGTGCGATAGTCTTTAGGGCCTTTCGGTATTAATGAGCGTCACCCTCTTCAGCTGACCGCGTCGTACGCTCGCCTACTCCGGCCGAGCAGTAGTAATCCGGCGCTCGAGGGAGACGGTCGTGCGAGAGCGCGCGCTCGCGGAAGTGACTCTCTCAGGATATATTATGCGGATGCACCCCCGCCGCTGAGGGCCAGCATGTGTTCCCTGCGTCACCCGTAGCGGGCGCGAGGCGACGGCGAGCGGACGCGGACCGGCACCGCGCCATAGGGCGCTCCGTGCGACCACAATAATGCTCAAGTTCCTGACTCACAAGCTGCGGACGCACTCGTTGAATGAAGAGAACGTCGCCGAGAAGGTGGGTGGAGGCGACGAGCCCGGCTCCGGCCGCCGAAGGTCACGCATACGCCAGAAAATGGCCGCCGCCGTGCGCCGCCCGAGAACAAAGGAGCGGAACGTCGCCGGGCCGCTGCCGCACCGCCGCGGCCCGGCGCCGCTCCGCTCCGGCTCAGCTGTTCACTGTTCGCAGGTGGAGGAGCGGGACTCCGGCACCGAGTCCGACGACGAGGCGCCGCGCACCGACCCCGGTGAGTCCTCCACTCTCCTCACGCTCGCGCTCGTCGGCCGCCGGACGCCGGATGGTCGGGCTCGTTTCACATTTTCACCTTAATAACACCCAGTCGTTTGAGAAACCTAGCCTGGCTAAACGGCTTAAGAACCGCGTACTATGTTAATAATAGTGTATTATTAGAATCTTATTAGCATACTGACCGAGCGAGCGTCGTTATTGTTTATTTTGACCGAGTTAGAAACGCCCAGAAAATCGCATCCTCCGCCTCCCGCTGCCGGTGGCTCTGTCATCTACGACTCCGTAAATGTCTTTGTCTATTTAGCAGCAGTGCTTTCCCCAGGTTCCAGTGAAAGCTGGTTTGTTGATGCGAGTCCCAGAGGTGACCTTGACGCGTGACCTTGAAATTTTATCAATATTATTCAACATTGATTACCTGCAGACACATTACTTCACACTTGGGAAAGTTTGTTGGATCTCACCAACATCTTCACGTTAGGTAGGTACCAATTTGTTCAATGATATTTGAATCTGAAATTCCGCAACGGGGAGGGCTAAGAGGGTAAAAATTGACTAAGTAGTAGGAGTTAAGGGGGGTTTTTCTCGTCCATACAAAATGAAATTTCCCAAATATGGAGAAATAGAAACTAATTTTCCACTCAATTGTTTGTTTAAAATTGTTAAAATAATATTTTGAGATTATTTTTATGTATTTTGTAAATATGAAAAATGAAAAAAAACCATACGGTTTTTATAAACCAGATACCTATAGTATTTTTGCGCAAATAATGTCCAGATTAAGAGCCAACAACAAACAATTGAGTGGGAAATTAGTCTCTATTTCTCCATATTTGGGAAATTTCATATTAATAAGCATGCATACACTACCTATTCTCTTTGTTAAAGCTGTTTGTATATTGATGTGTAGCGTCTCGCGAAACTATTATATTATAGACAATCCTCCTGTCTCCGGCTCAGCGAATTAAAAATTAAAACGATATCTTCTTGTCGAGGTATTATATTATCATTTCGAACGCACTGTCTATTATTAATTCACTAATCGCTTCATGCAATAAGTGTCGTCATAGGTGCAAGTGTCTTAATTTGGATCGTACAAATAATACATACCTAATACCTACCTACATATCGGAACACTTGTTACAAGCACAGATTGCAAGTTAAATCTAAAAAGGTAATGTAAATCTAAACTGTATGTCGTTGGTTCTTCCATTATTGACAAAAGACAAGATTTTGCGATGAATTAATTTTCGTAGTCTTAATTTTGAGATTGAAGTCTGAAGTCTGACTACAAAGTCGGAACTAATTGCAATATATAAAGCATCATTTTATTTTGCTTGATAGGAAGCCAAATCGAGAACGTTCTCTGCACTCTGCAGTATAAATAATGTGTCGTTTATTTATATTCTGCTGATGCTCTACGTCGTGTTAGATAGGTTTCATCAATCCCTGTTTTTTTATTTATTTATAATTCAGCACAACGCTAGGACTAACGTAATGCTAGAGTAGCATTTTCGACCTGTTTTATATCAAACAATCACGTATACCTACACTATTACACCTATGTGAGTAACTAGGTACCTGTGTATAAGATATGCTACTGTACTACTGCTTAGTAATATACATAATAATATTATATGAACACGATATTATGTAATTATAATGTTTTGTTTTGTTGGAAATGAAAATAAATCTGAATCAACATTGTGAATGGTTTTGTGTTATCGCACATATATAGCAAGCACATTATCTGATGAGATAAATGGATATTGTTTTGTTGTACCCTCTCCTCTACTTATTTAATTGCGGATAGCTAAACTATAAGTACGATTTGTAAATACACGCGATTGATAAGATCAAGCGCAGTTCGCCTCATCACTTTATCTATAATATGTGGAATATACAATCTATCGATGTGAAAGACTGGCAAGCAAACGGGAGTCTTCTTTTTGCTGTTGTTTCACCTAGTATATTATATCAGCACAGCACGTCCTGTTCTTCCATTCTTATCTGTCAGTCATCTCTACTTTCATGAATTTTTGTATATAATATATCCTCTTTCACACAGTTTCAAACCAGAGAATACCTACTGGAAATCATAAAGATGCCAAGCATCACCGGTCTGGTAAAACAGAAAAAGTTACGCGGTCTAAAATGGAGCTGCGTTGTATGAAGCTTGCACATTTATATCGGCAGACACCGTTTAGGAAAAAATCTCAAGAAAATCGTTTCGTCAGCCATGTCTTCTTAAGATTAAAGGACAGCATTAGCGCTAGACGTCGACCATTGATATAAACAACTGAAAATAGCTTGCTGATTGGAGAAATAAGCAACAGTGGCAACGTTTTTGAAACTCACGACGTTGCGTGATTCGAGTTGACCCAAAAACGTATTTTCAGGCTTAATTTTGACTTGTGTGATCGCTGCTTCATACCCTGTTAAGGCTTATTGAATCACCAACGGAAGTGCCGCTCCAAAACCTACGCTATCTGATATGATCATCTTTAATAGATGGAAGAAGGCATCTATATCAGGTCGATGGAAAAAGGCCTATGACGAATCTGCATAAAATTACACCAGTTCTACTATAAAGCAAAATCAGTGTGTTTCTTCTTTTTACCTACACCGCACCGTCATAATATATGGTTAATGGTTGGTTCACTTTTCTGCATGGATAGTCTATTATTCTTCGTTATTTTCTTCGTTGTCAATATTAATTCTACATGAATCTATTGAGGTTCCTCGTTCGGGACGGGAATAAAACATCCGGACCAGTACCGATTCTTGCATGCTCTAGAGGAAACCCGCCCTTTAAAATTAAATATTAAATAAAAATAAAAACTTTGTGTTTATAACAAACACCATTTTATAATAACAGCAAATGAAGGAAAATATTAAAAGAGTAGCTCTATCTAAGGCCAGATTCAAAATCAATGCTCTGACCAAATCTATAGAGCTAACTCACAAAGGGCCTAAAGGTTAATCCAAAAAAAATGAGTTAATCAATCAATGGATTCGATTGATTTAAACATTAGATAGATATTATCACTTAGCGATGTATTTTTTCACGGAGTCTTGAGGAACTACTAGTTAATCTATGGTCTTGTTAACAAAATAAAACAAATAAATAAATAAAATAAATGTAACATTGACTGGACAGGTCCTACTTACTTATAGTTCAAATATTATCAATTAATTAATGTTAACACTATTGAAATACCACAACAGAAACTTAATACAAAAATATAGCTGCAGTGAAAGACATTATTATGATCGAGAAGGCTTTCGGACGCACTAGACAGAAATCGGCCCTGACTGAATATGTAGGTACCATTATAATAACTAATAAATATCTCACACTTACGATTTGCTGACGACATTGTCATTATGGCGGAGTCGGCACAGGAACTGCAACGAATGCTGACCAGCCTTGCTGTTGCCTCAAAACGGTTCGGCCTCGGCATGAACATTGATAAGACTAAAATAATGTTGAACAGCTTAGTAGACCCGAGACCGACCGTCAACGTTAACAATTATCATCGTTAACCTTAGACAGATTATACGGATGGGTAAGAACAACTTCGAGGGAGAGGCTAGTTAGCGAATACAGCTGAGCTGGGCAGCATTCGGAAAAGTCTTCGAGTCGGCTATCCCCAAAGACTTTGCTCAAGATGAAGGTTTATGAACAGTGCATCTTACCTGTAATGACTTACGGAGCCGAAACGTTGACACTCACAAAGGGAACTAGTTCACAGGATGAAAGTGACTAGTGACTAGAGTCATCGACATAGCTCAAAGAATAAGCAAGTTGAAGTGGCAATGGGCTGGTCATACGATATGACCAGCCCATTGCCACTTCAACCGAAGAGCACAGACAAACCGAGCACAGAACCGATTACTGCTGGGGTAGACGAGTTCTGGAGTGGAGACCGTGAGCAGGCAAACGTATCTTAGGACGCCCTGCGATCAGGTGGAGTGACAACCCGCGAAGGATAGCCGGTAGCAACTGGATGAGTAGAGCTGAGGACCGGGCTCAGTGGCGCAAATTAGGAGAGGCCTCTAACCAGGAGTGGACTAACACAGGCTGATGATGATGATGAATCAATGAACCAATCAACCTTTTTATATTACTGTATATTGAGATAAATATTGAGGATTGAATATTTATATATTTAAGTATCTAGATAGGTACTCATGTTTGACATGAAAAATGCCATCATTACTTACTTCAGTTGAATTCTTTCGGCTCACGTTTACTCGTACATGTAAGTAATTAATTGTATTCATATGCCATAACGTGTATGTTATACTTTATCAGGCAATTGTAGTCACGCGGCCTGCTATTTGCCGTGTTATCGTCACTTAACGTATTGTTTTGGTTCACGATACCTAGGTATAACTGACCTAAACGTACAATAAGTGCTGGCCTGTCGGGCGGCTTAGCCCTTTATCCTGTTGTAGCGCCAGGATTTAGAGAGTATTTGTCTGCTAAATTATGTTTTCCTTTTTCCTTAGTTCAGTACTTGATTGTTATTTCTACAGCATGTTGTGATATATCTACTATTGCAACTATGTCTTCTTCCATACACTGTTATAATTTTGTCGTGCTATAGGTGTCGTCAGTCGTCTCGTCGAGGTGATTCTTTCCGCATTAACATAATCACGAATCATTTAGGTACAGAGTTTGTTTTGCAAATGCTTGCTTATTAAAGTTATCAAATATGATAACTTTGGGTAATGATGAGTTATTTATCAAAATTAAACAGTCTTATAAAAGCTTTCAGATTTTATAAGACTGTTTAATTTTGATTTAAATAGAAAAGTGAAGCTATAACTGTGTTATTTAGTATTGTAGCTGGGTTTGTAAGGGGGCAGTTGGCAGTGCGAACAACCCCTAGCCGGTGTAATGCTCACTAATAACATAATTAGATTGCAAGGGCCGCGCCGGATCGCGTTATCTACGTTGCCTATTACATTTTTCCACCAGTCTGGACGTAGGTAGTAGTATAAGGTAGTACACATAATGTTGCTATATTTAAGCCTACAACGATTATCTTTTTGTTTGTTGCCACTAATCTCAATATGAAAACGTTAATTTCCTCTATTATTATATCATATGCACTCAATATAAATTGATCCAGTTTTGTAAGTTATTATCATAGATTAGTCATTGTCATTAGATATTGATACCAAATCAACCTTCCTAATAAATTATTAGCATAGAAATTATGGCCGTAGCTTGTAACTTTGTTGTTGTTGTGGTTGTAACTTGGCTTTAGATAATACTGATTTACCTCATATCGTTTTTACCTACATCTCTACCTGATAGGTACAGTAGGTACTCGACACAGCACGTATTCCTAGGTTTTAGTCGGTTTCTCCCATCTCCTTATGATACTGGCTGGTCTCCACCAGCCATAAGAAAGAGATGGGATGGGATTGATGGAGCATCAATCCTAGAAATACATATTTGAACAGAATGGGTCAGCACAACGAGAATTTGCAGTAATTTAACATTAGCTGTAAACAAAGTTATCGCCATTTTGACTTGTGTCACTTGTGCTTAGATAGTATTGTACTATCTGTAACGGCCGCTCGTAAATTGATAACCTTTGTTGACTTATACTTCGAGCTGAGTACACTTCACTATATTACCTGATTATTAGCTTTAACGTGACAAAATCTAGGGAACTTATACCTACCATGTCTATAGATATACTTGTAACTCCACTTTTTACGTCCGCTGCTGAACATAGGGCTGGCTCTAAACACTTAATTGAAATCGTTTCTTGGCTTGTTTCTTCCAATCTCTGTCAACTTAAGTTTATATCGTCTCCTAAACTGTAAAATCTATTTGACCAGTCTATTACCACTTAAGCCTGCACTTATCCTGGGCAAGATATCGGTATATCATTTTGTTCATCTGCTAGCATTGACCTACCTATTAATATCATTTGCATTTACCATTGGCCATTTGTCTACTTTCTTGTGGTTCTAAGCTGGCAGCAGTTAGTCTCGTATGAATATCTCAACTATTTTATGCCCCATGTTTGAATAGGTAACTCTGTTTACAACTTGGTGACCTTGATAAGTTAATATGCTACCTATCAGGTAAAGGTTAAGAGCACTCATTAAATAAGTATAAATTGTAGATAGCTGGGATTAAATTAAAGAAATAAGGCGACGGGGGAATTGTGGTCGTCCTTGACTCGTTATCTTTTAGTGATCAGCTGTGCATGTTTGTTCAGGTGAATCCTTTTGCATGTTTTTGCTGATGAGATCATAGCTCCGCATACAAATACTTAGGTTCACTTATTACAGATATTTATAGAAATCTAAGTTCTTGTGCTTTTAGAATTACTGATTTATTTATATTATTAGATCTCTCAACGGGGGATACATTATACACCCGTTACAACATTAAACTTATGACTAGGGAATCATGGAAAGGACGTAAGAGAGGAGAGTTTTTGGAGTATGTTGAGCGAGTGATGAAGATTGTGATAGATAGGAATAGGACGAATGCGTGATAGCGCCAGATGATGAATAAAGGAGTTTGGGAAAGATGAAGATGATAGAAATAGGACGAAAGCGTGATAGCGCAAGATGATGGGTGAAGGAGAGTGTGAAAGGATGAATGAGAATACGGTCCCTGACTCAGTCAGAACATTAGCCTACTATTAAAAATAAATAAAAAATGCCGGTCATTTAATGTCTTATGATGAGTGAGAGTTTTAGCTTTGTGTAATATTGCTTCTATGTATAATTATTCCACTTGTCATCTACGCTGTGATAAAAATTGACATAATCGATTTAGA
This sequence comes from Hemistola chrysoprasaria, assembly GCA_947063395.1. NCBI lineage: Eukaryota > Metazoa > Arthropoda > Insecta > Lepidoptera > Geometridae > Hemistola > Hemistola chrysoprasaria. The sequence continues at coordinate 16,453,580 of OX346716.1, read as the reverse complement.
ACAAAACAGGCAAAATGTCGAGAGTATTTGGACATGTAGTCTACGTAGTACTAATATACTCGTAGTGTTCGTGATGTAGTCAGTAGTCGATGGCTAAATCTATGGTAAAGTAGTATAGTGTTTGGGTAGAAATTCCTTGGTTTTAACATAGACGATAAACTAGTCAACCTCCTTCAGTAAATGATCAGTAACACTTATCTTGAAAACAAGGTTTATTTGTGTTGACTGCAGATTGATAGCGTAAGCGATACGCTTCCGGGACAGAAATATAGCATGCAGACTATTTATCAATTATATTGCCCCTGATTAACAAACATACACATAGTTACATCTAGATCTCTTCCATCATTCAGCATGAAACTAATGTAAATTGAATACTTAGATTGTCTCTAACATTTCTAAAATCTTTCAATATTTTTCCGCCATTGTTCTACGGCATTTCCGTATTATCTAGTATATAATAACCTAGTAGGTATCACTTCATCGTAGATACTTTATTGAAGGTAATAGCTAGTTGTGACACGCGGTTTCATCCACTGAAAGTACCTACTTATCGTATTTATGTGTTATTTCAAGATATTTCACGCTATATTTACTTAACAATAAAATGTCACCACAAATCAGCGATATAATTTTGGCATGAAAGGTACACTACACATATCTTTTTATCATTCGCATTTATCTTTGGATGTAAGCCAATCGCAATAAATGTAATAGGTATAGCAGTTGTAAGTAGATATACTGCAGTAAGTATATGATTCGGCTTCCCTTATAACGGTGCCTGCCACGATGCCAATCACAATATCCTCCTTCAACACGCGATTCATTTCTTCTAATGTTCACAATTTGGTACATCCGCGTCCATTAACCTGACGTAATAATATCTCTGTTTATGACATCGCTCAGCCATAACCATAACTCGAGTTTTTCCTTCTATGTTATGTTATTTAATTGACGTCCATGTTGAATCAGACCCACGGTAGAGTACAGACTACCGACATGGCATTGAATTAAACATATCTTCCAAACGTGGTTGTATTAATTGGCGTTATTTCCTGGAAGAGCTCGGCTCCGTACTCCGCTGTGGCTGTGATGCAGCGATCGTGACCAGGGCTGACAGTGGATACTGCGCTCCATGTTTCGTACAGAATTACAGACTTTAACACTGTGGCAGAATGATTCATAACTTGTTATTTGTATACGTATATAACATTTTCTAAGAAAATTGTAAAACATTCTAGACAAACCTAATTAATTGGAACTCTTATTGTTATCACTCATAGATAACAATTAGAGTTCCATCAATATAAGACTATTAATATAGTTTTTGCACTGTAAAAGCAACCACATTAATATTTGGTTCCTAACCGGTTTCTGAGTTCTGAGTCTGCAGTCTGACCCTTCCTGCTTGATTAAAAACTCCGTCGTCAATCAACCCTACCTCAATCAGGTTTCCCAGTCGATTGACAATCGTTGTGTGAATGGGCCCCTGCCTGCGCCCGCGCATCGCATCATGTCGCGACACACCGCGCAAAAACTGCACCAGCAACCATTAACAAAGCTTTTAGATTGCCTTTCCCGACCTCACATCGAAAAGTAGTTGGATTGTGGTCTGGTTATATAAAATACCTTTTCCGCTACAGATACGCTCGCCTCACTCCATCGACGTATACCTACTAACTATTAGCTAGTCGAACCACTGATGGAATAATACGAGTGCCTACATTAGCCTACATATTATCTATATGTATATATCATAGCAAAAAATACGTATGTATGCATAGAGTAGGGTTCCATACCTAGACACAGCGCCATCTATTAGTTCCTGCGCAAAGTAAATATGCAGTAAATGACCATAACTTTTGATTGCGTTAACTTATTAGAATGATTTTTCACAGCCACAAGGGACCGCAGATCTGATTAGTTGATATCAATTTCAACTTGATCCACGCAGTTCCACGCGTTCCCATTAAAAAGGGTCTTGACAGACGAACAGACAGACATACAGACGGACGGACGGACAACAAAGTGATTCTATAAGGGTTCCTTTTTTCCTCTTGGGGTACAGAACCCTAAACTCAAAACTCAAACTCAAAACAGCTTTATTCAAATAGGTCATAATCTGACACTTGTACGTCAATGAAGATAAACAGTACTGAGTCTACCGTGCGTTCGGAAAGATACCTCTACAAGAAGAACGCACAAGAAACTTGTAGGGCTTAATTTTTTCAACAGATAGTTTCACAATATTTAGTTTGCTTACATTCGTTTTCTTTGAAGGTGCCGCGAGGCGGCTATGCAGAAGTTTCCAAGCATCTTTGTCCTCTATGTACTGGTTGACTTTATAATAAGCCTTCTTTAGTAAAGTAGATTTTATATAGGTTTTGAATTTACCCTCTGAGAGCCCAGTTATCTTTTTGGGGATTTTATTATAGAAACGTACACTATTTCCTAAGAATGTCTTTTTATTTGTTTTAGATAATCTAAAGCTAGGTACAGCTATTTTGTCTTTATTCCTAGTATTAAAATTATGAAGGTCACTATTTAATTTGAATTTATGTAAATTTTTACGCACATACATGATGTTCTCATAAATGTATAAGGATGGTAGGGTCAGTATGTTTATTTCTTTAAATAATTCCCTCAGGGATTCCCGTGGACGCATCTCATAGATGGCACGAATCGCACGTTTTTGTAGTATATATATAGTTTCTATATCTGCGGCTGACCCCCACAACAGAATCCCATAAGACATCAAGCTATGGAAATATGCAAAGTACACTAATCTCGCCGTGGCTACATCTGTTAGTTGCCTAATTTTATAAACCGCGTAAGCTGCAGAGCTTAGTTTCCCTGAGAGCTCGGTGATATGAGTGCTCCATTGCAGTTTAGAGTCTATATTTATGCCAAGAAACAAAGTTGCATTGTCAATATTGAGTCTTTCACCGTCAAGAACTATGATTGGTTCTATACTTCTGACGTTAGGCAACGAAAATTTCAAACATTTAGTCTTTTTCGCATTCAATAACAGATTGTTTGCTGTGAACCATCTGGATATACTTGCTAAAGTATTATTAACATGTACTAGTGAAGTATCCTTCCTATCAACTTTAAAAATCAATGACGTATCATCGGCAAATAGAACGATATCTGCTAGACCGAACAACAATTATATTAGTTTAGTAAAATTGTAACTATAGGTAAACCGTTTAATTGGGTTTTCGCCTGCGGGGTACAGGGGCGCGGAGGTCCCCGTTCACGTCTAACTCCGCGCCTCTCACGTCTCTGTACCCCGCAGGCGAGGATTCAATAAAACGGTCTATTGATATCTAGGTATGCAAATTAAGTTGCAGGACTTTCTGGTAGATGAATAAATCCCGAAAATTAACTACATAAGGAGGATAATGTCTCCTGTTCTTCCTGCTATATCCCGCACTTGGTGGAGTCAGCATAGCACGTCATCTTCTTCCATTCTAGTCTAGTCGTATTATTTCTTATTGCTGCATATCAGGCTGTTAGTATTTGCCAGTAAGATGTATTCTCCTTTTGCGTCGTTCCCTCACTGCTGAGGATCGCGACTACTTGTAATGTGCCTCTACCGTGTTTGGTCCTGGGTGCCATGGACTGCGTGGTAGACCACCACCAACCACGTTTTGTAGACGTCTGACAATTTACGAGTAGCTGATCCTCTGCCCCTGGCGCGCTTGTGTAATTTACAAAATCTTCGCATGGTTGATCTTAAAACCGAGCTTGACACTTTCTCCTACTACACGTTTCAATAGAAATGACATTTCTTCTTCACCTGATGTAGTTATGGTATTGTCAGCGAACCTGACGTTCGTGAGTGCTTCACCTCACTAAAAGACGCCGTAAAGGTTGAATAATTCAGGCGACGAGTGCAACCGTGACCCACGCCTAGTTCTTTATAGAAGGACTTAGAATCTAATCGTCTGAGTCTTAGATGATTGATTATCCAATTTCACCAAGCAAGAGCAAGGATTATGTATCAATAATGTAAGAAGAGGAGGTCAACACCCATATCAACAAACACATTAAACACTCCTTCACACAATGTATGATGCATAGCACCAGCCTGCCTAGCATGGCACGGGGATAACTCGTTTTCCCCGTTTTTTCTCTCTTTCGCGCCCGAATAATTCATATCTTTTGTTTCGTTCTAACCCCCTAGGACTTCGTTTTCCCTGGTCACTGTGCTACCGGGGCTGAAGTTTGTTGAACTCACGACTTTTGCGACGCAGTTTTATAAACTAATGCAGGTATCATCGTTTCGAACATTGTTCTTGTACCACATTTTCTGTTTCTGAATAAATTTGTAATTTCTCTAATCTATCAGATGTTCAAAATTTGCTCACGAGTTCCTTTTCCAGCTACAAAGCCTGACTGTTCTCTCGGCATCTGGTGGTATATGAAAACCGATAGTCTGGTGTTTAATAAGCGAAGCAGCGAAGATTATACTCACGTGGGACATGTGACATGAGCGACAGGATTCGGTGGTTGGTACTAAATGTATATATATACAGCAAAAAATAAATGCTGTCGCCTAACAAAGGAAATGATTACTTTAGAACTCAATAAGAACGCTTGTAGTGGCATGACCGTGAAAATCAAAGTGGGAACTCTTCGACCAAGCGTGCATTGCTAGTTCAAAGTTAAAATACATTTCCCGGAGTCCCACAATAATAATAAATAAGTAGAGATTTTGAAGGGGAAATGGCATTTGACATAATGTAACGGACGAAAGATCACTCATAAAGCGAGCTGAATTAATTATAATGATCATGTTATCTCTCGGATGACCTGTGATTCGTGAACATTCCGTGAATCGCTTCTCAGAATTACCTACTCATTTAGATATCGCATTACAGCGATGCACGGGTATGTTTCGTAATCAAGAACAAATTGGCTGAATATGATCCATCTCTGCAATAGAGATGTTACGATTTGATGGAAAAATCGAAATCAGTGAATTGTGTGACTCCGTTCCGTTTAGGTCATATTATGGGTAATTGGATACATTCGGTTAGATCGGTATTATATAATATGCCAGTTACTGATTCGACTGATTTCTATTTCGCAATTATTCCTTGCTAAACGATAGGTCTCTGGACTCTGGGCTCGCGCTATGTCGCAATATTATCAAGATTCAAGACATTTTAAGTTCTTCACAAGTGTACTGTAGGTACCTGCCTAGTCTGATAACATTATGTAGGTAAGTTTGGGGTAAACTTCGAGACTCGAGATGCTTTAAGAATTTTAATGACTGCTAATTTCAATGTTCAAATATTGACTATCGTGTGATCGTGGGCATGATGAATCCGTCTAGTTCAAGGTGATCTTTACTGCCGATCGTTTTGATCGTATTAAAACTTGCCAACGTAAATATTCATTAATTTATGAACCCTTCCGAATTCCGATGGACCCGCGGTGACCCTCTACAATATCAAGGTCACGTGGACAAACAATGCTCCCCCTCGGCACACGGCATGTATGAGGCAAATGTTCCTGTTTGATGTTATCAATGTGGTAGGTGTTGTGACCGTGCAGAGTTGGAGGTCGAGTATCGGCGCAGGCGCACTGCACAATGATCGCCCAAACAATGCAGTGACCTAACAATTGATGTTCCGCTCCATTGTACTCGTAAACTCGTAGAATTTTTATACCTACAACGTAACTCGCCTTTGAACCTACTTCCAAAATCCATTAATTTGGCTTACATCAGGTGCACGTAAGTAGATGCGCTACGGTCTGAATGTGCCGAAGAGTCAAATTGTAGATCCTATGAATGTTTGTTTAGAGTTTGACCTCCTGTCCATTTGCATTATGAATCTAGAAACCTATTACATACCTATCTAATATCTACGACATAAATTAAATTCTACTTACCTACATGTATCATTAACATCATTATTTCACAGCCCGAACAGTGAACATGTTCTGCATTGCAGTCTCTCTAAGTTCACTTAGTCTATCTAGGGATTTTCTCTTCTTTAATCAAATTACTCGTATAATAAAGGAATTGCTACACTTACGGACTACGGACACGCGTCAATGAGTCACACGCACCTATCTGTATCTAAGTTGGTACCTATACCTGTATTATAAGTACCTAATACCAATGTTTAGTCTTTTATCTTGTCTCTTATGTAATGCAAACATTTAGATGTCCTACAATAATATACACCTACGACTATAACCGCCAATTAGAATTGCTGAACCTAGAAAATTGACACCAGAAAATGATTGTTTTATGAACATCGCTCGAAATCTTTATAGCGTGGTATAGAAGCCAAACAAGGACTAAGATTACTATTTCTACAGACGGTACATTATCTAAATAGTTACACACAAACTTTGAAATTCAGTGCATGCGCAACGTTCGGCCTAATGTCGAGATTATGCCTATTCTGACCAATGAGACGGCAGGACGTCCCCCCAACCCGCGCACACCCTCGCGGATCAGGTGTAATCTGTCATAATATTATACCTACTACAGACTGGTGATAAGGTAAGCTAACTAGGTTTGGAAATATAATTTTCCATACATTTGTACCACATGCTGCTTTGTCGTTAGTTACCTACCTACCTATATTATATATGTTTATATAAGTAATAATGCTTGGTTAACCTAAATAAAATTATAACCATTGATAAAGAAAAGGCGAGATGAGGTACTGGCTTCTCGAAAATGGCAAGCTCAAATTAGGTCCAATTAGGTCCACGTACGTCATTAAAGTAGGGTCGTACTAGCGAATAATATTGATGTCTCGGTAGAGCGTTCATTGATGGGTTTCATTTTGAAACATGTTTTACCAGTGGCCCAGCATGATCCATCAAAGCTGAGGACTCAGGACTCAGGACTAACCTTATTTTAAAATGCCCTGCGTCTATAGTTTAGGTGATTCTAGGTTATCCTTGATTGCTCGTATCTATCTACTCGTACCTACATACTTATGCTTATATATAAAATTTGAGAACTGAGTTTTTTGTCAGTGTTGAATAAACGGCAAAATACAAAAATATTGACATAGATTGTTGGTAGACTCAGTACTGTTTATCTTCATTGACGCGCAAAAGTGTCAGATTGTGACCTATTTGAATAAATCTGTTTGAGTTTGAGTTTGAGATTAAATTAAATCACCATTAAATTAAATCAGCAGGGCGTATTCACATTGGACGATAACTATTACCTACCACGGAAACAATGTGTTAATCTGTTCTATGACAAGAGGTAAACTTTAGGAAATAAATTAGGTAACCTTCCTAATGAGAAAATAACATAAAAGAAAATAAGTAAATAATTTAATTTCCTACGTAGGTATACGTATACTCTATCAAGTGAAAATAATAATCAAAACTCATGAATTATATTAAACGTATTAGGTTTATGACGTAGGTACTCATATTGTAAAAACGATTAATGAACATTACTAGGACGAACTTATTATCACCTCAGCCATTAAGTAGGTAGGTACTTTACTGCAACATAGAGATTCAAGTACTGTACTTAGTGTGCGTGCGTCTTTTATGTAGGTATTGTTCGAGGACATGTTTGTCGATAGGTATACGTATACTCTATCAAGTGAAAATAATAATCAAAACTCATGAATTATATTAAACGTATTAGGTTTATGACGTAGGTACTCATATTGTAAAAACGATTAATGAACATTACTAGGACGAACTTATTATCACCTCAGCCATTAAGTAGGTAGGTACTTTACTGCAACATAGAGATTCAAGTACTGTACTTAGTGTGCGTGCGTCTTTTATGTAGGTATTGTTCGAGGACATGTTTGTCGATAGGTATACGTATACTCTATCAAGTGAAAATAATAATCAAAACTCATGAATTATATTAAACGTATTAGGTATAAGACGTAGGTACTCATATTGTAAAAACGATTAATGAACATTACTAGGACGAACTTATTATCACCTCAGCCATTAAGTAGGTAGGTACTTTACTGCAACATAGAGATTCAAGTACTGTACTTAGTGTGCGTGCGTCTTTTATGTAGGTATTGTTCGAGGACATGTTTGTCGATAGGTATACGTATACTCTATCAAGTGAAAATAATAATCAAAACTCATGAATTATATTAAACGTATTAGGTATAAGACGTAGGTACTCATATTGTAAAAACGATTAATGAACATTACTAGGACGAACTTATTATCACCTCAGCCATTAAGTAGGTAGGTACTTTACTGCAACATAGAGATTCAAGTACTGTACTTAGTGTGCGTGCGTCTTTTATGTAGGTATTGTTCGAGGACATGTTTGTCGATAGGTATACGTATACTCTATCAAGTGAAAATAATAATCAAAACTCATGAATTATATTAAACGTATTAGGTATAAGACGTAGGTACTCATATTGTAAAAACGATTAATGAACATTACTAGGACGAACTTATTATCACCTCAGCCATTAAGTAGGTAGGTACTTTACTGCAACATAGAGATTCAAGTACTGTACTTAGTGTGCGTGCGTCTTTTATGTAGGTATTGTTCGAGGACATGTTTGTCGATAGGTATACATATACTCTATCAAGTGAAAATAATAATCAAAACTCATGAATTATATTAAACGTATTAGGTATAAGACGTAGGTACTCATATTGTAAAAACGATTAATGAACATTACTAGGACGAACTTATTATCACCTCAGCCATTAAGTAGGTAGGTACTTTACTGCAACATAGAGATTCAAGTACTGTACTTAGTGTGCGTGCGTCTTTTATGTAGGTATTGTTCGAGGACATGTTTGTCGATAGGTATACGTATACTCTATCAAGTGAAAATAATAATCAAAACTCATGAATTATATTAAACGTATTAGGTATAAGACGTAGGTACTCATATTGTAAAAACGATTAATGAACATTACTAGGACGAACTTATTATCACCTCAGCCATTAAGTAGGTAGGTACTTTACTGCAACATAGGGATTCAAGTACTGTACTTAGTGTGCGTGCGTCTTTTATGTAGGTATTGTTCGAGGACATGTTTGTCGATAGGTATACGTATACTCTATCAAGTGAAAATAATAATCAAAACTCATGAATTATATTAAACGTATTAGGTATAAGACGTAGGTACTCATATTGTAAAAACGATTAATGAACATTACTAGGACGAACTTATTATCACCTCAGCCATTAAGTAGGTAGGTACTTTACTGCAACATAGGGATTCAAGTACTGTACTTAGTGTGCGTGCGTCTTTTATGTAGGTATTGTTCGAGGACATGTTTGTCGATAGGTATACGTATACTCTATCAAGTGAAAATAATAATCAAAACTCATGAATTATATTAAACGTATTAGGTATAAGACGTAGGTACTCATATTGTAAAAACGATTAATGAACATTACTAGGACGAACTTATTATCACCTCAGCCATTAAGTAGGTAGGTACTTTACTGCAACATAGGGATTCAAGTACTGTACTTAGTGTGCGTGCGTCTTTTATGTAGGTATTGTTCGAGGACATGTTTGTCGATAGGTATACGTATACTCTATCAAGTGAAAATAATAATCAAAACTCATGAATTATATTAAACGTATTAGGTATAAGACGTAGGTACTCATATTGTAAAAACGATTAATGAACATTACTAGGACGAACTTATTATCACCTCAGCCATTAAGTAGGTAGGTACTTTACTGCAACATAGAGATTCAAGTACTGTACTTAGTGTGCGTGCGTCTTTTATGTAGGTATTGTTCGAGGACATGTTTGTCGATAGGTATACGTATACTCTATCAAGTGAAAATAATAATCAAAACTCATGAATTATATTAAACGTATTAGGTATAAGACGTAGGTACTCATATTGTAAAAACGATTAATGAACATTACTAGGACGAACTTATTATCACCTCAGCCATTAAGTAGGTAGGTACTTTACTGCAACATAGAGATTCAAGTACTGTACTTAGTGTGCGTGCGTCTTTTATGTAGGTATTGTTCGAGGACATGTTTGTCGATAGGTATACGTATACTCTATCAAGTGAAAATAATAATCAAAACTCATGAATTATATTAAACGTATTAGGTATAAGACGTAGGTACTCATATTGTAAAAACGATTAATGAACATTACTAGGACGAACTTATTATCACCTCAGCCATTAAGTAGGTAGGTACTTTACTGCAACATAGAGATTCAAGTACTGTACTTAGTGTGCGTGCGTCTTTTATGTAGGTATTGTTCGAGGACATGTTTGTCGATAGGTATACGTATACTCTATCAAGTGAAAATAATAATCAAAACTCATGAATTATATTAAACGTATTAGGTATAAGACGTAGGTACTCATATTGTAAAAACGATTAATGAACATTACTAGGACGAACTTATATCACCTCAGCCATTAAGTAGGTAGGTACTTTACTGCAACATAGGGATTCAAGTACTGTACTTAGTGTGCGTGCGTCTTTTATGTAGGTATTGTTCGAGGACATGTTTGTCAATGTTCACGGTCACGTTCCGAATGGTAAATCATATTCGGAATAAATTCAATGGCTTTTTTCAAGAACTGAGAGCGGCCGTCTGTAGGCTCGGTAATACGCGGTTTCCCTCAACATCTCTGTGTGGGCGAGTAAGTGGGTGTTAGTGATGGAGTCACGGGGCTGGCTGCAAGTTGTGGGCACGGCTCACGGCGAGGCGCGGTGCGGCGAAGGCACGGCTCGGTGACCGGTCCCGCGGAGCCTGTTTTTGCTCGAATATCGTTTTTTACGAGCACCGCCGCCGCGCCGAGCCACTTGTGGTAATGAGCAACTCTATGCCCTGCGCACGGAGCCCGAAGGGATTTCGTGCTATCTCGACGCAAATGAATCTCGGATCATTAGGCGCAATTTATTGCCTCTCCAATTTATTCTTTAAAACTCGCTCATTTCTCCACGGGGCGGATCAGTTTTACGCGTGGCTTCATTTATTATTGTGGTTAGGGAACACGTCATGGCGTATTTACATTCGACCTCATCGATATCTTATCGCGAATCTGGATAACAGTTTCGCGCATTTACACTCTATCTCTTCGCTCTTCTTAGATTAGATTATACTTCTATATTCTTATATTAGATATTCAATACGCAAACAATGGTCTTACGGGAGCTAAACTATCGCAAACAATAGTATATCATGTACCTACAGGTAGTCAACTGTGTTTATATATCTATAGCATAGACTTTCTATTCATTATTTATTGCTACGTTTACTTTGTGCCCATGTCGGGTACAATGCAAAACGATTTAATCCACCCATCATACTATGCCCACCATTTGATTTGATTATGCAATCCGATTAGGTAGTTTAGATTAGATTACTCTCTATTCTGACCATTTTCATAAAAATACACAGTACAACATAATAACTTAAAAACAAAGCTATAACTAACAAATGTTTGGTCAACAAAGGGCGGCCTTATCGCTAGGTAGTTATAATAATTCAATATATTGAATTCTACCTGCCTATCATTTGTTAAGACGGAAATGTCAATTTTGTAAAGATAATGTTTCTTTCAAATAATGATCAATTAGTGAATGAAATTATGTAAGTGGGTAGGTGTTATAATAAAAGATATAATATATCACTCTAATAATAGTAGATTAGTAGCCAAGGGCTGTAAGGCATCAATTGCAGCCCGAGATATTTAGGCGCACGAGCGCAGCGAGGGCGCCTATACTTCGAGGGTGCAATTGATGCTTACACCCGAGCTAACTACTCTGCTTTACATCTCGATTGTGAGGTAAGTAGAAAAACACCGGCATTACAAGAATAAAACATTTTAAAGTAAAAGTTTTCTATTCCCGCCTTATTTCATCTCTTTTTTAAATAATTTTTTTTCAAGAACGAAATTGAGCTTCGTAGTTCGATATTTAAAATTGATGACTATTATACTCATACGAAGACAAGGAATAGCGAAGCGACCTCTTTTGTCATTGGCCTGAATGCATGATGTCTATTGCCAGTATGATGGTTAGATGTACGCAAACTTTTTGAAAGAGTGAAGTTTTTTTTTAATTACTTACCGCCCTAGGGCTTTTCTAGCTACATTATTACCCTAGAGCGCTAATTGGTCACTTACAAGCCCCATTTGGGGGTAATAAGGACCTACTTACCGAATATGAGAGATGTAAAAGATAGAAGTTTCAAGAATCATGTGCTTCATGGATTTGCAATCTACAAAACATATTATATATACCGAGGTGTTATAGGTCGATATAGGGACACGTTTATGATAGGTACTTACTACTCTATACAACAAAATAACTTTCAGAAACTTCTCATACCATTTACAAGTTAGTCTTTGTAATGACTGCTTTTAATTTTATCACCAAGTATTGTAGAAAAGGCATGTCGTAGCTAAAAGGGCTATAACATTATAGTATCATTAGCTCGAAGTCGTGTGAATATCTTGTTATGGAACATACCTACCTACATCGGTTTCTATAACATTTAAAAGTCATTTAATTGTAATAAAGGATGACACACCGAGAACCGTTGCGAGCTGGTAGATGGGAGATAAATTCCGGTTATAAACAACCGACGACCTACATTTTTAATATAACTAAAAGTCTCCAAGTTGTATCTTCTAGTTATTATTATCAGCTGTTCTCGCAGGCAGGGGTCGGCCACCTTCCCCCTCCTCGCATCGACCGATAAGGCCAAAAATCGCCTAAGCAGATTAAGGCCGAGGTTGGTCTGATAAAACCAAGATAACATATTATGTATGTACCCAGCTTAGGTATATATTATTTGATTCAAACGTGTGTTGTAGGCTAAGTTCTTCACACCTCGTATTCTACTATCTGCCATCGTTCGAGGTTCGGGTGGTTCGGGATTCAGGATAAAACTATTCATAGATATTGCCTTTCCATGTCTTGCAGACCTTTCTTTATTGGCATGTTAATAAGTTCTGTCATTTATGATGACTGGCCGATTGGGTTAGTCGGTAGTGCTAGTGCCCCTGTCTAAGTCACAGGTCCCGGGTTCAATCCCCAGATAGGTCAAACATTAGTGCGCATGAGCATGAGTCTTTATCGTTACCATAGGTAGTACAGGCTCTGCCTAGTTTGGGGGGACCAGCTGACCGTGCGGGGAATTTGTTCCGTAATATTATTATTGGACAGTTCATTATACTGTAAGTATTTTCCGTGCACCACCTTCTGCATCATTTAACATGACGTAATATTTCACTTTAATTGTTCCTAAATGTTTGCAAATTCTGTCTCTGGGTAGATGTGCACCTTCGATTCATTCTTAGAATATAAAAAAGTCAATCCAAATGATTGAGTAATTTCGAATTCGTTATTTATTTCAAAATGGTAGTAAATAATTCCTACCGTTCGTCGTGTTCGTCGTTGTAAATATGAATTTCCGTGCAGCAGAAAAAAGAAAGGTTGAAAGCGACGGGTGCTCATAAAAATCCGCTAAGTTCGTCATAAAAGCAATTTGAATAATTCCGCATGGACGGTGATCGATGTCATCATTACCTACTGCGAGATTCAAAACACATTGTGATCACTCTGGCATTATAACCTAACAAGTCATTTATTTATTTATACATATTATCAGGCTACGCCCACTGTCCTGCTTTTAGGTATATATCAATCGAATGCTATTCTACTGAACCAACTTACATCTTAACATTCATCATAATATTAACCGTATTCAAAGAGGCTAGCTTCTTTGTGTTTATTTCGTTTTCACAATAACAGATATGCTTTTCCGAAAAGATTCGGTTTATCACTTTCGTCAAGCTCTAATCCTCTTAATCTACAATAAACGTTCCTAGGTAAAGTCTAAGGTAGGCTCATAAGAAGATAATGAGGCCATGGTTTGTCACGTGGTATATGATCAAAAGACCTACACAAGTCGTTAAACCCACTCCGTCTATAGATATTCAGACTTCAGGTGAATGCTTCAGGCTTCTTCTCGTTGTCAAGGCAACTCTGAGAGCGCACGCGTCATAGTTCAACGACCCGTGGTAATTAAATATGCTCATATTTTTCGGATAAAAGATTCTCGAATCAATCCCCTAAAACAGTGGCAAATTTTTCAATGGAAGTGGCCACTGTACCTGTACTGTACCCAGCCGAAGTTTCACGACTTTACTTGTTAAACGACGAGAAAAATAAAACTCGTACCAGTTATCTCTCAACAACTACCTAATTGAAAAGTTGCGTAACTTGTAGCCGTACCTGCTGTGTTTGGATCACATTATAATTTACCTTCTGTGGTAAAGTAGGTACAATACTTACCTAACCGTTGATTGTTTTACGGACAATAATTTAATAATATCCCGTTGACCGGAATATATCTCATAATGTCTATATAAAATATTAGGTAATACGACGTCGTTGTTGATCTAAATTGATTGGTGAGCTTTTTTTTGGGTTTACAAAAATTATTTGGGCGATAGCGGATAGAAGACTCGTCATAAAAGTCGTACGATTCTCACTCAAGAGCGACCCGTTTCGATTAGCACTCGTTTAGTAAACTAGTTAGTGTCCTCGGATCGAGTCCCGTCAGCGTCCGGAATTTTTTCTACAAATGACTAACCAGTCGGATGGAACAGCTAGAGAACGTGCTATGCGACTCAACTGGTTGGATGCTCTGTGGTTTTGGTAGATTTACTAGATGAGTATGTGAAGTTCCCCCAACTTTTTCCGAAATCCCCCCGAAAATAAGTTTTTAAAAAAAAAACCTCGAAACACTTAACAGGTAATTTTATAATAAAGTAAAATCATTATTTTAAATTTTAATTAATATCTCCCATAACTTCCAAGTATTATACACAATCAAATCATATTTACTTTTATTTAATAACATTTACACGCTTTCAGAATTCAACATTTTTAACAGGAACAAAATTGATACCGTTTGGCGATGAATACCGTATTTTGAGAACCGCTACGGCTTTTTTATTGCCATTCGGTTAATAATTAATAATGGTCTTTTATGAAAATTATTTTCTGCCCGAAAGTTCCTCCGAATCTCTCCCCCCAAATTTTCCCCCGAAGCCGAAAAATGCCTCGAATTTGCAGGAAATCCCCCTATCTGGCAACAATGTGGGTAGACATCTGCAAACCTTACAGAGCACAGTACAGCAGTGATCTGACTGGATGTCATCCTATTGACTGTCTACTCTTCGTATCTACCAATCTTCAAGCTTATAAATATCATATTTAATTCATGTTTTCATGTTCCAATTTGTGTTTCGTCCCTCACTGAAGCTTTGAACCGTTGACCGTTGAACTGACTTTAGAAATTACGTCTTCTCAAATTTTAAGTCACTTTTGCAGACTTACTGAACATTAACTCACATGCAGTTACATCTTAATCAAATTGCGTGCTTTTGGGTTTGACTAAAAGTGGTAGTGAGGTGCATTGTGGTTCTTTATCAACGGTTCAAATTCTATGACAAAAATAAACCAGACTAGTATATACCTATATGATAGTATATACCTATATATACCTATATGTATACCTATATGACATAACTTGACATTCCTTCCAGGTCTCATCGTATGTTTATGCGTGTAATAATTAAATATTTTAGGTACATACTCTACATACTATCTACAACCTACATTGTAATAAATCAAATCATGTCAAACAGTTCCTTAATAAACAGTTTTATAGGTTCATTAAGTATGCAGCGGCTTCATCTTGCACTAACATATTATTATATTTTTGCGAATAAATGATGAAGCATCACAGTAACAGTGAGCGCGGTGCGATGGCAGAGCAGAGTAGTGAACCGCGAGAGTCGAGCATCTAGCGCTAGCTGCTAGGTGCAAGCGATAGGTATCCAGCGGCCGTTCACCTCTGAACCGAAACCAGGTCGAGAAGGTTATTCCCCCCCCCGCGTTTCCCTGCACCGCCACTACCAGCCCGCTCGTCGCACGCTTGCATGCATGCTGAGAGAAAAACTTGCGATAAACTTGCTACTTACCGCGAAATCTAATGTTCCAACGCTTATATATACATAACCCAGTCTGACTGAAGTAGTTCAGAATTAACCAGACTGTCTGGTCTGGTGAATATTCTAGAAATGTCTGCGATCATATTGATATAGTTCGCTCTCATGTAAGTTTTTTTTTAATCTATAATATGAAGCTGAAAGAATCTATCTCTCAACAACTACCTAATTGAAAAGTTGCGTAACTTGTAGCCGTACCTGCTGTGTTTGGATCACATTATAATTTACCTTCTGTGGTAAAGTAGGTACAATACTTACCTAACCGTTGATTGTTTTACGGACAATAATTTAATAATATCCCGTTGACCGGAATATATCTCATAATGTCTATATAAAATATTAGGTAATACGACGTCGTTGTTGATCTAAATTGATTGGTGAGCTTTTTTTTGGGTTTACAAAAATTATTTGGGCGATAGCGGATAGAAGACTCGTCATAAAAGTCGTACGATTCTCACTCAAGAGCGACCCGTTTCGATTAGCACTCGTTTAGTAAACTAGTTAGTGTCCTCGGATCGAGTCCCGTCAGCGTCCGGAATTTTTTCTACAAATGACTAACCAGTCGGATGGAACAGCTAGAGAACGTGCTATGCGACTCAACTGGTTGGATGCTCTGTGGTTTTGGTAGATTTACTAGATGAGTATGTGAAGTTCCCCCAACTTTTTCCGAAATCCCCCCGAAAATAAGTTTTTAAAAAAAAAACCTCGAAACACTTAACAGGTAATTTTATAATAAAGTAAAATCATTATTTTAAATTTTAATTAATATCTCCCATAACTTCCAAGTATTATACACAATCAAATCATATTTACTTTTATTTAATAACATTTACACGCTTTCAGAATTCAACATTTTTAACAGGAACAAAATTGATACCGTTTGGCGATGAATACCGTATTTTGAGAACCGCTACGGCTTTTTTATTGCCATTCGGTTAATAATTAATAATGGTCTTTTATGAAAATTATTTTCTGCCCGAAAGTTCCTCCGAATCTCTCCCCCCAAATTTTCCCCCGAAGCCGAAAAATGCCTCGAATTTGCAGGAAATCCCCCTATCTGGCAACAATGTGGGTAGACATCTGCAAACCTTACAGAGCACAGTACAGCAGTGATCTGACTGGATGTCATCCTATTGACTGTCTACTCTTCGTATCTACCAATCTTCAAGCTTATAAATATCATATTTAATTCATGTTTTCATGTTCCAATTTGTGTTTCGTCCCTCACTGAAGCTTTGAACCGTTGACCGTTGAACTGACTTTAGAAATTACGTCTTCTCAAATTTTAAGTCACTTTTGCAGACTTACTGAACATTAACTCACATGCAGTTACATCTTAATCAAATTGCGTGCTTTTGGGTTTGACTAAAAGTGGTAGTGAGGTGCATTGTGGTTCTTTATCAACGGTTCAAATTCTATGACAAAAATAAACCAGACTAGTATATACCTATATGATAGTATATACCTATATATACCTATATGTATACCTATATGACATAACTTGACATTCCTTCCAGGTCTCATCGTATGTTTATGCGTGTAATAATTAAATATTTTAGGTACATACTCTACATACTATCTACAACCTACATTGTAATAAATCAAATCATGTCAAACAGTTCCTTAATAAACAGTTTTATAGGTTCATTAAGTATGCAGCGGCTTCATCTTGCACTAACATATTATTATATTTTTGCGAATAAATGATGAAGCATCACAGTAACAGTGAGCGCGGTGCGATGGCAGAGCAGAGTAGTGAACCGCGAGAGTCGAGCATCTAGCGCTAGCTGCTAGGTGCAAGCGATAGGTATCCAGCGGCCGTTCACCTCTGAACCGAAACCAGGTCGAGAAGGTTATTCCCCCCCCCGCGTTTCCCTGCACCGCCACTACCAGCCCGCTCGTCGCACGCTTGCATGCATGCTGAGAGAAAAACTTGCGATAAACTTGCTACTTACCGCGAAATCTAATGTTCCAACGCTTATATATACATAACCCAGTCTGACTGAAGTAGTTCAGAATTAACCAGACTGTCTGGTCTGGTGAATATTCTAGAAATGTCTGCGATCATATTGATATAGTTCGCTCTCATGTAAGTTTTTTTTTAATCTATAATATGAAGCTGAAAGAATACCGATGCACTCATCGAACGGACGCCACGTTATGTTCCAATAGATAGATGACCGCGGGGAGTCCGCAGGCTCTCACCCGATTGAGACCTACTCCATTTGCTATTCGGGTCGAACTCCTCCGCGTTCCGTACGCTTCATTAAATCAGATTTAAAACATGACGTCGGATCAGTCGTGTCACTCAGATATTCATTCCAGTCGCCGTTTCAACACGAACCAAGGGCGCAGGCTCAGGCGATCACGTTAACTCCGCTGCCTACGACCGAAGCGATTAACAAACAAATTGGCTCGAAACTGGCATTGTTAAAAATTAATCAGGCAATGAATACTGAATCCGAGGGGCGTAATGGTGGGCTTCATTAATTTGTAATGATTTAGAGTCGGATTAGTAGATCCGTGGGAGTTCGTCGGCCGGCAGATTACGATAATGAGCCGAGTCGGTAGTAGACGGTGGCGAATGGTGCTGCTCTCCTGCCGACAGTGGCTGCAGCTCTCGGCGACAGTCCGACAGCAGCCTGTGCATGTGCTGAAAGTACTGAATGCGAGTGTTATGAGGTTCCGCAGTAAGTGAGTCGACAGTCAACAGTCGACGCACGACCACTGCACCCGTATCGCCATCGCTCCGCATCGCTTGCTTGTGCTAGCGGTTCTGCATTTATAGCTTGCTTAATATATTACGCTATATTATATTTATTAT
This sequence comes from Hemistola chrysoprasaria, assembly GCA_947063395.1. Classification (NCBI taxonomy): domain Eukaryota; kingdom Metazoa; phylum Arthropoda; class Insecta; order Lepidoptera; family Geometridae; genus Hemistola; species Hemistola chrysoprasaria. The sequence goes on along the minus strand of OX346716.1, from coordinate 16,434,736 downwards.
GTTGGCAGGTACGAATAGAATTATTTAAACTTGATGCCGTTCTGAACAACATAATAATAATTACCCATGGCATTTACGTTGTTCATAAAACGTTAATTTGATGATAAGCTACAAATTATTCATGATTATTATTCTCATAACTGACTATATAGTACGCAGAGGATAATATCTATAAACTAAAGAGTCCCAAGTCCCTTGAGATTATATCCCATCCTAGCCTTGTTATCACGTATATAAAGTTTGCCTTTCACACGTCAAAGGCAGCATGTTATTCTAAACGAATCAATAATTTAAAATTAAAAGAGTTTAATCAAATATTTAGCCCAGTGGAAGGAGATCAAGAGTATGGATGGATGGCTGACGTGCGTGCAGCTGTTAATACTTGTAATGTTTGATTATGATTGATGTAGTTGTTAACATTGCGTGTTGCATTCACTTCGTTCTATATAGTCACTTCGGATTTTAGGATTTGTCAGATGATGGACTTATACGATCTATCTTGTTTTATGTAACTAAATGAGATACTGTTTATGAACCCATTTCGCATTTCAGATATATTATGTTCATCGGCATCTTTTATTTAGGGCAAACAGCTTTTCTGGCTAATCTCTTGTTTAACTATAACGCTTTCATAGTCATCTTAAGTTTAAGGTAACACGATTAATTAAACTAATATATCTTGAATCTATAATGTGTTCGGAAATTCGGATACCAGCAGTCCATTGCAATCGCAAGTGTTACCATAGAGCTTTAATAGGACTTGTATATTATAACTTATGCACAATGATTAACGTTGTTATTGTTGGTTCGTGTCAGTATTTGTCTGTTGTCTGTAGCTTCACTTGCAGCATTCATTGTACTCGACACAACACTTTTTTACTTCCAATTCTTACCATTATGTATCATTATAATTAAAGGAGCAGCCATTGTGTAAATTCCCACTCTCACAGCGCCGTCATAAAAAATAACACTATGTGTTAATTTGTGTTATTCAAGATTCAATTACACGTACTCTGCGAAATAAATCCTAACGGGATCTTTCATTCTAGCTGTCTTTTCAGAAAAAGTGGCTTTAGCGATACAAATAATATCTACTTTCCTGACTCCTTACAGTTTTTAAATTTTAAAGCCGAGAATCTAAGAATTTACAAAATTGTATATGTTCTTAAGTTAGAGTATATTATTAGTTCGAAAAATACATAATAAGTATAACAAAATGTGTCTTTGGTTACAGGTGATTTCTGCACGGACGTTATCATGAAGTGGAATGACGTCACCGACATCAGTGAGTTACTTTTTTATATTTCTCTCTTTTTTTTAGGATTTCTCTATGAGAATATCTACCATGTCTGTATGTGATGGATGAGACATAACAGCACAGATTAACTCCTAGTTCATAAACTACCTACTGTCACTTCCCCGTCACATTCAAACAATTGTTCCCATATCGAAACATACTTTCGTATAGATAAATCGACCTCACAAAATAAAAGCGTGAAATTAATCGCGCCATGGTAAAAGATTACGCATCTCCTGGCAGGAAGTCTCTGTAACGGCAACTAATCTGAGATAATACGCTACAAATTGAAGCCAAACAAACACTTGAACGACAAAATCAGTAATTAAGAGGTTTCCAACGGTCGTGGGTGTTATTTTGGCAACACGTACTATGTTGGCACACAACGCTACATCATGTAGTACCTATTACCTATACAGTTCGTACTTGCGACTATGTTCCTACATTCCGATAAGAAACTATAATTAATTTGACTCCGGAATGAACAAATAATATTACGTGTTAGAATTATATATATATACTACGATAACGGCTATTGAGATTGATTAATTTCCGCTGTGCAGTTTTCTAATTAGCGTATTATCAATTATCACAGAATACTGACCTAATGGTATTATCAAGCCCATGATAGTAAGATGATAATTATTTATCATTTAATTTTGTTAAGAATTTTACGAAGTTTTTAGTATTTGACTCCTGCGTATTGTCATAATAATATTATTATGTTACAACATAATACTTACCAATTATTGTATTAAGTATGACTTACCTTATTGCGCTGAATAGTTTTATAATAATATTATTATTGTCTGTTACCTTGCAAAATAAGTGCAACTATTTTTTTTTTCTATGTTTATATTAATCTCATATAACCGCTCGTATTCTACTAAATAAGCCTAGGATTCTTCAGCAAATATCAGCTCAATACGAGTATATACATAAATCACTTTATTTCAAGCCAACCATCTTGTAATTTCGCTCAACAGCAGATCTGGCATCCCAACCCCGGTGTTGCCATAGCAGCCTGGCAGACACCCTCGCTCCTACCATCAATTGTTGCCATTTATATTTTCCTCCTAAAACCCCCAAAACATTCATAGAATCATTTCCGAACGCACGGTAGACTCAGTACTGTTTATCTTCATTGACGTGCAAAAGTGTCAGATTATGACCTATTTGAATACTGCCTCGGTGGCGTAGAGGGCGCATGCCCGACTGCCAATCAAGAGGTCCCGGGTTCGATCCCCAGGTCAGGCAAAGTGTTAAATATTGGGTTTTTCCATTAGGAATTATCTCAATAACTGCCTGGAGTCTGGAACTGTGCCCGGTAGATGGCAATAGGCTCGCCCCCTATTACATGGGACCAATAACATACTGGCGAAATGTGGGTGTATCTACTATGGGACTGAGTCCTGGGTACACCTCTGCCTACCCCTTCGGGAAAAAGGCGTGAATGTATGTTATGTTGAATAAATCTGTTTGAGTTTGAGTTTGATTGGCAGGCGCATTATAAATCAACTTCAACCCTACACCTACTTACTTATAATTCAAAGGTTAAATTTGTTATAATTCATTATTTCGTTAGCTCTTTTGAAAATAAAATTTTGTCGCACTTCATAGTAATAATTCCAAAACGTAATACTCTAGTATTACAGTAGTATTATTATCTGTTCTGTGGTTTTTTCAAAGTCGTAGACTCTACATTTATTAACATTTTAGCTCTCTACTAACAGGCCTCCCATATAGTATCTGTTTTGAAAATAAAATCCACAAAAAAATTGCGTACTTGCTGCTTTGTATAAAGGCTTATGTACACATTCGTGAACTGTCCGTATCAAATTGTAGATGTGTTGTAATGGGAGAGGATTGCTGCCGTCAGTCGCAGGCACAGGTGGCATTGACACAACAATGACACACTGCACACTTCCAAGAAAGACCCGAGAACAAGTATTTGAGCTCATCGCACAAATACTTGCCCCGGCTGTGATTCGAACCCATGACTCCTTGTTTTGCAGGCAGAGTAACTACCAACTTAATAAAGCCGTCATGAACTGAATCATTTATTGAAATGGCGAATGGTTCTCCGATTCCGACTGCTCACGAATGTGTACAGGGACCTTTAATCGTGTTCAACCCACGCTTCTATCTTGTACCTCTACTTTATAGTACGTTTCTCGTACGTTCGGGGCCCGGGGCACCCGGAGCCTGGGCCACAGGTCTCGGCGAGTAGCGTGGGTGTCGCGTGCGTGGGCGCGACTCCGGGAAGTCTCGTGCTCGCTTGCCTCCGTCCGCGTCCTCAGTTCGATTTTCTAAAGCTCTGTTTCAACCCTATTTCCATCTTTATTTCTGTTACTCTTTGTATTCGTGTTTATCTTGAACGATGTGGGTGTGCCTTTTTCCTTCTAGATTTATCGAGATTTAAGCTGGATTTGATTTTCTATTCTTGTAATATCTATCCGTTTCTCTACGGCTATTGGCTATTCTTTAAAATAATAGTACTTGTTAGAAGAACTTGCAACTTCTAAAATAAAAATTATGTTAGTATTTTATTATCATATCCGTGGGATTTATTTATTAAGAAGGTAAAGTATTTTTGAGTTTGGCTACTTTTATGAAAAATTACTAAGTAATAATAATGTCCACTCATAAATATAATTTTTGGCTCGTTCCCACAGGTCCTAAAATTTGTTCCCAATCAGATCCAAAGATTTTATTGCAACTTAAGCATTTTAATACGCTTTGCCGAAGTGCAAGAGATGATCATTAACGCTTAAAATATCACTCAATATTCTGACCTTTGCTGGGTGAATTTAATAAATTTTCTATTTCGTTTATTTATAAGCGTCGCCCGTGAGTGTAGTTTTGGCATCGAGTTCAGGAAGACGCGTACGTCCTACACACATAGCATGAATAGTATAGTATCTGGTGAGTAGTGAGCAGTGAGCACGCTGCAGGGTGTGTAGTGTGTAGGTAACGTTGTAGTGCGGTCATTCATTCGGAAATAATACGGGCTGGCGTCCGGGGCGCGTCTCACGCCAAAACGCGGCGCTGCCAACTCGTCCTGTTCATCCGCCAAATATGTCATATTATACCTACGTGATCGCTACGGCTACCTACTCCTACTACTAGCGAAGCTTGCATGTTCTATTATCGCTCGAGACTCGGCGCTGACTTCTTCTCAAACAATTCTTTGAGAATAATAGCCTCTCGCGTTGAAATATCCATGGCAAATTGCAAATTTAGTTGAACAACAATTTGTAATTCAATTTTGTAACGATATCGTTGTAAATCTGTTAAAAACTTGGACGTTCTGTCACAAAGTATTTCGATTGAAAGTTTATGTTTTACATTTATTAAGGACGAGTAGCTTTCTAAATTCTTCTTATATTTTGCAGTCTTCCAATTTTTTTTCGTTAGGTTGAACAAGTAGGCAGTAGCCTACTACCTACATTATCTTCCTTTCAGCGTGTTAGGCATCGGATCACGGCTCCAGTTCCGGTCGGAGGGCATCAGGGGCCAGGGGCCGTCGTCCCATGGCTAACTGATAAATTGCAACTCGATACATTCTGACACTACGTCCCGAGTCCCGGGATAATGTTAACACACGCTCAAAATCTGATTGCTGTTCGCTTGACAGATTATGTTCACTCTTCTTGAAACTAACATCGGTACATATTACCTTAATGTATTTGATGCACACGCAATCGAAATTCTTCTGAATATTTTCTAAAAAGTAATGTAACGGACATTACTTTATAGTATAAATATATAGTATGAGCGATCGAAATCTCTAGATAAATAAGACTTAGGTACCTACAATTTTTTTTGTGTTAATACTTAGTAGATAGGTGTACCTAAGAAGTTGAATGTAGATATAATCCTTTATAGCCCGTTGATATACCTATAAATGTGTATGCTATATCCGTCACCAGCAGTTTCGTTTACAAGCATTAGGCATTCCGTGAAGACTTGCGGCATCCCCATTAGCCTCGGCATCGTCGTCGTTTTCATATTTGTTGTAGAGACAAATATCAGCGTCTCACGATGCAGCATTCCTGTCTAATTGATCGTGTAACAACGTATGAAGTTGCGGTTGCAAGCGCACCCAGATCTACTCGCCATTTCACACTTCCTATCGTCTTAACATAGAGCATGCTTTTTGTGACATGTGGTTAGAGTATCATGTGTGATGTCCTCAATGTGGTGGTTATGAGCGATCACAGTTCGCACAAGTTAACACACATGTCCCGGCGCCGGCCATCAACTATCAGCACAACTGTTCTATTTATATCCTTCTCGACCATTTGCTTTGTTGGTTCTCTTCATTTCTATGGTTTGATATGGTTTTTCTTTCGTAAGAAATGGTTTTTGTTCACTTGCGTAGACGTAAACGTGGTGAATATAATATGATGTAGGCAAGTACTAGTAAAACAAACTAAAGACTTGTCTGCTACTATATAGCATTGTAGAGATCCCAGAATCACATTTAGAATGTTAAATATATCAATAAATATTAATGAAGTTCTATTCAAACAACTTTAAAATTGCATAATGTGAAAATCATAGTAGAAATACGAATTAGGTAAATACTTATAACAACTATTGCGATACATAATATCTAATTATTATTAATCCATGGTTAGAGTTAGAGGTTAGAGCAGCCGGTGCTGAATGCCGGCGCACAACAAACTTGCTTCTACATTCTAGAGCTATTTATTAATAATGTAAATTGGATTTCCACTGTAGCTCCTACTTAATGCGTAGCTCTGTAATTACATTTTCTAAACAGAATCAGCCACTGTTGTAATAATACTATAAAACAACGAACGCAAACTATTCGTTTCATGATGCCGTTGGAGTGTTAAGAGTTTTCGATGCTTATCCGAGCGTGTCGTCGGCGGCCATGTTGCGCCCGCGCCGAATTGCAGATTATATCACTGCGCAAAAAATCTCGTGCGCGTGCAGCACTGGGGGGAGAGGGGGGAGGTGGCGCGGGTGTGACGCAAGAGGGGAGGGAGGAGAGGCGACCTTGGCCTTGCTCGGCTGCCGCGGCCAAGGTGAGCGCTCAACTCCACCGTAATTACACATGCGCCCACCGGTCTGCCGGCACACACTTATTATGTGGCCAACGTTAGTGTAACAGACGTAAGAATCGCTCCAATTACTGGATACTGGGCTCGGATATAGTCCCTATCCGAGACAGCGATCGCCACGCAGCACCTCCGCTACTGCCAGGGACCAGAACAATTAGAAAAGCAAACTAAGCTGTGGCCCGTTTTCACACCTTTCGAATACATCATTCGTGCACACAATAGTCTCGGAACGGGTTTCTGATTAGCTTTAAAAGATCCATTTTCGCCTGACCATGAAAGTCGAGACAAGAAAATTGTTCTTGTCCGTAAATATAATCCTTCTTGTTATTTTTTTATAGTATAAACTTTCAAGATCCTAAATCCTAACAAACAAAGATAATTTATTTATTTATTTATTTTTCATCAAATGCCCACTACGCTTACAGTATTTGACCAAAACGCGTAGTGGAAAGGTAGGTAGTAGGTGGGTACTTAGTCTTAGATTCTGTCAACTAAATATATACATAAAATATAACTGCTTATAGATAACTACATAATATTATAAAATCACAACATACCTAATACCTATCTATCAAAAATAATATTTGTGTCTAGCACTAAGTATCCTACTATTGGTACTTATCACAATATTATGTTAAGTCGTTCAGCATGCAGGTCCACTTCCTTATAAACCTAGAATTGTATCTCCAGCACAGGTATTATTTTAAAGAGCCTAAAGTAAAGTAGCCCGCAACAGGCAGCAACGGATATTATATATATAGGTAGGTATTTTTTTTATGATAGTGAGTGACAAGACGAGCAAATCAGGTGCCTGATGGTAAGCATCATGATTGCCCATATCAGACACAGTGCTACCCAGTGTTTTAAAATTCAAAATTCTGCGCGGCACTGCACTGCGCCTGTCACCCTGAGATATGAGTTGTTGAATCTGCCCAGTAATTTCGCTGGTAACATTGCCCTTCATACCGGAACACAGTAATGTTTGCACATTACTGCTTGGCGGATGAATAACTGGCAAAGGTGTGGTACTTCCCCAGGCGGCCCCCTGCAAAAGAGGCCTACCACTACAAATATATAGTGAAGTTACCCAAATTTCAAATGAATCCATAGAACTCCTTGCATAAAAGCAACAATAAGTTTGTAATATCTGACGGTGCTAAGGTTATTCCCGGAATCTCAACTAAACATCCCTACAAATCCCTACCAGTGATCCTCATCATCATCTCAGTCGTAGGATGTCCACTACTGAACATCCAATAGGCCTCTCCCATAGTTCCATCTAGTCCGGTTGTAAGCGGCTTGAATCCAGCATATTCCTGCTATCTTTCTTAGATCGTCTGTCCTCCTTGTGGATGGACGTCCTACACTGCGCTAAAAATCCTGCAATCACCACTGGTACTCTTAGAATCGCCCGGCGCTGGTAAATGTACTCACGAAAGCAGCGTTTCGTGATTATTACACGTAGCTGTCACGGCGCGGCTCGGCGTGGAGAATTGGCTACGATCCAGCCTTGAGCCGTGAGCCGTGTGTGAGCATATTCACATTACTAGCTAACATAATATAGGTGTACCCATGCTACACCTACCGGACCTTTTTGTTGTGCAAACGCCATCTGTGCTCCTATCGATTAGGTTCAAGGCTTGTCAAGGTCTTCTATTATCAATTTATTTTATTTGCACAGAATTTGCCACATTTCCACGCTTATCGATCTTAGTTTGCATTCGATTTTAATACTCGTTTTGTAGGTTTTTCGCTTACACATTTTTCTTTATATAATTCAGTACTCTTTTCAATATAACTATGTTGAATGTTAAAACAGTCTAAGGATAAGTAGTTTAGTAATGAAAAACTTTCATTTAATGACACATACAAACGTATATATATACAAACATACAGACGTACTAACTAATTCTAAGCCACCAGCCACGTCAATGCAAGCAAGTCAAGTTGGTTTAGAGTTGTTTAATGTATTCTAATCGATGTGTTAATGTTTTTACTGTGATCTTATCACATTCGTACGTTACATTCATAGCCATTATGACCCGTTATGACCAGAATGTATTTCCATATTTCTTGACTTTATAACATTATCATGTCTTAGCTCTGTGATTGTCAAAATCTATTTAAATAAACTTGCTATGCCCGCTCTGTCAATCAGATACGTAGTATTATTATCTGTTCTGTGAATCAGACTAAGTTTTACTTGTTTATCAATAAATGATCTGTATTTAGAAGCGATGTTGGTGTCTACGAGCACTGTCCATATTTATACCGGTTACCGCTGCACTTGATCCAGCTCGAGCTACATAACAATCAATTTGTTTTATCCCTTGTTTCTCAACCAAATATGATTCGTTTTCACCTTTACAGACGTCGCCTTGAACTTGACTCGATGTGCGATTATCATCTTTTTGCGGCGTGGTGTGTGGAGTCGTTAACGCTGACGTCATGCTCGTTATTACCGCTCGGATAATCTCACTCTACATTAACAATCTTGTTTTTCCTGCGTTGCTTTGCATCGGGAATAATAATAAGTACAGCTTCGTTTACAATGTCAGCTCGTTCAAGTTATTCCTTGTCCATTGTGTCTTAATCTGCATTTAAATGTTCTAACTCAACGATCTGTGGTTGAACCTTGACTATGGTTATTTATTGGTCGGGACCTGTCTGGACGTGTTTGTGAATATCTCTTACTTATACGTTACATACGAACTGTTTGTTGAATACGGCCTGAGTCCGCCGGCTTACTGCCCACGCGCACCGTTCCACACCTTTGTGTGGAGTGGAGTCTCCAGTAGACTCTAGTACTTTCTAATAAGGGTTAAATTCTGTAAGAAGCAGGACTGCTTCTGTGGTAAACTGTACAAACGTGTTCTCGGTCGCATTTGTATCAAAACTTGTGACCATTACGAACATATTAGGTATATGAATAATGATGCCGGAATAAAATCATTATAATTGCGTTGTAATTTGATATGTGTTACGTGGTGTGGTAAGTCCATACAATCATATCCATTACATATAGTCCATACATCGTTAATATATTCCCTAACTGACGTTTTAACTTGATATAAGTAGTGATGCTAAACAGCATCACCTATTTAGATCATCTCTATTTCGACTTACAATATAACCAAAAAATTTAAAGGCAAAGACTGACACAATACTTTAATTAAGAATATTGTGTTATTGTTTTCTTTTCTTTCGTGAAACAGTCACATGACATAATGTCTCCTAAATACAACGGAGTCCTTTAACAACATTTTATATTAATAAATTTATCAATATAATACATAAATCAATATTTAACACTGAAACCAGTGTCTAAATTGAAGACTTGAAATGAATGACAATGTCACGAGATTTTATATCTTGGCATTTTAAGATTGTGTGAAGTAGGTGGGTAACGTGGGTAAATTAATGTATTTAGATTTACTTATAAGTATAGGTACATACTCTACGTACATATATTGCTTTTTAGTTTTGTCTGGAAGCCTTTCGTTCTTTCTGTCAGTCGCTGAGTTGCTTATTTGGCGCACGATTCAACTATATTCAATTCTTGTGTTTTCCCTTGCATGACTACGAGTCATGCCTCAAAGTTGTCTGGCAAATATAGCTCGTGTTGCTTGCTGTAATTTGTACCAATAAATAGTGGAAGCAAATAAACCGACGAGACGCGGAGTTGCGATACAATGTGCTGCGGTGTTCATATTGTGCAGTTACCGGCCGTCATTACTGAACGTATTAACGATGTGCCACGAATTATCGATGGGGCTTCGCGGAACCGGGACGTTCAATTCTAAAGTCTTGGCGAGTAGTCGACTTATGGTCATCGAGCGACGAGTTGAAGTTTCGTGACTTGCTCGCGTCAACGGCGCATTGAATCTTGATCTGAACCCTCGCAAAGTTACTGCACATCACCAGTTGGCTGAGCCGCGCGTGACTCTCGACTCTGTATCGACGTGTACAAGGACTCTACCATTTTCGCGCATCGAATTTTCTCTGGGCGACTCGAGATAACATCGGAGCGAGAGCGGTGCGTCAGTCGAGTCGAGTCGAGGCCTTTCAATTATTCACAAGAGGAGCACTATTGTAGAACGCGTTGTATGTTTGTTGCCCTCCTCGATGTATGGCCTTATCTTTTGTACGATACTCCGAACCTGACAGGTATTGACACATGCGTTCCGTAATTCCGTACCTAGCCTCTCCGAACCGTGTTCGAATTTATGCAAACCGTGTGAGGGTCGTCGACCTGCGGGACACACTTATTTGCTTTATCGAGAAGTGTTAGTCCCGAGTCGATAGTGTGGAGTTCAATCTATTCATGTTGCACGTCAGCAAACCCTCGTCGCTATTCGAGGTTGAATTTCCCTAACAAAAGCTCTTGAAAATAATTGTGTCGAGGAATTACTGTACGTATTTGATTTAGTTTATCTAGTTCTGGCAATGTCCGAGTGGAGAGTGGAGGTGGTCGGTAGCCGGTGGCATGGCGGTGTGGTGCGGCGGTCGACCGACTGTTATTGTGGTCGAAGCGGACGTCTATTTTAATTTGTCTCACCCCGGTTGGAAATAATCCTCTTGGTAACGATTTTTATCGTTATTTATAAACTTATCGCCACCGCAGCGGCCGCGTGGCTTTCCGAGAATTAGAATATGTTATTGTTTTGAATTTCTATCTTGTGTATGTTTCTTTCAAACTCGTTTCATTTTGTGAGAATGTTCGGCGTTGGTAGTTTTATACATACGGTTTGATAATCTATGCAAATATTATTCCTTTTTAGATTCTGTAGTCCGAATTCGAATGAGTTTTATTAGTCAAACATTTTGTTTTTATTAAAATCACATTTGTGATTCAGCCTACTGGAGATTAGAAGTTGGCTCCAACATTTTGTTTTGAGTTTTGTAATGTTTTTGAATGTTGTATTATTATGCAGCGAGAGAGGCGCCGCGCGGGCTGCGCAAGTTCAAGTCCAGAGCTCCATCTCCCTGCCACCCTCCCTCCATCCTCTGCCCATTCCCCTCACCCCCTCATCACTTCCCCGTTGCAGGCTGCAGCCTCCTTGCACTTGTTGGTAAATATACACGCTTCTAGTAAAAACAAACATCTTAAAGCATGCAAAGGATTCACATGGATCTCTTTTGAACACGACTTACATTTTTATGGTGTGTGTATTTTTATGTATAATACATGAAAATATACTGTTGTGTCTCAAATTGATTCTATTGAATCGACGCCACTCACCACACTGAGATTGAAAAAAGCTTTTCGTAGTTGATCCCCGAATAGGGACAACTTTCATTTAGGTTTATCGTGTTATAGAGTTATAGTTATAGAAGACTTGTTCTCACACACATGTGTGTGTGTATCAGGACACGATGGTAGTCATTCCGGTTGGACTAGATGTTTTTTGCTAATTTCTCCTCGACTAACTTTTGAATTTTTGGTATTAAATTTAAAAGTAGGTATATAAGCAGTTGATATTTAAATAAATATTTTTTATTTACGCACTTCTCGGCATCTTCAAAAACCTCATATACAACTCGTTACCTACTGAGTTATTACTTATTAGTCCTGAAATCCATAAAGCTGTAACTCCACTGTTTAATTGATAACATGTATATGTACCTACATAGATATAAAATACATCAACTTGGTTGATTGATCTAGGCTCTGTACTAGTTATAGCCTAGACCATTGCGGATTGCGGACCTAAATAATTATATCGATATTTTCACCCTGATTATAAAAAAAGGGAGGACTCGGCCTCGATACTCGATACCCTAATTATTGTCTGCTCAACTTATTTTTCATCATTAGTGTAGTAAATGAACGGATTCTTTGTATGGGGACCCATGCATTAATTCCTCAGTCGATGAAACTTTGCAGGGTTATAAAATAGTATGAACCAAAACTTATTTTAAAAAATCCAAAAAAAAAACCACACGGAAGTTAGGTATTTAACCTAAAAACACAAATCTGTTAATATATTGAACCGAGTAATTTCTCAGTCCAAATTTATTTTACCAAATGAGTTATTTATAGCAGTATGTGATACTTGATAAAAATCCAAAACTTTTGTCAAGTATTATATTGCTTTTTTAATACAATTCCTTTTTATGGCCCTCATTTTCATCGGAAAATTTCTCAGTCCTTTTTTTTTTCTTATATGATCTTAGAATGTTATTTAGCGTTACGAGTAAGAAAATCCAAAAAAAAATGCATTCCAATATTGTTATATGTTAAACTATAAATAACACTGTATGGAAAATTTCTCAGCATTATTTTATTTTTTAAATATGTTAAGTAGTCACACAAACACACAAATCCGAAATATCCAAAAAAAAATCCATCCAGAACACCAAGATTTTGGAAGCGAAGATAAATCTATCCCGCGTTTACACGCAATAATGTGCCGTCTTGCTTTACTAGTTGGGTGCAGATTAGCGTGCTCGCGTTAATAGTAAAACTTTTGACTCGCTTTTCAAGACATTAATACAGAATTATTTATTTTTTGTGTTATATACACTATACTATAATGCATCTATGTACGTAATTACATATCAACACTAGCTGTTGCCAGCGGCTCCGTCTGCGTGGACTTTGGTTATCGCGCGTTATCCATGCGGGTGGAGCTATGTCCTATGGAGCTAAGTAGCCTATGTCCTATTCCAGAACCTAATCTACATGATGTGTGCAAAGTTTCATTCCGATCCGTCCAGTAGTTAAAGCGTGATTGAGTGACAAACAACCAAACTTTCGTTTATAATATTAATAGGCTATCTCTGTATATAATTATAGATATATAAAATGATATTGGTTGATTTATTTATTTACATTAGCAAATCACGTATTTGAACTAGAAATGAAAAGGATAGATGTTTTGCCGGATACCGGATACCGAATATTCGGCAAACCTAGAAGCCGGATGGACAGATATCCGGCCGCCGAATATCCATCCGAACATAGCCGATTGGCGAATTTTTACACGAGCAAACCGTACAAACGATCGGGTGTGTACAAAGTGGGTATAAAGAATAGGCCTGGATACGTAATACCGTTTATTCTGGCTATCGATTATTGCTAAGTGGTGATACAGACGCTTGCGAGTTTTAATGTATGGAGGCGCCATCTATTGAGACGAACTTAAACTAAACTTCTCATACATACCGCCCACCAAGGACAAATGCAATTTGGCCTTTAATATTAGCCGCCGCCCACCGTGACTTTACCTAGGTAGATCAAGTGTCCTACGCACAGCACAAGTATTGTTCTTGGTGAGGTATTTACAATCAATCCTTAAATATTAAAAATCTAGCTTATATCTAATCCTACATTTCACAATCAAACCGGCAACGGTAACATACAGAGTTTGGAAGTAGGACGCTTATTTCACAATTGTTTTTTGTCCGCAACGTAACGACGCGAGTAACGTTCTCGGACCCTGTATGTTTGGCAACCACCCGTCTAAGTAGCCATCTACATGGTGATAAATTCTCCTCCTTGATTAAAACCACATCCCCAATCCCCGGTTCAGGTTGCTGGTAAGCCCATCTATAACGATGAAAAAATTTGTGTGTGCTGTACATCCGCGAAAATAAGATCAGTAAGCGCAGATTTCTTCGGCAGCAGTATAGGATACCTAACATCTTCATTGCCCGAGATGTTATTCAATCGACCTTCAACTCGCAATAAACCCTCACCATCAACATATGGATTCAATGATTTCAGACGTCCCTTGATTTTAATGAAATGGTCGTTCCTTTTAAAAAGATCCAACTCCGCCTTGAAATGTTCACCTTGACATTGTTTTATGCAAGTCTGAAGCGCATGTGATAATTCTGCTGGCGTGAGATGCTCCTGACGATTTCGTTCATTAGCTGGCTTTTTCAGTTCGAGAAAGCGTCGACGATAAACTATAACTCGTATCAACTTCGTGAGTGATGAGTATCTCTTCCAATTTGAGACGTCCGGTATCGCTAAATTAACTTAAATCTCTTCCATTTTTCTTCAAAAAAAGGTGATAACACCTTGTTGAAGAATTACAGACACATCTCGCTTCTGAGCCATGTTTATAAGTTGTTTTCGAGGGTCATTACGAATCGTCTCAGTCGCAGGTTCGATGACTTCCAGCCGTCTGAGTAAGCAGGTTTCCGAAAAGGCTACAGCGCCATAGACCACATCCACAAGCTACGCCAAATTATACAGAAGACCGAAGAGTATAATTTGCCATTATGTTTAGCGTCCGCTGGCTGTCCATAGAAGGGTACTGATCCCCTTGATGTCATGAAAGTGAACGAAGCGAAAGTTGTATGTCAGGATCGTAGCAAGTGGAGGTAAATAATCTCTGCCTATCCCACCGGGAACAAGGCGTGACTGCATGTATATATGTATGTTTAGCGTTTGTGGACTATAAAAAGGCCTTTGATTTGATCAAGACATGGGCGGTGCTCGAGTCTCTCCAGCGATGCCATATTGACTATCGGTATATCGAAGTGTTGAAGTGCTTGGATAGGAACGCCATTATGTCGGTTCGAGTACAGGACCAGAGTTCGAAGGCGATCACGTTGAATAGAGGGGTAAGACAGGAAGACGTCATATCTCCGAAACTGTTTACTGCCGCAATGGAGGACGCCTTCAAGCTTCTGGAATGGCAAAGGCACGCCATCAATATTAATGGCGAATACATCACTCACCTTCAGTTTACCGACGACATTTTAGTCATGGCAGAATCGATGGAAGATCTTAGCATGATGCTCGAAGACCTCAATCGAGTTTCTCAACGGGTCGGCCTTAAAATGAACTTGGACAAGACGAAGGTGATGTCTAATGCCCATGTTGCGCTGACCCCAGTACCGGTTAGTAACGCGATTCTAGAAGTTGTTGACTCTTACGTCTACCTAGGACAAGTAGTCCAACTTGGTAGGTCCAACTTCGAGAAAGAGGTCAACTAGGCTGGGCAGCGTTCGGAAACCTACGTAGTGTCTTCTCGTCCAAAATACCTCAGTGCCTCAAGTCGAAAGTATTCGACCAATGTGTGTTGTCAGTGATGACTTACGGATCTGGAACGTGGTCCCTGACTGTGGGCCTTATCAGTAAGCTCAAAATAGCGCAACGAGCTATGGAGATTGCTATGCTCGGGATTTTTCTTCAGATCGAGTCAGAAATGAGAAGATCCGTAGACGAACGGATGCTACCGACATAGCCCAGCGGATTAGAAAGTTGACTTCAACTTGCTAATCCACTTGGCAATGGGCAGGGCACAGCACGTAGAACTGATGGCCGATGGGCCGTAAAGTTCTCGAATAAAGACCACGGACTGGTAAGCGCAGCTTAGGACGTCTTCCCACATGGTGGAACAGACGATCTGATAAGTACGGCAGGAGCACGCTGGATGCAGGCCGCTTACAACCGAACTGGATGGAAATCTAAGGCCTGTGTTCAGCAGTGGACGTCCTATGGCTGATATGATGATGACAATGATGATGATGGCACCTTTTGAAGAGGATAAAACGCGATTGCACGTGATATTGATTCTTTTCTCAATTCGGTACGCATTGGTCGCGATCGTGAAACGTGATCCTTATGGTGGTCAGTTAATTCTGTACAATACCTAAACTTAACAAATTTTGCTAGTATTTATTTTTTAGCACCCTGCAGCAGTGTATACAGCGATAGACTTTTTTCGGAAGCTGACCTTGTATACGAAGATAAGTGAAACCGTTTGTTGCAGCATAATTTATTTAATACCTATTAAGTAGCCAGCTTTACGGGGGAAAAGATAAAAAAATGATAAAATAAAAAGTATTTTCAGCAATATCCGCTTTTGACCAGCTTGAGAACAGTGCTCCACCCTCTCTACTCTCTACCCGTGGTTGCCGTAAGAGCCGGCTAAGGGTTAACAGATCCGGAGGACGAGCAGCAGCGTCCTCTGCAAAATACCATCGATCTGCGCTCGACAACCCGCCTGCCAAGCGTGTCGAGTATTGGCAAAACCCCCCTTTACGGGGGAAGCCTATGTTCAGTAGTGGATTACCAACGGCTGAGATGATGATAATGAATATGAGCCACCATGATAGTTTTATTTCCTCGCCACACACCCTCGCCACGACACGACAGCCTCGTTGGCTCAGATGGTAGTAACTCTGCTTTCTGTGCCGCAGGCCCCGGGTTCGATCCCCGGCCAGGTCAAACATTTGTGTGCATGAACATGTCTGTTTGATCTGTGTCTGGGTGTTATAAGCTTATATAAGTATGTATATCAGTCATCTGGTTACCATAGTACAGGCTTCTAGCCTAGTTTGGGACCAGATGACCATGTGTGGAAGTTGTCCCATATTATTATTATTATATTATTATTTCTCAATAGCACCTAAGGAGTTTGATGAAAAAAGTTTGGTCATAAAAGTACTCAATTAAAAATTAACAAGCGAATAAAAACGTTTTGGTTGAAATGAAGTTTGTTGGAATGGCGGAATATTTTCAAATAGTAAATCTAATAATGTCGTTTTACATTTAATTAAAAGAAATGTTTTCGGTTACTACTTTTTTGATATATCATTACCGGCAAAAAAGTGTTATTTTATTTTATTATTATTATTCATATACGTCACAAGTTTGTTCATTCGTGGCCGAAGGCTCATAGAAAGAGGACAGAAGCCTTTATATTTATTTATCATAATTTGCCTGTAGTGCAGTTTGGTTATCAATTTTGTTCTGTAATTAAAAATTGATATATGATAATTTCCTTAAATTTTTTTTAATCCGGTATCTGGCCGGATACTTGTCCATTATTCGGTAACTGGCCGAATATTAAATTCGTGCCGGATAGCCTGGATACCGGAAAGTTACCGAATATCCGTTTCATCTCTAATATTAACATTATTGTTTTGAGGATGTATTAAATTCCCTATAAGTCTCGGCGCAAACGGACCATCGACCACAACCACCGGTGGTCGGCAGTTAAGAGCAGTTTACACACGCATTTTCATACGTATTGTAAAGCACCTTTGCGCCAAGCAAGTGTCGTTTACTAAAAAATTTAAGTGATGTAATGAAACTTCAAACTATTCCCAAGGAATATGTACAAAATTACAAATTAGCGGCTAATCAAATATAAATACGTGAATAGTAAGTAGGTATATAATAATGTCGCGCGGGCGGCCAGTACCGCTCCCGCGCCCCGCTCCTCCACCCCGCTCCCTACTCACGGCTCCCGATAGCTAGATTCAAATCTGTTTATTATTAAAATGTTTTTAGTTATTAATCCGCTTGATTTTTTTTTGGATATTTTGCTAGTTGAAAAGAAAGTTAACGGTGTACTTAAATCAATAAAGAAAATAGACTGAGAAATTTTCCACTGCAAATAAAGAGACAATTTTAAAAAAATATATAATTACATGGTTTATTTTTTGGATTTTTATTGTGTGGTTATATGACTTCGATAAAATAGCATTCCCGTTAAAAAATTCGACTGAGCAATTTTCCAGTCCAAGTTACACCAAGAAACATATGTTATAAAAAATTTGGCGATTCTGCTGGGAATTTTTTTTGGATATTTCGTGTATTGTTTGTATAGATTACATGAATATGTCCTGTGAAGAAAGTTCAAACGGAGCATTTTTCCTAAAAAAGATATCATAGAAATAAGATTTTAATTAAAAAAACCTAACTTCTTAAATTTTTTTTTTTTGGATATTTATACAATACCTTAATTTATTGATACTTAATCATGCTATAAAGTTTTTACTGACTGAGGAATTACTGTGGGGGTCCACTATGTTCATTTCCTACACTACATCTGGAACTGAGGATCAACATGGAAGTACTTAAACTTTCCCAATTTAAACCGACGAACAAATTATTTTCTAAAACAAGCAACTAAGTAATAATTTAATGTGTTGTGTGTTCCCCATAGGCATGGGTGGTGAGGCATGCGCGTGCGCTCCGACGCCACCTCGACTGCTTCCCGAACCTGAACCCGACCATCTGTACGACCACCACTCCTCCGAGGAAGAACTAGAGGTAAATAACACTATACTGTACTGTTTGTGTACCTGTTCCACAACCTTCAGGCATTTGAATCGAATGCATCATCTTAACAAGACACCACTTAGGTAAAAAAAGAATATTCATGAAATATGTAGCAATGTTCTGAAAACTCGATCATTAATTTTGGAGTGTTTGAATCGCAATGTTACTTTGTTTGTGTGCATTTGTGACTTACTAAGATCCTCAAATAAAACTGTTGGTTCTGCGAGAACAGGAGACCTCACAAGTTTATAAACATGCAATAACCGACACTTTCCGTTTTACCCTGGTTTAGTAAAGCCGAGAAATTTCAGCATTTTGGAACCAATTTACCTAAGTATCTTGGAGAGAAAATTAACGAAGATAAGTAGTCCAATTTAAAACCGAATTTCAGGTTCTTGAATTTTCCAATAGGCTCACCTAGTGCCTTATAGCGATTACTCGCGTACCATTAGTCCTAGGACTGATATCCATAGATAAGTAGGTATACATTTACCGAAAATTTTCTAAAATTGAAATCTGTCCATATAGTATAACGCTACAGCAAACTTCCGCCCTATCACAAAAAATATATCTCAAAAAGATTGGATGAATTTATACATGAATTAAGGTACCTACAACTGAGTGAGTATACCTACTGCTCTTGCAGTGAATAAATATCTATTATCTTTATTCATTCTGTGATATTAGTCAACATGAAATAGACTTGGCAAATAACTCCGCATAATAATGTATACGAGTAGGTATACATAGTATATTCTAACACAAAATACCAGCGTACATACCAATTTAGCTATCCTATGAACTGACCATTATGATCTGTCGCAGAGATTGTCGATCAATTTGTCGGATCAATTTGATCAATTCTTCTAGACCCTAACAAATCGTTTAGTTTGACTACGGATTGCGGATATAGAAAGATCAATAAAGCACCTTCAAAAAACAACAGTCATGGCACTCTATTATAACTGCTTAATTAGGCCTTTCCTTAACTCTGTAAATTGCCGTCGACTGCCATTACAGTTTTAATTTGTCCAAAGATTTAATCTGCTAGCCTCTCAATTTAGGCCTCACGGACGAGAAAACTTAATTGTTAAGTATAAGGTACGATTAATCTTAGTTTGGATTTATGACGAAAAATTTAAAATGTATGATAAAATAAATTTGGCTATAGCTTGGAGCTAGACGCTAGCTTGAGACAACTTTTATTATTCAGCCCTTGACTCTACTTATGTTGTAAGAGCTTAACGGTGACCAACTTATCCGAGTGGACAAAGGATGCGAAGGCTAAGCCATATGAAAACGTGTATAACTTATAAAAACATTTAGTTATCCCTGTGTACACATGTGTAGGTAGGTAGTAGTTCCGTGTATATGGAATAAGGAACATAAGTGTCTGCGACCTTTTCATCCGAAATCTGATCGGTCTTCCTTTAGTTGTTAAAAACTTAATACAAACTCCTTTCAGTTTATGTGGACCAAGATAGCGAATTATTCATAATAAATTAAATGAATGTTCACGTTAGACGTTAATACAATAAATAGGTAAATCACCGCCTCGTAAACTTTTGTAAAAACATGTCTGTTGAGAGATGTTTATAGAGTTCTAGAAGCAGGGCCGGATTTAAATTTGTGCCGCCCTGGGGCACTGAAGAAAATTTTATTTTAATAGTTTTGATATCTTATTTTTTAAGAATTAGAATAACTAAACTTGAAAATATTTTTAATTCTTCAAAAAAACTTTTAAATTTATCAATTCTAGAAAATAAAAATTATAACTTTAACTTTTTCAAAGCTTTATGTAAATAAACTATTTATTAAACTTTACTATAACTATTTTCTATTACTATTTTCTTAAACTATTTGAATAGTTTTTACTTAAATTTCCTATATTATAATATACAAAATTTTAATTTGATACATAATGCATAAATTATATTTATTGAAAGATAAAATGTTTATTTAAAAGAATTAGTTAATTACTCGTATATATTGTTTAGAAAATTTTATCTCACTTTCCAAATTTTGCCGCCCTAGAAAATTTGCCGCCCTGGGCACTAGCTCCGACTGCCCCTAGTGTAAATCCACCACTGTCTAGAAGTTAAGTTTTACTCTTTTAAGTTTTTCGATATTGTATAGTTTTCGAGATATCTGCTCTTGAAAGTCAGTAATCATCACTATTATATTATAATGACTCACTGACTGATATGCAACGCCGAGCCCAAACCGCTGATCCTAGAAAATTCTAAGGGGTCCAAAAAAGGGATTTGTTTATCACTAAATATGCCCCTAATTCTGAAATCCTAAATGTGAGCCCGTTCAAATTTGACATGTAAATACCTAAAGGGCCGGTTTTTTGATCGCTGGTTAAGTCGACTAATTGTTAAATTTCTTGACAATTTGTTAAATTTCGAAAAAATTCGTTTTTTGATCCCTAGTTAGCTTGACAGATAGTCAAATAAGTAACCATTAGTCGGAATATTTAACCACTGCTCCGTCGACTGGTTGGCGCCAAAAACAGATGGTTATTTATTCTTATCGTATCTACCTACTGCTGCTTCTGATTTTATTCGAGTGTTTTGGAAAGTATTTAATACTAAAGATATGGATTTACATAATTTATCAACATACTGGAAATCGAAATAGCTCCTCAGACGAAGGAATTATGTTCAGACGTTATTTATACCTTATCAAGAAGACCGGCCACGTAATTTACAGCTCCGCTAAAGTATTCGGACGATGAAAATTTTCGTAAGCGGTATCGTCTATTCTATAATGTGCGTCTATCAAAAGAAATCGTGTTGTGAAACCTACTAATATTATAAATGCGTAAGTTGGTGAATATGGACACCTAAACCTACTGAAGCGATTGGGCTGAAATTCAGTAGGTATGTAGATAGTTTAGACCCTAGAAAAACACATATGTTACTTATTATCCCAATATTCCGACGGGAACGAAGACTATGCGGGTGAAACCGCGGGGTACAGCATGATATAGGTAACAAACCAGAACTATGACTCCACATAAGTAATCGTCAAGAACTAATTGATACCTACATATTATATATAATATACTGTTGGTTTCAAATGTACCTACCTAACTAATAATAACACTTTTACCTATATTTCAAGCTATATACTATATAACACTAGCTGTGCCCCGCCGCGGTTTCACCCGCGTAGTCTTAGTTCCCTTGGGAATATCGGACTAAAAAGTATACTTGTGTTATTACAGGGTTTAAACTATCTTAATAGGTACAGAATTTCAGCCTAATCGGTTCAGTATTTTGGCATGAAATAGTATCAAACATCCATCCAACATCTATCCTCACAAACTTTCGTATTTAATAGTGTAGTAGGGATTTATAGTAGGAAGTAGGATAGGATAATAATAATGTAGTGATTAATTAAAATATGACCAATTTATTTTAGTTTTATTGGCTGTTTATTTCTAATATATAATGCTTTTTCTATAACTAATTTATGATACACCTTCCTGACTTTCTTCAATTTCAATTCACACTTCTTCGATTCTATATCAAGCTCCTTTAATTCCATTTCAAGCATGTGGAGGTCTTTTTGAGTACATCATTAATTCTTCTTCTTTTCGAGTCAATATGGCTAGTTTTCTACTTATAAAATTTTGGTCCAGTATTTTGCCAGGTCTACGGTGTTTTGGTTTGCTTCAAGAAGGTCCGTCATTGTAGCTAACATCATTTATTAAGAACTTTCTTCGATGCTAAAATTATTAGAAGTATTACGTTCCCTGAAACACAATAAGTAGGTGTATTTACATGAAATGAATTTATAAAATAGATTTATTAGCAGGCACACATGACCCATTAAACAGTTTGATATGACACACTCACACAATGTATGTCACTTTGTGAAGTATTATCTAAATTAAAATTACATATACATAACATACATACATTCACGCCTTTTCCCGAAGGGGTAGGCAGAGGTGTACCCAGGACTCAGTCCCATAGTAGATACACCCACATTTCGCCAGTATGTTATTGGTCCCATGTAATAGGGGGCGAGCCTATTGCCATCTACTGGGCACAGTTCCAGACTCCAGGCAATTATTGAGATAATTCCTAATGGAAAAATCCAATATTAACACTGCCTGACCTGGGGATCGAACCCGGGACCTATTGATTGGCAGTCGAGCATGCACCCTCTACGCCACCGAGGCAGTCAACTAAAATTAAATTATATAAAAAACTACTTTGTGCAGGTGTTTTATACCCAGTCATAAATTAAATTGTTCGTGTTGGTCTTTATCCTATTCCTCTCCATGTGAACCGATATCCAGTGTTTAAACATGGGACTCTGGAGATATCAGCAACTGCCTTAACAATTGCGTTACCTGAGGCATTGACACAATTCCAGAACAACGCTACTCGAGATCTTAATATTGCGAAGAAGTCAGGTATTCACATGTGAGAGAAATATTTTTGATGCACTGCAAAATCTGGGATAACACATAAGAGCCCGGTATGCGTCATTATACTGGACTCTTATGGTGTAAAAGGACTTTCTGGTATAATTAACCCATAGTTGGCAGGTCTACATGCTGAGACAGAACGTCCTTGACGTCCCCACTGATAGAGATCGTCGTTCTCTCTCCATGCCGAGGTCGTTCTTCAGGTTATCAGTCAGAATTCAGGACAACAGAGTGTTGAATAAGAGATTAATTAATATATTCATTGTATCATGTTCAGAATTAAAATATAATACCTAGGTACTTACTTATGTTTGTTTGATTCCATTATTCACAATAATTTTAGACTTTTGCTGAACTGCCGAACCGTTACATACGACATACAATAGAAAATAATCTTCAATTCAATTCTTAATTTATGGCTTATTATTGTGAAAGTCGTGTTTTTTTAATAGATTATGTCGTAATTATAAATTGTAAAACACAGAACAGAACTTGTAAAATACCGCGAAATCGCAGGAACCTACACAAAACACGGAAAGGTTTTCTGTGGTTTTGACTCTATTGACATCGTTGACGTTTAAATCTATCAAAATTACAAGAGTTGCCATATAAAATAATATCTCCCGACTCCAAAATGGGTAAATCAGTAGTTCATTGCAATGGCAACATAATTAACCATTGTTAATTCTAGCCAAGGTTAAAAAAGGTATCAAAAAACGAAAACACGAGTTGACCATTGGTTAAGGACTTAACCATTGTCAGTTTAACAAATTGTTAACTTGACAATTACCCGCGATCAAAAAACCGGCCCTAATAAGATATAATAATCGAACACGTGTTTCAGGTTTTTTCTTAATTCACATTTTAGAGGTCGAATATCGGTGTCGAAACATTGGAAAATCTTGGAATCATGCAATGTATGGTTAAACTGAAACAGAAGTAGGTACTATTTAAAGTCTACGCTCGGGAACTCTTGATATTATGCTAACTAGTCCAAATAAAAATACGAACTCAAAATTGCCTTCACAAACAGGGGAGAGTGCAGGAAATAAACTGTTTTCCGGGACTGAAGCTTCGAACTGATCAAATATAAGTTTACAGACTCTCAAGCTGCGTAACCACCTAACACTAGTGCAGCATAGGTAGGATTCAAGACTCAAGGTTTTCAGTTTATTTTCCAAGAAGTCAATTTGCCAATTTTAGGCTTCACACGACAATTGTTCGTAGACAATATTACAGAAGATAATCTTATTCTTTCGGATTCTTGTAGTAAAGGAATGTAAGTTGTAACCCAAAGTTGCATACCAGGGCATCAGAGCCGGCAGCAAATGGAAACGTAACATTACCGGAAAACTTATACCGAGCTTAAAGGTCAGTCCACGAGAGACCAGCCACGGACTTGACGCCTTGTTTTGACTACTAAATTACTTGTTAACTTTGTGAAGTTACCAAATATATATATCTACTAACACGACAAAATTAAAACATACTATCCGATAGGAAAATTGACAAATCGGTGATATGTCAACGAGATTAGGGATGTTATATTTGTGATAATATACTCTTAAGTACTCGACAATTCACTCAAACTCAAACAGATTTATTCAAATAGGTCATAATCTGACACTTTTGTACGTCAATGAAGATACAGTACTGAGTCTACCGTGCGTTCGGAAAGATACCTCTACACTCGGTCGCCTTATCGCAACTGTAGGCCTTGTGATCATTTGATCAACTCTTTCTGAATATTATATGAGTAAGACCCTCCTCAGTACGTACGAAGGCGAAGCTTCAATATGTTTTCAAAGTTAGTATTCCCTTTGCACTTTGCATAGTGAAGTAGGCCCTGCATGTGGGAGTAGTTAAGACGGACAATTTCAGGCTATCGAGAATAGCTGATGCCGTAATTGGCCTCCCTCCTCCCACTCCCTCTTGCTACAATTGCAGTATAATTTCTACTGGCATATCACTTTGCTATCGGGTTGTTCTTTGATACATGCTAATCGTGGCTGTTTTCTAAACTATATCGATGCGGTTCCCTTTTATTTATTAATATACTGAACTATTAAACCGTAATGTCTGTTATGCATCGATAATGATACTGACCATCTGATCCATTTTGTATCTACTCCTTTCCGATTGAACAATAGAATCAGTACTCAGTAGGTACCTATTTTCATAGGTAATTTGACTTGTGAAAGTCCTTTTAGACTTACCTAATAAATTTTTATTTACTTCGGTCTGTGTTACACATGCAATGATTCTAAATCCCATTTGCAAGCTCGTCATAAGGACGTATCCAACAACTGCGTTATAGCTCAGAGCAGGTATAAGGAAGGAAATAGCCGGAATGCGACGTCTTCCTATTGTTGCTCAAGAGGCTGGAAGCAGATGTCTAACTACAGGATCCTTCCATGTCGTTACACCGAGTAACTTCATGCAGAATTATAGCTTCTGAACCTGTCTTGCTGCATTAAACACGATCCTTTTATCAACGATCCATCTTCCCCATAACTAGAAGATTAATGATAGATATGCTCTTATGTTCTTCATCCAAGCTTTAATCTTCTAAAACAATACTTAATGTTTTTCCTATTAATAATATAGCCATCCGTAAAAGTGACGGGTCGCATCTGGACACGGCTTGCACATGACAGTCAAGTGGCATGATATGAAGGAGGCCTATGCCCAGCAGTGGGATGTAGTGGTCTGCGGATGATAAATATAATGTTATCTCTACATTATCAGTTACCAGGACGCTAGGCTTATTTCATAGAACTGTCCGAATTTTCAAATAGCAGCGGAAATAACGTAGTTTTGATGAAAGCATTCACGAATGTCCGACAAACGGCTGTGTGCAACAACCCAGCAGCGTAGCGTTGTAACTGCAATGTTTTCTATATACTCCACTCGTATTTAGGTGCTGAGTGTTGAGAGCGAGGGAGACATTTACCACTCGACGAGTGCACATTCTCTCAGTCTTGAGTTGTCGCAGTTTCCCTCGTTTTTCAGCAAAAAGACAAAACAATCCACGTTTTATTCATTTTTTTTCGTCTGCTGGCTGCATAACATTTGTTTATCTTTCGCTCGGCTTGAAATTAGAAATTCTTTTGTCTCGACTCTTTTTTAATTGCAAAAAGGAAACGGAAATAGCTTTCTAACGAAGGAAAAACGTCGTGTGATAAAATTTAAATGCGTAGGAATAGCACTCGTGCATTGTTCGAGTCGGCGGCTCTCGTGTGGAGTGTGGAGACGTGTGTGGTGCGGTGCGGTGCCGAGATTATTAGCGTCTCCGTGTGCCGACCATGCCGACTCACAGGGATATTAAATTAACATTTTTATAATAGCGCTACAATCCAGCTTTTAAAATGTGTGGGCGGTAGATAAACACCGTTTTCATCGCATAGCATGTATATTACTTAGGTATATACGTGTAATAATGTAGTTAGGTTCTATAGTGAACAGGTCGGCCGGCGGCCGATAGCTTTGTGAGGCGGCGAGGTGTGAAAACGGTCGTCGTTCGAGCGCTCCGTCTTTGCTTCTCAGATACTCCACTTGTATAATAACAAGTGACAAGATGTGAGACGCGTGACGCGGCCTGCGAGAGAAGCTCCGTGTAAATAAAACATGTCTCGGAGGGCTTGACCGATATTACGTGACTTCTACTCAGTTTGCAACGCTATTACGTACAGCATTTTTACTTTTGCGAGGATATTGTAGGTCGGTACCAAAACAATTTATGTTGAAGCAACTATACTTAGGTTACTACAACTTCACATCTGGCTATTGCTTTGACGAAACCTACACCCCAGTATCTGTGCGTCTTATAAAATGACAGATAGAGAATCATAGGCGATATTTCTAAATTCTACCTATTTCAAATACCTATTCGTGCAAGATGAGACTAAAATCCTTTACTTTTACCAGTTATCATATCAATGGTTCCACATCATTTGATGTCCCACAGTGCCGAGCCTCGCTAAGCCGAATAACTCGACGCTTCGTTCATCGCGACCTTCATTGATAGGGGTCTATAGCACCTACATATTACCTAATATAATATAGGTACCAGCTTTTCTGATAGAACTACGCAGAAATCCTGCAATCCGGTATATCCTCATATCAGATATCGGCACTTCCTGACGAATCCTGCAAACTACGGCCATTACCGACCCTCGCCGCTAGCCACTCATCCAAGGTGACCCTTTAGGACCCTACTTCTATTGTCGATAACTCAATTCGATCACGATAATGTTACGTCTTTCTTTATGTGGATGTTTTTCGAATTCAAACGCTGCCGAAGTAATCGGCAATTTCTTTTTGACTTAATATGGAATTCTCGTAAGTATTCCAGTAGTTTTATTCAGATAGCATTCATTCCCAAGTTATTGATAGAAAATAAGGACTTGATAAAGATGACTGTAATTTATACGGCCGTTGTTTGTATTTATCAGCAACGAGCAGCGAGCGGCCATAACTGCAGGAGGTTCCTCATTCAGTGTCGTTTTGTTCTCGCGGAGTCATCCATAATAAACGAGTGGCCGGCGGACGTGGAGCTGCCGAGCTGTGCCATTACACTCGCAAGGCGTTTTTTGGTGCAAACGAGTCCCGAAGAAGGCCGCAATTAAACGTTGAAATATTCATCGTCCGCTCACAGGGAACATTTCGCAGACTCGCATTTACCTTTCTTGACTTCCCTTTACCACTTTTTCTTTAGCTTTAATGTGCAACTTGCTGCTGAGTGTTGCATGAATCATATATCTACTAATCAACTTTTACTGACTTTGTTATTTCAATATGTACACAGATACCAGATTTCTTGTCAAATGTCCAATTCACACAGCCTCGTAAGAATGATTTTTTATCGATGACTTTATACGCCGGAGTACTTTATCTACATTTTTCCCAATTTACCTGTTTTACATTGCAACAAAAAGGGTAGGTTTCCTAAAAGCATCTTCATATCGATCTTGTAAATGCATGATGCGTCGATATTGTCGAACGAACACACACCGGGTATGATGGATCGAGCATTCTTTGTGTTGGATAGCCGAGTGCCAAGCATACGAGACAAATTATTGTAGTCTTTTCCAATCAATGACTATTCGGGCTCCAACACCTGAGTTATGACTGCCATTTCTTGTAGAACTCATACCACTGTCATGTCCACTAGCGACGCTATGTTCATTTGTTGCTGAGTTCTGCGTGTACGTCTATTTTACCTTTTTTGTCCCGGGAATAATCGCGGTCTGAAGCACTGTGAAGCGCACTTGAGCTTAGAAAAAACATCCATCCCGCATGTAATGATTGTGGCTTTTAATAAAGCCATGAAGTACTTAGAACTAGGTTTTCATTTTCTCTACACTACTAGGTACTCTATTATCTCCTCACTGAGTCAATTTCCTAAAAATTGCCGTTGATAAATTAATACTGATTTTTTATTTGCTTTATATTAATATATATTACACTATCTATAAAATCTGTATGGATTTCTCACCCTATATTAAAATGTGTCCTTATTATAGAAAATTTCCCTTACGAGGGTCCTTTTGTGTCGCTTGTTTAGAATCCTGTAACGTCCTATGATTCTGCAGTTTGCCCCGTTGAGTAATTGTAGTCCCCGATATTAATTCACTATTTCTCCCTTTGCCAGCCCTTTGCAGAATTTTTAATCTGAGGTAATACGGTAGTCGGTGATGGCATGATATCGAGGGATCAGCGATATTGACTTTATGAATTATTTTTCTTTTTTGGTCGGGAATTCAGTAGAATATTGCGTTTGATATATTGACGCAGAATTTAGGAATGAATTTAGTTTTTTTGCTATTTCATTTTTAGGTTGTTATATCGTAGCTTTTTAGAAATGAGAAATGGTTTTATTATAGATCAGTAGGTGTGCTGTGCAAATCTGACGGCATATAATATAATTTGCGAATCAAATAAATATTTTTATCTTTGTAAGTTCGACTGCCTCGGTGGCGTAGTGGGCGCATGCTCGACTGCCAATCAAGAGGTGGGGTTCGATCCCCAGGTCAGGCATAGTGTTTAATATTGGATTTTTCCATTAGGAATTATCTCAATAACTGCCTGGAGTCTGGAACTGTGCCCGGTAGATGGCAATAGGCTCGCCCCCTATTACATGGGACCAATAACATACTGGCGAAATGTGGGTGTATCTACTATGGGGCTGAGTCCTGGGTACACCTCTGCCTACCCTTTCGGGAAGAAGGCGTGAATGTATGTTGTAAGTTCGATTTTAAAAAAAGCTTGACGATGTTAAAACACACAGAGGACTAAGCAAATATATCCTAATGTACAAATAAATCTTCATATCATAACAAAATACGCATTGTCAACAGTCTATACAATGCCTACCCAGCGACTTGTTAACAGAAAAGATAAGATGGTGGGACTATAGCAAATATGGTACTTGTTGACATTTTGTTTTGTTCTACTATCGAATTTATTAACTTTCGCATATCTAACGTCATATTCATTGATATGTCACAGTGTTAAGTATTTTGCTAAAGAAAAATAAACAGACTCAGTAGTCGTGGACTTGTAATGAGCGACATGTCACCCTCGGTCCTGGATGGCGTGCGGTGCGGTGCGGTGCGGTGCATCGCACGGCGGACGGCGGACACGTGAGCAGAGACGTTCAGGAAATATGCATCAATCGATTGGCTGCACGCGACCGTCTAGTCTGCCAGTGTGTTTAAAGTGTTCGTTCCTTGTGAACTTTATCTATATTCTATTAGGTTGTCGATTATCTTACAGTTCGAATTTACTAAACAATTCAGTACCTTTTCTGTTCTTTCTACCTTGGACTCTTGGACCTTGGCTGGGCTGTGTTTTATCCCGAATCTTACATTAGACTGCTTAAGTTAATTTAGAAATTGCAGTCAGCTACGGAATTATGATCATGTTAGTATCAAACATGGCTTCAGTCGTGTCGCTGAATGCAGAAGGCGCCTCAGTTAAGCTTTATTTAAGACCAGGTCTTCCGAACAGTGTCAGAGTCCGTAATCGCTTCGAATTCCTATATCGATGTCCACGAACGCTTATCATCCCATGTGCCATAGCATGCTGTATGTCCATCGAAGTGAATCATGTCATCCGGTAGGTGATCAACGGCGCGCCGAGTGGAGCGGCGTGCGGCGGCGGCGAGTCGCGGCGGCGCGGTGCGTCCTCCCCGCCGCCCGCCGCGCCTGAGAAGCGCAAGTGGCCCGACACCGACCGCGCGCCGCGACCGCCTTCCTCCGACGACGACGATACCAAGGTACGCCTGGTGCCTTCGCTCACGTTCATCAGCAATCAGCGTCGTGGCCACTGGTCGGATACATAACTCAGTACATTTATAGCTCATCGTCACTAACATTGGCTCGGTAACTTTGGTTTAACTCTTTTCTAGGCTTAGTAAGGAAACCTCGAGGAAAGCGTGCCAATACGAAGCGGGCGACTCTGAATAAGATGTGGCTCAAACTAAAACAGATTTATTCAAATAGGTCATAATCTGACACTTTTGCACGTCAATGAAGATAAACAGTACTGAGTCTACCGTGCGTTCGGAAAGATACCTCTACAAGAAGAACGCACAAGAAACTTGTAGGGCTTAATTTTTTTCAACAGATAGTTTCTCAATATTTGGTTTGGTTACATTCGTTTTCTTTGAAGGTGCCGCGAGGCGGCTATGCAGAAGTTTCCAGGCATCTTTGTCCTCTATGTACCGGCTGTATGGTTATGTGATATGTGAGGAGGGGTTTTGAGTTAGGGAGCCAGCCATATGTAAGCACGGTAAGGACTTATATGCAAAGGGTAGACCTATAACTGAAAAAGGAGGACTTAGTAATATTTTGTTATAGTTAATAATAATTTGGGGAGGGGACGTCCTACATCTGGAGGAACTGTGTGATTGGTGATATTTTGATATATGGTGGAAGAAGTGGTTTGTCGATGCCAGCTAGAGTAGCATGATGGCAGGGAGATGATGGTGACGCGTCGGTTTCCAGGTGGAGACGCCGGTGCGGTTCCGCACGTCCCCCCCGCTGGAGGCGCTGAAGCCGCGGCGAGCGGGCGCGGGGTCGGGGGGCGCGGGGGGGTGCGGGTGCGCGCCGGTGTCGCCGCGCCGGCGCCGCGCGCCCCTCGCCGCGCCGCGCCGACACAGGCCCGCACTCGACTTCGATAAGATGCAGCAGGTAACTCCGTCTTCTTCTTCTTCTATCATCATCATCATTTCAGCCGTAGGACACCCGAATGATGCCGATGATGATAGGCCTCTTCCATAGATAGTCCAATTATAGGTGGCTTGCATCCAACGTTTTCTTCAATGCTCTGTTCTGAAGGCAAGGAGAAAAACGGCTTTTGGATTTTTAATAGGGTAGAACGGGAGAGTCTTATGCGCCTACACTGTATCATAATACCGTTTTTCTCTCTGTTTGAATTTGGAACGAACTATATTAGGTATCATCGGGAGTTGTATATTTCTGCGGCAAATAATACTAACTATTACTGGTACACAAAGAAGTGACACTCACCTCTCCCCGCCTGGGACCAGGCGCCCGTACTTACGCACATATTTGACGTGTGTACACACGTTGTTTTCTACGTAGTCGTAGTAGGCTATTGCGCGCGGCCGATTGTATGGAGTGACGGGGTCTGACTGCGGTGTCGAAGAGTTCTGCTCACCGGAGTGCCTTTAACTTGATCCTGACAATTTACCTCCTATCGAAATAGATGTTGCCTTATCCAGATATCACTGGAGAACGGCTGGTTAATAGCTGTTTATTCCTAGCTAGTAGATATGAGTAGATGTGGGGTGAGGGTTCGTTTTTAACTAGGGTAGCAGTTAGTCTGCCATGCGCTTGCTCTGCATTACTTATTATTTGTTATATTATGTTAAAAAAAGATAAGTAACGGTAGATACAATTTATAATATCAAATTCAGTAGAACTCCCACGACACAGGGTATCCTAGTGTGGGGGCTAGGGACTCCATTATAGCCTAGGGATTGGTCTGCATATCATGTATTGTATTATTCTTATTCTTAATTAATTTACTTTCACCTTTATAATATTAGATACATGTAAAAATTTAGTTTAAGTTTAGTATGGTAATATATAGCGGATTAATTTACTTATAAGCTAATGTACCAATCTTTTTGGGAATAAATAAATTTTTGCTGCAAATGAATCCTCTCCATCCATCGGTTGTCTGGAAGAAATCGCTTATTAGCAATAAGACCGCCGCTTGTACATTTAAGTATTCTCTGTATCCTTTGTGTTGGTTCTATAAGTATGGTGTACAATAATAAATTATTATTATCTAAATTATTATTACTTGAACGCTCGATGTTAGTGAAAATTGGTCATAGCAGTCAGCACTCGGCACCCAGTCTCGCAAATTTTTATATTGAGATCACCTCAAACTATTTTAAAATTAGACTATACTTGAGAGAAATTATCCTAATGATGAGCGAAATATGAAATCAATAAAATCCATATTTAGTGCCGTCTCTGTCGAACGTTGAATGAGTAAGCGAGACGTGATATAAACGGGCGACTTGTTGCTATAAGCCCTAAGCTTTAGGAGCTTATTAGCTGATCTACGTTAATGCTCTGCTTGGTTTACTCGTGGCCATGCCGGGCCGCGACGTCTTGCCATTTTATTTTGTATCTGTAGCAGACTTAGACCTTGGAATGTTTTGGGGACCGTGCTCATACTTACTTGTCTCATTGTTTTCTATTATAAGTATTAATCGTCGCGAATTTTTATTAAAATACCAATACTTAGTTAAAATCTTTAAACACTTATTATTAAATTCCTAGGAACCTTAATACGCATTAAATCTCGTACCATGTAATTTATTCCTTAATTTATTTAAACTCGAGTAAAAACGTAGTAGGTTTGCATGTGAACAATGCACGTCACCCACGCCGCTCGCTGCTCGCCACGTGGGAGCTACCGCATGTGTCCACTATTATATTATAACTCCGTCTATTTCAAGATAATAATGGATAGGCATTATTATCCATACTAACCATTCTATATTTCTATATGCAGTGACATGTGTGCACAACTACTCCAAATATGTTTATTGGAGTACCTTACCCACGTGTAGAGATATCAAGAATTATAACGTTTTTGAACCTCAATAGATCTTATATACACATAATATCATAGATTAAAAACGCATAGATAGAGAGTTCAGAACAAATTTTCGTTCAATTTTGAAGCAACTTTCAAATTGACGTGTCAGTAAATGTCATGTTCAAGTGAATAGACATTTCTCCGAAAAGCGAGGAAATATTATTAACCCTACTAATATTATAAATCATGTTATATATTATAATATCATGTTATATATTATAATATCATGTTATGCAATATCATGCTCATGGACTTATACTTATATACCTTGTCTAATTTAGCTTGATCAATGACAGCTGAACAAAAATCAATTGTATAGTCATATTTTCTATAATTAGGTACATAAATGGCATCATATCGGGTAATTTAATATTCAATTTATCAATTAAGTACCCTCTAAAAAACAAAAATTTACGGAATTATAGCCAAAAAATTTGTAACGAGTAGAAATTATTTAATCTTATAATAAACTTCGTACACCTCCTTTTACTATATTTTTTTCTCATAATTCACTCCATATTCCATTATCACTACTTTGCCGCCATATTTCCTGCTAATCTGCCTATTCCATAGAGTATATTAATTACATCTCAGTACTTCTAATATCTAACCAGTAACACAGACTAAATCCACAAATCCACTTAGGCCAAAAATACTTATAATATTTTCTTTTTTGTTCAGCTGTCATTGATCAAGCTATATTAGTTAGCGTAAACATATAAATAATTTGTAAACAAATCTGACGCCATTACATTGAAAATATTGCCAGCTATGGAAAAAATATTTACCCCGAGTGCCTCTTTTAGGTATTTTTTGTGTTTAAGGGAGATGGTTTTTAGGTGCTTCCCGCTGGGCCCCGACTCCTTCGTCACCAATGGTTACCATCCGTCATATTTTCCATTTAAAATTAAATATCAAGTCAGGTTGGCCAAGCAATGTAGTTCTGACGCACACAGTGAACTTGGCATGCTTTGTTTTCATAAGAACTAACTATAATGATGCACAGTTCTACTAACTACGCTTTGTCAGATATAGCTTGATCAATGACAGCTGAACAAATATCAATTTTTTGGCTATATTTTCATAATTTTTTGTTTTTTTAGAGGGTACTTAATCAAACTCAAACTCAAACAGATTTATTCAAATAGGTCATAATCTGACACTTTTGCACGTCGATAAAATGAATATTAAATTACCCGATAAGATACTATTTATGTGCCTAATTTTAGAAAATATGATCACAAAATTGATTTTTGTACAACTGTCATTGATCAAGCTAAATTAGACAAGGTATAAGTATAAGTTCATGAGCATGATATTGCCTAACATGATTAATAATATTTCCTCGCTTTTCGGGGAAATGTCTATTCACTTGGCACATCATTCGCGCGCATGTGTGTGCCTGCGGCAGTAAAAGCATGACATTTACTGACACGTCAATTTGAAAGTTGCTTCAAAATTGAACGAACATTTGTTCTGTTCACTCTATCTTTGCCTGTTTCATCTATGGATCTAAATATATCAAATAGGTTTACTGTATTTTTTTTTATGCCATAGGTGGCAAACAAGTAGACGGTGTGCCTGATGGCTCGCGGTTACCGCCGCCTATGGATACCTGCAACACCAGGGGTATTGCCAGTATGTTGCCGACCCTTCAAGACTCTCACTCTCTTTTTGAAGAGCCCCATGTTGTAGCTTAACGGGAAAACCGTAGCAGGGAGATCATTCC
This sequence comes from Hemistola chrysoprasaria, assembly GCA_947063395.1. Classification (NCBI taxonomy): domain Eukaryota; kingdom Metazoa; phylum Arthropoda; class Insecta; order Lepidoptera; family Geometridae; genus Hemistola; species Hemistola chrysoprasaria. The sequence goes on along the minus strand of OX346716.1, from coordinate 16,399,993 downwards.
ACAGTTTGCACGTATGCGGCAGAAAAGAACGATTAAATCGCACAGTGTGCGACGTCCACGTATCGATTATGTGCGGGATGAGCTCTCAGACGATGGGAGGATACAGGGCAATACAAAACATCGATTTAGTAAATTTTCCATAGGATTGTGCCAAACTGCTAAGAGCTCCTCTTTCCTGAAGTATTTCTTGTAGAAATATCCCAATGAAAGCCTGTATAGTATGAAATTGTGCTCGGTTGGCATTTGGCATGGCTATTAAGTAGGTCCATGGAAAAAATGTAACTGGCAAAGTGTGGGTGGTATGTCTTGATGTGATATTAGTATCACATAACCACATGACATTATGCCGGTCACTCACATGCGTACGAATACGCGAACCCACAAGTGTAGGACGGCATTCGCAAATAGTTATGCAAAGTTTTCGCTGCATTCGTGCTTTTCCAAGTTGTGTCAGTTTTTTGACGCACATCAAAGGGCGCGAACCTCGAACCTTCGCGTAGTCTCCTACACATTCGTGCAACCAGTTGTGCTCACAGAGTACTATAAATATCTTAGCGATAAGACCGCCCATTGTTACACTAGTTATTATAGCACTAGCATATCCGCTGAGTTTGCGAATAGTATATTATCTGACTGCCCTCACATGCGTGCAAACATTTGTACAATGTACGAATATATTTACGCATGTGAGTGACCTACACTAATATTATAAACATGATAGTGTGATATGGATGGATGACTGTATGGATGTTTGTTTGTTAGTCTTTCACGCTAAAACTAATGAACCGATTGGGCTGAAATTAGGTATGTGAATGGATTTGACCCTGGAACACATAAGTAGGGTACATTTTACCCCGATATTCCCACGGGAACGATGACCACGCGGCTGACACCGCGGGCCACAGTAATAATATATAGTGGGACACTCGAGATCCAGATAGATCAGTCTACCTATACAGGGTTTCAGTAATTAGATAGTATTCTCTTAGCGGTAAGGGCATCTATACTGATGAATGAAGACTGGTCGACGTCATCATTTGTTTGCGCGCGCTACGTCGTTGCATACTTGCTACGTAAACAATGCGCCCACGGCGAGAGCGGTGGTGCTCATCAATAGGGTTTTGCAGACAGTTCAGAATGTGTCAGCATTTACATACTGATACCATTAGCAGCCTGTATAAGTGTTTTTGTTTTTATTTGTATTTTATGTGTGTATTTTGTAATGTTGTTTCTATAGTATTATGTTTGTGTTTTGTTATGTCTAGCTATACAGTGCTTTAGTTTTATATGTAAACTATTTATTTTTTTATGAATAAATTGAAATTGAAATCTATGGACTAGCTTGATTGTTTATCGCGATTGTAGAATTGGTTTCACAGATAGGGAAATTTACTCTACAATGACTCTCAACATGATATGGATTAGGCACGCTATGCACTACGAGTAGTCTACCTATGCTCTGCCCGAAAATACATATTAATTGCATAGCCTATACTTATACATTTCACTTTTGTCACCTATGAAGGTAGGTATAGTTTAATGTGGTTCCCCTCTACTATCCTCTCACTAGATCAAAATAAAAGATATATAAAATATATCAGTAAATAGGTACACTATAGTTAGAATGAACTTTTCAATTCCTCTACGTAAAGGTAAAAAGAAAAACGGATAAAATCGCAGTTTTCTTCGACAAAAACTGTAGCATTCTCGAGAAGACAGCTATTAACGTGGTGTCACGCACAATGCGGCAAAAACGTTGCGTTTCCATTCCAGTGAGCTGCGAGCGTGGCCTTATACGGGCATCACTTACTGGAGCCAGGCGCTGCCGGTCGCCGTGCTCCACTGGAATGTTTGACCATTCATCATTCATCACACCGATGCTGGAATGAATGGCTGCCCTCACTATATTCTCGAGTATTTGGTCTTCTATAACTACAGTACCAAACGTCTTACGTCTTTTCTACTTCATTATTATTAACGTGATCTAAGATCCTGCCATTTTTTGGGTTTATACCATAATTATTAAGTATCATGTCAGCTGAACGATTTCCATCAAGTCCGGTTGTAAGCGACTTTCGTTCTTGCGGTCATTATTACCTCCTCCACCTTGTGGGTGTATCTTGTCGGCCTGTGGTCTCCATTCGACAACCATGCAACCCCATACCCCAATGGTTCTATGTGCCCTACCCATTGCCACTTCCCAACTTGCTAATCCGCTGGGCTATGTCCCTAACTTTCGTTCATCTACTGATCTCGTCATTTCTGATTCAAGCTCGAATATAAATTCCTAGTTTCCTAGCATAGTCTCTCTCCATAGCTCATTGTGCTACTTTGGGCTCACTAGTAGGTAAGGCCTAAATTAAGAGACCACATCTCAGAGCTATAAGTCATCACTGGTTTACACACTGGTGTACATCTTCGACTTGAGACATTGAGGTATTACCTTAGGGTTTAACGTAGACCTACACTTCACGCTGCAACTCTATTCTATCATCATTTATTTTTTTACACTCTCACATTATTTAGCAGATTTCAAGTTTATGAATCAATATCTATAGTTAGGGACGGAGGACGGAGCCACACGTAAAAAAAGTTCAATACAAAGAACAGGCAACCCTGCTCCAAATGGCGTTATTACACATAACAATTTAATTGATTCTTAATTATTAAAAGTTTACTTACCGATGATATGTAACTTTTTAATTTGTTTTTAATCGTCCCTTTAATATCTGCACACATTCATAGCACAAATCGTAATTTTTTTATAGCACAGAATTAAGCATGTTTACCGCTGCATGACAATCACCACTAAAGCGGGAGAGACGAGCTTATCACCCAACAGTTGGCTGATAATTTTCAAACTCTTCATCTAGACAAATACATCAAAGGGTTAACATTAAAGATTTTAGAATAAAAATTATATTATACGAATAATTGAATTAAATACCATTTGTACTTACAACGTTTTAATTATATTTGTATTGGAAGTTTCTTAGATTTGTACCCCCTGTTTTGAGGATAGAAATCATATTATCATCAGCCGAAAGACGTCCACTGCTGAACATAGGTCTCCCCCATAGATTTCCGTCCTGCATCCGGCGTGTTCCTGCCGTCCTAAGCGTTCGTCGTTTGGTTTCAGTTGAAGGTGGGCGGCGGCGGCGTGCGGTCGTGGCGCGCGGTGGGCGGCGCGGCCGCGGGCGGCGAGCTCTCCGTCTTCTGCTGGTGAAGCTCGTCGCATCCTCACTTACTGCAGGTCTGTATACACTACGTTCAAAGTGGTGCTGGTACGGAATAACCGCACTAACAACTCAATCCTCAAATAACTAATAATAAAAGCACGGCTCTCAACAATCTGTAGGCAAGGGTCGTCAAATTCTCGGGCACACAGTCAAGAGAGACCCAGACAGTCTATAGGTAGAGACCACTTGAGTCGTCGCCTGCGTGTACCGCCCGCACCTCTCCCACTCCCTTATTACGAACAGCAGTAGAAGTGTGGAAAGCGTTTAATTGCTTAATGTCTGCTGTCAAACGGCATACAAAAAATGACGTTTGACAGCAAAATTTACTTATGTTGTTACGCGATTGCATGTTCGTAATACCACCCTGGCCCCCTTATTACGAACAGCAGTAGAAATGTAGAAACCGTTTAACTGTTTAATGTCTGCTATCAAACGGCATACAAAAAATGACGAATAACAGAAAAAAATACTGCTGTTGTTACGCGATTGCATGTTCGTAATACCACCCTATTCACGTTCTACCTCCGCGCCCCTGTACCCCGCAGGCGAGGAGTCAATTCAGCGGTCTAGCTATAGTAATTATCACGGACCTCAGTCATGAGTTTACCAATAAGATGGCGAATATTATAATATCTATCCGCCTGCAGTTTCATAGACCTATATTAGTGTTTTTCTTTTGTCACTTATCTATTATGGAATGTCCACATAAATTGAATTTATGTACCGATTCTATAACGTAACTCTACAGTGGAGTGTCCCGTGGTGAGGTTCTAGAATTATAAATTGTTTGTGCGATAACGAATGTCATGTATAATTTCAGATACGTTGAAGTCTCGGCGGCGGTGTTCAGGCGCGGGCAGTCGGCGGGATCCAGTCCAGTGGCTGGCGCCAGCGACTCGCGCCAGTGACTCGCGCCAGTCGCTCGCCCGCGGACCTCACGTGACGTCACGTGATACGTCCGCGTCGCACCGATCAAAGTACAAATAGAGTGTTGCGAACTGAAGCGTGCGCACCGATATTTACCCCCTTGCAAAAACTGTTAACATCCGTAGTGACTTTTTGAAAGGACTGTGAAGCGTTTTGTGAGGTGTTTGTATAGTGTTGTAGGGGGTTCCAATCGCCGCAACGCAATGATGTGATAAGGGGCGACGATCGCCTCGGGTTTATGATCTCGAATTGCGACTGAACCGCTGCACTGTGCCGGCGCACGCTCGCCCATACTCGACCGAACCCGACCAGACTCGCCCGATTGGTCATGTCTACTCTTATACTGGCCGGAAATGGAATTAAGGTCACGTCGACCGAAACGTATATACACCTAAGCCGCCGATATTGGTCCAAAATTACACCATTAATATATACACTAATAATACACACCGGGCCGCTAATCACATTTTTGTATTAATATCTATTGGTGAAGCCATTCAAACGTCGTTATATTTGGAAGAACTAAAGCTAGATTCGACTAAACCTTAACCCGAGGATAAATAGTAGATTAGTAGCCAAGGGCTGTAAGGCATCAATTGCAGCCCGAGATATTTAGGCGCACGAGCGCAGCGAGGGCGCCTATACTTCGAGGGTGCAATTGATGCTTACACCCGAGCTAACTACTCTGCTTTACATCTCGATTGTGAGGTAAGTAGAAAAACACCGGCATTACAAGAATAAAACATTTTAAAGTATAAGTTTTCTATTCCCGCCTTTTTTCATCTCTTTTTTAAATTATTTCTTTCAAGAACGAAATTGAGCTTCGTAGTTCGATATTTAAAATTGATGACTATTATACTCATACGAAGACAAGGAATAGCGAAGCGACCTCTTTTGTCATTGGCCTGAATGCATGATGTCTATTGCCAGTATGATGATTAGATGTACGCAAACTTTTTGAAAGAGTGAAGTTTTTTTTTAATTACTTACCGCCCTAGGGCTTTTCTAGCTACATTATTACCCTAGAGCGCTAATTGGTCACTTACAAGCCCCATTTGGGGGTAATAAGGACCTACTTACCGAATATGAGAGATGTAAAGAATATTTACTCGCGAGTAGAGAAAACTAACATTTACAAAAACCTTCGGGTAAAAGCAAATAGTTATCCTGAGAGAGTAAAATTACTTCAAAGTTTGTCAATATCGTGAAAAATTAAGGACAACAGGGATGGTACTCGTATATCTTATAAAAGATTTAGTCGGGATGTAAGTGTCGCGATAATTAGAATCGTTTACTCGGCAGTGGGTCAAAGACACCCGCTTCGTAATCCGACACTGATTTAAAACCAATAATTATGAATTGTTGTAAATAACTGTTACGTGTGTAGATTTATCATAATATGTGTTTATATATTTAATATCATTACTCATTACACGACGTCCGTCGACTGTCATACGAACTTGGTTATTGTTAAAGTGTTCTTTACGTTATAATAATATACTGACTTCACCTGCATATAGCAATAGTTCTAACACCAACTATTGCACGATATAAAATCGCTAGTTTTCTGTAGTTTTCATTACAAAAGCTAGAAAGGAATTAATTATCGGACGCGGCCCACAGAAACCACATATACCTAAAGGTAATGTAAACTATGAAAATATACTGAATCTGTGCAAACTATCTAACGTTAGTTGCAAACGTGACTGACGTGATTCGGAAGTCCGAAAGATATGACAGCCTCGTTGGCGCAGACGGTAGTAACTCTGCTTTCTGTGCCGCAGGCCCCGGGTTCGATCCCCGGCCAGGTCAAACATTTGTGTGCATGAACATGTCTGTTTGATCTGTGTCTGGGTGTTATAAGCGTATTTAAGTATGTATATCAGTCATCTGGTTACCATAGTACAGGCTTCTAGCCTAGTTTGGAACCAGGTGACCGTGTGTGGAAGTTGTCCCATATTATTATTATTATTATTATATATCTAGTTCGTTGGATATTTTAGCCGAAAGTAGCTTCACTTCGACTGTTTACAGTTATCAGTCGCGTCGGATAGTTTGTGTTCAGTTTAATTCGCGCTACGCAGGGGAAGCAGGTCTGTTTGTAAATAATGTGACTGATACACAATCGTTGTCCATTCATTTAAAAATGAGGGTAGAAACAAAATATATGTTTATAGGTCGCGTTAAATCAGTGTGTTTGTTGATACACGGTGATAATGCACGCTTTTTATGTAGTAATACTGTGTATGTTGTTCCTTCGTGTGGTGGTGTGCGGTCGGCACAGAGCGGCGACGTGATTCCTTATAGTTAACGTTATTTTACCACTCTTTATGTCAATTGGTACGTCGACGAGAGAGGACAATCAACTAAATATTAACTTATTAACAACCTATTAACTTCTGGCATCTGTAGACCTAGCACGAATTTTTAGACAATAGCAATAGTGTCGAATTCGTATCGTTATTATGTCATAATCCCATAGATTTTTGACAGTTACACACGAATTCGATTGCGATTAATAAAAAATCGTGCTGGACTGCACGCACGCACGATACTGTTACGTATCCTTATTGTAAACATGTCCGCTACGATGACATGATCTTGCGTAGTGTGCGTATCGTGCGTGTCTCCCTCGTCGTCGCTACGAGTTACGTCGGTTGTACTACCTATAGTTATATTATACGTTATGTTAGTAGTATCTAGAGGGGCTGAAGCGTTATTTTCTCTTGTGTTATTATGAAACGTAACGGATGCGTGGTGCGAGTGGAATCAGTGGATTTAACGATATAAAGACATTTAACAAATTTTCAAATTAATACGATAAAAAGTACTAAGACTTTTTTAAAAATCGCTTGAATAAAATAAATGTATGTACATAGAGTTAAGCGTAGAGTAAGTGGAGACTTAGATGTAGTAGGTATAACAAATTGTACGGCGGCGCACGGCGACCGCCATCTTGTTAACTTCTTCTTTATCATTGTGTTATTATTTCGTTACTGACATATTGTTATGGAGCCGGACTCGCGAGCCACACATCCATAGCATTAGTGATGTGCTTCACATAAAAATTTTATCGATGATTTGAATATATTGTGTAAGAACATCACTATTTCTTAAGTATGTGACTTGCGCGTATATTGCAACACTGCCTGTCAACATCTCTTGGAACTATTTTGTATGATAAATCTTTATTTAAAATATATGCGTAGTGTTGCAGCATATATATAATTTTATGAAGAGGCGGCTCGCAGAAAGTTGTTTGCAAACTCAGTGGTGATATTGAAGGATAATTTATATTATGTTTTTATATATTGATTAACAAGCGTAATAAAGAGTGAGCAAATGGCACATCTTATATCCGTGTTTTATTATCTGCGTGTTTGTGACGTTCTTTACCATATTAAGTAAAGTACCTACTAATATAAAAATGCAAATAATATCTCATAATATATATATTTTACTTGACGTGTACCTAGTAGGCTAAACAACACTATTTTTAAAAGACGTCCTTAAACCGATGGTAAAAATTAACTTATATAGAAATATATTATGAGACTTTGCCCTTTAGACCGTTTCATGATCGTTGCGTCCCGAGCATGGCGCGATACCTCTACGTCAACAATATCTTTGAGAACGGTGTTGATACAATATAGTGGGCAAGGTGCACCGTTCCGTATACAACGCCCGCCTGGTCGGGATCTACATAATACAATGTGCTAAAAAAGATGCAGTATTACTTCTAGGGGTGCAGCCCATTAAACTGAAGAACTTAGAATGGCGAAAATCGCAAAAATAAATTCGACAATAATTCACATACTTCGGCCAAAAAGACTACTAAATATTACTACGTAAAGAAGTGACGAGTATACCTAACAAGGAGGATTACTCCACCTACCGAGTAATACCAAAGACGTTGATTTAGCTTGTACCACAAACAATAGCGTTTCAAAACCTAAAGAATAATATAAGATTAACATTGTCATTAATCACTCAAAAATAATAACAAAGTCATCACTCTTCTGTCCATTTCTACACAAAAACCGAATAATTGGACTATACCTTGTCAGTAATAAATAAATATAGATCTTGTCTAATGGACACATTACTTGTTATGAGGCGGCAGTTGAATCCTGCCGAACCCAAGATTAAAAAAGCCGTCACTCCAAAAACTTGTCAAAGGTATTATTTCTGCAACAAGGTATCTTATATCTTAGTTCGAGCTGTATCAACTAACTTTAAAATTTAGTTTTAAACTTAAGATCGTACGCGGCCTTCTAGGAAATTGAGACAATCCAATGAAAAATTTAACAAACCGATATTTTGTATTCCCCTGTCTCCTCCGAATATAATAAACACATTATATAAATTTATATTCTGATATTTTTATAGTAAAGTAACCTACGACCCTGTCATTTTAATTTTTCTTATTGTTTTTTTTTTTTTCAAAGTGAACCACCAAAATATCCAGTTTCACTCGCGTAATTGGACTTTCACTACAAAAAATGTAGTTTGTAAACAAAAATAAAACGATAGGGACATACTTTACTTCATCTTTATAATATCAGGATCTAGGATCTAAATATATCAAATAGGAAAGAGGGGAATACAAAACATCGATTTAGTAAATTTTCCATAGGATTGCGTCAAACTGCTAAGAGGTCCTCTTTCATCACTCATATATCTGTTTAAGTAACGTTATTATTGACGTCATTTTAACAGTTGCTTAAATGGTGCCAATAAATGTAATATGGTGGTGGTGGGGCGTAATATTGAATCAGAGATATGGGGTTCGGTTAAGCTTTAGTTAATGTTAAAGTGAGCTGGTTCTTAACTCCTGGTACTTGATATATTTAAACAAAAAAATGGTAGTTTCTTATCTAACAAAGAGAATCATCATAGTCTATATTAAAATATATGAGAGCAAAATAAAAATCACCCGAGATATTTAGAAGGATAATTAAAATAATTAAAATTTAGATAATTTGTCAGTCTACCCTCATGTAAGCATTGTTTTCTCTCAGTGGAGAGCAATAAGTATCTCGTGTTTATTATAATATATCGACTTATCAACGTAATATGACTAGACTATGTACGATGTACACCTAAGAAACATAAACATATTTCTTAATCTGATCGATCTCGATTCACGAGCTAGATGCTCGTGAATCGAGATTAATAACCTTAAGTACCAGGAGCTCTTAGGATTACTAGAGCTTCACAATTTCTTACCCCCATATACAAATACAAACTTTACCATAATTGAATATTTATAGCTTGAATTTATATTTTGCTATCATTAGTCACATAAGTCTTGGATTACAATCCAGCCCAGGGGGGCTATTGGCGTTCTTCATAATCACCAGTCGCTATCAGGCTTGAGTCTTTATGCTCTGTGGCTTGAGTTAGTAACAAAGACGTTTTACCCTTCTAACAAGACTGTGCACTGTCAAATTTGGAGGAGAGAAAAGGAAAAGGATAGACACTGCGAGTGGTTTTCACTCGGGACCGACACAGTGCACAGTCTACTTAGTAAGTTTATCATAATGTCTTTGGTTAGTAACCGGACTTTGACATTTGTAGTTAATGTCAAATCAAGTTAATAGTCACTAAAGTGATAGTCACCAAGAACGCCAATAGCCCGGCAGATCTTAGTTTTATAATGATCCTTGTAGATCGTTATTGTATACTCACTTTTTGATTGTAGTCTGTATTATGTGTTGAATAAATTAATAATAATAATAATACAAACTTTACAAATATTTGTAGGGTAAAAACGCAGTCACCGCCGAACGACGACAAACCTCTACCACAGAACATATCGTTCGTGAAGCTTTACAACGAATTCTGTCTGTCTAACGCAGATAGTCGCCCGAAATCTGCTACTACTAAGAACAAAGTCGACGCTTCCACTGAATTTCCACCTAATATATTTAGTGAGAGTGCTGACGGTGTGCTCAAAGCATACCTAGCTCAAGTTAACAAAATCAAAATTAATAACTACTCCAAGTTTGGCAACCGACGTGTCAAAGCAGAACATGTGCTTGAAATTGGCTACGACAAGAAAACTGCAAGGTAATTTTATATTGCATACGTATTTTGGCAATTGAGGTGAAAACTAAATTTACGGAAGACCAGTATTTAGCCAAACTTATTCCATATTTATCCTCGAAGAGTAAATTTATGCCAGTGCCTGAGAAAATGTTTAGTTTAGTCAAATTCAAATTACTTTCTTGTAATTTTTTCTGTTATTTTGATGTTTTTGATATATTAAAGCATTATGTAATTTAATATTTTATTCGTTTCGTAATTTGTACACACGCGACAAGAATTGCGATTGAATTGCTAATTATCATGGTCATAATAATAAAATATAATCCAAATGTATATATAGTACTATGTCGTAAAGACCCGCCTTGACTATATTTTTTCGAATACAAAAACACTTAAAGTTTCAACAGACACATTGGTGGGATAAAATACAAAATAAATGGAGATGTTACAATAGGATGTAGTAATACTTCAAGAGCATCTGACCGGACCCCTCTAACTGGACAAAAGAAATTACAAAATTAGCAAAAAAATTTCAATTCATACATAATCGATCAGCTGATCGGTAAAAGATGGTAGCTCTCGGTTCAGAAGTACCGATTGTTAAAGAGTGGTAAAAGCAGATATTGGGTATACATTATGAGATATTTTTTACGTTTCACTTTTTTATATAGAAATATAGGTAATACAAAGATGTTAAAAGAAAATTCGTATGTTTGTGAGACTTAGTTATCTTTCAATAGCAGAATGTTCATCTCATTTATGGCTATAAATGGACATTACCTTTGTAGATCGTTTTTGCGAATTCCGATAGTTGATCAATTGTAACACCTCTTTAAGTATTACTTCACCTTTTCCAACACCTGGTATATTGATGAGAGGGCGACTTAAGAGCGATTCCTCAACGTATAATAAAAAATATCAACATATTATTAATGGTACAATTACCACCAAACGGCATATATCGCAACTGAACGGTTCGAGACAGATCCGAACGGCTTGCGTACAGATTCATATGTGCGCCTGTATGTTCAAGTCCCCCTACTGCAGCGTTTAATCAAATAATTTCATTCCTACCGTGTTATTTTCTGAAAATTGTTGTATATATATTAGTTTGTATAACTTTAGAAGAAGAAATTAATCATAAAATACAGAAGAGGAAAAGAAAATATTGATTGATGATTTATAGTAAACACCATAAATGATCACTCAAAAGTTAGCAAATTCAATATACCTACCTCATAATGATTTATAATTGGACATGACTCTCTCGAGGAGTGTTGCCAGGGTAAAAAGTCTTTTAATACTCTTTCTATACATGATTTAATTTTGTTTAAGGATTAAGTTGTAAAACCCGTTCCGATTCGATCCAATGTATGCCGGTTGATGGAAATTCTACATTGATAATGATTAAAAGGAACTATTAATACATTGATGGATTATTTACAATTTAGAAGATTCCTTAAATGCATCACAAATCACCTATTATTAATGGTCCAGGAGATGACTGCAAGATATTGCGTTTATTTGTTTAATAGATAAGTTTTTGATTTGTTTAAAAGATGACTTGTTAAGAGATGAGCACAATAATTTGCAGCCAGCTTCCAGACCATAAAAAAAAGGGTTCAAATTCCCCTCTTAAATGATATCAGTCAATTTATTAAACTAAAACAGATCACTTATTTGTCCTTAGCGGCTACAGTAAAATATTTCAATAATGTTCTACTTTTCTTGTTCGATTTTGGAGTTCGTTCGATGGAATATCTCCGAGGGGGGACATTTTCCCGGGGACTGAGTGGAGTGGGGACAGACTTCTCCCCGTCTAATTTCCCTTTCTTTTCCCTTAACAACGTGAGCCAATCCGTAGTCTCCTGTTTTTTCTTAACGGGGGACATGAGCCTCAAATGCGGCGCTTCTCCATTTAAGACGAAATTGGGTAAGTCTTTAGTAGGCGTCGTTATAGATATAAGTCTGATCTTGTTCGGGGAATCGGGGGAACGAAGCGGGGACATTCGTTTTAGGTTCCTCGGCGATATATGTCTACAAGATTTTGGTTCATAGTTTTTGGTCGGCGTTAAGAATGAAGTGCCAGCTTGCGGTGTGTATGTCCAATCGTGCTCACTTTCCCCCGGAGGCAATTTCTTTGGACTTTCCTCTCTTTCGTCTCCCCCAGGGTGAGTCCGTTTTATCCCCGCCGGGAGAAGCTTAACCTCGTCATCTTCCAGCTTTATACGTTTAACGGAGGACTCCGCTTCGTCTATCTCTCGGCTCGTGAACAGATCCGTGAGGCAGCGCTTAGTTTTTCTGGAAGGAGATATAAGTCGTGATCAGTTGCGATTGAATAGCCTAAAAACCCGTATTTACTAGAGACAGCCTTAAGCTGGCCTGAGGCTCATTAAGTTGGATGCATGAGATAACGGGTGGACCTAGTTTACTGTTGTTGTTATGAGTTATCATAAAACTTGACACAGTCCAATTGTCCAACATGTTATGTAAGTGTTGTAGTGGTAGACCTCTTTTGCAGGAGGCCGCCTGGGGAAGTACCACACCTTTGCCATTTATTCATCCGCCAAGCAGTAATGTTCAAACATTACTGTGGTCTGAAGGGCAACGTTACCAGCGCAATTACTGGGCATGACGAGGTTCAACAACTTATATCTCAGGGTGACAGGCGCAGTGCAGTGCCGCCCAGAATTTCGAATTTTAAAACACTGGGTCCGATATGGGCAATCATGATGCTTACCATCAGGCACCTGTATTGCTCGTCTTGTCACTCATTAACATAACAAAAAAAAACCCTCCTTCGTGGTCGGGTAAAAAAAAAGTGGAGCGTACCTGGCGGTCGGCGGCTGCGTCCTCGTTCTCTTGCCGGTGGTGGAGGAGGACGTGGGCGTCCTGTCGGCGGCCCACAGCAAGTGTGCGGCGCGGCGCGGGACGGGCTCGGCGCGGCCCGCGGCCTGCACGTCGGCCGGAGGGAACTCGGGGCCCACGCGCCAGATCATGTGCCTCGCGTCGTCACTGCACGTCACCAGCTTGTGGTCGGCGCGAGGGCCCCACGCCGCACACGTCACCTCGGCTCGGTGGGCCCCGAGCTTGGCCACCGGTTGCGAAGCGTTCACGTTCCAAATATACGCCATTTTGTCGCTGCTGCCGCTCACTAAGTATTCGCAGTCGGGGCTGAGACCCGTCTTGATGTAGAAGGTTCCGTTCTCGTGTCCGACGTATCTACGTTCGGGTAGGGCGGAATACGTGGAGATATTGAAGCAGTAGATCACGTCGTCCATGCAGCTGGCGTATAATCTTACACCGGCTCGATCTATGAGGAGATTCGTGTAGCCGTTCTTGGCCGAGCTCCCGCAGTACGGAATGGAATGTTTGGGCAGAGGCTCGCGCCTATAAGTATTGTAGTTCTTGCGTAGATCCCACGCTTTTATATTTCCATCGCATTCTCCGCAAGACAGTAAAGTTATATCATCCTGAAAGACCAGGCCGGTGATGCTAATAGCTCGGGTTTGGTCGAGTCGGGGCCTCTTCCCATGGGATCCGGGGGTCTTTGGGGCAAAGCTCGAGTGACAATTCATCAGACAGTTGTCAGGTTTCAACACTACAGTAGGCTGGTTATTGACTCTAATGTCCCACACCAGTATATGTCCGTCTCTAGCCCCGGTGGCGAACACAGAAGGCTCCTGCGGTCTGAATACGGCCGTTTTGACGGATTTGGTGTGGCTGGAGAAGACGAGAGTTCGTTTTGGAGTGCCGTCTGTCACGTCCCATAGACATGCAGTGTGGTCGCCTGAAATTAATATATTTTTCTTACATACACCAAATACATTATTAGGCATTAAGAGGCCAGCGACCAGCGAATTCCTCATACAAACGTTATACCTAATCTATTTGCAATCAGATTATATATGTATTTCCAACATACAATGATGTTATTCGGAATGAGTCACAGGCTTCTTAATAATTATTTTTAAACTTTCGCGATGCTAAGATATATATTTTATCAGACCCTCATCGTCGTATGGAATGAAAGGTCCCCAAAGTAACACAGCAAACTCGACTCTCTTAGCACTTTTCGGATGGCAGGGTATATTATTAACGCTACAGCAGACTAACCCCTCTTTTCTGCCCTCTACTCCCTCACAAAAAAAAATGCCAAGGGAAGAGAGGCCTCCTCCCGCTTTTTTAATTTTTTTCGCAACATCTTGTGTAGAATGAAGTCCTTAGTGTGCCTCTCAAGTTTGATTGAAATCCGGCGATAACTAACGCTACATCAAAATTCCCCCTTTTCTCCCTTTAATAAAAATTCGCGGTCGATAATTTAATAAATCAAGGAACTTGTTTTCAAGGAACAATTTTCGTCAAAATCGGTTGATAAATGAGACCTGTAGGGGAGTACAGCCTGACTGATTGACAGACAGAGGGACAAAAGCACTTTTGGCCAATCTCGAAACTGATATGGTTCACTCACACAGTCAATTAGTTATCCACTGACCTCATCGTTTCGGTTAACAACATAAAGTGCATTAATTAGTCAGGTCAGATGCTTTCAGTCCTACAGGATCCAAGTTCTATACTATCTACATACCAAATTTCAGCCTAATCAGTTCAGTAGTGCATGAAAAAGTAACACAAACCTCATAAGCTTTTGCATTTATAATACTATAAATGCAAATAGTAGTAGAATTATATTGTTTATTTATAAATTATATGTTTGAATTGACTGCCTCGGTGGCGTAGAGGGCGCATGCTCGACTGCCAATCTAGAGTTCCCGGGTTCGATCCCCAGGTCAGGCAGTGTGAAATATTGGATTTTTCCATTAGGAATTATCTCAATAATTGCCTGGAGTCTGGAACTGTGCCCGAGAGATGGCAATAGGCTTGCCACCTATTACATGGGACCAATAACATACTGGCGAAATGTGGGTGTATCTACTATGGGACTGAGTCCTGGGTACACCTCTGTCTACCCCTTCGGGAAAAAGGCGTGAATGTATGTTATGTTATGTTTGAATTTCAGGTATATCTGTAAAACAAAAAGGAAAACCAAAATACGGCCACAACTGCAACCAAGATTGAAATTATTGGAAACATAATTAATCCTGATATATTGTAGTCTATATATTATTATTGACTTTTGAAAACAATATTATCATTACTACAATAACTTACATTACACAATAAACACCATAAAATGGATACTTTATTGTATATTGATTGTAGATGCTTATATTATTGTAGATATTTGACTTCACATTCCAGCCCCTTGCATACCATAGTAGGTAGGTACATCTACTCTTCGCCACACACTACTGGGCACAGTTCCTGACCCCAGGCTGTCATTGAGAAAATGCACAATGGAAAAATCCAACACATTGGGCCTTAGTTTGAAATCAGGGACACAGGGACCTCATGATTGGCAGTGTAGTCCTTGCAACCACTCCTCCACCAAGGCCGTCATTAACAAGGTAACATTGCAAGTAAAATAAAAGATTGTAAAAAAGAAAATATGGTCTACCTGAGACAGTAACAAAGTTCAAATGTCCCGGCATCCAGGCCAGATCAAACACTGCATTGTGGTGGCACTGGAAGCTCTCCAGTTGACTTGCTGTATTCACACTGGTTGTATCCTGTCCAAAAGTTAAATCGTTCATATATACATAACACAAGATATCTCTACTTATGGGCTAATATTGGAATAAAATATACATAATATCAAAGCATAGGTTATGTATATTATATAAGATTGTATTTCACGTAAATACATGAAGATGTTTAGAGATAAAAAGAAAAAACACAGTTTTTGTAATTTTTGTGATGTTCTTGGCATTTTTAGAAAAAAAAAACCATTTGACTTCCTCATTGCTGGCACATAGAAATTACATACACATAGGAGGAAGGTTGCATGTGCAAGGAATTGTTATGGTGTATTATAGTATTTGTGTGTATTGTAGCCCTATTAGATGTGCCCTGCGATTTCACTCGCTGACATTATTATATTATTATTGTGTTACGCACGGTAGACTCAGTACTGTTTATCTCTATTGACGTGCAAAAGTGTCAGATTATGACCTATTTGAATAAATCTGTTTGAGTTTGAGTTAATCCAATCTAAGGCTAGTATTTACAAGCTAGTTATAAGTAATTAGCAGTTTACTGATATTGTACCATCAAAAACATGACAAAAATATCATTTGAAATAGTAGCTCAAGGTTGGTTTGACACTTTACCTGAATAGCCACTCTTCCGTCTTCATTGGCAAGTGCGATCACATTCTCATATCCTGGCGCCTCTGAGAACCGACACGCGAATATCGGCGGGTCCAGGTCGAAGCTACCCACCGGCACCCCTCCACCTTGAAGCCCATAGAACGACTCTTCGGCGCATACCATTAACCGTTTCAACACATTGTCGTAATTCAACCGGCAATCTGGAACAATACTCGAGCTATATAGAAAGCCACACGTTCTTTGAATTGATGAATCCATAATCACAACTTACAGATGCCCAGTTGGCGATCGATGAGATTCTGGATATCGTTCATGTTGTAAACATTGCTACTTTACTAAATTAATTAAAACTATCGCACTCTAGAATTCTCGTGGAACTAAATCACAGAACTAAATTTTTATTTAAAAAAATCAAAACAAAAAACTTGTCGCAACAGCCAGGGCGCGAAAATCGGCGAGAAAAATTAATAATCTGTGTAAAGCAGACATTAAAGTATGTGACGTATGATAACAGCTAGTATTTTTTTACTAATACTTCACAGGGCTTGTGCAATTTGCCACGGGATTTTTGGATTGCCGCACTTCATACCACCCAAAGAAATTGAAGCTAATTACGCTAAATCGTAATGCCAGCTTGACCGCCAGCGTTCCCCCCTTGTCCACACCTAAAGTTTTAATCAACACAATAATTATCGGCAAAAATTTGCCTTTAAGAATTCTGTTGTCTAAAACTTTAATCATAGAGAATAGACCATTTAGTGTTCACACAAACCAAGCAGTGTTTGTGTAGTGTTGCCAGCACAACGCCTTTTTATCTACATGGACCGGAAGTTGATTATAGAAGGGCCCAGTTGCATTAGTCCAGAAATCGAGTTGTAGTTAGCGACTTACACTTATACGTAACAAAACTGAATGGAAATCTGTGGGGGAGGCCTATGTTTAGCAGTGGACGTCCTACGACTGAGATGATAATGAGATGACGAAGTAGTAGGTACAGATTGTCAGCATTTAGATTCGGTTCTGGGTTTAGAATCCAAATCTGCTGCCTATGAGCAAAATGCAAAGGCAATCTATAATTAATTTACGTCGTTTGATGCTGTATCTTCCTAGGCGGTATTGTCAAAGTTGTGGTGTCAAAAGTCAAAATGACGTTGAATCGTTTCTACTACCACAGAATACACAGAATAGGAAGGTAATTAAAATCCGTTTTTAATACCAGATTGTTGATTTATTTAGCCTACACACCCTACACACTCAATCTCTTTGCTCAAGTCTGAAGTCTGAAGAGCCAGGACAACCAAAGTAAAAAGTGTAATCACAAATTATTAGAAATGGATGTCGAAGCAGCTGCTTTATACTATTACATATGTTCTATTAATTATTATATAAATGTATTTAACTACTATTCGAAAAAGAAAAATACTAGAAAACGAAGATGGTGGATGATACAAATGCATCGCCGAAAATCAGTGTAAGTTAATAGTAAATATATAAATTATTATTGGGTACCCAACCGTTTCTTATCATCAGCCAGTATCAACTTCATCTGATCTCTTGAGTGGAGCTCCTGTTTTGCGGTAGGTGCTCTTTAGTGATTAGGCAGGAAAGTATACCGCTTAAATTGTACCGAAATTATTAATAATAATTAAATTATTATTTACTCTATAGTTAATTTCGGAAATTACTTTCTTATTCCTTGTCAAATCATATTCAGAAAATCTTAAAAAAAGTCAACCAGGACTTGGAATTTTTTAGTATATGTAGAAAAAGATATAGGTACGTAAACTACTAGTTAAAAAAAATTAATATCTTAATTTTTTCGGCGTTTCACTAATATTATTTTGGCATATTTTTTTATTGGCATACCATATTTATAAATAGTAAAGTACACTTTTATCTAATATAATACATATTCTGTACAATGAGTATACCTACCTACTCAATACTTAATTTGTATTATTGGTGACAAAATATGCGAAATAATATTATATAAATATGTATTACAAAAAAAATTATGCTCCTGTTAATTATTGTGCTCCCTTTGAGGGATCCCTTTCATATTATAGGTACCTATTTATCTTTTCAGGAAAACATCTGAAGAGTTCATAGCGGACCTTATGGCTGAGAACTCCTTCCAGTTTTTCAATTTTGTAAGGATGACAGCTACAGACTTTGAAGTATTATTAACAAAAGTTGGACCAAAAATTACCAAAAAAGACACATATTTTCGGAAAGCTATTCCAGCTAAAGTTCGTCTATTAGTGACTTTACGATATTTAGCTACAGGAGACAGTTTACATAGTTTACATTTTTTGTTTAAAATGTCTACACAAGTAATATCCACAATTATTAAAGAAGTCTGCTCTGCTCTAAATAAAGCTTTAAAGAATTTGATCAAGGTATGTAAAATAATAGCGACAGTAAACAGTTTCGAAGATATTACATCTCTCTGTCTTACGCCTCTTTTTAGCGGGATCGCCTTTGAACTCTGGTCCTGTACTCGAATCGACATAGTGGCGTTACTATACAAGCACTTCAACACTTCGATATACCGATAGTCAATATGGTATCGCTGGAGAGACTCGAGCACCGCCCATGTCTCGATCGAATCAAAGGCCTTTTCATAGTCCACGAACGCTAAACAAAGTGGCAAGTTATACTCTTCAGTCTTCTGTATAACTTGGCGTAGCATGTGGATGTGGTCTATGGTACTATAAGCCTTTTCGGAAACCGGCTTGCTCGGATGGCTGGATCTAACCTGCGACTGAGACGATTCGTAATGACCCTTGAAAACAACTTATAAACATGGCTCAGAAGTGAGATGGGTCTGTAATTCTTCAACAAGGTGTTATCACTTTTTTTGAAGAATAGGACCACCACGCTTCTGTTCCATGCTTCTGGCGTCACACCTTCGAATATGACAGAGTTAAACAGCTTCTGGAGGACTTTAAGTACCGGTGTTCCACCCGCTCTCAAAAGCTCTGTCCGTCGACACCCGGCGCCATGTTGTTTTTAAGTTGTTTCAGGGCCATCCTAATCTCGTACAGGCTGATGTCTGGGATATCTTCGGTATAGTGTCGGGTCAGCTTAGCTCTTGGGTCTTTGGCCGCGCTGCTAACAGGATTTGCGACCGAAGCGTATAGCTGTCCATAAAACCTCTCGATCTCCTCTAAGACTTCTGCTTTTGTCGACGCTATACTGCCATCCTCTCTCTTCAGCTTTTTCAGCTGGCATTGCCCAATAGAAATATCTCTTGCGAACACTTTGGAGCCCTTTTTCTGCTCTATCGTCTCTTTAATATTATTCGTATTGAGCTGCCTATATGACTTAGCATCATCGGGAGACTGCATTCGTAGCGAGCGTCGCTCAGTCATGAGGTTTAGTGTGTGATCGGACAATTTTTGAGGTCTATTTGTACGGCGGGGTTTATAGAACTTAGAGCCCACCGTTTGGATAGTTTCTACGAGCCTGTTATTAATTTATATTATCTATGAATTTAAGAAAGAGATAATAAAATAAAATAAAAGAGTATATTTAATGCTATTTTTAGCATAGTGTATTTAGTAAAGGTAGATAGATTGTAAGAAGGTAGCTGTATTGTTTAGTCTTTAATAAGAATACTTCGGAAATCCATAGGCCGACATGTGAAACTATAGGAAATCCAAGTGCTCTAAAACCACTAAAGTAATAAAACATAACATCACGTCTTTTTCTCATGTAATAGGGAGTGATACTATTGCCATCAACCAGGCACAAATCCAGACTGAGAAAATTCGTAGCAGTAGCGCTTGCGCTCACTATTGAGGATATTACCAATCCTTATCCTGATCCTAATTTTTATGAAATAGGATTCCAAGTTCGATTTGTTATTTATTGACTATAATTTCTAGATGAACGAGTTATATAGACCCCTTTTTTCGTCGGGTAGTAGTTATCCATATCTACTACCAGAGTATTTTTTTTATGATAGTGAGTGACAAGACGAGCAAATCAGGTGCCTGATGGTTAGCATCATGATTGCCCATATCAGACACAGTGCCACCCAGTGTTTTAAAGTTCTAAATTCAGCGCGGCACTGCACTGCGCCTGTCACCCTGAGATATGAGTTGTTGAATCTCGTCATGCCCAGTAATTTCGCTGGTAAAATTGCCCTTCAGACCCGAACACAGCCATAATTTTGACTAATAGAACTTTACTAAACTTGAAAATTAGTTTAATTTGACACTGGCAAATACTTTTAACGTGTGAGTTTAATTGAGAAGAAAGAAAAAAAGCAGGCTACTGTCTATGGCAGCACCGGAAGTCAGTCAATGTGAACACTATTCTGGCCGAAACACAGGGACCGGATCGAGGAATTTAAATGGGGCATATTAATAATATTGATCGTATTCTCACCCAAACTTATTATATAGTAAATTTAAGTTTCTGTGTGAGACGAAGAGGTAAGCTTGATTAAACCAAGTTTAGTTTATGTATGTTTGGATTTGGTGCTGTTATATAAAGTCATTCTCGAATAATTAATAATTTGTTACACCTTTTTGTACCAGACTATGTACCACCAAAGGTACATAGTAAATTGAAATAGATGAGCATCGGTAAATATGTTTTTACCCATGATTTGGCCGCCCCCGTGTTATATGCAGCCGGGGCCATTACCCCCCGGTTTGCCTTAATGCAGATCTGGGTCAACAGCATAATTCTAGGCATAATTATGGTGTTAGCTAATACTTTAGGTGTGTACGAGCCTTCCAGCGTTCATTTTACGTGATGCGTATTATGGGCGAAGTGTTGCGTGCGTGGACTTTCTCTCCGCAAAGTAATAATGGTGGCTCCACACATGGCTATTTGTGTGTAATTGCTGTTTGTCGTATTTGCCAAAATATTTGATGTACGGGCAATTAAGCAATACAACCGTCTACCTAGGACGATTCCGTCCACATAGAGCCAAATACCAAAATATTAAAAATGTTTGCTTTCTATCAAAAAGTTAATATGTTATACATAATGGACGTTGCACTTGCAGCTGCATTTTATTAATTTAACGCATGTTACTATTAAACCTATATAATATTAATTAAGTTATGCGTGAAAATACAAAGTAATGTGGCCAGTATATTTGCGTGTTTGTTTGTTTGTCTCCTTTGATGTGACTTGGAAAACCGATAGACGTTCGGTAATAATAGTATAAGCCGCATTTGTTATTGGCTATATTTGCCAAATAGGCAAATACAGCAATAAATTTGGCGACTAATACTCTCCCCACAAGGAAGTCATACAGCAAATACGCAAAAACAAATTATAGCCATGTGAGGATCCACCATACCATATTGGCACAGAACAAAGCATAGTGATTGCTGATTTATAGTGGAACAAAGTTTATGGTCATTGGCGAAGCTAGCCGCGAAACACAGCGCGAAGTTCATCGGCTTTATTTATCTGCTCAGAGAATATAAATTATTAATATACCTACTGACTCTGTGAAATTATTGTCTGTTCTTTCATTCCTTCCACAGAGTATATTTATATAATTTAAAATTCCTTCCTCATTTAATCTGTGGTTTAGTTCCTTCGCTATTCGCTTGATTTTGTGATTTTGTTCACAGATTTTGTTATGGAGTTGAGATAGGAATTTTTATTTTAATATTTGGAAAAAGAAACAATTCTAAACCATACGATTTTATCATAACATAATACCGAAAGAGTTAACTTACTTTTCAGCGTGGTTTTATAGCTGCAGCATCATTTTCTACCGGATAAATAAGCGTTAAAGATAAACGACTCTTCCGCACGGTTTTCCTTTTCTTTTCGTGAATGTGAAGTTTTAGTTCTTTAGAATTGCGAAAATCTGCAGTTTACTCTCACATTGGCCTTTATAGGTAAGCACACAATCAAGACCGTCTTAGCAATCTGCGAACACCTAGACCTGAGATTCTCACTGAAAACTCTGGATACAAGCAAAAATCCAACATAGGTATTTAACCCAAGTCCTAGTAGGTACTTATAGGTACATAACTATGTTTATAAGTTACTCAATATATTATTTTGTTTGCGTTTTACCTGGGACAATGTTTGGTGAAATCCTAAGTTCACAGAGAGTAAACAGTTCTCCTGAGGACAGATGTTGTAGTAATCCAATCTATGAGAAATTTGTTGATTTCCAGGTGTATGGAATGCGGGGACTATGAGAGAGGAGCTGCAATGGCGCGAGGGCCGAGCGCCGTCGGAGTGCAGCTCAAGTACCGAGCGCGTGGTGTCGTCGAGCAGGCGCCTGACGTAGCCAACATGGACGAGATATCCTACTGGGTGCACACCAAGCGGGCGCCCTGCCTCATGAATTATGATAACATCATCAAAAAACGGAATGACGAAGCTTGCTCCTCACACATCAATATCAAAGCTGTGGACATAGATCCCTCCCCTCGAAAGAAAACTAAAAGAAAACTGTCCCTTTTAGACAATGACTCGGTATCCACTGGCAAGCGGCAAAACATATACTTTGAAGTGTCACAGACTGATAATAGACCTATTGTTAATGAGTGCAAGTCAGACGGCTTGGAGTCTGATGTGGACTTCAATATTAAAAACGCATCAGTTGCAGAGAAGCCAAAACGAGCGAGATTACAGAAGAGTAATAGAACTAGGGTTATTAAGAAGAATAAGGTGGTCACGTCCACACCTAAGACGAACACTAACACTGCAAACCTGAGACGCAGTCTTCGTCAGGCACAACTTAATAACTCACATATGAACAATTCCTTTGAGATATTTAACACTAACGGTGCACTAGTCAAACATGAAATGGAGCCTAATCACAATGTACCAGAGAAAGCACAGAAAAAAGAGATGCTGGCCAGTGGGGATCAAAACAAGAGACACTCCACTCAAAGAAATAAATCTAAAATTGTCACAAATGGGCAATTGGATGACTACAGTGATGTATCAGGGTTCACTGCTAACTACATTCGTTCCACTAAGGTTCAAGCCGGTAAGACTCCTCGTAAGCTTCGCTGCAAGACCAGACACTTACAAAAAGAGCAAACAAACACAGTAGCATGTGTCAACAAGTCTGTAAACACGGGCCTGCCCGAAGCGAACATGCTCCACTGCAGTACGGATTCATCAACTAATGTCTTAAACTTTGTCACTAAAAATAGCATCAACACAACTAAATTAGACAAGAGTACGTCTCTGCTCAAATTCATGGACACAGGTAAAAGCAAGGAGCAAAAAATTAATGGGAAACAGAAAAAAACAAATTTAAACATTTCATTTCAGTCACAAAGCAGTGGAACTTCCAGGTATCCTAAGAGGCACCGGAGTCATACGTACAATCAAACAAACACAGGGAGTAACAAGAATTGCTTGGAGTTAAATAATTCTGATAAAAAAGAGAATCCGGAGAAAGTGTATAGAACCAGAAGTGGTAGAAATGCAGCCCTTAGTGGGACTCAGAGAGAAAATTCAGTGTTAGTTGTGAGCAACTCTACAGAACAAATGAGTTCATCTAATGTGGCTTCACCTCTTGCCAAGGAAAGAAAGAAGCGCCGCCCGGCGGCGAGACGCGCCAAGAAACCCCTAAGCAGAAGTGTTGCACAAAAGGACTCATTAAGAGACAAGAGTGGTTTCACCGCATGTTTTTCCGAAAGTGACGATAGTGTGCCTCTCATACAGAGAAAGTTCTTCTGTTAATTGACTATCTATTGAGCTGTGGCCTAAAACCAGCATTTTGCAAGTATGAAGTCTCACAAGATTCTTAGCAGTCTGCAATTTCTCATGTTTAGAAAATGTTCATTCAAAACTGTCATACCTAATACTTGTCAGTAATGAATAAAAATTGTATTTGTGATTATTTCACAGTGAAGTCGTATATTACAGATCTCCTAATAGCGGAATGTGGTTTTAGAGCCAATGGTGTGGAGACCTAAAAGTTTGCGAGGTCAATGTTGGTATTGCATGTGACATTAAAGTACTTAGTCGGTCTGACCCTTTCCTATAATATAATAATAATCAAAATTCCAAATTAACTTGTTGGATTCAATGAAATAGTAACTTTTTCAATAATTTACGAAATGTTATGGATTTGTAAAAATGTTACATAGATATTGAAGACTTGATTTATGTGATTATGTTTAGAGGAATGGTTCTGCAGATTGATTATATTTATTGACGAGATCACCTCATTAGCTGTGTCTCACAGTGTCACCCACTAAAAGATAGATAATATACTAGGATTTAAGTTACTTGCCCCTTTTAAGCGAGTGAAACTGTGGGTCCCAACTAGTATTCATAAGATGATGTTTTCCGCTTGACTAGGGAGGTATTGCTCAGTGCCTGTATGATCTATTGCACTTGTAATATTAAATGCATAATTAAATGTTAAAATCTTTAGTGTAGACATTAGAATCAATGTAAATTTTTATTGTATTGTTTTAATATAATTTTAAATTATATAATACTGCAAATCATTCATATAACTACTGGTATATAATAACACATGGGTATGTTTTGTTGTCACTTCTATTAGTACCGTGAGGTTTTCTAATCATTTTTTAATTGAAATAGACTGAATTTTATGTGATAATTATATATGTGAATGATTCTGCAGATTATATACGTTATTATAATGCCTTGTGGTAACTCTAACCATTTTATTATTAAAAACAACTGCAGGCAGTATTTAAGCTCTCTAACTTTTATTTACGACTAGAACTTTGTCACAATGATCAATAAAATAATTGTATTCATAATCGTTTTAAGCATTTGGTTGTCAATTACCACAAGACTATAATAATAATAATAAACAATCACAAATTTAATTTGTGAATACATTTTCGTTTTAGTGCCATGTGTATGCAGAATGTAAAATAAATTATTGTTAAATTGAATAATAATTAAATTAAATATTATGTAATAACTAGAACACCTAACGAGGTCGATTTTAAAGTGGGTTTTACCTACTCATCGAACTGCCTCGGTGGATGGCGTAATAGTTCCCAAGTGCTACTGCCGATTATGAGGTCCCGGGTTCGATTTCCAGGTCAAGCAAAAATTATTGTATTTTTCCAATAAGAATTTTCTCAATGACAGTTCTCAATGGAGCCTGGAATTGTGCTCGGGAGATGGCAGTAAGCTCGTTCCTATTACATGGGACTCACAAAAAAAAACATTACTTGCGAAATGTAGGTGTACCTTCGTGCACATTAAGTTACTCATCAAATTAATATGAATAGAAAAAAATATGATTTTATTTCTACTTTTGCATGCAAACCGATGAGTTGCATCGCGTTCTGATTGTGTATATAAGATCTAATGACGCAGTTTTAGTTTATATCAATATCAGCCACTACTCGCATATATAGTATAGTTTCGACGAGAAGCCCCACTTTATAAATCGGCCTGTGTAACGTCGGATCCATGACTGTTTGTGTATCGAATTTTAATTAGAAATAATGTTGAGCGATTTATGTTTTCACTTTTGTGTACATGATAATGTTTATAGCTTTTATGTATTAAATTAAATTACATAGTAAAGGTATCTTTCGTTTTTATTTTCTTTTAGTCGCTGTGGAATGTGACTACCATTTAAGCAAATAAACGCCTTTAAGGCCCTGTTGAAATCACTTTGACATAGGTAAGTAAGTCTCAGTTAATGTGTAAAACCGCTTTTTTAACACAGAGTACTTGGTGTTTTATAGGCATAGATATATATACTATATAGATATCGCCCTGGTTATTTGTGTTCATAGGCTGTACATAACAATACATATAGAAGAATAAATATTAAATTGTGCAGTCATAGTGTTTATATCGTTGTTATTATGTTTTACTATATATTGCAATTATAACCAGAACCGGCGTGGCAAAATGTGGAACCAAGCTGAGTTCCTTTAGAAAATTTTATTGTTTCTTACAAATTCGTTTTACAGCGCCCTCTATACGTACACCTACGTCGGTTATCCTCTGAGATACTACTTCCAAGAAATGAGTACCTACTTAAACATAATGTAAGCTAAAAATACCTAACATTTATCCTTATAAAGATACTGTAAAACAAAGTCGCTTTTCGCGTCTGTCTGTCTGTCTGTTTGTATATCACCTAGCCGCTAACATCTAAATGACTCAACTAATTTTGAAGCGGTTTTCACTCAATTGATGGAGTGCTTGTATATGTGTTCTGTGATGGAGTGATTCAACAGGGTTTAGCTTGCCCCAAGTAAACCTATCTAATTAGGTATCTATTACTTAAGTACCTATATAGTTTGTTTCTAAATTATGGTGATGAATGTTAAATCTGTAAAAACCAAGCTGACTGGGAGCTCTATTGGCGTGCGCTGAAATCAGTGCCGTCATTACCTTATATAGGGGGCCTTGGACACATTCATAACTTTTTCAGATGACTATTACTAATATATTTCATGCTATGCCCGCTAGTTGTTTTACATGAGGGGGTGTCCAAGGTTCCAAAAAAACTTACTAGTTTTTACATAGGTATACCCAGACTTTAGGATTTGGACTTTGAAATCTTGGTGAATTCCTGTCCCGGAGCTCGTTCTCTGAGGTATTCTTCAATGTCGCGAGAGATCACCTCACCGGGTGTGGTCTTAACAAACCATTATTATTAGGGCTTTTATGACAAAGAAAAAAAAACATAAAAACATACATTCACGCCTTTTTCCCGAAGGGGTAGGCAGAGGTGTACCCAGGAATCAGTCCCATAGTAGATACATCCACATTTCGCTATTATGTTATTGGTCCCATGTAATAGGAGGCGAGCCTATTGCCATCTACCGGGCACAGTTCCAGACTCCAGGCAGTTATTGAGATAATCCCTAAAGGAAAAATCCAATATTTAACACTTTGCCTGACCTGGGGATCGAACCCGGGACCTCTTGATTGGCAGTCGAGCATGCGCCCTCTACGCCACCGAGGCAGTCGTATGACAAATGTGTAAATATCATTTTGCGTTTATAATCTTATGCTCTATAAAATTAAGTATACCTATAATATGCTTATGACAATAAACAATAAATATTGGGCCATTAGGCACATTATTAAATATAATGCGTAGTAAACATTATGCTGAATGTTGTTATGCCAAAGTATATTATGACAATATACATAATGCGTATGATTAGTAAATCGTTTCAGAAACGAAATTGCTAGCGGGCGAAGCCGCTGGGTTTTACACTAGTATAGGCACAGACCGTCTGTGAGTAAGTATAAGTATAATGCGGACGTCAGCGAAGTATAAGTATCATTGTATAGTCGGACAGGCTGCAGGACAGATATAAACAAGGACACATCAAAATGGAAGTGAACTTCACAAATAAAGTGGTATTGGTGACGGGAGCGAGCTCAGGGGGCCTACCATGACCGGCTTAGAGCAGGGCAATTTCAGCCGAAATCTGAGCTGCCTTGCAATTTCGTAGCATAAACTCTGTAGCAGGCGAGTCAGTCGATGTCACGTGGTCATCGCAGGGCAGCGGTCACGTGACCACGCTTACACGACAATTGGCCTGCGCTAACGGTAGTATGACGCGTATAGTGACATTTCAAATCCGATTTATAACGTGCTCTACTGTCAAACTTAGCAGGCGATCGTAATAGTCTTTTTCTGACCTATTTTCCACTTTTTCAACTTTATAAAATTTTGGTATCGACATGGACGGCTCGGACCTCTTGGATTTTATTGAAGAAGAATTTGACGAGTTAGAGAGAAACGCTCGAATTCAAAGAAGAGTGGTTAGAGATTCCAATAATCCCTTCGAGACTCTGAACGAGAGTCAGTTTATCAGAAGATATCGTCTTCATAAGGATTTAGTTCGGCTGCTTTGTGAAGAAATGAAGCCATTCATGAAGCAGGCGAATAAATCTTGTGATTTGGCAACTGAGACTAAGGTATGTAAATATTTTAATTCCGCTTTTTAAAGCAGTACCCAAATATTTCACCTTCTTCCCTAACTTAGGTACTTATTATTTCAGCTTAATAATAGTTGATTAATTACCTAAAAAACTATAATTTTATTACAATACTTCCTAGAGTAACCACACACCAAAGATGGGAAACAACCCCCAAACTCTTGTGTTTGAATTGTTTGAGTTTATGCTTCGAATTTTGTCTCTATGTCAATACTATGCCATTTATAATTGTAGATTGTTTATAAATAAAATATTTGATATGTATCTCTTGTAGGTCCTTATAGCACTGTCATTCTATGGCACTGGCTCATATCAGAGGGTCATAGGGGATATTGCTGGACACTCGGTGTCCCAAGAGACAGTGTCGTTGGCTTTAAGCCAAGTAACCAAGTGTCTTAACTTGCCACACTTCCGAAATAAATATATTGTATTTCCAAAGGACATCACACAGCGAAGGAAAAATATAATAGAGTAAGAAATACTTCTTTATTAGTTAGAAATATATTTTTAATAATAACTACCAATTTTTTACATTATTAATTTTATTTCAGTTTTAACAATAAATTTGGAATGCCTGGAGTGTTAGGCTGCATTGATTGCACACATGTTGCAATTATACGACCTAAGCTCCATGAAGAAAGGTATTATTGTCGGAAGCAGTACCATTCTTTGAATGTGCAATTGGTAAAGTTATGTTTTATTAATATTTTAAAAATTGTAATTAAAACATTAACATACATTCACGCCTTTTTCCCGAAGGGGTAGGCAGAGGTGTACCCAGGACTCAGTCCCATAGTAGATACACCCACATTTCGCCAGTATGTTATTGGTCCCATGTAATAGGGGGCGAGCCTATTGCCATCTACCGGGCACAGTTCCAGACTCCAGGCAGTTATTGAGATAATTCCTAATGGAAAAATCCAATATTAACACTTTGCCTGACCTGGGGATTGAACCCGGGACCTCTTGATTGGCAGTCAAACATGCGCCCTATACGCCACCGAGGCAGTCATTAAAATTATATTAAATATTAAAATAAAGATAGGTACAATAGAAAAAATACTTAACACTAGATAAACTATTGGCAGTCTTAGTACTTATATTAATAGTGACATATTACAAATATTTATTTTTATTACTATAAAACAGCTGCATTAATTAACAAATTGTATAGATAATGTCCCTGGATGGTGATGCCAGTGAATCTGAAATGAAAGAAATTATATTTTTAGATATGCAACAGCAACATGGACATAATAAGTGTAGATGCCAGCTTCGGAGGGGCAAATCATGACTCCTTCATATGGAGCAACCACCCTCTGAAGCCACACATGGAGCAATTGAGTAACAATGAAGCTGTGTGGTTACTAGGTATGTACTTATTACTAAACTTCAAATTGCATTCATTATAATAACTCAAAATATGTTTACTTATTGAAATGGGTTACAATAGAGCACATTTTGCAAGTTAATTTTTACAGATAAATAATCTATCACAGAAAATATAAAAACAAAAGTTATTTATAATTTAAAATTTTTATTTGGTCTACTTTATTAGTATTCAAGTTGATTCATAAAAATAATGTAATATTTCAATATAATATCAAATACTTCATAACTATAATCTTTTGTTATTTTCAGGTGATTCAGGCTACCCTTTAAGGAAGAGCATGATGACTCCAATAGTAGATGCTCCACCTGGGTCACCTGAAGCTCACTACACGGACATCCACATGAGAACTCGGAACATCATTGAACGCACAATTGGGCTTCTTAAAGCACGATTCCGATGTCTACTTGCACACAGGACATTACATTATCAGCCTGAAGTTGCAGCATCTATGGTAAATGCTTGTGTTATATTACACAATATTTGCAATACAGCTAAAATGCCTGTGCAAGATCTGACACCGGAAGAAGCATTACATGAATCCCAATTGCAGCCTTCTTTGACTCACCATCCAGCCGGGCTCCCAGTTGAGGCGCACACTTCCAGACGTTCACAGAATGCTGAACTGCAGGAAGGTATTGCAGCGAGGCAGGACCTTATTGATCAGTTGTGGCGGAGGCGCCACTCAACCTGAGAACCATAACATTCATTTTATTTTTGTTCATTTCTTTAGTTTTAAATTTATTATTAATTAATTATTTTTAAAAATATATAATAGCACCTAAAAATATTTTAAGGATATTGTATATCTAAATATTAAAAAGAAAACCTGTGTGATTGATTGAATAATCATCAGCTAAGAAAGGATTTCTTAATGTGGGCAAAGCAACTAGTAACTAATATTTGGTGTAACTAATAAATAATATATTTTAAGTGTATGTATATATTTTGCTTTCTTTCAATGCATAATAATTTTTTTTTTATAATAAAGACAATGTGTGTTTGTCCTACTTCCTTCCTACTAATATAATAAATGTAAATATATGTGATATGTGTAAATGTGTATGTTACTTCTTCACACCTAAAAAGGGAACAATGAAATTTGGTATGTGGTTTAAACCCTGGAATAACACAGGCTAGTGTTTAGCAGATAAAACTGATGGGTATAATATATATTATATTATTTAATGTGTGCATGTACTCATTTACTTTTCCACACCTTAGTCTAACTTAATCTTATCCTGCTGAAATTTGGTATATACAAAAGTTAAAAAATTAATTAAATTTATTTACCATGTCTCCATATGCTCTAATGCTGCAGCAATCCGAGTGAGTTCCCTAAGAATGCTTTCCAAGGTTCTACTATTGTGCTGCTCAGCCTCGGCTCTTAATTGGTTGGATATTATCAATGTAGCCCGAGCTCCTTCTCTTGTTTGGGGTTGTTGCCTGTGACGTCTCCTTCTTATTGGTTGGCTCACAACAGCAGCTTGAGGCTCACTCGGGCTTGGGGGCTCCACGGCTGGGGCAGGAATAATTTCCACCCTATTCCTGCCTGTTGGTTTTCCAACAAGATAGAGGGGGAATTTGGTGATGGTGCCTGGATCAAGATTTATTAAATTAAAGTTAGTGCTATAACTAAATAGTGTTATCGTTTATGTATTCTTTAAAATAGTATTTTCTAATATGATAATAATATTCTAAAAGTAAAAAACAAATTCTAACTTAGTTCCGACAGTTAAAATAATTAAATAAATGTGAAAGTTTGCATGTATGTGTTTAAACCTAAACAACTGAATTTGGCTAAACTTTGGTGTGTGTGTAAACTAATTGGTGAGATGCTTTAAACACAGGGTTCTCTAAAGTAAAGATACTGCTAGATGCAACTAGTTAAAAAATAGCACAATACTTACATGAGGTTCCTCTATAATAGGTTCCACTACGATTCCTGGCAAGCCAGCTCCATAGTCCTCACCCAATATAGATAGAAATTTTTTTTCTATATCTGTCATTATAGGGGCTGTTGAGGGCCCTCCACCAGTGCCAGTTCTTGATCTACTTATGGCTGAACATTTTCTCTTTATCTTCCCTTTGAAATCAACCCAATACTGAAACATAAAAGATTTTAATGAAACACTTACATAATATGTACCTATATATCTAAATAATTACCAATATTATTTTACAGAATTTTTCATATAGGTTGTATATGAATGTCCTATAACTTGTATGTAGGTATTCAATTAATAAGTAGGTGAGGTACGACTTCTAGATATATTATAACCAGGGATACATAATATTTTAAGACATAGATGAGTACTTACAGCAGACCAGCCTTTCCAGTCCTTAAATGCACCATCTCCGAGAGAGTTGAGTGCCTCGGACACTTCTGTCCAAAGCCTGCGGGAATTCTCTCGGGCTTGGACACTTTTGTTAAAGCCCATCGCTATGTCCCTATGGGTGTTTAAAAATTCCCATAGGGCTTCCAATTGGGAATATGACACACGACGAGCAGCGGACATTTCTAACAAGAGAATGTTCTCAAATTCACACAAACTGAAAAGGTTCATATTGGAATTCGTCACTAATCACCCACTTCAAACTAGAACACTTCTTGTTAATACATCTATACTAATATTATAAAGAGAGAAACTTTGTTTTTTTGTTTTTTTGTTTTTTTGTTTGTAACGAATAGGCTCCGAAACTACTGGACCGATTTTAAAAATTCTTTCACTTATGGATAGCTTAATTCAGTGTGAGTGCCATAGGCTATATGAGATTTTGAAAAAAAATGGGGATCCGTAAGAAAACTGCAATATTGTGAACCAAGGTGTTACATAATATAATTACCATATTCATAAATTTGCGTGCGCTGTGAAATGCATTGATGGTAGAATAATATAATGTACTAGGGGTTTGTAGTACTTATCAATACCTACAAAACAGTATACATAGATTATATCCATCTTTTTTGGTTTAGTCACAATAATCGAAAAAGTGATTATTTTCATGCGGTGTGAAAACTATTGGAGGTAGAGTAAAGTAATGTACTAGGGGTTTGTAGTACTTATCAATACCTACAAAACAGTATACATAGATTATATCCATCTTTTTTGGTTTAGTCACAATAATCGAAAAAGTGATTATTTTTCATGCGGTATGAAAACTATTGGTGGTAGAGTAAAGTAATGTACTAGGGGTTTGTAGTACTTATCAATACCTACAAAACAGTATACATAGATTATATCCATCTTTTTTGGTTTAGTCACAATAATCGAAAAAGTGATTATTTTTCATGCGGTGTGAAAACTATTGTGGTAGAGTAAAGTAATGTACTAGGGGTTTGTAGTACTTATCAATACCTACAAAACAGTATACATAGATTATATCCATCTTTTTTGGTTTAGTCACAATAATCGAAAAAGTGATTATTTTTCATGCGGTGTGAAAACTATTGGTGGTAGAGTAAAGTAATGTACTAGGGGTTTGTAGTACTTATCAATACCTACAAAACAGTATACATAGATTATATCCATCTTTTTTGGTTTAGTCACAATAATCGAAAAAGTGATTATTTTTCATGCGGTGTGAAAACTATTGGTGGTAGAGTAAAATAATGTACTAGGGGTTTGTAGTACTTATTAATACCTACAAAACAGTATACATAGATTATATCCATCTTTTTTGGTTTAGTCACAATAATCGAAGCAGTGATTATTTTTCATGCGGTGTGAAAACTATCGGTGGTAGATTAAAGTAATGTACTAGGGGATTGTATTAATTATCAATACCTACAAAACAGTATACATAGATTATATCCATCTTTTTTGGTTTAGTCACAATAATCGAAAAAGTGATTATTTTTCATGCGGTGTGAAAACTATTGGTGGTAGAGGTAAAGTAATGTACTAGGGGTTTGTAGTACTTATCAATACCTACAAAACAGTATACATAGATTATATCCATCTATTTTGGTTTAGTCACAATAATTGAAGCAGTGATTATTTTTCATGCGGTGTGAAAACTATTGGTGGTAGAGTAAAATAATGTACTAGGGGTTTGTAGTACTTATTAATACCTACAAAACAGTATACATAGATTATATCCATCTTTTTTGGTTTAGTCACAATAATCGAAGCAGTGATTATTTTTCATGCGGTGTGAAAACTATCGGTGGTAGATTAAGGTAATGTACTAGGGGATTGTATTAATTATCAATACCTACAAAACAGTATACATAGATTATATCCATCTTTTTTGGTTTAGTCACAAAAATCGAAAAAGTGATTATTTTTCATGCGGTGTGAAAACTATTGGTGGTAGAGTAAAGTAATGTACTAGGGGTTTGTAGTACTTATCAATACCTACAAAACAGTATACATAGATTATATCCATCTTTTTTGGTTTAGTCACAATAATCGAAAAAGTGATTATTTTTCATGCGGTGTGAAAACTATTGGTGGTAGAGTAAAGTAATGTACTAGGGGTTTGTAGTACTTATCAATACCTACAAAACAGTATACATAGATTATATCCATCTTTTTTGGTTTAGTCACAATAATCGAAAAAGTGATTATTTTTCATGCGGTGTGAAAGCTATTGGTGGTAGAGTAAAGTAATGTACTAGGGTTTGTAGTACTTATCAATACCTACAAAATAGTATACATAGATTATATCCATCTATTTTGGTTTAGTCACAATAATTGAAGCAGTGATTATTTTTTTCATGCGGTGTGAAAACTATTGGTGGTAGAGTAAAATAATGTACTAGGGGTTTGTAGTACTTATTAATACCTACAAAACAGTATACATAGATTATATCCATCTTTTTTGGTTTAGTCACAATAATCGAAGCAGTGATTATTTTTCATGCGGTGTGAAAACTATCGGTGGTAGATTAAAGTAATGTACTAGGGGATTGTATTAATTATCAATATCTACAAAACAGTATACATAGATTATATCCATATTTTCTGGTTTAGTCACAATAATCGAAGCAGTGATTATTTTTCATGTGGTGTGAAAAGTATTGGTGGTAGAATAAAGTAATGTACTAGGGGTTTGTAGTACTCATCAATATCTTCAAAATAGCCCACGATAAATTATAACATGTGTTAAGGTTTGGTCATTGTAACAGAAATAGTCATTAATTTGCGTGCGCTGCGTAAACCATTAGGGTTATATTTATTAAAATACAATGTATCACGAATTTACTCCTGATAAACGTCCACTATACCTACTTCTGCTACCCGTGCGAAGCCGGGGCGGGTCGCTAGTAACTTATAGTTTTTAAGGTTTTGTGTTTGTAAATAAATCACTCGACACTATTTATCTGGCATTTTAAAACTTTGTTCGAAACTTGAAAAGTGGTTTTCTCACGTTGTATGTTTTTAAAGCAATAACTCATTATGTGCTCCATGAAGCTATTCAAAGTGATTTTTTGTTTCTAATATGCGATAATGTTGATAATTAACATTGTTTTTAAACTTTTCTTATGTTATTTAATATCAAAATTGACAATAATAAAAAACCGTAAATTTCCAAAACGCTATTTTATTTAAGTTTTGAACGTGCGTGACCTAATTAGAAATGAGCCATAGTTTTTTCGTTGCCGGCCAGAGACTACGCTTACGAGCAGAAGCCGGTCAGTTTACAGGTAAGCGTTTAGGCGTTCATGGTACCAAATTAAGCAGGCCAATTTCAGGGCCGCTAATTGACCTGCCCGGAACTTGGCAAATATTCTAATAGGTCATGGTAGGCCCCCGGATCGGTGAAGCGACGGCGTTGTTGTTCGCCAAGTGCGGAGCGAAGCTGTCCCTCGTCGGCACCAATGAGAACAACCTGAGGAGTGTGGCCGAGAGATGTGAACAAGCCAACGGAAACAAACCACTCACTATTGTAGCCGATCTCTCTACAGATGAGGGCTGTGAGAGGACTGCTAGGGAAACCTTGGAACACTTTGGAAGGTAGGTTCTGCTATGCTTCATTTTCAACGCTTCCTTGCAAAAAAATACTTGATAATTTTGGCGCGGAGTGCGCTAACAGAAAATTTACTTTTAATACACAATTTATTTTTACATTTTACTACTTGGCTCTTTTCACTTTTTTCATAGCTACGAGTACATGTCCGTTCACCGTTTTTTTGTAACACTTTTTGAGGAAAAATTTGAGTAGGTAGGTATATAAGGAAACATTTTTCCGCGAGGGAATTTCCTTAATACCTAGTATAATATAATAATAACTCTCAAGGTGTCGGGCAGCCTCACATTAAATCGTGATCTTAAAATTAAAGTTCGTAGTCATATTGTCGCTACTTGTAAAGATGCCGACAAGATCTTGGGATTCTTCACAGTTCTCATATATATAAGTATGGCGTTCACGCAATTTAATTGCGTGTTAAGTTTATAAGCAGATATTCGGGTACTGTCCATTTCTGTTTTCATCACTTTTATCCGGTACGATCGGAGTGGACACACTAGAGCTTTAGGCGAAAGCTGCATCTGTCCATAGACCATTTACAAATACTTCGGAATAACATAAACAACCCAACGGCTTTGGGTTCGCTAGGGTTATATGTACCGGACTATTACAGTCGTAGCAAGCGCCGTCAGCACCAGCTGTTCCATCGTTCTATGACACGGACTTGTCATGCTCGGAATGCTCCTACGCAGCGACCATTGGAGCTCTTCAATTCGTTTGCGCACGAGTCATACCTATAGTATTTAGTTAAGGTAGGAAGCTTTTTGGTTTTACTGTTAACAAATAAATGAAATGAAATAATGTAATCTTAATACAAACATACAAATCTCGTCAAAAGCATGCAAAGGTTCATAGCAAAATTAGCTGGAGGAGCGAGAGAAGCGCATCAAGCTCTGCCATGTGCCTCTGCATTTATAATTAGATTATAATATTATAATAATGGAATATATTTTGTTCCAGGTTGGATGTCCAAGTCAACAACGCAGGCATAGGCGCTCTCACGACTATACAAACCACAGACATGGCAACATTCGACAAGGTGTTCAACCTGGACGTTAGAGGCGCTTACAACCTCACCAGGTTGCTGGTGCCAGCTCTAATCGAGTCTAAGGGCAATATTATCAATGTGTCCAGTATCGCTGGGACGGCTGTCGTTGTGGGAAGTCTACCTTATGCCATGGCTAAGGTAATTACCCTTAAATATATCCCTAGATAGTGCTCTTTTTGAGTAGTGCTCATTCTGAGAATTTCCGCGGAGTGCTCATTGTATTGATTTCAGATGTACTTAATCAAAAAGGTTTCTCGATGTGTTAAGAGAGTGCTACTAAAAACTAAGTGATTGTTAAACCTAGTTCCATTTTACGCCTCGTCCATTTTTTTTGTGTACATTGTCTTTATTTTTTTCTATGATAAATAGAATAAGTATAGATATGAAAGTATCATAGAAACTCATTATATGCTTATATATATATTTTTGCAGGCAGCGCTGAATCATTTCACGAGCCTAGTTGCACTAGAGTTAGCCCCTAAAGGTGTGAGAGTGAATACCATCAGCCCCGGAGTTACGGTACGTGCTAACTGACTATATCCATTAAAATGGTTTGACGCCCATTTGATATAACTTTTATTTCATCTTCTTATGTACCTAAATACCTCGGTATAATTTTAGTTGATAATTTACCACCACATGCTAATCCGCCACTGAATATCTTTATCGTTTGGTAGTTTTAGGATTTAAGGATTATGTGTGCTGTTAAATGGAGTTCCAAGTTCCAAGCACTCGCAGAGTTTGGTAGAAGTATAGGTATAGGTTTGTCTTGTCAGTCCAATACGCGAGCCAAACAGTCGCAGCAAACGTGCCGTGGCAGCGGCCGGCGAAACGCCAGAACCCATCTGAAACAAATTGGCTCTAGCCTAATATTATGTTTAGGTCTTGCTATATAAATACATAATACTTATACAATTATTGTATACTTGAGTACCTGCTTACCATATATCTTTCAAACACCCCGTTATGATGATATTATGTGAAAACTACTTAATATATTTTTAACTGTTTTTACAGAGAAGTGGTTTCATGAAGCGTTTGAATGCCAACCTGTCGGTTGAAGAGTACGAGCAGTGGGTGAAACAAGCCAATCAAATAAACCCGATGGGCGCGATTTGTACAGGAGACGATATCGCTAAAATGATCCTACACGTGGCGAGTGATAACTCTCGTCTCGTCACTGGCACCATCATCCCCGTGGATGGGTGCATGCGGTACGGCGATTACACCGCTCTGCTGAAAAATTAATATCATGATTATTTTTTACTTTTTCGTATTTTGATAAGAACTTGAGCACAATAAATACAATTTTAAATATTAATATTGAATACGGTATTTCATTTATTTAAAATAGTGTTATCTATGAATTTGATACGGAAGTAAGTAACCATGTTAAATGAGATATTTAATATCATGTGAGTTCTGCTACTCGTCAATAGATGTTGCTGTTTTCAAGTAATGTGAACTGGATTCTGGATCACAGAAGAGATAATAATATGTCTGGATCTTAAATTT
Source organism: Hemistola chrysoprasaria (assembly GCA_947063395.1). NCBI lineage: Eukaryota > Metazoa > Arthropoda > Insecta > Lepidoptera > Geometridae > Hemistola > Hemistola chrysoprasaria. The sequence continues at coordinate 16,361,698 of OX346716.1, read as the reverse complement.
TGATTTATTACACCTTATTATTTTTTGTTTGTTTTTAATTAATGCTGGTTTATAAGCCAGGCTCGCAATATCGATACCTAGCTCTCCTTTAAGCACAGAACAGATATTATTACTACGTATAGAATGGACACTGTCATCCGCCCTCCAATCGAGCTCTCCATGAGCTCCGCTTCTATGGGAAATCACCTCACGCACACTCTTGCTCGTGTACAAAACTTCATGTGTGCAGCGTCTGTGTAGTAAGTAGTTATAGCGCTGCTTTTGTATGGGATTGAGTCGAGTGTCCACTAGATAGGTACCTTAGTACCTACTTACCCAAAATAACCTACGAGAGAAATGTAACAATATCGACTAAGCAAAGGTCAGTAAATCACTTGGACAATTATTACGGTCGGATAACATATCATAAACATACATTAGTACGTGCATATGGGTACGTCTTTTTCCCGAAGGGGTGGGCAAAGGTGTACCCAGGACTCAGTCCCATAACAGGCACAACTGTGCCCGGTAGACGGCAATAGGCTCAACCCATTTGAACCCATATTACATGGGACCAATAACATACTGGCGAAATGTGGGTGTATCTATTATAGGACTGAGTCCTGGTTACACCTCTGCCTACTCCTTCTAGAAAAAGGCGTGATGGTATGTTATGCTGTGCTTAGTTTAATAAAATAGACGTAGCCAAATTTGAAACCATGATAATAGAGTTTCAAATTTGGCTTGTATAGAATATTACCCAAGGTTGTTTTGCGTCTCCGCTTAGCTATACTACGTACGTAGTATTAGTTACCTATTAACAGAGTATAGCTATAGCTATACCGGCAGTCCTCGACTTACGTCGTTTCGATTTACGTCGTTTCAAGTTACCTCGAACAATGTTTTGACACTATTCCTCAAGCATACGTCATTTGTTCCGATTTCCGGCATAGGAGAATTCACTTATCGCAAGGTCAATGTCCGTGGGGTCAGCAGGGCGCGGTGTCGGCGTGCGGGGATTACCCCGCACATGTTGCTGATTTTGTTTAGTTACTTCAGGGACAATGTAAACATATGAAAAAATATGTCTCGACTTACGTCGTTTCGATTTACGTCGCGTATTTCGAGAACCTAACATGCCGTAAGTACGAGGACTGCCTGTACTCTGTTTCGATTATTATTTAAGACTATATCTACCGAGATAATATGAGTAAGCATAGTATACTACTTATATAATACGGGCGTGTTGCGTGTAGCTGTTTAGTTGAATTCATATCGTGTAACCAGACACAGTGACGCATCAATATGGAAGTGAATTTCACGGATAAAATTGTATTAGTGACGGGAGCGAGTGCAGGGATCGGTGAATCCACGGCGTTGTTGTTCGCCAAGTGCGGAGCGAAGCTGTCCCTCGTCGGCACCAATGAGAAAAACCTGAGGAGTGTGGCCGAGAGATGTGAACAAGCCAACGGAAACAAACCACTCACTATTGTAGCCGATCTCTCTACAGATGAGGGCTGTGAGAGTACTGCTAGGGATACCTTGGAACACTTTGGAAGGTAGGTTCCGCTATGCTTCATGTACAAGACTTCAGCTTCAGGGTAGAGTCAACAGTCCTTATGTTAGAGAATGTGCAGTTCTGTCGCACTAGCTTAAGTATATGTATTACTATACTATGGCACTAGCTAGTTATTCCGTTCTTTCGGTTGTCTGGAAGAAATGGCTTTAAGCGATAAGACTACCACTTATACTAGCCTAAGATTAACCGTACCTATACTTTATTTTCATAAATTGTTCTCTTTAAGGTACAATAGACGAAACGACGAAGGAGCCAAAGTGTTTATTTATCTATCTTTTTTTTTTTTTAGTCATTTGCCGCGGTCTGTGGTTCTCGAAAATTTTGGCGTTGAGTTTAGTTTTTACCATATTTTACGTTATTTTTAAGACGCACTACTTTGATACCCGAAGCTCGAAGAAACTGGGGACAGAACTGATTACACATGAGGAGGTATTATTATTATGCTTAGTAATTTTGTTCAAGGTTGGATGTCCTGGTGAACAACGCAGGTGTTGGAGCTCGCACCACTTTACAAACAACAGACATGGCAATGTTCGACAAGGTGTTCAACCTGAACGTCAGAGGAGTGTACAACCTCACCAGGTTGCTGGTGCCAGCTCTGATCGAGTCTAAGGGCAATATTGTCAATGTGTCCAGTATCTCTGGGACGGGCGTCGTTGTAGGCAGTCTACCTTACGGCATGACCAAGGTATAATATTTACCTTAAACTGAGTATTAACAGTAAAGGGGACCTTTTCGTAGTTTGATACATTTCTATGGAAAATTTTCCAAATTGATGTCTATTGTATTACCGTGTTTCCTCCGAATATAGTAAACGTACTCGTAGGTATTTGATATATTTATATCATGGTGTTTTAAAGAAGAAAGTATACTATGTTCCTGTCATTTTTGTTTTGATTATAAATCCTAAATTTTTTTTATTGAACGTTCACTATGACTAAGTGCAGGGACATAGTTTACTTCACTATAAAATTATCAGGATATAAAACAGGTTAATTATATTCGGAGGAAATAGGCGATTACAAAACATCGATTTGGTAATTTTTTCATAGGATTGTGTCATATTTATCGTAACTGGGATATGCTCTTAACTATTTAGTGTAGATGCCTATGTACACATTAATTGGAAGTAGTTGGCATCGATAGTTAACTACTGGTCTGTACTTTGGTTCTGTTTATTTTTTTTTGGTAGATAAAAAGAGATGCCTATACCATGTTACGCTAGTTTTATTCATGTAAGTTATTCTGTGACCGTATAATAAAGAAACCTATTTGATATTGTTTTCCAGGCAGCGTTGGATCATTTCACGAGACTTACTGCGCTCGAGCTAGCACCCACAGGTGTGAGAGTGAATGCCATCAGCCCCGGTATTACGGTACGTGCCACCTTGCCATTTATTCATTACAACCATTTTAACAATGAACTTTTTTCTAAAGCCAAATATTTTATAAATTATGTACGTTATCATCTTTCTTTGGGTAGCTTTATCTACCCAAAATATTAAATATGCGCGGTGATAATTTGTAGAGTACCTACTTACTAACAATGAAAGCGCGAGCAGCTTGCTGTAAAGAGCGGCGAAAAATTATGTGGTTATGACAATGTATAGGTATAATGCTCGAGTAGCTTGCTGCCAGTAGAGCGAAATTTTTCATTCCTCGGCTACGGGTGCACGCACTGTAAAGTGACTTCTGTTATCTAAGAGATAAGTCTGTTGGTTGACACTTCATTTGATGATAACTGCTGCTGATAACCTACCTATACCTGCATAAGAAAGTATTTTTTATCGTTTTACAGGTAAGTAGTTTCGTGAAGCGTTTGAATGCCAACCTGACGGACGAAGAGTACGAGCAGTAGGTGAAACAAGCCGAACAAGTGATCCCGATGGGCGCCGCGTGTACGGGAGACGACATCGCGAGACAGATTCTACATGTGGCGAGTGACAACTCTCGTCTCGTCACCGGCGCCATCATCCCCGTGGATGGGTGTATGCAATTTGCCAACTACACCTCCCTGATGAAGAAATAAAAATATATTTTTGGCATGAAATTCTTTATTTGTATGTAATCAAATCAAATAATATTTTTTGTTTGTTGAAAATAAAAAACATACTACTGCACTACTTTTTTGAAGGGAGAAATTATATACCATACAATATACCATTCGCCATGGAGATGTCAGAAGGGGGAATGTAGGATTTGCATTCACTAATATCCCCCCTGTGAGCAGTCCTCCGCCGAGAAGCGGGGTGAGATGGGGTCACGGTTGCTTTCACCATCTCGCCCCAGCGGTAGGCCCATAATGATAACTGGGCCTCAGCGCCTGTGGGCGCATGACCCTGCTCTCCAGGCCATCCCCTAGGCTTGTGGTGACTGCAGCTTTACTAGCTTATTATTGTCTATATTCATATTAGAAAAAGTACCTGGATGACCGAGCTTTGCTCGGTATTATTTTTTTTTTTTTTAAATAAAATGACATTTTCTAAAAATGATTCCTAGCTAGATCGATTTATCGCCCCCGAAACCCCCTATATACTAAATTTTATGAAAATCGTTGGAGCCGATTCCGAGATTCCAATTATAAATATATATACAAGAATTGCTCATTTAAAGATATAAGATAAGATAAGATATAAACTACTTCATATTTATTTGTAGTTATTGACAATAGTGACCATCTATGAATTAGCAAGTAAATCATTATGTTGAATGAGAACTAAGGAAGGATTATGCAGGTTCTGCTACTCGACAATAGATGTCGCTGCTTCAGTTAATGTATTCTAACAACAATCACGCCTTTTTACCCGACTGCGAAGAAGGAGAGATGTTATCCGGAGTTATTATTTATATATATATATATATATATTAAATACCGTTGTTGCCGTTAACATACTACGTTTTTTCATGTCTTATTATATTTTTCCTTATTAAACTTGTAATCATAATCATAATCATTTATTTGCAAAAATGTATGTACAAGAGGTCTTAATAAATATTATGATCCATTATACATTCTACCTCCTTGAGGTGTGCAAATTCATTTGAAATGGAAATTATTAATATAAAATTGACAAAAAAAAAAAGTGTCCAACTAATATTATTAACTACAACGACTACCTAACTAATAATTCGTACATTAAATTTTAAAATATACAAAATTACAATAATGTTATGTAAGTACATGTCAAGCAGTCAAAAATGAAAATGTCAAAATCATATTAATATTCCTACCAATTTATAAAAAATGTCAATATAAGAATAACAATAATAATAATGATGTCAAAATACAATATTATGATTTATCATTCAAATAATCCTTTACACTGTAGTAACATTTTTCCAGCAACCACCTTTTCAATTACCTTTTAAAAACATTTAAGGGCAGATCGACATCTTTAAACTCATTTGGCAGTTTATTGAAAATCGCAATGGCTTGATAATATGCATTGCGTTTTACTATGGCCAGACGACATGGAGGCGCATAGAGTCTATTTTGGTGCCTTGTAAGCTTCGCAAGTACGTCAGAATGTTTTTTAAAATAATACGGATATTGCCTAACAAATATATGTAAGAATTGTGGTAAGAATCATTCAAGCGTAAAATAAAATAAATATAATATGGAGACACCTGTGAGTCAGTCACAATACCATTCTTCGATAGCTTTTTCCAAATAACAAGTGAAATGTAACAATAACTACGAAGTGTCAGTAAGTCACTTGGATTATTACGGTCTGATGAACCTGTTTGATTGAGAGCTTGACATGGGAATATTGAATCCTTCAATAGGTACGTGACAAGGTGGCTGAATAACTGTGTGCTTGGACGATGAATATTTATACTAGGGTACTTATTCGTGCGAAAATACGTCTTTTTTTTAGCTGTTCTTAGGTTTCTGTGTCCATTGTAAAATAATTTGCAATAACTCAGAAAATAATTTGCAATAACTCATATAATTCTGCTAATTATACCGGGTTTTAAACAAATTATAATTATTATTTTGATAATACTTGAGTAGGCGTAATTATATTGTATTATACAATATTATTATTGTATTTATTATTGCTTTGATAATAAATTAATACCTAACATAAATTTTAAACAATGGTTCTTAATGAGAGGAAATATAATAATGCTATTTGACGCTAGATGGCACTTGCAGTTTCCAAATTACTAGACTAGGATTGAAAACTTATGTAAGAATAGATCATATTAATTATGAATAGTCTTTCAACGTCGTCCTTGGTGAAGCGAGCCAACAAAAAGCAATTCAACGTGATTAAGTCGATCATAGGAACAACCTAGACGATCAGCAAAACAGAGATAAAATAGCGCAAGCGGAACGAAGCGTACCTTTGCCCAGTAATGTTCCTTTATGGGTATTGAACGAACATCACCTGTATGGATAATACGTCATTCAAAACATGTAGTAAAACAATTAAGTAATATTTTATAGATAGGTACGATGCCTACTTATGTAACATAAGTAGACCATTGTGCTCAAAACATACTCCAACCAGTTCAAGATCACAGGTACCTATCATTCAACCATTAAGTACCTACTCAAAGAGTTTGACGTATCTACCTTAATAAATGTGTTTTAATTTGGAGCTGGGACATAGTGAGGGAAACTAAATAAAGCTCAGGTAAGCACGCGCCACGTGCTAAACAATGCTAAACAAAAGGTTAAAACATATTCATAACAAATAAGTAATAATTAATTAAAATTTATGTAAATATCATACATTATTCGAACATGATAAGGTAATACATAAAATAACAAAAGTGAAAACCAAAACAAACTCTAGCGCTAAATAGTAATTTATATTATAATAATATTGGGAAGCATATTAGTTTTCACCGGTATTTCATGTGAATCAACGCAAAAGTAACAAAAAATATTATATAAACTTTATTCGAATCGGATATGAGAACGGACCGGGTGAAAACGGGACCGGGTGAGAACTGTGCGGAGTCGCAAAAAGTTATAGCAGCGAAGGACCTTATCCTTGTGGGTCCTTACCCACAGATCAGATTGTTTCTATTTACCTAGGTAGGTAAACCAAAAACAGTGCTACACGTTTGAACATAAGTCGTTTCCCAGTGTTTGATTGGCATCTTCAAAGCAGCACAGTGTAACTCAATATTGCTACATCAGTGAGTGTGTACAGACCTGTGTTTTGTCTTTGACTCGTGGAGTCCTTAGATACAAAAACGCATAAGAAAATAAGAGTATTATCGTTCTTTCTGTATCAGTTACTAGACAAAAACTTGACTACGAAATCTGTGGACATGACACATATTTATTTTTAAAAAAATATTAATATGGTTTTAATTTACTTATTTTAATTATTACAAAGGTATGTATTTATTTCTATTAAATATTAATTATGTAAGTATCTATTGTCTATCTACTTAGGTAATTCGTTGTTCAACTAAGGTACCTTACTAAATGTCTTATTGTATGAAAATTAAGTACTTTTACCTACCTGATACTTACCTAATTGTTATCACTCCCTACTTCCTGGTGTCAAAGTCAAATCCACGTAGTTTTTTTTTATGATAGCGAGTGACAATACGACCAAATCAGGTGCCTGATGGTAAGCATCATGATTGCCCATATCAGGCACAGAGCCACCCAGTGTTTTAAAATTTTAAATTCTGCGCGGCACTGCACTGCGCCTGTCACCCTGAGATATTAGTTGTTGAAACTCATCATACCCAGTAATTTCGCTGGTAACATTGCCCTTCATACCGGAACATAGTAATGTTTTCACATTAATGCTTGGCAGATGAATAACTGGCAAAGGTGTGGTGTGGTACTTCCCCAGGCGGCCAAGATTTTAATGTCTAAATGACAAATTATGTGAGTAAACATAATATTAATAATATGAGGAGGTACAATGCAATTTTTCTCAAAACTTGTATATCTGTACCTAGAGACTTGACATTGGAATGTAGGTTCTTTTCGTTGTATAGACGTGTGATAAGAAAGGATTTTTGACATTCTAAGGGGTCCAAAAACAGCGTCAAAGTTTTGTTAAACAACTCCCATGTTTTTTAATTGCGATCGGCCAAAGCCGCTTTGTTTACACTAGTTTTTTATATAATTTGTGACTAGACTTCACACACGGCCTTGTGACACAGAATAATAGTATATAATAGTACCAACGCCTGTGGTGCATAACAATGGTCATAACAATTGCTATTCCGTATTATTCCGTAGTATTCACCTATTACCTATTAATTATACCATTAACTATACAATAACACATTCGATAAATAGATAATACATACGTATTATTATTTACGTACTATTAACTATGTTAGCATGATACGTTGCATCCGCATACGGTTTCATTGCCTCAATCATTTTGATGAACATTATGTAATATATATATATTGTAGGTACTTATGTAATGACTTGTATGTAATCCATATTAATAAAATACTATGACTATGTTATATGAGTATATTATATTCCTAATAACAGTAGGTACATAACTAGGAAGTTATAATAAGAGAATTTATCCACTTTTTGGGATAACAGGTAGAAAATTTAAAATGCCACTTAAGCAATAAGTCAGCGTCGAGCTGAATTATAAATAAATAATATATTCCCATATTTTATATGGGATGTCAATAATAATAGAATATTCCCAATGTAAACCTAAATGAATTTGAATTCGATAGATTTAAAAGTGTAAAATGATGTGCCTAAGTCCGTAGTTAAGAGTGCGATGTTTGCTGAAGTTTTTCTAATAAGTCGGTAGTCAGTAACGCGATCTGTCTATTTGTACAAATGGTTCCAACAAACCCATCATGTTCACTATAACAACTGTGGATGTGAACACACGCTCACACATGCCACAGAGAACACACGTGTAATCTATTTACCAATTCTAATTAGGTGGCATCCTAGGGTCAATCTATAGCACCCTAAGGTACAAAAATATTATATTAGCAAAATTGCTGAACAATCATCTAAACATATTAAATAAAGGCGAGTGCGGTGGCGTATACTGATGATACAAGCGAGTCTACTGATCATGAGGTCCCGGGTTCGATCTCCAAGTCAGGCAAAATTTTTTTGGATTTTCCCATTATTGTAGGAATTATTTGTACTCAATTACAGCATGGAGTCTGGAACTGTGCCTGGTAGATGGCAATAGGCTCGCCCGCTATTATATGGGACCCAAAAACATTACTGGCGATGTGCGAGTGTATCTACTATAAGACTGAGTCCTGGGTAGGTACATCTATGTATCATTTCAAGCGCGAAATAAATAAAAAAAAATTATTTGACACAAAAGTTACATTTAAGTACAAAATTGAAGTAAGTAATATTACAAGATAGTAAAGGTTAAATTAACAATTGTCTAATGTTGTAGATATTGCAGTTAGGTGTATATTGGTTTAACTGAAATTCAGAAAAATTGGTGACCTACAGGCCTACACTAAAATTGCTCTTGTGCTGCAGGTCTGTGTCTGTAGTCCCTTCAGTGTCAGCTATACTTATACGAGTAGCCTATGGAATTATTTACAATGGAAACAACTTTGCATAGGCGTAACTCATACAATTTCAATAACCTTTCGCCGTAAAACCATGGTGTTATGAATTCTATCACAAGATGTACCATTGAGTATTTGAAAAAAAAAAAAAGAAGTATATCTATATATTAATTTATTTTGAAAGTTTTATAAAAACTATGTTTCATCTGATTAAAAAATCACTTTAATAATATATTTTTTAATTAAATATAAACGATTCAAATTTGATAAAATTCCATTATGAGTCACTTGATTACAAACGCGCCACAAATGATCACCACGTCTTGTGACGTAGTAATGTTATAGTGTATGGTATTTCATCACCTTGTGACGTCACTACAGTTCATGAGTTCGTTCGGGTACTATCGGCGTGTCTTCGGTACTGGATTAAAACTGATACTTTACTGTGATTATTTTGTAATTATAGCAATTAAAAAAAACTATAAATAGTTTTACGGATCTTATATAAAATATGATCTTTCCATTTATGCATAAATAATATATTTTGAAATACTTCCATTGTTAATCATTAAATTTTAATTTTGATCTTTTAATCAAGGCAAATTAAATATTGTCAAACAGTACTTAGATTTGATGGACTATAAATTATTTTATTAAGCTTTTTTAATTCAGATTTGTAAAACCACGATTAAAAGAGCATACTCTTTACCACCAACAAAACATAAAGACATTCCACCGGGACTCACGCTTGTTATGGCCGACACCGACACTCCTCACAAAGGGCGAAGGGCACAAAAAGGCCTCCTATTTACCTGCGCTTGCGCTGATTGCCGCTTATTTGAAGCGTTATAAAATAAAAGGGCACAATGCTATCGTATCGGGTGACCTGCATGTAACTCTACACCTCAGGGAGGTTCTTGGCAAAGGGTTTGCCGCGAGAGGAAATACCCCGTAATGGAAGTTTTGACAGGAAAGGTGATTCTTTAAGATAATTGTTTAGGAAATATTCATATAATATAATGTTATATGGGACAATGTTCAAACACGGTCTTCTGGTTCCAAACTAGGCTAGAAGCCTGAACTATGATAACCAGATGACGGCATAAGTACTTACATATATAGGTACGCTTATAACACAGATCGAACAGACATGCCGTGCACACAAAAATGTTTGACCTGCCTGAAGACCCAACCCGGGTCCTGTGGCCAAAGGGTCAGTCTGTATTGAATGTGCATAGTAATAGAAGTGTGTCAGCAGTAATTTTACTGGAAATATAATTTGCATAGCCGAGATATAATCGGGTACGATTCCCGGTCAGTATATTTATGAGCACAAGCTTTATGCATTTGATTTCTTTATGTATTCGTCTTGGGGTTTATGCGTATATATTTAATTCAATTTGGTTATGACACTTGCAAGTCAATGAATTCTATAGTAATATATTATATTGGCCTTGGCGTCTTTGGAAGACGATTTAAACAAGAATGTATAGAGCATTTAGAACACTCTCCATGTGTTTTTTGGGACAACTGTAGGAAACGTAGGTTTCTAGTGATAGTTTCACAATATTTGGTTTGGTTGCATTTTAGAAACTGCCGCGTGGTTTATGCAGAAGTTTCCAGGGATCTATCCTCTTTGTATTGGATGACTTTATAATAGGTATAAGCATTCTTTATTATAGTAGATTTTATATAGATTTTGAACGAATATACGAACCAATACTGGCACGAATACCAATAATGGCGAAATGTGGGTGTATCTACTATGGGACTGAGTTCTGCTTACACCTCTGCCTACCCCTTCGGGAAAAGGGCGTGAATGTATGTATGTATGTATGTATGAGTTGTAATATTCTATGCATAGTATGTCAATAAAGAACTTTAAAAATCTGATGGAATAAAAAATCCTATCTGACCTAAAACAAAAGGCTGTAAGATACTCTCTTCAGTCGCGGGCGAAGGCGGGGCGACAGACGCCTACCGGAAGCTGTAGGCTCGTCGCTTCCGGCGGCTTCCTACCGAGAGGGAGGCAAGTGGCACGTTACATGGACCTTCATGTTATTATGGTGTTCATAGGATTCATACAATAAATAGAGTCACAATAAATGTAATAGTACCTGCCTATAAATTGTAGTATTAATAAAAAAAAGTAAAATCTACTACCTTACTAATATTATAAATGCGAAAGTTTGTGAAGATGGATGGATGGATGCTTGTTACTCTTTCACGCCAAAACTACTGAACCGTTGGGCTTGAATTGGGCTGAAATTCGGTATGTAGATAGTTTAGACCTTGGAATAATGCATGTAGAGTACTTTTTTCCCCATATTAATATTCCCACGGGAGCGATGTATACGCGGGTAAAACCGCGGGGCACAGCCAGTAGTATATAAACAAGTTAATGTTGTCTTTAGGAAAGGCCAGACAAAAAAAAATACCCACGAACGATGTATGAAGAACGTCATGAAAGCGGAAGAAGCAAAAGTCGTATGTCAGGATCGTAGCAAGTGGAGAGAATTTGTCTCTGTCTATCCCAACGAGAATAAGAGGTGACTGTATGTATGTCAAAAAATTACTAACCCATATTAATTATGTTGATATGTAATATTTATGTATTACAATAAATACGTATTTTATTGTACAAGAAGTAATCTATCAAACTGACCCGGCAAACGTTGTTTTGCCATATAAATAAAATTTCGTCCAAAGAATAATAGAAACTTGGGGTGGGCCACCCTTAATTTAAGGTTATATAAATAGTTTAAGACCTGTTCTCATACCTACCAAATAAACACAAAAATTTCATAAAAATCGATCAAGCCGTTTCGGAGGAGTTTGGTTACAAACAATAACTAGAATAGACATTTTCTATATTAAATTGGGATCAGTGAGAAATATGCTCAATTGATTAAGGAATAAAAAATCTTTTATTTGTTACCGGATGAAAAAGGAATAGAAATGGAATGAGTGAGGAAAACTCAATGGGATGAGTCGTCACAGGACGAAAACGGAACAACGCCACTATTATAACAGTTTAATGTTAATTTTCTATTAAAGTTTAATCATCTACATAGTTATAATAATATTTTTTCAATTCAAACATGTTTTAAAAAACAGTCGGACAACTAAATTAGTTGAACACTACATGCGCCGTTTATTTGTTGGATTTAAATTCGCAATCATATCGACTCAGCGTGATACTTGACAGCGAAACCTTACTATTCAAATTATATAAAATACACCTTATAACTTTAGTTTTAGAGTTGAATATCAAAAGTAGGATTAAGTTACGAGCTTACGCGTCCAATTAAATTGAATTTTCTGGTGTCTCGCATTAGAGTTAAGGTTTATTTTAGATTGTAGTTAGTAGGAGGAAGAAAGGGTGAGCCTTTCCCCGGAATAAATTGTCGTCGAAGCATTGCATCCCGGCGCTTAATTCACGCCGCATTTACACCTTTATAAGCGAGTGTTACACTGAGAGGTTCCGTTACAGATAGTTCCTTGGATAAGTATAATGTCACTTCATTAATTTCTGGCTTTCCTAATGCGGGAGAGGTAGGTATTTGGGCAGAGTAATTAAAGAATTGGTCCAATATTGTACATTAGCATGACTACGCAACGCAAATGGAGCGTACCTACGTGGAAAATTCGGTTGCAAACGCAGATGCCGTGGCCTACGTTATATGAATCATTTTTGCGTATAGGTATATAAATGTATCTATAAGATCAAGGATAGTGTTCTGTGTAAAAAAATACTTTAAAATTGTAAATTGTTAAATAAAATTATAAAGACATAAGTAAAAACAGTTCAAGTGGGCCTGGTGGTATATATTTACTGATAAAAAAGAAAGTATTATCTCCTGAATTTATGATTGTTGAAATGTCTATTTGGACATACGAGGTACAGTAGGTACAGTGTTGCAGTCTTTTTGTATTGTGTACTTTATTATTTTTCGTGTTCATATTCCACTCTGGGTAAGGTTGTTCATACGAGTACAATATTATTTGGACTGCAGTATCTCTGTGCGCGACCATCCTAACTCCTCACCTAAGCGGCGTATCAAACAGGATTACCCGAGCGCCATAAATATGGCCTCCGAGATTATAATAATTTGAATAATAACATTAAAATAATAATAATAATGCGCGTCTGACCCGCCGCGGCCCTCGATGGAGACGTCAAATATTTAATACATTTATCTGCGGTAATGTATCAAAATTATAACGTGTTAGTGTTGTGTAACTGTATCGATTTTATAATCGATACGATTGTCGATTCATTAGTGAGAGGCCGTGTGACGGTCACGGTGATTCCGATGCTAATGATAAATTATCGACTATCGATATAGCTCGCCTTTTAAACAGTTCAACAATGAAAGTGACTTCTCTCGTATGTTTTGAAAGAAGACCTTTCGGCTTTTGATGTCTTAGAAAAGGTATTTTTGAAATTTAAATTGTTTTGATGAATTTACTTTTTAGATAAATGTCGCAGATGCTACTCGATAAATTTATTAAAATTGGCAGAGACTCACTCAGCTTGTCCTTTTTTTAATTTTTTACAAATCCCTATTTTCATTATTAGTCACTCATCCGCATAATCACGTCAGTTTAATTTTCAAAATAATCGATCAATTATAAAAAAAAAAACAATGAACATCTCTATAATGAAATCGTTCTTTCGACTGGGTGATTGCATTGAAACGTCAGAATTGGCGTGCTTTTGTGACACATACAAACATGGGCTCGTTGAGAAACAAATAGTTCACTATAATGGGTGCATTTAGAAATGTAGTGAATGTCCACGTTCGCTGCCGGTGGGTGGTTTATTGTTTTACAAGCGACATTACACGGGTTTGCTCGGCATTGTCCGGAGTTTTACGACGGACAATGACGGGACAAATCGCAGGAATCCAACCCTGTTGTACGTCTTGTCAGATCGCTTGATAGAGTGTCGTAATCTTTCTTCCTGTCACATATTTGTACGTCCGCCTCGACTTGTCCTACGCATGTGATGATACTCATAAACGATTGTGTTTCTCTCCAAAGATATATTGTTTTGTTGACTCATAAACCTTCATTAATTACAAGCTGAATAAATTATAATGATTCATTGGATTCTTTTTATATCTGATAATGAGATGTGGGCAATTTTGTGACCAGATCTTAAACTAACTTGTTTTGAATGAACACCATGCATTGGATCTTGAATATTGTATTTCATTAATATACCTAATCAAAAAGTTGGGTCAATGATTATTATTTTTTATTTTTTATTTATTAAATACACAAACAAATTACAATCTTGGAGGATTACATACGTCATACATACATAAGTGATCCAACAGGATCACAAAATGATATTGATCTGACCTGGATTGCAACTCAAAACAATGTGTACAATATAGATATATAAATGGACTCAAGCTTACAAACACAAACAAGTCTCGAGATTATACTATTATGAACAAAAAGGATAGAATATAAAAGAAATATAAAAAAAAAAGATTAAAAGAGAAGAGAATTAAAAGAGAATATAAAAAAAAATTGATTAAACTATTTAGGAAAATTGTTAGATAAACAAAGGAAAATTATTACTATAAACAAATGGAGAGTAAATTAAGTAAAAAAGAAAATGTAGTATATATATTTCTAAAATAAACATAATATTTTTATATGATGCACCTACCAGCATATAATTTTACTTTTAGTTTTAGTATACCTACCTCAAACATCAAATTTTACTTAATCTGCTGTGTAATAACGTCAATTTCTAAACGAAGCGGAAAATACATAAGAATTGAATGAACCAATTAACTAAACAATAAATCACTGTTTTTTATCAGAATTATGACTATTTCGCTCATTACTAGATATTGATACCTTTCAAATAATATTCGATAGTTTTCGATGAATGAATTAAAAAAAGGACGCTAATGGATTTTGTTTTCGAAATAACAGTTATTATTTGCGAACGTTGCGTAGGAGTGACATAAATAACATCTTAAATGATGGCAAGTGTAACAACAAGCTTGTAGGAACTGACTTCTCTGAATTTATTCCTATTGTGTTGGGGCGCAGCGTGCGTTTTGTCACTTCGCACTTTGTTTTGTCTTAAATCACCCGCTGGTAGTTCTTACTTCTATTTTTTCTGTATTAGAATGACAACTAGCCCGTTCTATTTGTTTAAGTAGTAGTTTCGGCGGGAGATCGTCCGTGATCCGTCATTCGCGCTGGGAGCTACCGCGTGGTTTCGAACCTTTACCATTTACCATGAATTCCGTTAGAAAATTCTTCGGGTTCTTTATACAGGACGCTTTATTATACATTCTAGGCATTACTAATTCCCGGCTTTGCACAGCAGCAGAGTATAGTTAAATAGATATTTGTAAAATGAAAAAGTAATTCTTCA
Source organism: Hemistola chrysoprasaria (assembly GCA_947063395.1). NCBI lineage: Eukaryota > Metazoa > Arthropoda > Insecta > Lepidoptera > Geometridae > Hemistola > Hemistola chrysoprasaria. The sequence continues at coordinate 16,346,222 of OX346716.1, read as the reverse complement.
AAGACACGTTTATCTAGTAATAGCTGTACTCGCCCGCGCAGTCTTCGTTCCCGCGGGAATATCGGGATAAAAAGTACTTTTTATGTAATTCCAGGGTCTAAACTATCTATATACCAAATTTCAGCCCAATCGGCTCAGTAGTTTTGGCGTGAAAGAGTAACAAACATCCATCCATCCATCCTCACAAACTTTCGCATTTATAATATTAGTACTCGTAGTATAAGATAGGATAGACTAAGTACGGTTGTAACACTATTAGCGATGGGAAAAGTAGGCTTCTTGTCTGCGGGTGAAGCCGCGGGGTGAAACTCGTAGCATAACTAATTAAACAACCTTTCAGTGTGAAATTATTCAAGCCTATTTCAGCTAAAGGCGCAGTGTGTGCTGCTATAAATAAACATAGTAATTAATGGTCACTAAAAATACGAAATGACATTAATTTTGTTCTTAAAGGCGTAATATTTAATAGCAGTGTCAGTGTTTTGCTAACTTATGACAATTGGCTGTCCGAAACCTTAGCTCGTTAATTAGTCAGTTTATTTAAAATAGTTGTCTCGTTGTGTACATTATACCCCTGCTGTTCATTATATATTCCTAATGCATAAAAAGTAGGTGGTGTCACTGTTTAAATTATTATCGAATGTCAATAGAACATATTAATGTGATTTTTATTTTATTATGTAATATTTTATGTTTAAACGTAATATTCATAACTAAAGAATCCTATAAACTAAAAAAAAGTATATCTTCAAAACTACTACCAAACCGATTGGGCTGAATTTCGGTACGTAGATATTTCATAACACATATGGTATTCCCACGGGAACGAAGACTTCGAGAGTCAAACCGCGGGGAGCAGCTAGTGTTGTATAAATATAGTCTTACAGGTATCTATTGCATTGGCAAGTACGATGGAAAAATGGGTTAAAAAATCCAAGTTAACTTGTTAAGATTCTATTTTAGAGCAAAAAAATAAATCTCGTTTGTAGATAAATAGTTTTTGTTTGTAAAATGAAACACGCTGTATAGTGTGTTGCAAGTGTGCGTCATTATGTCACGAGCATTGTCAGCACAGGCCACATTGTCCGCACAGTGGCGCTCAATGGTCACTAATGCTGTTTACTATTGTTTAGTGCAAGAACAAAACGCACGCAGCGCGGCTGAATGTAATGTCCGCGTGCAATGCCTTCACTTTCACGAACGAAACTATCATATTTTGTATGAGTTGATTGATTGGGAACGAACAATGGCACTGAAAAGTTTCGTTTGGATCGATTATTTCGTAAAACGATTCAACCAGATTAAAACTAAATTATACCTAATAATTAAATAATACGTAACAAAAAGGTCCGTCGTGTTTACCGTTGCCTATGGTCCTGTTTACCGATGTAATTAATATGTATGAATATAGCCGATCGATGATTGCTAACTTTGTTGATTTGGTTTGATTAGGGCATACCTACCCCTTTTTGATAACTTAATGGGGCGTTTTAGAAACGTTTAGAATTCGACGACGAGTTTAGATTACTGTCACAGATGCCTAATGATTACACCCTGAACCAGTAAGTACCTGCCTCTAGAAAAAAAATCCTCTAAACTCAAATATGAGTCTTCAGACTCCTATTTGATTAAACACCGGACAGAGGTCCATAGGCCAACATTGCGTCTATATGGGTCACACCTAAAGGGTTGTGAAATAAGTTAAATATGAAATGAAACCTTTGAATTGAATATTATAATACTAACATAGTCATAAGTTCACTGTATAAGTACTAACCAATGGATCTATGTATAAGTATTAAACACGAAAAAATAAAGAACCTATCTTTCGGTATTTAGATTAGGTTTTAGGTACCTATTTAGGTACAAAAATTTGTGGATATGACAACCCGTGGTAAAAAGTTAAAAAATATTTTAAAATTTTTGGGAAACATCACTTAAAAACAGTCCTCGCAGTCCTTCCCACAGTTGATTTACAATGTCAATAAAATTCAGTTAAGTGCTGAATTTAATGTTTTAATTCGTTTTACGACCCCTTGCGCCTGCGACGATGGCATTTGATGACTGTTCATACCTATTATGCTTCTACACGACATAAAATGATAATGAAATCAAACCAGGTAGGTGCAGTTTTATGTTGTTTGATAAAGAAAATATACGAAGGCAACATACTGGATTTTTTAGGCGTACAAAAATATAAGACACTCCTGAAATATGTGAGAAATCTTCTTCTCTATTCTTAAGAGTATAGAGTGCTAGCTGTGCCCCGCGGTTTCATCTGTGTAGACATTGTTCCCGTGGGAATATCGGGCAAAAACTACCCTGTGTATTATTTCAGGGTCTAATCTACCTACTTACCTACATACCTACATACCAAACAACCCAATCCATTCAGTAGTTTTTGCGTGTAAGAGTAACAAACACCCATCCATCCATCCTCACAAACTTTCGCATTTACTTATAGTATTAGTATAAGGATAGAGAAACTATTTACTTACCGACTTACCTACAATTGCGTCGTTTAGTTAACAAATTATAAATTTAGGAATATTATGTGTAATTATGTTATGTAGGTATACCTAACTGTCTAGACACATTATATAACCTATAATATAGGTGTATAGGTTACAATTATTATTTCATTAATAGATATAGAATATTATGTTTATATTATTTGTATTGTTAGAAAAAGTTCTGCGCGTATTCTTTTCACAGATTTCTCCAATCCCCCGCAGATCGGAAACAAACATTCGAATCAAAACAATAAATTTCTCAAACAATTAAAGAAACCAAAACAAATTAAACGGGCTCATTGTCCAGCATTAGTATTGTAGAATGATCTATAGAATGTGACCATTCAGGGGCACCATAAAACTGTAGGACCAATATAATATACGAGAGCTGTAAAGTTTGGACGCGAGCTCGGAATAAGCGTGAATATATGTATTTATTGTTGTTATTTTGAGTACAGTTTATGTTTTAGGGTCCATTGGTATCATTACAAATGATAGAAAACGATACATATTGTCGTTGTAAGTCTTAAGAATGGAAACCAGTTCAATTGAACCTGAAGAATAAACATGACAGTGATTTCAAGGTGTGCAGTGGAATGTAGTGTATTTTTTATTTGGTATATCTTGTAAGTTAAGAAACTACAGTCCAGAAAATCTAAGAAGTTTGACAGTTCTTATTTTGCCTTGTTTGAGTGATTAGTTTTTAAATTTATTGATCTTGTTATTAAACTCATAATTTCATGGTTTTACGGCGAAGCTTATTGAAATTTGGTGAGTTACGCGTATGCAAAGTTATTTCGGCTTGAAAATTGCTTGAATAGATCAAAACCTCAAACGGTACTTCTTACATTTGTAAATACAAGTGGATGTGTGAGCTGTAGACCTCGCGAGTCTGTCTTTCCTAATGTTTGTACATATTATGTACTTAATATGATATAATGTTAACCGCACACCTTAAAACATAAAACTGTCCGATAAAATATAAGGCATTATTATAAATTATAAATAATAGGTATTTTTCCCAAAGCTGATGAAGTTTTCTTGTGATTTGTTGTAACACAGAAAATTTGTAATATTTTTGTTTTCAACTTCCTTTTGAAAAAAATCCAAAAACTTAATATAAACAAAATAAAAAGATTAAGTATATGATTAACTAGGATAGGTACATCATAAGACCAATCAGGTTATTGTGCAGAACCCTCTCTTCGTCCTTAAATTGAAATATTTTTTATGATAGAAGGTAGCAGTCAGCGGTCTAGTTTGGGCCAGTCAGTCATAAAACTAAACAACAATAACTTCACTCCATATTGTGGCATTGTTTATTTATTGCACGGAACAAAACGAATCATTGTTCTACTCTAACTCCACGTAAACAATTGTAAAATATTACTGAAAGAGATTTACAATCCTGGATAATGAGTGAAAGAGTTTAGATAATATCACCAGTCATCGCAATAATTTTAGGCAAAACCCACTATGAATGTTACGATATTCGATTGGTCTAATGACTTGAAAAATTATTATCATGGACATTTTTTTTATGCCATAGGTGGGAAGGAAGTAGACGGGCCTCCTGATGATGAGCGGTTACCGCCGCCTTCCCTGTAACACAAGGGGTATTGCCAGTATGTTGCCAACCCTTCAAGACTCTATTTACTCTACTTTTGAAGAGCCCCATGTTGTAGATCAACCACAGTTTGCATGTATGCGACAGAAAAGAACGGGAAAATCACACAGTGCGACGTCAGTGCGCGTTATGTGCAGATTAGCTCTCAGGCAATGGTGGCTAGTACGGTGACAGAACCGTGACGCCGGTGTCAGGTAAAAAAGTTTATCAGAACACCTCGTTTAACTATAAAATAAAATGTGAACTTTTTCCCGAAGGGGTAGGCAGCGTGTAAGTACTCCGGACTCAGTCCCACCAACATGTCGCCAGTTATGTTTTGTCCCCAGCAATAGAGGGTAGATATTGCTAACTACCTGCCACAGTTCCAGACTCCAGGACGTCTCCAGACATTTACAAAATTACTAATGGAAAAATTCAATAATAAGAGTGACAAGACGAGCAAATTAGGTGCTTGATAGTAAGCATCATGATTGCTCATATCAGACACAGTGCCACCCAGTGTTTTAAAATTCAAAATTGTGCGCGGCACTGCACTGCGCCTGTCACCCTGAGATATTCGTTGTTGAAACTCGTCATAGGCGCCCGGTAATTTCGCTGCTAAATGCATTACTGCTTGGCGGATGAATAACTGGCAAAGGTGTGGTACTTCCCCAGGCGGCCCCCTGCAAAAGAGGCCTACCACTCTACCACTACAAAAATCGTCTATTCCCAGCCGTCACCAACCGCTCCGGCCCCACTAGTGGCAATTGAGAAAAAAATTCGAGTCACCACCAGTCATCCCTCAGTCAGTCGTCTATTGTGCTAGGACAACGGGAAGTACCCAAGAGATTATTAGTCCGTTGTGCAAAGTATGGAAATATTCGGTAAATGGCTGTATCTTTTGATTGCGTTGACTTAGAAGTTAGATTTTATTTACAACAGTAAGGGATCGTAGACCTGAGTTGTTGATATCATTTCCAACTTGATACCTCAACGTGTTCCTGATGAAAAGGGACAACAGACAGACAGTCGGACAACAACTTGATCCTATAAAGGTTCCTTTTTTCCTTTTGAGGTACGAAACCCACAAACGCTAATTCCCAAAATGAACAATAGAAGAAACCCAAATGTTCGCACCATAAACAATAAACTTATTATTGTTATAGGCAGGTGTGGTGTGGTGGTGGATATTAAAATGTTATAGTATTAATGTTTTATTTTGGCAAGTGGAGACGCGACCGTTTGATGTGAACATAGCTGGGTAAGTCATAAGAGCATAGAGAATCAATCAATTACAAGGCAATTAGTAAAACTAAACTAGGTATTTTTGAAGATAAATAATGATTGCACTTATAATAATCTGTACGGCATTTTCTCTCTAGTTTCGCTCATTCTTAATTTATTTTGTTATAACGAACCAAATAGGAAACAAATAGGTCTCTCTTAATTTATCTTCCTATGGAAAGATATACATTTTTTTGGATACATAAACTTCTAAATTGTAAATCATTTTTATATTTATTGAAATTTTCCTCTTATTTTTAACTGATACGAGAGAGAATCATTATTTTAAATAAATCAATTTTTTCTTTAACGTCTTACATAAAATCTTTTTTGGAGCCACACGTATTGGCAGTGTCAAGTTAAATTTACTCTAACTATAATCGCTCATGTCTCAATCCCCACATCACCGTGACCCGCGGCTACCAGCGGGGATCCTCAACCCTGCTCATCAATTACACGCCTGCCTTGTGCCCCCCCCGCCCACCCCCCGGGGACACGTCGACAGGTGCCCGATAGATGTCCAGGACTTTTGGAAGGTGCTTGTGTCTTTGATCTAACTCATGTATGGTGTTCTTGGTATTTGGGTGTAAAGTATCGTCGGGAACTTCTTTGAACACTATTTTGCAATGAACCTTATAACAATTTTTTATTCCATTGCTTCAAAAAGAACCAAAGCTAGATGTGATAAGTAAATTTTTAGTCCCATTATGCCCAGCTCATAAAATACCTCAAGCAGAGAATAGGGACTACTGTATAGCGGGCTTAACCCATTTTTAAATCACACCTAATAACTCATTCACTTTACAGCCAAAAATCTCTTAAAAATATTGAAATATGTAGTACATACAATATAGTAAATATAATATGACAAAAATAATTTGGCCACACCCAAATCCCAAACCGCAGAGAATCGCAACAGTGTCATTATAAAACGTCCTTCTAATTATGCCCACCATTATAATACATATTTAATATTTTGTTTTCGTTTTTAAATTATTTCGCATTTTGTGTGATTTATGTTGATACTAGATACAAAAAGTGCCGATAGACAGTAATCGTGATAATCTTGCGCCCGCGCATTGTTACTAGGGCTGGCACTTAAATTAGGCATTAATTAAGTAAACACTTATGATAGAATTCCTTTACCGGCGATTCTCATAAATAAATTCTTTTACAATTGGCCTAATTTGTTACGTAGGTAAAATGTTAATGGCCTCGTCTTAGAATGTTGCTGTATACTCGTATTATTATAGACAGTTTAGAATTTCAGAATGTGACAAAATATGGAAATAAAGTTTATGCCCAAGTACACTAAAACATATACATTCAAGATTCACCGTGTCCTTGCCGTTGTGTCTACAATTCTTAAGATAACTGCAATTTCTGTAATGCGATGCGATAGACGGACCATTACCTTACAAACCTTACAATTTCATCAAAGTGAAAATTTAACATTAGAGACCGTGATATTGTTAGCGAACATAACCTGGTAAAGTCCAACACGAAAAGTGACGGATAATCTGTGAAGGTGGTAGAGTCTGCTACCACTAAGTAGAGCGTAAAAACATAAAATGAATATTAAAAGTGCCAGCCCTATTCAGACCCCTGACCTAGCAATTGATACATCAGAGATGATTCGACATCATTAGTCTCATAACATAATGTATGGAGTTACGATAGATATTATTGATTTATTTACGAATGCATTATAAACTAATCTTCTTTCTTTAATACAATCGGTCACGGTTAGAAAGTATCTCTGTGATTTACTGATCTTTGAGTTATTAATTAAATGATGGAGAGTTTATCTTGTAGTTATAATTCTTTATAATGTTGAGAGGTAGGATCTTGTCGTTGTATTAGATGCGAGTATTAAGATCATAAAACATAGAAGTCATTATTATTAGATTCCTTTATAGATGAATTAAATCGGATAGGATTTTTTTATAAGAACTTACAGAAAATCTTTATTTTTTGTGATTATTGAATTTCATTGCAAGATTGCATGATATGTAAGACTATCTTGATTGATAGACTTAGATCTTCAGGAAAGGTAGAGCAAAAATTTAAGAATAAAATGATAGTTGTAGAAATAAAGAAATAAAAATGTAAAAAAGGGCGATTGTGGAGGCTCAGTTCCAATAGTTGGAAAACACTATAGGCACTCAAAATTAGTACTCATATTATGAGTACTAATTTTATTACCGACTGCCTCGGTGGCGTAGAGGGCGCATGCTCGACTGTCAATCAAGAGGTCCAGGGTTCGATCCTCAGGTCGGGCAGTGTTAAATATTGGATTTTTCCATTAGGAATTATCTCAATAACTGTCTGGAGTCTGGAACTGTGCCCGGTAGATGGCAATAGGCTCGCCCTCTATTACATGGGACCAATAACATACTGGCGAAATGTGGGTGTATCTACTACGGGACTGAGTCCTGGGTACATCTCTGCCTACCCCTTCGGGAAAAAGGCGTGAATGTATGTTATGTTATGTTATATTATGAGTAGTGCATACGCGTTCTAGTGCTTCATATTTAGATTTCTATGGTATACGCTGTTATCCATTTATCTATGATTTTGAATTGGAAAAAAGTATAGTGAATCAATGAAGGATTACGTATTATTAATAAAAGTTGCTGTTATAGATTGCGATAAAACGTAAACTAATTATAACTAACAAGTACAGTCTAATCAAAAGATTTTTCACGATCACTTGGGGTGAACCCGAGCGAGTTGAATGAGAACATAAAAATTATGCACAAAACATTCGTTGGTTCGCAGCATGACGCCTGTTAAGCAACTTTGCAACTTGATACTCGACCTTATTTCTTTTAACTTAAGGGCGTAAAGAGTCCTGTTGAAGTAGTTATAAAATACAGTCGTTAACAGTTGTTACGTGATAGTTAGTGCTCAGATGTTTGTTGGGTCATGTCTCAATTTTTGATGGTTTGGGGGGTTAATGTTATTGGATTTTGTTCAATGTTTTTTACGACTGAGGGCGTGAGGTTGATGTATTAGAAAAATATCGTTTGTCTAGTTTACCCAATTTTTCTCTTGCTCGAAAACGCGAAGCAAATATTTTTTTTTACTATAAATTTCTATTCCCCTGTCCACTGCTTTCCTGCGATTTCGTTTTCGAGATAACTTCGAAAACAAATTTCATATTAGTTGCATACAAAAACAGCTTAAAACAGTCAAAGGATAAGGGCATTTAGGGCTGGGCGTTGATTAGGTAGTCCTAGTCACGACTTGTGATTTTTTATTTGCTCCTTAATAAGTTATGTGTTTAGTGGAATTATGTTTTGCGGCAAACTATAGATAGATACAGGCTATAGAGCCCATATTGTACTAGCTACTGAAAATATCCTGTATTTATACGAAGTAAAACTTTATTCACCGAAATAAACGTCAAAACCAAAGCCTGTGTTCTAAGCAACGGTGACACATTAAAATTAATGACCATAATAAATTTTTTAATAGCAATACTCGAGTTAAAAAACATATTGCTTTCCCACTGTTCACTTTTATTTAGTAAAGTTTTGTTTAGCTTTATTGTGTTTTGAGATAAAGTTTAGTTTATCAATGTGACAATCGGTGGTCGTAAATTTTTTCAGTTAACATTTACTTGCTGCCCCCGCTAAAACGATAAAAATAAAAATCTTTAGTAGGTAAGTATGGTTGCAATTATTTTAGTTTAAAATAATTTTGATAATCTAGACACGGCTTGCACAGGACAGGGTCAAGTGACATATAAAGGAGGCCTATGCCCAGCAGTGGAATGTAGTAAGTTGCAGATGATGATGAAGATAATTTAAATTATGTTTCATTATGCTTCAGCTAGATTTATTTAGCTGGTCATTTTTCTTTTAATAAATTAATTGAAACTGTTTTATACCAAGACTGTCCTACATTTTGAGTACAATAATTATTTTCTAATTAATTTATTTATTTATTGTAGCCAGAACGGATTGTTAATTAAGCTTACTTACGAGTTAATAGGTAGGTACTGCAATTCCTACTGAATAATTAAACTACAATAATTAACATACAATAAAGTTAAATGTTACACAATGAATTAAAATTGTTATTCAAATAATCTTATTATATATCTAGTTATAAAATAGATGCAAATTGGGATTTACAAATATGTTGATATGTATTTATTAACTTGTTCATTATTATTGGATACATTCTGGACAAACTAGCATTTTCTCGCTGGATATTGCTGTTGTCTTCGATATTTCATTGCCATTCCATGTGCAGCTTACACATTACACATATAGGTCCTCAAATGATGCGAGCGTTAACGATGTCACATGTAATTGATATACCATCTACTAAACTATTCAGAATGGATATATACCCCTATTTTATGGCCCGTAAAACTTTTATTCGTCCGATGTGTTTATCTCCAAGTAATTTTAATTGCGGCCCACCGCGTATTAATTCCTCTTTTATGGGTGTTTTCAGTTTTTGTCGCCACTAACTCCTGACTTATATAGCTACTTCACGAACGATGCAACGGTAATTGGACACTATGCTTTAATTGATTATTATTGCTCGTTTCAGTTTGGACATCTTACTTTATTGTTAATTCATATAAGTAGCCATTGGTACCTGTCTGACGGTAGTCTTCAGGTCATCTCTGAGACCTTCGGGCTTCATTACCATGTCTACAACTAAGACTTTCCCTTGTCGACGTAAAAGATATACAAGGAAGACTTGACATAAGGATACCTGATTGAGAGAGTTTGAATTTATAATTTCTGGTAAGGCTGACATCATCATGACAAATGTCAATAACAGCCGGTGTTCAGCTGTTCTCGGCGCGTGCTCATTCACTTCCTCTGATCTTTGACTCAGCCAATTGCCCTCAGCTGCCTTCTCCCCGCACCCCAGCTCCACACAAGACCTACTCAATTGATGCAATCAGGCCCCTCGCCTCGCCACCGGCCACCGACGAGGCGCGGGAGCGGTGGGAGGCCCGTCTTGAGACGCCTGGACTCTTTAATCCAACTATTTTACTAAACGAGACGCCTACTCCTCTATTTGAATAACCTAAGGTTGTAAATCCTACGCGCCGCACGAACAAACATGTCGCCAAGAAAATTACGTTACTCAATCCCTTATTGTCACGAGGATATGAATTGAAGTGGTTCGCGATCAACGAGGTGTTTCCGCCTCAGATGTTCTGAGTACTTTGTTTAGACACTTCTTGGTTTCGACTTCGAGTGTACATACAGTACATACTTCTTTATTTATGTCTGTCAGTCCTGACGTTTGACAATCATGGTGACATAAATTTTCAGTGTAATATTTTGCTTTAAGACTTCGCTGCATTACGTGAGGTCAGCATGGCTCAGACGCCGTGCAATTCCAGCAGGCGATGTCAAAAATGTACATCGTCTATAGAGAAGTGTGTACCGGAGCGATCTCACACCAGAAGACCGACCGTTCACGGAGTGGCTGATTTGAAGCAGATGACCGTCCAGAGGTCTCGAGCCAGGCTCATCAACCAGCTCACACACCCGGAAAACGAACTGTTCGTTTCCGGTAATTTAGCAGCGAGCCACCGAAACCCTAGAAGTTATCCGACTTATGCAATCACGTCCCATACATCGAACATATGCAGAAGAGCCAAAGAGAAACGCGTCGTTCCTACTTACCCAGTGCAGTCTTTGCGATGGAATCCTTACGTGGAAACGTCGTCTATCGAAGACTTTAGAAACGATTACTACGATGATTCACCGGTGGAATGTTCGTGCGATAATTGCACTATGAGAAAGTATTTGGCCAAGGAGTCCTCAAATGCAGTGAGGCCCGGCTTCAGGGACAATATAATGACGTTCTGCGATCAGTACACGATGACTCCACGGCTGGCGGACGCCGGGTGCGGCTGCACTGATGCCGCACCTCGCACTCGAGAGTCACAAATATCCGTCAACGGCACCGAATTTGTTGACAGAGATCCAATAGCCAATATGCATACAGCATCATGCTACACGCGGAAATATCCCGCTCCTATCTTGAAGAAACCGAAAGCTGCGCAGATTGCGCGAGAGTTTCACGACAACAAAGACTTTAATTATGAGAACTACTACGCCGACGATTGTGAAGAAACTGAGAAATATGACAAGGCCGAGAAGGACACCCGCGGCGAAAACATGGATAGAGTCAGGGCTCTGAAATCGCGATTATTCCAGTTTTGTGAAAAGAAAACGGCAGAGATCGAGAGGAAAATTATTTATAACGAGGGCATAAGTGATACTATTGCAAATCACTACCCCCTGCCGACAATGGCGAATCCGTCTTCTTCTAATGTGAGGAGGAATCGTAGCAGAATGGGGGTGAACGGCGGCAGAGCAAGGAGGGTGTTCGTTGACGAGGAATACTCGGCTATGCCCTACAGTCACAGATCTGATTCTAGATACCATCAGTATTGTAAGGAGCCTAGTGTAGATAGCCTGAGTAGATTTTACTACGATACCGATGACAGATACAAAGCCGCACCCCTCGTCACGAGCCCTCCTAAAACTAGCGCAAGGTGCAAAACTCCTCCATCCAGGTTGCCCAAGAGAGTGTTGACATCAGATAGGCATATAGATGTGTTTGTGGATAGTAGCTATTCTAGACTGGTCACGCCACCATACTTAAAAAGGGAAGTCTGCATTCACTCAGCATTACGTTCATAATTTAGTATTTATCAATTATCAGATAACGTGATTAAGATATTATAATGTATTTATTATTTTTGTTGAATATTAATCAAATATATCTCAATTTTTACTATATGAAATAAATGCAAGTAGTATAAGCAAATAACAAGTGTAAATTAAATAATTTAATAAACCCACCTCCTCCTCTTTCTGCTCCATCACCTGACCCTGGCCATCTGTAATATATTCATTGAGTACAAACACAATATATTTAAGAACTAGCCATCTGAACCTGACGCTGCAAGTCAAAGTTACCAGGTTGTTGTAATGTTAATAAAGTTATTAAATTTTGAATTTTGTAATTGATTATAATTTACTACCTAGGACAGTCTTATACACTGAAGGGTCCCTCTCTATCTGCGGTTGCCGTAAGAGACGACTAAGGGTTATATCAGATTCGGGGTTAAAACACTTACTAAATTTCCATTATATTTCATCTGGTTCTATCTAGTTGAGGTTAGGGATAGGACTTACTAATTAAGGGATGAAAGGGTGGAGTGTCAACGAACAAGCTTGACCATTAATAAACAGAGTCAGAGTTTATTTATTGATTATTTATTTATAATTTAGCACAATGCTAGGACTAACTTAATGCTATAATATCATTTTCTGCCAGTTATCCTGGAAACTGGAGAAAATGATACATAAATCGGGTGCAGACAAAGGAAAATGTTTGAAGACAGTTTTGTTTAAAAACTATAATAACTTGAAGGGTAACTTAAAAATTAGGATAAACGGATAAATGTAATACATATTATATGTGACTATCAAAATAAACTCTCAAAAATATACACACACACACACAAAAATACCATATAATATAATAAATATACTTTGTTTAATAATAAATATATGGATACATAATATATGTATAGTATAGTAGAGGTATAGTAGAGTTTCAGGTCACCAAGGTTCCTACAAGGCCTAGGCAAGGTCATGTCAGAACATGATCTATCGACTGCCCCCTACATATATGTATTATAGAAACCAGCAGGGACTTGCAGTTTAACGTGCCTTGCGAAACACGGTAGCGCGCAGGAGAAAAGTCCACATGGTGGGATTCCATCCAGGGCCTTCGGATTTAAAGCCGGGCATTCACATAGAATTGAAACTTCACGAACATGCTAGCAAATAGTAATTAGTTACGAGCTGAGCCACCATTGGACTTTATAGTTACAAAATCGAGCTTCTGATGTCTAAAGCAGCGAGCTTCAATCGTGACATTTTTTTATCCTTTTGTACGTTAATTAATAAGAGTTATGAGCAAACAAGGGAGCTGTATCCAGGGCAGCTGCCGGCTCCGGACTCCGAGGCTGAAGGTCTAAGGGTCAACAGCTGCGGAGAAAGCATCCTTGATTGAATAATCCACATGCAATTGGCACACGGGCTGCAGTGGTGTACACAACATTTGGATACAAGTTAGTTTAATTAGAGAGTTTGGGCAAACTGAAAACACTGACACTACGATTAAATAGTAAGTATGTTTGTATGTTAAACTGACCAGTGCCACTGGTTGTATGTAGTACCAAATGATCTGACAATGAAATAACATAATTTATAATCGTTTTCAGCGTGTGAGTACCAATAATTTAATGCATGACATTGTTGTTATGATTTGGAAATGTGCAGATATTAATATATTAGGCTTGAACTCGGACACTTACACATTTCAAAGTGAAGCTCATGGCAGTCGAAGATGGCTCGACCACTGTCTTACGACGGAGGCAGCTTGGAATACAGTGGTAGGCGCTGATGTCATCTATGACGTGCTCTGGTCCGACCACTATCCATTACGTATTACGTGCGAGATAGCTGAAGGGACTAGTGGACGGGCCATCTCTGACACCAATGACCCACTAAAGTCTATTAAATGGGGCGAAAGGGACACCGATCAGATTAATAAGTATGGGCAATATTGTTATGAAAATTTAAAGAATTTTTATGATAATATTATTGAGTGTACTTGTGAGAATGTTTTGTGTTGTAAGCATATAACGGATTACTTTAGACGAATTGACTCTTATTATAATCATATCGTAAGTGTTATGCAAAAGGCGGCTACTTTAAGTTCCCGCTCATGTGAACATAATCAGCGTAAGAGGATAACCGGCTGGAATTACCATGTCAGAGATAGTCATCAGAATGCCAGGCTTCACTTCAACTGTTGGGTGGTGGCGGGCAGACCGTCCAGTGGAGATATCTATAACATGATGCGCGATAGTCGCTCTAGGTTTAAAAATAAATTACGGTGGTGTCAAAAAAATGAGGAAAATATAAAAATGAATATTTTGGCTTTGAAAAGAAAAGAGAAGAATTTTGTTAAATTTTGGAAAGCTACAAAGAGTTTTAACGGTAAAAGTAATCGGCCTATCTCCATGGACGGTCTGCACCAACCCTCTGAAATTTCAGAGTTATTTTCAAATAAATTCAAAATTAACCCTCTGCCTACCGAGTATATGATCGACACTGAGACATATGTTATTAAGAACCCTATAGGAGAAGTTGAGAACTTTGAAGGTGGCTTAGAATTTACACGAGAGGATGTGAAGAAGGTTATTAAGAGCATAAAAGGTGGCAAGTCGCCCGGTCATGACGGTCTCAGTGTCGAGCATCTACTCTGGGCTGGTGATAATATTTTTTGTCAGTTGAGTGTATTTTTTAATCAATGTATTAAATTCAGCTACTTACCATATGAATTAATGAAAACTGTGGTGGTTCCTATCGTCAAAAATAAAACGGGAGATCACAGCTCCTCTTCCAATTACCGCCCCATATCTCTGGGCACGGTGATTGGGAAGGTGCTGGAACGCTTGATTCACCCGGAATTGCAGAGAAATATAAGAATAGATGACGCGCAGTTTGGTTTTCGTAACGGTCTCTCAACTGATTCCGCAATTATAAGTCTAAAAAGTACAGTCAGGTACTACACTAGTCGCAAAACGCACGTGTATGCGTGCTTTTTGGACTTAAGTCGTGCGTTTGACCTGGTCAATTATGATATTCTCTGGGCCAAACTGAAGAAACTGCAAGTACCTAGTTCAGTAATCAACCTCTTGAGATACTGGTACGGAAACCAAACTAACTTAGTGAAATGGGGCGACGCGACATCTAGCGAGTATAGGCTAGAATGCGGCGTACGTCAAGGTGGGTTGACTTCTCCGGACCTCTTTAATGTATATGTTAATGCGTTGATCGAAGAACTGAGGAGCACGGGAATTGGCTGTCACTTGGGCACAATTTGTGTCAATAGTCTAAGTTACGCGGACGACATGGTGCTCCTCAGTCCTTCGACCAAAGGAATGCGGAAACTCCTTTCAATTTGTGAGCATTATGCCAATGCTCACGGGCTGAAGTATAATGTGGGTAAGACGGAAGTGCTTGTTTTTACTTCTAATCGTAAAGGTCCTGAGAAAATGTGCGATCTGTTTTTGTATGGCTCTGCAATTCAGAGGGTGAAAAAGTTCAAATATCTAGGTCACGTTTTGGCGGAGGAATTACTGGACGATTTGGACATGGAGCGGGAACGGCGAGCCATCTTAGTCAGGAGCAACATGCTCGCTCGTAGATTTTCCAGCTGCAGCACCGATGTGAAGCTCACCCTGTTCAAGGCGTACTGTCTCTGCATGTACACGTGCCAGTTATGGGTGAATTACACGCAGAGAGCTTATCACTCCATAAGAGTTCAGTATAATAACGCATACCGAGCTCTTATGAAGCTGCCCTGGTGCTGCAGCGCATCGAGCATGTTTGCAGAAGCGAGGGTTCCCGACTTCTTTGCTACTATCAGATCCAGGATAGCCTCGTTCTGGATCCGTCTGCAGAGGTCGAAGAACGGCATTCTGAGGGCTGTCTATGACGACATGACGAATCCCATATTTATTAAATGGATATCCGTTCACATGAGCGGCAACAAGAAATAAAAAACATGACAATTTATTTAAATGAATGCTAAAAAGATCGTTTATTAATTTTAAAATAATTATGTTTTGAAGTGTGTTTTTATGGATTATTTTATGGGTTTTTATTATGCCTGAAATAAAGCAATTTTATTATTTATTGTCAATTATGTAAAATTTATATTGCACACTCCGGAAAGGAGTAGAATATACTCGGCACTTTATTGTTATTTATAAGACCTGTATGTATACCTATATTCTAGCAATAAATCGACATCGACAGCCTCGTTGGCGCAGACGGTAGTAACTCTGCTTTCTGTGCCGCAGGCCCCGGGTTCGATCCCCGGCCAGGTCAAATAGTTGTGTACATGAACATGTCTGTTTGATCTGTGTCTGGGTGTTATAACCGTATTTAAGTATGTATATCAGTCATCTGGTTACCATAGTACAGGCTGCGAGCCTAGTTTGGGATCAGATGACGTGTGTGGAAGTTGTCCCATATTATTATTATTATTATTATTAAAATATTTTTGATTTTTGATTTGATTTGAATAACTACTGGCTTTCTCTAATTTTCGCTTTTTGCTCTGTTCATTCGAACTGAAATGTACAGTTACTTTTGTCCTAATTGAAAATGTTGTTGGCATCTGTAAGTGTCGGGTCAGCAGTGGGCACGCGTCGTGTACAAACTGCCCGCTCGGTGCGCTCGTTTATTTAACATTTATTGTTATATTGCGGTTATGAGCACGATATAAACAAATGCGTCCTGGTTTTATCTCATTTGTTGTTAACTTGTCTTTTTTTCAATCTTGATTATATTGGATATGCTACAGCACGGACCCCTCGGATTTAATAATATAAGAAGAGATATACTTCGAGGACACGATTTCGCCGACAGATTCGCATTAATATACGGAAAAAATCACACCGTTGTTCTCAAGCGCTACAGCCGGATTTTCTATTACAATTTACTCAATGACAACCTGTAGCCTTGAACTGTGCCCGGCAGATGGCAATAGGCTCGCCTTTTATATGGGTCTAAGAAAACATAACTGGCGCAGTGTGGGTCTGGACTTCCACTACAACCAACTGAACTGACCAACTGAAACTGATCAACAATTTTTCTTTCTCAACGATACAACTTTTTGGGTTGGTTTGATAGGAATATTTGTGGATTTATCCACTATTGGTTTTAAACTATTTCCTGGGTACTAGGTATTGGTTACATACTATCTATTTGAAAGAAGAAAGAAGGGTGTTTTATATGTTATATGTATAGCCGAAAGCCCATAAACGACTTCTGAGCAACTGCTCAGAATATGTTCATCATTGGCTTCATACTTCTTTGTAACCTAAAGTATAATGAACTGGGAAATCTATTTATCTTAGTAAGTAAAGATCCTTGCGATGCATTTCTGTGACGCTTTTGATCGAGTTACCTTCAAAGATTACCTTAAACGCAAGATGAAAACAAGAGCGTTAAGTATTATAATAGAATAATTTTAACCAAAAAGGTTTTAAATACTACCTCCTACTTAGTAGTATAAGCTGCGTGTACTTATTACTTATATAATTACAAGATATGAACTAATTTATACTAGGTATCTGTTTCATCGTTTCCTCAAAACAAAACCACAAGTTAATTAACAATATATACGTAATATCCAAAGATATTTGCAGGTGTGCGTCACCTAATAATATTTAGGACATAATAATCATCAGTTTATTGTTCCAACACAAAAATAAATTAAGACTTAATTAGTTTTATGGTTAAGTAATAAAATTAGTGCGATCTAATAAAGATAATGGTTATAGTTATCAGTCATAGGCAGGTTCTGCCCATTGCATCGCATCGGTTGCACATTGCGTTTTTATGAATTTATAATTTTAATATTTTGTACGGTGACCATGATTTAAAGATATGCGAGTTAATTCATAATTTGTATTGTAGAGAAATGTTGTATTTACTTAATATAGAATCATTAAACTTCTCTTTGATTTTTAGGGTACCGTACCTCAAGACTGCCTCGGTGGCTTATGGGGCGCATGCTCGACTGCCAATCAAGAGGTCCCGGGTTCGATCCCCAGGTCAGGCAAAGTGTTAAATATTGGATTTTTCCATTAGGAATTATCTCAATAACTGCCTGGAGTCTGGAACTGTGCCCGGTAGATGGCAATAGGCTCGCCGCCTATTACAATTAACATACTGGCGAATGCCCCTGCATGCGCCCTCTACGACACTGAGGCAGTCAGTAATAATTTTATTAGGATTATATTTTATCAACTCATATGCACCGTACAAAAGGAAACGGCATCCTCATTGAGATACCAGATAGAGGTAGATATGAGAGAATGCAACGGCGGGTGACGGCGTGACGGCGTGACGTCATCAATCATCTTCCAGTCTGATGTCCGCTGCGGGGTGGTTACCCTTATACTGTTGCTAGTGTCTTTAAAAAGTCATCGATTTCAAAAATTGTTACCAAACCGCGTTTTAGTAAGCAGATGGACTTTGAGCATTGTTTGGAAGCAAAAAGTGTTACTTGGCTGAGGATCGATCCTGCGACTTTGGATCACGTATTCACGTATTTTATGGCAAAACGTGACAACGCACTAAAAAATCAATAATTTATTTAACTGTACAATTCGGCTGACTTGCATCAGCCGTGCTCACGAGTAGATTAGAGAAAGTGCGTGTCAACAACATGAAATGTTTAAATTGTGAATCGTTAAAAATTACTATTCCCTTTCGACTTTTAAGGTCCATTCAGTGTCTCGACTTTGGCAAATCAGATAGTATTTTTTAGCTCGTTCTGTAGCTCCAAGTTACCCTATCACGTCTCAACAATTGGTGCAGTATTTGTTTTATAATTTAGTTATTATTTGTCGGTGTATATCAAAAGATGTCAAAATGCTGACGGATCAACTCGTTTGTGTTGCCGCGGCAGGGGCGCGCAACCGTTGAGCATTTACATACATATTAGATTTTATTGTTATACCTTACTGTGTATATTTTATTTGATTGTGAGATTACGTTGTATGAAGTGTTTATTAAGTTGTCACTTTTGTTATGGGGAAACAGGTGGAGTTGATGGTTATTAGAAAACGGGAAAGTTAGTCATTTTCTCATTAGGTTCAATGACAAATTGATGTAAGTTTTATGGTCATGTTTGGATTATTGTACTGATCATAGCGAGTAAAAAATATCTTACAATGCCTAATGTCTGTCCACATTGAATGACTAAATATTTAGCATCCGTAGTTATTATTTGTTTAGATGACGGGAGTTGACACTGGATAGAGCTACTTTTATTAGACTAGGAACACGCGGAGCGATTTTCTCCAGTAGCAAGTACTGGTTGCAATATCACGGCCCGCTGTGTACAGGTGGGGACGAATCGTCGAACGAAAAATACATTAATTTTAAGTATTGTCGATTTGTCCTAATGGGACGTACTTGACGTGGGACGAAACGATGAAGGAGCTGATATTGATACCGCGGCGGCCGCGTTACCATAAACAAGTGACATCGTGAGTATTGAAATAAAACCGCCTAATCGCAACCGCGGCAACAAACCGATCTGTGAGTTTCTAGTCTTAGTGCTCACACCATTTATTTGGTAAATATTATATGCCTTGTTTATATAAAATCTATGGCTGCCAGAACCTAGTTCAGCTGAGGAGCGGGCTCATCGGTGGAAATTAGGAAAGGCCTATTTCAGTAGTGGTCTAGCACGGGCTGATGGTGATGATGAGATAGTCTCTTAGTCCACACTTAGTTTAACGTCACAAAAGAATCAAATAGATCCAAACACTATCGACTCCTGATAGCTTCCAATCAATCAGTCAGCGTATCATTAAGCGAGCGGAGTCGGGAGTGCATTGCTTGTTCATTATTTACTCTCGTTTAATAACTTCATTGTCATACTACCTAAGTTAACTTTATGGGTCCTAATTCTACAGCTAAAGAAACAATGTTAAGATTTAACACAAATATTACTGATTAAAGAACTAATCATCATGATGTCAAGATTATGAGGTCCCGGGTTGGATCCCCAGGTTAGTTAAAAAGTATTATTAGATTTTTCTATTAGGAAATTTTCTCGGTAACAGTCTGGCGTCTGAGGGTGTGCCCGGTAGATGGCAATAGGCTCGCCCCCTATTACATGGGGCTTAAAAACTTAAGTGGCGAAATGAGGGTGTACCTACTAAGGGACTGGGTCCCGGGTATACCTCTGTCTAATGCAACATACCTGATGTTATGTTATGTAAACAAGTGTTATCTACATTTTGCTAAAAGTTTGTCGGAATGAAGAAATTCCAATTAGGAATTTGACACAATCCTATGAAAAATATACTAAATAAATCGATATTTTGTGTTTTCATTTTTCCGTCATAATTTAAAACCTATTTGATAAAATATACTCATATTTTTAAGATGGTTAAATCAATGTAATTTCATTTTCTTTTATGAACTCCTATATATTTTTTTCAACTCAAGCGATAAAGTGACTGGCGATTATTCGCTAGAAAAATATTTAGAGTTTATAAAAGAAAATAAATCAATAGAGGAAATCTCAGTAGAAATGGAAACAAATGGAAACTGAAAAATGGAACATCGATTGGGTACATTTCATAAGAATGTGTCTAATTCATAAAAAGCTATCTTATTAAAAGGAATATTATTTAAATCTCAGTGAAACTCTTAAAATGCCGTAGCATACACATAGTGATTGAAAAAACTTATCCAAAATCTGTCAGGTTCGGACCTCAATCAATATCATCTCTGTCGTATCTCTCAATTATTTTGTCATCCGTCGTTTGCCAATTTGCAGGTTGATTTATTGACGGATTGATAATTATTATACCCGTTATTCAATTATATCATAATATTTTATTGTTTTATTTATTAGCTTTTTGTTTCTGTTATAAGAATTGAAAGGAACTCAAGAATTTAATTTAAAAACGACCGCAGCATGTAGCTTGCGACTATTTTTATTTTACTAATAGTCTTCATTGTTATGCTGGGTCACACAATATAGGTAGTATATTGTTTTTTATTAGAAAACTAGATGCAATACGCGGTTACATTTACTGCATGTAATATCCTATGTGCTCTCAGGATCTCTTAGCAGTTTGACACAATCCAATGAAAAATTTACTAAATCGATATTTTGTATTCCCTTGTTTCCTCCGAATACAGTAAACCATTTGATGTATTTATATTCCGATATTTTAAAGTTGAAGTAAAGTATGTGCCTATCATTTTATTTTTGTTTATAAACTCTATATTTTTTGTAATGAACGTCCAATCACGCGAGTAAAACTGGGATTTTTGGAAGTTCACTATGATAAACCAAGGGTTTATAAGAAAATTCAAATAGGAGACAGGGACATAGGTTACTTCACTATAAAAATATCAGGATACAACATAATAACTATATTTAGGTAGGTACAATCATCATCTTTATCATCAGCCCACCGCAGCCCACTGCTGGGCATAGGCCTCCTTCATATCAACGTGGTATCGGACGACCGACGCTGCGTTTACCTGTTCTTGGCTAACATTCAGTAGACGTCTTACAGGTGCAATGTTAATTTCAAATTAGGTGTCAAAAATTAATTTTAAAAATGTAACCTGAAGTGTTTATTACGATAGTGAGTGTCCTTCAAATAAAATTATAAACGTGATATTCTCTACAATATAAGAGTCCAACTGTCCAACCAAGAGGTCATCGATTCACCGACACTTTATGTGAAAATGTTCGTTACATAATGCCATCACTTAATTCATATCTAATCTGTACCATAATGAAGTGTCATCCCTAAACCCACTCTCTCATATTATCCTAAAGTGCAAAACGATATAAAAATATATAAAAAATGGCCAAACATTATGATGTTTTTATTTTGGAGATGGTCGATCTCGGCCGGCGTGTCCCTGTCACGCTGTCACATGATTGGTTTTGCCCGTAATGTCGCCCAGATGCCGCCGACTTTGATCTTGCCGCCCACCTGGTTTAATCACAAACGATTATCAGCTATAACAGCTTCATAATAAGGTTTAAATTTGAGGTTATGATGTTGATTGGAAGGCATTTAATATCTTTATTAATGTGGCCAAGCTCCGATGATCGATGATAACTAATTATTAGAAACATTTCGTTGACCATCCGACCCTTGGTATCTCAGAAAGTTAAACGAGATTCGACCTTATTTCAATTACGTAAAGGCAGGTTTAACTAATCAGAGATTAGCCGAAGATAATCGACAGTTATTGTTTGGTTATCGTTGAAATGTACCTGGCGTAGAGCGCACAATGGATTAGAACAGACGCCAAAAACCAATTTATCAAATTGTTTGCAAAATAGTGACACAATGGTGAACGAGAATTACGAAATGAACAAAATAGAGATTAGTGATTTAACAATGTTTTAAGTGATTAAGTTATCTTAAATGTAATCTGGAATATTTTTTTAAACGCCACTGTGATAAATAAATGAGCACGTAAGCTAAGTAAATTTGAGTAAAAATGTAAATAGATAGAAGTGTTTTGATAGATCATTATGTGGTTGTGGTAAT
This sequence comes from Hemistola chrysoprasaria, assembly GCA_947063395.1. NCBI lineage: Eukaryota > Metazoa > Arthropoda > Insecta > Lepidoptera > Geometridae > Hemistola > Hemistola chrysoprasaria. Next base: position 16,323,625 of record OX346716.1, on the reverse strand, counting down.
AAATAATGTTATCTCTCTTATATTATCACAATATTTATATACAAACATTATAATCCCCCGTGGCTGATTGTGTAGATAAGCCTTCTTTATCAAATGACAAATGGAAAATTGCGTCACTATTTATCATATTTTCAGGGTTATTTTATGAATTTTATGAAAGTCATTCATTTTTGCTCAAGATACGTCATAAGTTACAAAATAACAAACATTAAATCTACAAAATAATCTGACTGCAATATAGAATTAGAAACTTTGTGAAATGCCTTTTTATCACTTTAAATAATTACTTTCTTGTTTTTCAGAAACAATTTTAAAACTACGTAATAATTTAAATTTGATTATTTTAACTACATTACGTTACATTACGCCGGCTGGCCAAAGGTGGCGCAGGAACGTGACGTATGGAAGGACTTGGGGGAGGCCTTTGCCCAGCAGTGGGAAAGTATAGGCTAGTAAAAAAAATAACATTACGTATTAGATTAGTTCTGCGGTCCCTTGTGGCTGAAAAAAAAAATAGTTCTAAGTTAATGAAATCAAAAGTTATGGCCATTTTACTGTATAAACTGTTTACTTTGCGCGTATGAAATGGGTATCAAAATGTTGTATCTTACTCTAACGTTATCGTGGCGCATAAATATTTGCTGTATTTTGGAATTAGATGGCGCTGTATGTTATTTTAGAAGGCGTTAGGGTTTTGTTCAGGTATCTAGGCTAGGAACGTAACCCTACACTACGCATACATGCGTATGCTTTAACAATGTATTTTGATAATGTGAAACTTATCTATGGAAATAAATCTTCCCGTTATTATAATTTATCTTGGTAAGATAAGATTTCATCCTATAAAAACACAACATACAATTACGCCTTTTTCCTGAAGGGGTAGGCAGAGGTTAGAATAGTCCTAGTATCCCATAGAAGTAACACCCATATTTTGCCAGTATGTTATTGGTCCCATGCCATTGCATGGGACCAATAACATACTGGCAAATATATGAAGGTATACCTATGAAGAAAATTTCAGAGTGAATAGGAATGCCTATTCACTCTGAATGAAATTTTCTTCATATACCTAAGTTTCTAATAGTTTCTGTACATAAAAGTTTAATAAAGGTGTCCCGTCTGTAATTGCATAGCTCTGTGGCACTAAGATGGAATCGTGCAGTATTTGTCTAAGTATAGATCGAAATGTACTACCATCTATTGCAATAACTAATGGAATCAACTGCCTTTGGATATCCTCCTTTCATTTCCGAATTGTAGTGCAACCTTCATTTGTTGATAACTTGAGATTGTTTTATCATACGAGTAGCTCTTTTGATTCATTCTTTCATCATTATCAGCAGCCGGAAGATGTCCACTGCTGAACATAGGCCTTCCCCATAGAACGTCATTAACTATTCATATGGCTTGATTTTGCCGTAATCAGCACGCTTGTTGTGCGGCTTGGTGACCGCAGTAGTTAGAATACTTGGTGCCGGAGAGCGCTGCTGCCCACTTTCCGAACATGTTCCTCTGCCGGGTCTCACAGCTCCCACGGGATGAGAAAGGGGTGGTCTTATTATATAGCCGGGAACCATACTGCAATTTACTCATCATTCATTCCTTACTAATTGGTATATCTACTCGTATACTAATATTATAAAGAGAAGTTTTTTTGTTTGTAATATTATATAGTAGTGTTAAAAAAGGAGAAGTAGTACTTTTGGGGTGGGGGAAGGGGGGTTTTAACTGAAAAACTTAAAAAAAAGGATAGATCTACAAAATGGATCAGCTAATCGGCCAATTTGAATGAAAAGTGTTTTTTTTTTGTGTCTACCTTGCGTGTCTTTCGCAAGCGAGTTTTTTTTTTATGTTAGTGAGTGACAAGTAGAGCAAATTACATGCTGATGGTAAGCATCATGATTGCCCATATCAGACACAGTGCCATCCAGTGTTTTAAAATTGAAAAATACTGCGCGGCACTGCACTGCGCCTGTCACCCTGAGATATGAGTTGTTGAATCTCGTCATGCCCAGTAATTTCGCTGGTAACATTGCCCTTCAGTCCGGAACACAGTAATGTTTGCACATTACTGCTTGGCGGATGAATAACTGGCAAAGGTGTGGTACTTTGCAAAAGAGGCCTACCACTACAAAATGCTTGAACGATTTAACCACCATGTGGTTAAATCGTTCTAGACAAAATGTGTACGAATATTGGCAAAACCCCGTTATAAGGGGAGCCCTATGTTCAGCGGTGGGCTTCCTACGACTGGAATGATGATGATGACAGATTGTATCTATTATTTAACTTTATTAAGTGAACGAAGCGAAAGTCGTATGTCAGGATCGGAGCACTTGAAGAGATATAGTCTCTGTCATACCAAGTGGTAACTACATGTATGTCAACTCTATATAAAAAATCCTAGCCTAAATAGCACTGACTCGGTGGCAGTCGTGCTTGCGCCTCGACTCATGAGGTCCCGGGTTCGCTGCCCAGGGCAGGCAAAGAGTTATACAGTAGATTTTTTCATTGAGAATAATTTCAATAACTGCCTGGAGTATGGAACTGTGCCCGGTAGATGACAATAGGCTCGTCGCCAATTAAATGGGATTAATAACATCCTGGCAAAATTTGGACACTTACTATGGGACAGAGTCCTGGATACACCCCTTCCTACCCCTACCCCTACCCCTACCTACCCCTTCGGGAAAAAGGCGTGATTGTATGTTATATGTTATGTAAATAAATAGCACTGTAGTTGAGGACTTTATTTTTGGAAAATATTCCTATCCAGTCACCTTATTATAGGCTTTATACATTTTCTTCAACTTGAAAGAGGTATATTAGACATGTTCCTTTAGCAATACTTAGTTAATGCATGTTTTTTCCCACAGCCCATCGATTAGTAGGTAGTTATTTGATCAATAGTGGTCAGTAGTCAGTAGGTACCTCGTTTGTTATCGGTGGTATTGTACCACCTGCGTACTCCCACAGTGTTGCAAGTTTTATGGCTTGAATTGCATTTTAAGACGGGAATTGGTTGCTGGTTGATTCGCTCATGGTACAAATGGGACTATAGGTCCCTAATAATACCTAATAAGCTACTAATATAATACAAGGTCTGGTATTGGTATTTAAGTCAGTTTTCTTTAAGTACAAGAAAAACGCATAATAAACAAAGTTGTGTTCGCACGCGACTGGTAAAATTAGTCCGCGCGGCGCCACTCACTTTAAAACGTCAAACCTTCAGAGAAAAACAAGACTCCCGTTCCATGACAAGTTTTGTAGTGGTGGGCCTCTTTTGCAGGGGCCGCATGGGGAAGTACCACACCTTTGCCAGTTATACATCCGCCAAGCAGTAATGTGCAAACATTACTGTATTCCGGTCTGGAGGGCAATGTTACCAGCGAAATTACTGGGCGTGGCGAGTTTTAATAACTAATATCTCAGGGTGACAGGCACAGTACAGTACCGCGCAGAATCTATTGATCAAATTTACCTGTAGGTATAAATTGTCTTGATAATGTATTATGTTTACTCTTTACCCTCTGTATTCGCCAGTAATTCACATAATTACTGGCTGCGAATTAGGAAATTAAAAAATCCCTTTCCTCCCCTTTTTCCTGCACGATCATAAGACCCTGGTCCTTTTTGCAGAGGCTGTTTCATGGCGGATGAAACGGTTGCCCACGTAGTCCTGGAATGCGAGGAAGTAGCCCTTCAACGTGAACAAATCCTCGGAACAGTGAGGTCACTCCGCGAAGCCTGCGAAGTTCCCAGGAAGCTTCTGAGCTTCTGGGCGGAGTTAGGCTGGCTAAATTAGCCAGGACTTCACGTACAACGGACCAGATATAGGGTCTAAGGGCGGAAAAGGAGTCCCCCTTACATTACATTACCAGACCCTGGGCATCATTTATCTGTAAAATATTCCTTGAGATTCTCCAAATAACCCTAAACACAATATACCTGACGAGTGGCATATCTGAGGCTGGTGCCGCAGTATCAGGTCAAGATAACAAATTTGTTGCAATATTGATAAAGTAACAGGATACCAAATTTCGAATAGATAAATTATCATATCACAGCAAGTTGCTCATATCGCTTCAGCCTCTAGAAAAACCTGATAATCTTCAAACGGCTGAACCGATTTTCATGAAACACAGCTAACACTCTCTCGATCACGTCAGCATTAAAACAAAAAAAGTCGCAACAAAAACGGCCAATTCGTTTAGGTGCTACGATGAAACAGACAGACACACGGATATACAGACACGTCAAACTAATAACAACCCGTCCTTCGGTCAGGGGCTAAAAGACATTAAAACACAACAAAAGAGTTGAGGAGACTTTTCCTTTTTCAGCAAACTTTAGACGATATATCGATAAACTCTCCTTTTGTGTATGATATCTCAATCTTCCATCACACTGGTCCGTCACTTTTATACATCTAATAACGCAGCATCAATACAAGCCTATCTCTCGATAATTTATCTAACGCTAAAAACCGTCCCAAGATACAATACACTTTTGTACGGTAATGGATTATCCAAGTCGGCACATTAGCACTCTCCGATATCAACATTCATGTATCAACAATAAGATAAAAACTCCTATACACATCACACATCTGACAAATTTTAGACAACAATACATACTGGATGATTTAAGGGTTAAATACCTGACAAATTAACTTTAACCCTCAAGAAACTGAACGTCGAACGAAAATCGACCTAAAAATGAACATGTAAGAGTCTAGTTAATGTTTTGTGACGTCATTATTAGGGTAAAACGTACAAGCAAAGGGCTATAGAGGCGCGGCGCGTTTGAAGGCATCTCGGATGTCTCAATCGAAGAGGCTTTGCGTCGCCGCCGATTGTGGGCCCACTCCCACACGCGGGCCATTCTCTCATGTATGAATTGATAGTTTTTTCTATACCTTTATTAGATTTGTTTACAATAAAAGGATGTAATATGATTTATGATATGAGAAAGAAGTTTTGAGATTGATAGCGGATTTTTAGTTTGGTTCAGGTGATAATATTTTTTAAAATTATTTTCGTATTTTATGAAATTAGCCTTTAATGTTATATAATTAGCTTTTTTAGCCTGGTGTTTTAAAAAAAGAGATTTTTAATGTCAAATATTTTGTTCTCCCTTTTTGAGAGCAAATTGTTGTTCAATATAGTGGAAAAGTTTGATAAAATTATTTTCTATAATATTTAAATTGTTTATATTTTAAATTTTAATTATTCGCGTAGGTATTGTTATTTCAGAAAACAAAATCAAAAAATATACCTCTTATTCATTTATATAAACCTAAAATGTTATAAAAATGTTTTAAAAAGCAGGAGAGAGTAATTACCGAACATAAATCAAGGATATACGCGCTGACAGGGTTAATATGGTGACGACAACTAAACCCTTTACCCTATTCTATATCCACAAAGAATATTATAACCTAAGTCTATGTATTAGGGTTTCTTTTATAATGAATCCTCGTTAATATTCATATATTTTTTGTGAATATAAATAAAGTTATTGTGTCGTAATGCGGATGTCATTATATTATTTCTAATAGGTACAACGTATTTCAAATATACAATGAGTTTTTAAATGTATATAAGTATTTGTAGGTATATAAGTAATAGCTGTGCCCCGTGCCTTCACTCGTGGAAAAAGGAACTCTACGTGTACATTTAGTATTACGTTTATAACAAACGTTTCAACCAGCTTAGTAGTTCTCGCGTGAGAAGGTAACAAAACGCAGCATATCCATCAAAACTTTTACCCATTTGATGGCTTAGTGGTAGTTCCTATCTGCCTACTGAGCCGTCTATTCTGTCACCACCACCGACTCCGGCCACACTGGTGGCAATCGAGAAAAAATCCCAGTCGCCACCCCCTGGTGGAAATCGGGAACAATTTTTAGCTCGCCGCCACTGGTGGCGGTCGGGAAGAGTCGCCGGTCCCGGGCCCGATCCCCGGACAGGTCGAACATTTGTGTGCATGAGCATATTTGTATGATCTGCGTCTGGGTGTCATATGTGTATATGTTTGTATATCTGGTCTTCTGGTTACCATAGGACTTAATTACGGGACCAGATGGATAGCAGGAAGTTCTTTTTTTTATGATAGTGAGTGACAAGACGAGCAAATCAGGTGCCTGATGGTAAGCATCATGATTGCCCATATCAGACACAGTGCTACCCAGGGTTTTTATATTCAAAATTCTGCGCGGCACTGCACTGCGCCTGTCACCCTGAGATATATATGAGATACTGCTTGGCGGATGAATAACTGGCAAAGGTGTGGTACTTCCCCAGGCGGCCCCCTGCAAGAGAGGCCTACCTACAACTACAAAAAAAATGGTCCGATATTAAAAAAAAATGTGGCTGAGTATTAAGTATTTATTCTAATATTGTCACAGATTACTACTGGTCTTTGACTCATTCAATAATTATGTGCTTATTAGGTAGATACTTAAGTCAATTGTAACACTGAAATAAACCCACATAATTCTCAAACTATATATTAATTTCAAAAGATAGTACTCACGTTTCATTAATCGCAACATGCGCCTGCGCCGGCGCACACCTCACAGGGAAGCTTGGTAATCTAATAACCGCACACTCACTAAACCTCCTCGACACGGCCAATAAACCGGAAAACGCAAATTAACAACAAAGACATAAAACATCTGCGCGAATCTTTAATCTTTCATAAAGACTATTTTTTTTTAGTCGATTATAAATCTTATGCCAAGGTATTAAGGACGTGTGAAAGGGTGGAGATAAGCAGATTTATTATTGATATAAGATATGTTTAATAAGTGCAAAGAGGTGCAGTGGAGCGCAAGGTTCGGATTGAGTGTCTTAGGGTGGCCACAGTTACTGGGAGTTGGGGACAAGATTCTACAGTTAAACCTCGAAACATGGCTCTTACGTCAACTGAGGCTAGCTCGATCTGGTCTCGCTGGAACAGCTGACCTACTTATTAATCACTATCACTATATTTTATGCCTGGGGAAGTACCACACCTTTGCCTGTTATTCATCCGCCAAGCAGTAATGTACAAACATTACTGTGTTCCGGTATTAAGGGCAATGTTACCAGCGAAATTACTGGGCATGATGAGATTCAACAACTCATATCTCAGGGTGACAGGCGCAGTGCAGTGCCGCGCAGAATTTTAAATTTTAAAACACTGGGTGGCATTGTGTCTGATATGGGCAATCATGATGCTTACCATCAGGCACCTGATTAGCTCGTCTTGTCACTCACTATCATAAAAAAAAAAATATATAAAATCTTAAATGACTCACTGACTGACATGCAACGCAGAGCCCAACCACTGATCCTAGAGACTTGAAACTAGGAATGTAAGTTGTTTTCATTGTCTGGAGGAGTGCTAAGAAAGGATCTTTAAAAATTCACATTCTAAGGGATCCAAAAAAGGCGTCAAATTTTAGTATACTCCCATAATATTTCATAATTGCGAGCGGACAAAGCCGCAGTTTTTTAATATTTCTTGAGTAAACTGAGCCGCTCTTAAAATACTCTTGGTGAACTGAGGCCTCTTCCGAAAGAGGGAAGTCATAAATATAATTACACTAGCTGTGTGCGGTTTCACCCGCGTAGTCTTCGTTCCCGTGGGAATATCGGGATACAAAGTACCCTATGTGTTATTCCAGGATCTAAACTATCTACATACCGAATTTCAGCGCCATCAGTTCAGTAGTTTGGCGTGAAAGAGTAACATACATTCATCCATCCTCGCATACTTTCGCATATATAATATAAAAAGGATGACTTCGATTCTAACCTATATAATTCAAAACAAAACATTGTATTTAATGACAAAATGGGGTTTAAACTTTAAATTATCGTGGTCACGATAAGAAGCTCCTTTTACCATAGAAATATTCGTTCGAAACTAATGTTTAATTATTACAAAAACAATAAATACAACTATGTAGCCATGTTGACGTAGCATTGCAACTATTCTATTAAGTGTGCTTATAAATAAACAGTTGTTACTTGCAATAAGTCTCTATTTCTTAAATATACAGTAACCCTAGTAATATTGCAGGCATGATTCAGCACAGCTCATGGTGCCTCGAGCCGCGGACAATCAGCTCGTACAATGTATCCGACACATTAAGATCTGCCTCTTCAATCATCATGCACTATTTCATACAACCCTTCTATCTACCAACCGCAAAAAAACACATTAAAAACTCCTTTTTACCCCGTTTCCTGAGCACTTATCTCCGGCCAGGATTACGTTAAAAAAATTAAAAAATATAATCCTCCTTAAAATTAATCTTTTTTAAACTATGAATATCGCCAGTTTTCACTACATTAGCTTTGTAAAGGTTGTATAATGGTTCTTTACGGTTAGAGTAAATGTTTTCTATAATCGGATTTTTATAAGTGGCTACAAGAGTTTTGAGAACGGGAGCTTTGCAATTTGTTCATCATTTTTTTAGATTTATAGAGATTTGATCTTCTCAGAAATATTATATCGGCTTAACAGAATACACCGACTTTAAGAAAAGGAAGGTTCTCAAGAAGAAACTTAGATTTTTGTTAATTAAAAAAAATATTGTCTTCATTTATGCTCTTTAATTACTCAAAACATCATATTATGATGAGAATTCCATCGAACTATATCCAGCCATAGAATTTTTAATTATATAATTAACAAGGTATGTGAAAATCAGAAGTAATTAAGTCCCCAGGAATTAACGACGTTTTAATTAAAGTTGATATAAATATATTTCAAAATAAAACTTACTTTGACTTAATCGGTTCATAATGATGCCGAGACGATGACGGCCACATGTTTGTATATCGATTAATTAATAAATCGAGTTCCCAATCGAGATATCGAGATGCTACATCGATACACGCCGCCTCTCTAATTGAGTCAAGCCGATAAATAAAAACAGCGTATCTGCCATCCGAGAACGTAAAACTAATGGAATATCGTCTTTATCGCGTTCTAAATAAGAGACATATTCAGTAGTTCTAGTGATAGTATTTGTGTTAATTTTTATAAAAAGAAGATCACTAAATGCCAAGCATTTACCTGTCATATTATTCAAAAAACTAAATAGAGTTATGGTGCATGGGAATAATGGGAATCGATACGGTTTTGATTAATTGAAGTACAAGAGAAGCATTTATGACTAGACGCGACTATGATTTTTGTTTTTGCACAAATCGTAACTATTAGCATAATATAGGTATTTATTGTAGAAAAATGTTTTAACAAGATTATAAAACTAAGCGTAATAATTCCATGCCTTTAATTATTCATCAAAATTGGTATCTTGACGCTAGTGGCACAAAACGGTATATTTTGATTCTCGTATTATTTAATTACTTTAAAAAATTACTGTTTTCCGGTATGAAGGGCAATGTTACCAGCGAAATTACTGGGCATGATGAGATTCAACAACTCATATCTCAGGGTGATAGGCGCAGTGCAGTGCCGCAAAGAATTTTGAATTTTAAAATACTGGGTGGCACTGTGTTTGATATGGACAATCATGATGCTTACCATCAGGCATCTGATGAGCTCGTCTTGTCACTCACTATAATAAAAAAAAAAATGCAACCTTAATTTTCGGCTTCGCTGTAATCGAGTAAAAAATCATTGCAAAAACGATCACACGGGTGTAACGTATTTTATACAATTTGCGAAAAACGTAAAATGTTAATAGTAACACTATACCTATCACCCGCATCGATCTTAAAAAGGCCAATTTACCTTTTGTCGTGCACAATAGTAACATTAGCCTCAAAAGCTTGTAACTTTCAGTGTTACCCGTTCGCACCTGTATTCTTTTCTCACCGCGGGTTGCCAGCGCGGCGTATTTGACACGTGAAACCGGGAAACTTGATAAAATATATAGCAACACAATAGAGCTCCCCGCAAATTGTTGTCGATCTGAATTTGGATGCTGAATGGTGATGGGAGTTGAATTACCAACTTAAAACAGGTACGCGGATTGTCGGGAAAAGTGATTGATACAAAATACGAGATGCTAAAAACTAGAGATCAACTCTATGGTTTTACTCAGACAACTTATTATTATTCGTAGCAGACAACTCATGTACGCTTTCGCCAAGGATGTGCACTGCATAAGCAGCCGGCCCCGTCCCTTTTCATTTCTCATTAGATTCTATATTTGCGGATGATAATTGACAATAAAAACTAGCCCACTTTGCGATTGTCTTTGTACTAAAATTAATTAAAGCGACGATTTATGCTGAATTATCTTTTAAGGAAAAAGTTTTAATATTAAATTAATAAAATAAAATAAATGAATCACTATAGTTTATACCTAAACAGATCGAGCTACCCCGCATAATTTACGCGTTTCCGGATATGTATGTCTGTATGGGTTGCAAACCCATTTGTCTAGTACATACTTAGACTATAGTAGTAAAGCAATTCAACGCCATTGAGTACACAGTACAAATAAATTGAAATTATTTAAGAATTTAAGAGGTTACATGAGAGGTGATTTTTCCATACAAACGTATTTCCGTGTTTCCTTCCTAGATAACTGCGTTATAGCAATGTTTTTTTTTTATCCGTACATATTTAAGCTCAATGCACCGAATAATCTTCAGTATAGTCAGGGTCAGGTTACAGGCCTTAATCCAGGTAACCTGACTCCAGACCTGCGCACAACGCTTCTTTCTACATCCTACGTCATATTACAGACTGCATGAGAAAGCAGAAGCTCTCAACACACTTAGCTCTTCAGTTGAACTAGATACATAGATGATCACGACTAGCTTTGTCCCACTGGAGTGGAGGTACCTATATCCGATGTCAAAGAATACAAAACTGTAGGTAATACAATGTCTATTAACCTATAATGGTCGTGTTCCATCCAGGATCTTAGGTATTAGGTAGCTATAAAATAGGTACATTTCAGCCACTACGCGGCACCTTCCAAACAAACGAATTTAACCAAACCAAATATTGTAAAACAATCAGTTGAACAAATTAAGCTCTACAAGCCTACAACACACCTACACCTACAAGTTTCTTGTGCGCTCTTCTTGTAGAGGTATCCTTCTGAACGAATGGTAGACTCATTATCTTCATTGACATGCAAAAGTGTCAGAGTATGACTCAATTGAAAATTAGTTTGTATTATTGTTACATCGTTCTAGGCTATCGGCAGATCAATTTTTCGCGACAAAGGTACACACACAATATTCGACATAATCTTAAGCTTTCTGATTTAAGTATAGCACGAGGAGATAATATATTAACTGGGATAACGGGATTATTGAGCAGTAGGATTAGATTAGTTGGATTTTTGGAATCGAGTTAATGCAGGTGCTTTTTGCAAGATGTCGCATTTTAAAGCTTGTTCTTCTCACTTAAATATAAGTAGGTACTCGTATATTAAGGTTAAAGTTGGACGCGCGCAGTTGGCATGCTATGCTTGAAGTGTCAGAATGTATGAGGCCGATCGCGGTCTATACCTAGGTGTTCCTTCCTTCCCATACTTTAAGCAAATACACAACCGCGACCGCTGCGAGTGTCCAACTTCGACCTTAAGGTTATATTTCCTTCAATCTCCAATGCATAACAAATACGAATAACAAGTGCTCCACATTTCCAGTGATGTAAGAGTTAAGGATACTGCATCACGCACACTCACAAGGGGGACCAATAGGGAGACGTGTTGTAGGTACACACACACAAACATGTGAGACGGAACACAATTGTTGTCACATACCTTAATATCCTTGACTTGTGGTGCTCAAACTTAGACCATAATCTTAGATTTTTTTTGTTACCTTTATGAGAAATCTAAGGAATCTTACGTTAGCGAGTTCTTACTCGACTCCAGCGCCATCTAGATGGCACAAAAAAACCATGGGGCAAGATAGTCCTTTCTAGTCTTTAAGATAAAGACCAGCAGATTAAGTAAATATTTTTATTTTTTTCGAGTCGACGCGTGAGCAATCCAGTTTTCAGATCACGACTAACATCTTTTTAGTTTATGACGATGTCCAAAGTCCAAGACAACTGTTTGTCATTAAGTTTAACTCAAAGATCACACTGATCACACGACTTCGCGTAGTCGTGTAATCAGTGTGATCTGACCTGACACTCTACCGAAACTCTTATGACACTCACTTATCAACAAGGGGGTACTGACTGGTTACGCAGTTACGCGGCGTAATATAACATTCTACAATTCATAAGCCTTGATACTTGGACTGAGTTCTAAGTACATCTTTACCTACCCCTTCGGGAAAAGGCGTGGTTATTAGGTGACTGTGGCGTAATGAATGCACCCAGATTTACGCAAGCGGAGCAAATATGCAAACCTTGGGAGTGGTTAGATATTTGAACCGTTTGGAGTCGAGACTGGGTCCGTGGAGGCCGGGAGCTCAGCTCACCGCATTTTCAAAAATCTATCTGAGCGCTTGGTAGAGGTGACGCGTGATCAAAATGCAGGCGTTTATCTGGCCCAACGCTTCTAAGCATTGCTATCCAACGTGGCAATGCCGCCAGCATCTTGGGTACGCTGCCATCTGACAGTGGTATAGAGCACTTGGATTTTCTATAGGCTGACATGTCGGCCTGTGGATTTTCGAAGTATTCTATACCATAGTGATTTAGTAGGTAGCTGTATTGTTGTGTCATTTTCAATAATGGCACTCTGCCCTATTATAAAAAAACTTCGTATATCGCATAAAAGTTTGAGAGCCCCCCCATCTTTAGGTGGTGTTACAGGAGTGCCCGCCAACAATTGTGTTCAAGTGAACACATCCTCATCACAGCTGAGAACGGCGCGTCTTGTCTAATGCTCTGCTACGACAACATGCTCCATCTACTCGTCAATTATCATACATATCATATTTATACATATATAGGCTAAGACTAACTGTACCTACTTTTTTTCATAATATTATGTTCGCTGTAAGGTAAAAAAGTGTTTATATATATATACATTCACGCCTTTTTCCCGAAGGGGTAGGCAGAGGTGTACCCAGGACTCAGTCCCATCGTAGATACACCTACATTTCGCCAGTATGTTATTGGTCCCATGTAATAGGGAGCGAGCCTATTGCCATCTACCGGGTACAGTTCCAGTCTCCAGGCAGTTATTGAGATAAGTCCTAATGGAAAAATCCAATATTAACACTATGCCTGACCTGGAGATCCAACCCGGGACCACTTGATTGGCAGTCGAGCATGCGCCCACTATGCCACCGAGGCAGTCAAAATAAGTGTTTATTTATCTATCTATTAAAGTGTTTACATGTCTGTTTGATCTGTGTCTGGGTGTTATAAGCTTATATAATTTTATTTTAATTTTATTTTTATTTTTATTTTGTAGTGGTAGGTAGACCTCTTTTGCAGGGGGCCGCCTGGGGAAGTACCACACTTTTGCCAGTTATTCATCCGCCAAGCAGTAATGTGCAAATATTACTGTGTTCCGGTATGAAGGCCAATGTTACCAGTAAAATTGTTGGGCATGATGAGATTCAGCAACTCATATCTCAGGGTGACAGGCGCAGTGCAGTGCCGCGCAGAATTTTTAATTTTAAAACACTAGGTGGCACTGTGTCTGATATGGGCAATCATGATGCTTACCATCAGGCACCTGATTTGCTCGTCTTGTTACTCAATATCATAAAAAAAATATATATATAAGTATGTATATCAGTCATTGGGTTACCATAGTACAGGCTTCTAGCCTAGTTTGGGACCAGATGACCGCGTGTGGAAGTTGACCCACATTATATTATTATTATTATTATATCTATCTATCTAAACGTCTGTTCTATCATTTGGATTAATATTATGATAATTGTTGAAGTATGGGATGAGGTAATGGTATCTAAAAAGTCCTAACACATCTAAAAATTGATTTCTGAGCATTCAAGGTCAGTGCTATTACTATTTCTTTTTGTAATACGTACCTTGTATAATATTGAAGCAAGTATCTGTTTTTATTGGATTTGGAGTTGGTTTGGTATAAGAGGGTCGGTTGTGGGCGTAGGTTAGGTTTTCCTCTTACACTTGTTCCCGAAGAGTGTTATTTTCTGCCGAGTGTTGCCACATTATAAATCGATTAATCCTAATTAATTATCGATTAGTGTTGCCATTAAAGCATCAGCGTACGTGACCGTCTGCACGGACGGAGCCACGATCAAAACAAACTATTTATTTATAGCTGGACCTATTATATTTTAATTAACTATTAATTTGTTATTTTGGGGCTAAATTCCGATTTAATCGATATTGATTTGACCTGCTTATGGTAATTTTCACACGGGATCATATAGAATTACTTGGCCACCCTGGCTTTTATTAATATTACCTTTGTTTTCAGACTATATTAATATTGTAAGAAAAAAATATAGAAGTATATGGCAGCAATATTTTGATGAAAGATCAAGGGATCATAAGAACCTGGTACCGTACCATCCTGGCGGATGCATAGATGAAGTAAAGCGAAGAATGGCGATAACTATAAATGCAATGGATAGGCTCAAGAAAATATGGAGGAACAGAAACATCACCAAACCCACCAAGACCCGGCTCGTAAAAACACTCGTTCTCCCCATATTTTTGTACGCCTCCGAGACGTGGACCGTACGAGAAATTGAAAAGAAGAAGATAGACGCTCTTGAGATGTGGTGCTGGAGAAGAATGCTTGGGATATCCTGGACAGAATTCCGCACAAACGTCTCTATCCTCAAAGAACTCGGGATCAAAGAGCGTCTATCAACATCCACACAGTCTCGTATATTAAAGTTCTTCGGACACGTGTCGAGGCGAGACAATGACTCCATAGAACGGCTAGTCGTGCAGGGAAAGGTAGAAGGTACTAGGCCAAGGGGTAGATCGCCCTTAAGGGGACTGATCAGATTAAATCTACCATAGACGGCCCTTTACATGAATGTTCCAGAATGACTACAAATAGGGAGAAATGGGGATATATTGTGAGGCGAACGATATCTGCCCAAGCCACAGACTCATCATGACGACCACGACCGTTCTGTCAAGAACGAAACGAATACCATCCAACCGCAGATTACGAAATGGATTGATAATTACATGAACCGAAGAACGTTAGTGACAGCCGTTCCGCACACATCCCGTCAAACAAGTTTGGATTACCTGATGCAGAAAGTACTGTCTCTAAATAGTAACGCGTGCCAGGTTGTAAAAAAACCCTGCAAAATTCGGGTAAATAAATGACAAATGGCAACTTTGTGAAAACAAAACTCACCACGGACCACGCATATTATGGAATCAAGTCACCTGTATGCCGAGACATAGGTATAAGTTATAAAATATAATAACAGTACAATATATTATTATAGTTTCAAACAGAGTTTCAAAATGAGACAACAAAAAGCAGACAGTTAAAAATTTATTATAACAACTCCTAAAATAATATTCATAAAAACGGAGGAGGTAAAGCTGTTATCTTATTAGTTATACCGAGTTTATCTTCTGTAATTACATTATATTGTCTAAATATTTATATAAAGTAATTTAATTCACCAACGTCACACGTGCGTCTTTCGGAAGTAGACATAACAATGTTGAATATGTATATTTAAAAAATATAGTTTCATATTCGATACATTTACACGTGTCACTAATTTGTATAAAAAATCCATTTCATTCCATTTTAAGAGTAGGAAAAGGTATTGAAATAAATTGTTAAGGCATACTTAATAAGTATGTTTAGTGTGGGGTTCCATACCTACCAATATCATTTAGAAATATATATTTTTTTGTAAAATTTTACGATTTTGGTTTTTCTTTACTTGTGATATAAGATCTGGCTGCTTGTCAAATTTCATGATGCCGGGTCAACAGGAAGTATCCTTGATATATGTTTTTAGACCGTTGCGCAAAGTGTGGAAATGTGTGGTAGATTTTTTTACAGCAGCAAGGGACCGTAGAGCTAAGCTTTTTGATATCAGTTTCAACTTGATACCTCAACACGTTCTCGAGAAAAAGGCTCTTGATAGACAGACAGATGGACAAACAGACAGACAGCTGAGTGAGAGGAAAAGCAATCGTGTCTAACTCATAGACACCTTTTTTTCTACGTGTTTGCTGCTTCAGTTTATATCTAAGACATCGATGTTTAGTAGGTACTGACACTTATTGACCGCAACGCAATTGAAATGAGTACTTACTTACTTCCCATCTATTAATTCATGAATCCATCGTAATTAGGCAAAGGTCACGTAAAAGTATTGTCTAACAATTTAATGATTGGGTTTTGAGTGGTTTTTAATTAGTGTGTCTACCTATATATTTTGTCACCTCTTAATCCATTATATAACAATATAATGTTACCTATATAAAGCCCGTCACACACGTATTACGCTCACGGCCACTATGATTCTTCTTTTTTTTTTATGATATTGAGTGACAAGACGAGCTAATTAGGTGCCTGATGGTAAGCATCATGATTGCCCATATCAGACACAGTGCCACCCAGTGTTTTAAAATTCAAAATTCTGCGCGGCACTGCACTGCGCCTGTCACCCTGAGATATTAGTTGTTGAATCTCATCATGCCCAGTAATTTCGCTGGTAACATTGCCCTTCAGACCGGAACACGGGACACACACTGCTTGGCGGATGAATAACTGGCAAAGGCGTGGTACTTCCCCAGGCGGCCCCCTGCTAAAGAGGCCTACCACTACAGGGACTGTTTCTGTTTAGGACACTAGCTAAGAACACTTTTTTTTTTCAAACAGAAAGCCGCATGAATCATTAGCTTTATAGGAGGTATGATGTCGCAGACTCGAAAACTTATAACACACGTTCTTTCGGTCCTTCGATCGGGGGTTGAAAACAGGCCAAGATGCACGATTGACAGTTGGCAGTGATCCCCAGGGTTCGATCTATCTTTCAAGATCGTCAACTGCATTATAGAGGAACATCTTTAGATAATAGATGGACAAGATAAAGGAATATTGTCCACGGTTGTCTGTACTGCGCTGAGAATGATTAATATTGTCTTGATAGGTCTTATGGGATTTTGTCATATTTGTGGGTGGTAAGAGGTAAGGAGCAGCCACAAGTGCTAGAGAGATTTATAAACCGGGAGTTTTATCTAGGCTTTTAACGTTACAATTTACAATAATTCATGAGTTCATCTACGTTCCTACTTACGAAAAGTTGTGTACTATTAAAGTGTAAAATTGTAAATTATAAGTATTTTTATTTTCAGACCGCGTGTACATACCTTCTATTATCTACTGACTTATAAACTAAATGCCAATAATAATTGATAATAATGAATTAAATACAAAATAGCTGTCTGCTCTAGATTATCTAAACACATAAAAAAATATTCTTAGGAAACTGTGTACGTTTCTATAATAAAATCCCAAAAGAGATATTGTAAATGTATTGTAAAATAAAGCCCTACTCCATACACGTTTCTTGTGGATTATTCTTGCAGAGGTATCTTTCCCCAAACACGGTACTCATTACTGTTTATCTTCATCGTCGTGCAAAAGTGTTGGATTGTGACCACATCGAATAAATATTTTTGAGTTTGAGTTTGAATTGACAATAAGATGTATGACATAATTTTATGAATTATGTTCCTTTTCGCTTGTTGCATCTATGGCTCATGAACTCTTTTTTGTGTTTCCTATATATTTTGTAACTAGCTGTGCCCCGCGGCTTACCCGCGTAGTCGCCACTTTCCACTCCAAACAATAATCCAGGTTTAGCAGATCTAGATTATGAGATAGCTTTTAGTAAGGGTTGTTCTAGGTTGTCCTCATATACAAAATAGATCAGCTGATCGGAAAAATTGTATGGAGTCGAAATTTTTGCCTTGCAGTTGCCGCAATTCTTTATTTTACAAGTTGTTCAGACAGACGGGTAGTGACACCTCCTTACGTATGTAAATATAATTCTATGGATGTACCTGTTATCGTTGTTAGGTAAATTGTTGTACAATTAAACGATAATATGTATTTACGATGCGATTGTATATATTCCCTAATTATTGTAATTACAAGTTAAATATTCAAAACTTCGGTTGGTTGACGTCAATGGATCTCATTAGAATATTCGAAAACCTGCTGGGTGAGACCTGCTAGCCTTCTTCCTATGCTACTAATACAATAAATGCAAAAGTTTGTATGGATGGATGCATGTATGTTTGTTACTCTTTCACGCCAAAACTGCTGAACCGATTTGGCTGAAATTTGATATATAGATAGTTTAGACCGTAGAATAACACATAAGGTACTTTTTATACCGATTTTCCCACGAGAACGAAGACCACGCTGGCGAAACCGCGGGGCACAGTATATAGTAGTCAGTAATTGTAATTTATCCTTATCCAAATTGACAAAATATCGTAGACATCGGTAGCAGCCCGACAATAGAAGTACCTCCGGTGCTTGGCAGGATGTTATTGCACAGTTCAACGTTTCAAATATAATCATATGCATTGTGACATTTGACTTTTAAATGAAAATTTTAAATTAGGCTGCATTTGAACTAGTCACTAGATCTTTGTTATGTGGCTGGTGGCTATAGCCACTGAAGATGCCTTTTTATGCCACTAAAACCCACCATACACGCTAGTCGCTAGGTTATGGATGACAAGCATGCATGTATAGTTATAACCACAGAGGAGATGAATCCTGATCTGTGGTTATAACCATCAGGCATGCCTACAGGACACGTAACTACATGCCTGTGGAAACTCTCAGGTGAACCATGGCTCCGTCAGCGACGGATGACTTGGATGCAGTCGTCATAATATTATTTTTTCCTTTTTACAAGTTTTAATAAGTGACAATGCAATATTTTGGTACCATTGACCTGATCTGATGATGGAGCCATGATGTAGCGACTGGAACTTCGTAATGTTAAATTAGAGGACAGTTAAATTTTGGCTAGTATGTTAAGTTTTTATGGGTAAGTATTTTTTATTCCTTATGATGACATGAGACTGCCTCGGTGGCGTAGTGGGCGCATGCTCGACTGCCAATCAAGAGGTCCCGGGTTCGATCCCCAGGTCAGGCATAGTGTTAAATATTGGATTTTTCCATTAGGAATTATCTCAATAACTGCCTGGAGTCTGGAACTGTGCCCGGTAGATGGCAATAGGCTCGCCCCCTATTACATGGGACCAATAACATACTGGCGAAATGTGGGTGTATCTACTATGGGACTGCGAGTCCTGGGTACACCTCTGCCTACCCCTTCGGGAAAAAGGCGTGAATGTATGTTATGTTATGATGACGAGGGTCTGATGATGGAGCCGAAAGATTACCATTGGAACTGCCTTCTGAAATGTGATTTACATTATACTGAGTTTTGAGATTTATAATATTAGTAGGTGCAGAACCATTCTTTATACTATAGGTACTATAATACTAAATATTAAATATGTCTGGTCAGTTATTACCATACAATTTCAGCGTAAAGATAAAATATATCTTATTCATGTATAGAATAGTGTTTTCATCATTTGTTTTTTCATATCGATTTCATATAGAAACGTTATTTATAATTTATGTACAGAAACAGTATTTTTTGAATTAAATGACTTTATGTAGGTGCCCTACAGTTTACTATAAACGTTTTTAGTTCTGCAACTCATTGTTATTCTTGTTTTTCAGTAAAACTGCTACCTCCGTATATTTTATGTAGTTTGTTTTGAAAGTGTTTACGGCGGAGGTTCGTATCGCTCAATGAATATTCAGAAAGAGATACTCGACGAACAAGTACCGACATATAATTTGTATAAGTATTTGACATATCGGGTCACAATAACAAAAAAACAACACGTAGATAGATATATTATTATTATTTTAATTGTAACATTTACGTAGCTAAGTATCGGTAGGTTTATTAAAGTACTCAATGTAAATATAATAGTTTTAAATGTGCTTTTCGACTTAATCGATTGGGCCACAGTAATGATACATTACCGTGATTGGGTTGAAAATTAGTAGGTATTTGTATAATATTACAGCTAACTATAATCTTCGTGGTCATCTATAATCCCTCTGCACCTGTGGTAAATATTTTATAGCTAGGATACGCGTTCATGTGTGTATCTTACTATCGGAGTGCGTCCTACACCTCTTCCTAACCCTTCGTGAAAGAGACAAATCCATGGTGTTGCATTATTTTTCACTCGGCTCGCTTTAATTTTCACAAACGAAAAATATTGAGCGAGTATTTTCCTTCATAAAAACATAATAAGATAATATATTCGCATACAACTTGCTATTTTCTCTCGTATGAAAATGGTTTCATTGGGATATTTTCTGAATACAACTTTATCAACGGGTTAATTCAATGTGACCTCACATGCTTTATGGTTATCTTTTAAAAACATGTTTTATAAACCACTTTGTAAGCAAAACTTTATTTAAGACTACGCCTCAAATGTTACTTTTATTATATTTTATGGTACTTAGGTCAGAACCAAAAATTATGATTCAAATCAGGTATAGGTACCAATTTAATGGTTGAATAAGAGATTCTTTGTTTAAAGTATGTACGAGTAGGTCCTTATCGACAATTAATAGTAAGACAATAGCATTTATTAACCAATTTTTAAAATTTGAATTGAATTGAAATTTAAGGTATCTTTTGTAAGTGAATATACTTAATAACCTTTTTTTTTTGGTGATGCATTTTAACATAAGGCATCCTCTTAACATCTGTCAATTTTATAGACGTTATAATAGCCACAAATATTTAGTAGATATGTTTTGGTGTGTGAATATGTCCACACAACAATAAATGTATGATCGATGATTAACGATGGCTTCCTAGTGACAGCCGTGTCTGATTGTCTGTTTGTTTGTGTTATTGTATTCAAATACACAGGTAACTGTGTCTGTCTCCTGAGATGGGCTGTCAAGCGATAAGCGTTAGCGGGAGCGAGAAAATAGTCGAAGTGGATAATGTTGAGATAGTATTAATACTGTCTAAATATAACTTTAAAGTTTCAAGCACTCCTCATATCATGCTCATATCATGGCAGTATTTCTCAATAGCGAATATGAGAGAATAAGATATCAGATTTATATTGTTACCATGCGAGAAAAAGAAGGGGGAAAGAAATATGAGATATAATTTTTCCCTCCTTTGTCACGGTTTGTCATTACACTTTGTCATTTCTAATAGTATGATCAATTGCAAATTATCTAAACAATTTATAGTAAGTATTGTAGGGTTGATGTGAATTTTTAACACGCCTGCCATTGATTCTCTGGATTTTTGGGTAGTTTTATAGAAAATATAAATGGCAACTGATGGTTTAAACAGGATCTATGGTAGGGGCGAGCAGCGAGGGGGCGATGGAAACACCCGGAGGTGGAATGCCAGAGCGACAGACGATTGTAGAGCTAAGAACAAAATGGTGGGCTAGGAATAAATTGCGCTATATTGTAATTTTTTTTTATGATAATGAGTGACAAGACGAGCAAATCAGGTGCCTGATGGTAAGCATCATGATTGCCCATATCAGACACAGTGCCACCCAGTGTTTTAAAATTCAAAATTCTGGCACGCGGCACTGCACTGCGCCTGTCACCCTAAGATATGAGTTGTTGAATCTCATCATGCCCAGTAATTTCGCTGGTAACATTGCCCTTCATACCGGAACACAGTAAAGTTTGCACATTACTGCTTGGGGGATGAATAACTGGCAAAGGTGTGGTACTTCCCCAGGCGGCCCCCTGCTAAAGAGGCCTACCACTACAACCTACCACCTGGACCCACGATCAACGTAAGACGTATTTACGGTTGTTAAAATCTAGCTATGTCGCATAAGCTCATGACTTACACCAACCATCCAAGTGATAGATAGTGACATCGTCTACATTACCACGTTGCTAATCCAGTTGTACTAAGAAAGGGTTTGTACTTAGGTAGCGTGTGAGGTAGTACTGATTGACGTGTGTATTAACCTCTGTGTTGTACCGTTATAATATTATAATGTGGGAACATTAAAAACATTTCCTTTGTGGCAATATCTTTTAGGTATATATGTAATATTATGACTGGTGTAATTTTCACCTAAGTACTTATTTCTCTCTAAATTGTGCTCAGCCTGAAAATTAAAAGTCCTTAAGGAGTTAATTAATGTCTAGAAATTTCTTTTTCAAAAACATTAGATTTTGGAAGTCTAGGAATACCTAAGAAAATCGAAACTACTTGAGAGGCAAAACCGCTAGGTTAGCATTAATAATAATAATATGCGACATCTTCCACACACGGTCATCTAGTCCCAAACTAGGCTAGAAGCCTGTACTATGGTAACCAGATGACTGATATACATACTTATATAAGGTTATAACACCCAGACACAGATCAAACAGACATGTTCATGCACACAAATGTTTGACTTGGCCCGGGATCGAACCCGGGGCCTGCGGCACAGAAAGCAGAGTTACTACCATCTGAGCCGTCGAGTTTGATTTATAAACGATCAAAAAACGTACCAAAATTGCCAAACATTACGAAATTAACCTTTTAATCAGGAACGTGTAAGTCAAGTTCATGAATTAACTTGAAGATAAAACGTGTGAACGCTTTGTTTTATCGCAATTAGCATATTATTTTAATTATCATTTCACGAGTCATTAAACAACAATTACTCCATATTATAAATATTACATATCTACTTATTATGTAATTATTTACTTGTGAGTTAAACATACTTAGTTATTAAAATAATGCCATAGAATTTTTTATACTTGAACGCAAGCCGCAACCCGCCGTTTCGCATGAGATTTATTGTAAAATCTTAGCTAATAAAACAAATTAAAGGGTTCTATTGTAATGTCATCAGATTAAAATGTGTATTACTACTATATTACATTTTATTATTACATTATTATTACTAAAAAATCAGAAATAAATATTTCGACAAGAAAGCAGTCAAATTTCAATAAAATAAATTTGACCTATGAAAGAAATAAACAATATCAGGTTAAATTTAATATACAAAAAAACGCTAACGCAACGCATATGTATCTACTGCTATCTATAAAAATCGCTCGACTAGAAATAGAGGTCTATTTACTAACAAAACCGTGAAGCCACATTAGACATTAATTTGCCTAAAACGAGAGAAAATAAATTATTTGACCACAACCGCGCTTTTAAGTTTCGTGATTCGTCCCAATGGGACGAAACGACGAAGGAGCTAACCGCGCATAGATGTGCGAAAAGTATTATGTGCGAAAGACCATTAGTGTTATTATTAATATTAATAATATAAGACTACCTCGGTGGCGTAGAGGGCGAATGCTGGACTGCCAATCAAGAGGTCCCGGGTTCAATCCCCAGGTCAGGCAAAGTGTTAAATATTGGATTTTTCCATTAGGAATTATCTCAATAACTGCCTGGAGTCTGGAACTGTGCCCGATAGATGGCACGAAAATAGATAACACGAGAATAGATAGATGGCTCGCCCCCTATTACATGGGACCAATAACATACTGGCGAAATGTGGGTGTATCTACTATGGGACTGAGTCCTGGGTACACCTCTGCCTACCCCTTCGGGAAAAAGGCGTGAATGTATGTTATGTTATGTTATTTTATTAATAATATAGGCCATACTGCCACGGCACCTTACCTAGTACTTACCTATAAATTAAAATGTTTGATTGTTAGGAGACATACTCCCCCTGATATTAATATTGTATTATAAATGGAAGAGCACATAGAAACAGCTATATTTGTATTATTCGTATCATTGGAGTGTAGATTCATTTTACACGTGTAACCTAAAAAATATGACGTGCAAATAATTGAGTTCATTAACATACAATTAACATTCAATTAAATATTTTGCACTCCCCTGACTATATATATCAAGACTGTTGTTGCTAAAATTAGCAGATTACGACTAAAATAGAGTATTAAACTAACATTGTACACATTCACAGACATTTCTAAAAACTACAAAGTTTTTGTAACTCAGAGAGCGGAAGTGAGTGAGACATCGCGCTTAATAAGCGTCATTATAATATAATATTAATAATTAAAATAACATTATTTATATCCTGTATACACTCTGTTGTCAATACCTAGTTAAAATATTTGAAAGAATATAATTGTATAAATTTGAATTATAATAATATAGGTATGGATGCATCTCTATATTTGGTTGTTTAGAGATTTCTATTTAGTATACATACATATTTTTTCAAACGAACAGACGCTTTAAATAATGAAAATTCTTGTTAGCTCCAGCCAAATTTTATCAAAGTTTATTAGAACAGTACAGTGCTCGTTAAGTGGATTGTTACTTAAAAATTAAGAAAGTTATTCCTCCTGTATTTCTGCAAACCTAACCATAGTCTATAAGATATAATTACTCACCCCTGGATAATTATTGTCCATAGATAAATAATTTTTAATCTATTTTGGGTTGAATTGAAAGACCTACAGTTACAGTTAATCCAGATTTTGATCTGCCAAATACAAGCTTACCGAGTTTCAGATAAGTTAACAGAATTTACTAAACGGATTATTCATTACCTCTGTACTACGTAGTACTAAGATGAGATGTTTTTACATCCTACAAACACACACAAACACTACAAATATACTTTATCTTTTTAAAATCCTAACCATTGCTTTTATGAAAGAAATCTATTGTGTGAAGACAAAAGCGATAGAATAAGATTAAGAACGAAAGGTGAGTGGATATATAAAATATATAAATCATTTTTATTAAAGTGAATTATTATTGACCGCGATGTTATGAATGTTATATACCTATAAGGTAGGTAGATTTATTACGGTCTGTAGTCGGTATTATTTGGAACACAATTAGAAATTTTGGAAAGTGCACTGTCTGGATGGTAGCTAAAAAAGTATTTATGGATGGTAAGAAACTAAGTAAGTATTTGGTTTAATTTAATCTACCTGCAAATTTTTATTTTCGTATAAATTGTTAAAATTATATTTCCTATGATTTGAAACTATCATTGTTGTAAATATTAGAATCACTTTTTACGGGATAATGACTATAGGTATAATTCGACGTTTCTCGAGTTTCCCGATATTTTGAAAAGAAAAGAGTAATTATCCTGTAAAAAGTGATACTAAGTAATTGTTAAAATGTAATATGTTTTATCTTTCCATTTTCTGACTTAGTTCTGATATATTGTGACTTTCGAAATTACCCGAATTAGATATGAAAATGCTGTTTTGTTATCCACGTTTTATCTGTGTGATTAATCATTATTGTGTCATTACAATTTATATAATTATCGACCGAATGTCGTCATGGCCACGTTCGCTTAAATTTATCAAGAAATTCGTACCTATTGTGGTGATATAATCAATATTTTGGTGTTTATTATCGCGTTAACCTAAACCGATTTATAATATTTTATCAGTTCCTGTTGATAAACAATACAGAAGTGTTGTCAAAACAACACGGCTGCGTATGCGCATCGCTTTAGGCCTAAATGATAAATTGAGTTTATTTTATTGAAATATTGAAGAAAACTGTTAATAAAATCACTTTTCTGTTAGTTTTTCTGGTGTGTTTTAATCTGTAAGCCAGATTTAATATAATTTTATTGCGGCGCGAGACAGCAATTACTGAGAGCTGGAGTTATAAATAGTAAATAGTAATCACGGATTATCCAATGTCCAGTACCCGTGGCATTAAATAATTCTGCGAAGCGTCGGTAGCTTACCTACCGATCAAGGAAATAAAAGAGAGCTTTAATGTTAACAGTACTTTGTTTTATTATAATAGTTTTATCTTATTCTTAAATCTATTCAATAAATATACAAACTTTGGAAATAATTTTACAATAGACAACAGGAATGCTCTATACATGGAGGTTAACGAACGTGCCTAATATTGCAAAGTTCAGTGCGATTACATTCACGGTTACAACACAATCAGAGATTACCTCTCGACATCGCATCGGTGTCACTGGTCCTTACTTATTACCCTACTTAACTAACTAAAACTAAATCACAGATGTAACGAAACTCTCAAGGGATCCTGAGTATTCGATGGAGCCTCTACGAGATGCGAGTGTGGAGCGAGTCACTGCCGTGTGAGAACCGTGACGGGCTTGTAGATGTGTGGGGAGAGCGGGTGATGAGACGGCGAGGGCAGCTCGGGGCTCGACGCACCGGAGGTAGGAGGCGAGTGCATCATCGGCGGAGAGGGCGGCATCAGAGGGGACGTCTGCAGCATCGGTGCCTGACCCAGGAAGGCACCCGACGGCAGCCGCTCGTACATACCGGTCGAATACGGCAAGCTTCCATACGGCATAGATTCGGCTCCTCGGAATGCGGGGTGCACCGCACTCGGTGCTACCGGGTGGGTCTTCATTTGCATCGGCGCGTACCTCTGATACAGCAGCTGAGAGTAGAGGCCGACCAGTTGAGAGTACGTGGCGGGCGGGTAGGAGCCGCCGGGCAGCAGCGGCGCGCCGGGGAACAGAGGCCGCTTGAAGCAGGCGAGGCGCGAGCGGCCGTTGAGAGCGGAGCGCCGGCGCAGCTTGCCCGTCGTGCCGCCGATGAACACGTCCTCGGCCGACGCGTCCAACATCCAGTAGTTACCCTTCCCCGGGTCGTCGTAGTGTCGCGGCACTTTCACAAAGCACTTGTTCAAGCTCAGGTTGTGGCGGATGGAGTTCTGCCAGCCCTGCCTGTTCTCCCTGTAGTACGGGAAGTTTGTCATGATGTACTCGTAGATTCCGTTGAGAGTCAATCTTTTTTCGGGGCTGTTGCGAATCGCCATCATGATGAGAGCGTTATAGCTGTAGGCGGGCTTTTCGTGTTTCTTGTCCTTCTTTTGTTCGTCGTCGTCCTTCGGTTTGGTGCAGTCGACGGGCTCCGTGCCGGTGACGTCGAGCTCGGAGTCGCTGAGGTCGGCCTCGGAGGGCGAGGCGCCCGTCGACGAGGGCGACGGTGACGGCGGGGGCTTGGAAGTCGCGTGGTTCATCAGTATTGAATTAATACTGAAATCTCCTTCAAACTTCACCATGTTGATCACTTGTGTACACTTAGAATATAGAATGTTTAGTGGCGGAGCGTTACGCGTGCGAAGTCACTGCGAACGGCGAGCAGACTGGTGTCGCGGAGGCGGGTGATGGTATTTATATGAGGCGCGTGAGGCTCCGCCTAGGACGCTTTGTTTGTTCACTTCGCCAATGGTAGCGCGAGCTTTCCGTACATAGAGCCACGCCCGACGGACGCGCCTCGCTCCCCTCTACAAGCTCTACTCTACTCGCTCACCTTCTCTACCATACTCTCAGGGTGCTCATAGTTTTGTTTCCCTGCGAGGTGGTTTAGTGCAGCGCAGCGACTAGTTTATTTATTTTCCTATCTTTACGCAACGTTTATCGGTGTGTGTCCGATGTCGGCCGCGATTGTAAATCGATTACGGTTCGTAATGTAATTAATAGCGTTGTAAAGCTATTTAAAATCGGACGAAATGTTTTTTTTTATCATACTGAAAAGAAAACTATGTGCCGTAGGTATAGACTTGTGTTTAACTAAACATAGCATTATCATTGACTTATCGATATCTATCGACTTCCTAGAGCTTATATATGCAGTAACAGCTATTTATCTATAATCAGTTATCAAAATGATAAAACATTAGATAATAAGTAATATATTAAGTATGTTGTGAAAAATCATGACAGAATGCAAAGTTTATTTGCACCTAAATAATGATTAGCTAGGTACAAAGTCCAAGGATGATACCTATTCCTACCTATATTATTATTATGTAAGTATGTATAACTAGCTATGTATATCTGCTACATAATTTTATTAATTAAAGAAGACCAGCTGCACGAAAATTGTATATTTGGTTAATTATATAAAAAATCGTAAAAATACTCATTATGTAAGGGGTCAATGTCATATAAATTGAGTAAACATAAGTTACACGAGGTATACATCGAAGTATACATCTGGCACACTATTGTTAATATTTTATAAATACTACAGGATGTTTAACAATTTATATATATTATTGAAAAGTTAGCAGAAAAATATTTTGGTTTTTTAGAGTTCGTTTTTTAGAGCCACTTTTTCCGCAGTGCCCCGTTCCGGAGAGCCACTTTCAATGAAATTGATGATTTTGATATTGCTGTATTTTCAACTTATACAGTCAGGTAAAATGTATAGTAGATGAATCAGTCTTCATAAATTAATTTGTTTATATACATATTTACAAAATATTGTTTTATAAATAGTTATCAAATATACAAAATTTACACCACAACTTATATACTTATTACTTACTTAAATGTTCAAATGTTTGAGGATTTATTCAAAGAAATATTTACATAAATTTATTTATTATTGTTTTTACAGTTGACAAAACCACTTGACCAATAAGAATTAAATATATTAAAGTGAATAAATAAATAACACCTTGAATTACTTCTGCAGACATTTTATGAATATACGTGATTATGTTCACTTTTGCAGATGACGATACTTTTTGAAAAATTGAATTTAAATCGTCATTATTAATTTAATAGAAATCGTGGTTATCCGGTACGTGGCTCTCCGGGACTGTATCTCTAAGAAATCCACCCTATTTTGACAGTACAAAAACAGAAGACGAGAGAAGTAATTTGTAAGTTGAACTTACTCAATTGTGTCTATCCGACACACTTGACTTCAGTCATCAGTCGCCCACACATTCCTATGAAAAATTTACTAAATCGACGTTTTGTATTCCCCTGTTTCCTCGAAATATAAGTAACCCAATCAAAAAAATTATATCCTGATATTTTATTGTGAACTTAAGTATGTCCTTGTCATTTTAGTTTATCTTATAAACCCTCGGTTTTTTCCTAGTGAACTTCTAAAACTCCCAGTTTTAGTTTTAAGTGATTAGACGTTCACTACAAAAAAAAATTACCAGTTTATAAACAATAATAAAATGGTCATAGTTTACTTCATCTTCAAAATATCAGGATATAAATAAATTAAATAGGTTTACTATATTCGGAGGAAACAGGGGAATACAAAACATCGATTTGGTAAAATTTTCCATAGGATTGTGTCTAAGAGGTCACCTCTCTTGTTAATAGAAGTGTGGAAGTTTTTATTGGATACTTACGACAATATTAGTCAAGTAGGAACCTACTTAAACAATTATTTTATTTTATTAAATATGTAGGTAAGTGGGTCCCTACTCATCCCTACCATGACTGTAATAAGTACTTATTCTACATATATGTCCCTATGGCAAAATGTTTTTGATTATTATTTTTATCTTTATTTAAATATCATTTACAAATAATTCATAATTCATAATCATTTATTTGCATTCAAACATGGTATTTAAGATGTTATATAGATATTTTAGTACGTAAGACATGTTGAGCCAATTATATATTATAGCATGCAAAATTGTATGTTATATGTCACGTAAAACTAATTAAAAATTCAACAAAAATTACAAATAAAATTAAAATATAATATTATGCAATGTCCATCTATAATCTGTTTAAAAATAATTATTATGCTATGTATAATACATTAATAATAGTTTAAGTAATAGTACATTAAACTAGTGTAGATTAAATTCTATCAGTACACACCATTCTTTAATTTGTTTCACAAGCATATTACTATTATAAAACTTACACAATAAATAATTCTATTTTTTACTAGATCGAAGTATTAAAATAGCGTGTATCGTTTTCATTACAAGAACAATATGTCTAGATGTTTTTGTTATGTAAGCTTTAGTCTAGCATTACATTTTCAAGCAATTTTTTTTTTTAGTTTTAGTTGTTTTTAGTTACTGCAAAATATTGATTCCTTTCAATGTTTCAATAATGTTCAAGCTATATTTTACACGTGTATTGGGAATTGTACGAAAATATTTGCTGTTTTGTAAATCACTTATGTATTTAATTTCCAATAGATAAATAACATGATTCATATGTTTCAACAATAAATTGAAGTGTGTAAACATAATATCTCTCTTAAAACAATACCATTGATCAAATATTATACAAGTACAGAGAGGTATATTAATATAGCGTTGGTAAATAATTTTAAAACCTGTGTAAACAAAAATTATCTGTTTTCATAAAATATATATTTTATTACAACAAATAATAAAACTACTGTTGTAGTTTGTAGGTACCACTTGCAAAAGAAATAATTTCAAAATTCGCGAAAAAAGTAAATCTTATAATAGTAGAATCATTGATGTCATAGATATAACCTGACGCATCAAAAATTACTCAGACCATCAATTCATCTAGAAAAAAAGGAGTATAAAAATCACAAGACGTTAATAACAACTAAACTAGTGACATATCATCGGTAACATACAATGTTTCCGCCACAAAAAAAAACATACACATATGAGATCCGTTACATATAATTTTAAATTTATGGTCTTACATCATGCGTGTAATCGTCACGCACACGGTATGGCCAACCAGAGCTATTTATTGTAAGAAACGAATGCTTATAATGCCTCTATCTTGTAATATTACAGGAACTCTTTCAGTAGAATTATTAAAATTGTGTCAATTGTGACAGGCTCGTTGGCCCAGACGGTAGTAACTCTGCTTTCTGTGCCGCAGGCCCCGGGTTCTATCGCCGGCCAGGTCAAACATTTGTATGCATGAACATGTCTGTTTGATCTGTGTCTGGGTGTTATAAGCGTATATAAGTACGTATATCAGTCATCCGGTTACCATAGTACAGGCTTCTAGCCTAGTTTGGGACCAGATGACCGTGTGTGGAAGTTGTCCGATATTATTATTATTTATTTTCTAATTATTCAAGGTATAGTTATGAAATTACTGCAGTCAGACAGTTTTAATACTTACTTACTTATTTGAATTTAATGCACTATTATAATAAGTTCGTCATTTTTGGTTAAGAGTAAATAGGTAGTATAGGTAGATGGAGGTATTTATTTAAGTGCTTCTAATGTTTCCTTGCATGAATCATAACAATACTTATTATTCTGAAATTGTGTTCGTTGGAATGAAGTCATTTGTTTTTATTGCTTTTTGTTTAATCAGGATTACAAAATTAAAATTACATACATACATACATACAGTCACGCCTTGTTCCCGGTGGGGTAGGCAGAGACTATTTCTCTTTTAATTAAAATTAATGGCGTTAAAATGTTCCTGTCGTAAAATATTTAATTAATAATAGGCCAATATTTGATGTAATTATTTTATATGGTTTTAATATGCTCATGTGATATTTGGTTCATGATGGAATGTCTTAAAAAGAGGTAACGACGCTTTCTACAAGTTTGATACCATTCGTTGAATGTACCAAATCGATTTTTCGTATTCCCCTGTTTCCTCTTTATAAATTTATCAGATGGATCGATTATGGAAATGAAGTATGTTCCTATAATTAATTTGTTTTCTTTTATAGAATCTTCAAATGGATAAATCAAAAGTGAAGGAAACATAGAAATACAAAAGAACGTTTTGCAATATTTTCATAGAATTGTGTCTAAAAATCAATAAGGTGTGGTATCCTCTTATCATGGTGAAATGTTGTATGATTCAAGTAGTCGACCCGCTGCCCCACCTCCAATTGTGGTCAACCAGCGCAATGTTTGTGACCCGCACCTTAAGTAAGGTTAAATAATTGATGCACATAGCCCATATCTACTCGCGGCCTGGCAGATAGTGTTGAGACATAGAGCCGGATATTTAGGAGTGGGCACAGTTGACCTAAGATCATTTTCAAACGCGGGTTTAGTTGAAAGAGTATAATCTAAAATAAATGAGTAGGTAACTGAGAATGTGGATATGCGTGAAAAGGGAGTGCGGAGGTGACGGATGATAGAGTGGAGTGGTGAAAGAAGCCTATAGACGTGCTGGGCCGACCCTACCCAGTGTGGGACAGGGGATAGAAGATCATAATGAAATGAGTAGCTAACTGATACTGCGGATCATGATTGGAGTCATTGGAGCGAGCTCAGTTGACATAAGAGCCTAGAAACATAATTAAATGTTTTGTACTTCATCTCGTGGCGGTCAGCCCGTTTGCCTACCGGTAAGTAACTACTTTAGAATCTTTTGTCCCATTGCAACGGTTGTCGGTACCTCTCCGGGCCCTATACAATTTACTACTACTATTTGATAAGTAGGTAGGAACTTGTTTTTCAAGCCTCGTTTATCAGTCATCTGGTTACCCTTGTACAGGCTTCTAGTCAAGTTTGGGACCAGATGACCGTGTTTGGAAGTTGTCCCATATATATATTTTTATTATTTGTTTCTGTTGCTCACCACATTAATATAATTAAAATATTATCATGCACAATAAATTTATTAAAAGAAAAATAAAATGAAATAAAATTAAAATTACAATGATTAAAAATTAGGCACAAAATTATAAAATTTTATATTATACATTAAATTATCGTGCATTTCCATACACAATCAATAGAGATAGAGTTTGGTGAGTTATCAGTAGATTACTCATACATTATAATAATTTTATGTGTGAACATGATTAGAAAATATATAATGATCTAATTAGATTATGGAAAGTAAATCAATCAGTAAATAAATGTATGGGAACAAAGTCCCATCACTACACTAGTAAAACACAACGATATGTATGAAGTGTGTATGATGTGTATGGAATTGAATAAGAAGCGGCCGGGTCGAGAGTCGCGCGTGGGCGATGTCACTTATGATCGTGTATGAGAGGGGGCTACTATGGGCATTTATTTCAATACTCGATCTTATATGGAAACAAAAGTCACAAAGAGTTAGGTTTAGTTTTGATTTATATACTCAATATCATTTCTTGTCCCGTTTTGATATAACACGCACTAAATTCTTTTTTATATAAAGAAAACAATATTATTATGCTACTATAAGATATAAGCATATAGCTACAAATATATTTACGCGGTAATATTTTTAAAACCGGGAGCACGTTGGATATAGGCCGCTTACAACCGGACTGGATGGAACTCTAAGGGGGAGGGTCTATGTTCAGCAGTTGACGTTCTATGGCTGAGGTCACAGAGGAGATGAAAGTCCTGATCTGTGGCTGAGATGATGATGATGATGAAATGTAGGTAAGTGAAAATCTTTTGTGGTTCATAAAAATTGTGAAGCTTGACGCTAGGAGTAACAAATAACGCAAATAATTACATAAATTATACCTTTTAGTGCTTTTAGGTATTGTTTTACCATGAATTATATATTAGATCATATTGGGTAAGTTTCAAAACTACTTATTAAATAATATAACACATAACATTACGCCTTTGTTCTGAAGGGGTAGGCGGAGGTGTACCCAGGACCCAGTCTTCGCCAGTAATGTTCTTTAAGTTTCATGTAATCGAGGGCGAGCCTGTTGCCATCCGTGCATCAGGATTTTACTGAGAAAAACTCTCATAGAAAAATCCAACACTCCAGACCAGATGATCGGCAGTAGTTCTTGCTATGCTAACTACACTAATTACATAATTTGTTTTGAGATTAACGAGTACCGACATACCAGAGTGGAACCACTAGTACCCCCCTCTGCATTAATTGGATCAAGGCATCACACAGCAGAGATGTATGCGCATTATTCATATCCTTATTGCCACAATTGGAAGAATTAACAGGTTTCTCTTTCTTAGTACACAATTTACTCTAGAGAAGACATTATCACTCTGAACAAAATGACTATGACTTTACTTTTTAACTAAAGATTTAACTGGTTTATCTAACTGGAGACGAAAAAATAATTATACGAAATGTCAGAAATAACGTTACCATTTAACGGTGCGGCGACC
Organism: Hemistola chrysoprasaria; assembly: GCA_947063395.1. Taxonomy (NCBI): domain Eukaryota; kingdom Metazoa; phylum Arthropoda; class Insecta; order Lepidoptera; family Geometridae; genus Hemistola; species Hemistola chrysoprasaria. The sequence continues at coordinate 16,289,813 of OX346716.1, read as the reverse complement.
TGAGGATTCCCCATACAAACGTAATAGTGAAATCATTTGAAATCAGAATATATTTCCAACATTTAATGATGTTTTTCGGAATGAGACCCTAGTTATCTCTAAGTTATAATTATATTTTAGTCTAAAATATTTATAATTTGGAATTGTATTTCAAAATACCTATATTTTGGATTTATATGAAATTTTTGTCCAAAGCATTTATTAGCAATATTTATATAGCATATTTTGGATTGAAATATAATTAGGAACTTAGATAGTGTCTCTTTCCGAATAACGTCATTAATATATGTTGGATATATGCTCTGATTTCAAATGACTGTTACATTTATATGGAGAATTCTTCAGTCGCCGCCTATTTAAATTTCTTCTATAAACTCTTAAAATGACTCAACGACCTCTTAAAAATAACAAAATTAGTTAATAAAAGAAAATAAAATGATACAAACATACGAGGGACGTTCAATAAAAAGGTACCGAAGCTCTTACTTTATCTTTAAAATATCAAGATATTATATTATAAAAAAAACTTAGCACAATGGGGAGCCACTCGCGAAGCTGTTTGCAGATGGCGCTCTAATCGACTGTACTTTGTTTACATTTGGGTGTTAGTAGAGCGTTTGCGATTTTCTGCGATATTCTATGACAATATAAATTATGTATTCACTTATGACTGTGACTCAACTTAAGAACGAACGCTTCGAGGAAGGAATGCATCAGTTGCTGGGAAAAAGGCCGATTTGATAGAAAGGTGACGATATCAAATATTCAAGGTTATTTTTATATATAATTTCCTCTGACTTCTTTTCTCAAAACGATGTTGTCGTTCTAGAGCAGCCGGAGTTTCAGGTTTTACCTTAGTAAAAGAGAATATCGATGGTACAGCTGTCTTTCTCAGAAACCTTGCAAGTGGTTCATTACCTGAAATAAATAATAGATAAGGATGTTATGAGCGCCAAGAATGACTAAGAAAGTGGAGAATAGGCATACTAGCTGTACTGATTTACCTGTATATATTATCTAAATAACTCAATTATAAAAATCAGCAATTGTAACATTAATTCACCAAATTCATCACAAATTTTCTAAAATCTACAATCATTCATCACTCTTATACTTATAACATTACATCATTAAATCTGTAAATAGAATGTTTATCAACAATTTTATAGTTAATTTATTTATTTCTCTATCAAATTATAAGCACTTTTATCAAATAATCTTCTTTGAAATGCACTGACAATCGTGCAGAAGCACTTGATTTGAAGTTTTGAATGCGTAAAGCAGACTCCCATTGTTTTTTACGTTTGGGATCCTTAGGGAACAAATGTACGCCCTTATTATTACAATTAATAGCAGAACACTGCGGCATTTAGATCTATAAAACTCAAAACAACAATATCTTTTTAAAAATTCTATACGATTTGACAGTTGTAATGTCAAGGCAAGGTACAGTCGATCATACGCCATCTATCGTGATAAAAAGTTAGTTTTCCTCCCCATTAATTCAATTATTTCACAATTTCAACTAACGGCCACCCATCCAACTAGGAACTGTAACCCGAATCAAGAACAGCTGGCCCGAAATGTGGGTAGGGATCCAGAATTTCTTGATGTATAAGGAACCATAAATACCTTAAATGTATGAACATTGTATGAAGTAAAACAACGGAAACCTTTTCCCTATTTAACTACTAACATAAAATCGGTCTGTGACACGAGCTTATGAAGTAAGTTAATTTAATCCCGTACCTGAGTCCTAGGCTATTTTAATCTCCTTTCTATTTACATTTAGATTCTAGGTAGGTGTTATAAGACTAGGAAGTTTTAGTGGATTTTCCCGCATTGGAATAAGAGCTAACAAATAATAGTAGGTAGTAGATAGGGGCTTGGGGCAGGACTTCAGGATTGCAAAAGAAAACTCCGTATGAACTTTGGCATGGCAGAAAACCAAACATCAGCCATATAAGGATCTTTGGTAGCACTGTGATGGCCCATGTCCCCAAAGAAAAGAGGCTCAAGTGGGACAAGAAAGCGATTAAACATTATCTAGTGGGTTATGCCGATAATATCAAGGGATACAGACTCTATAACCCGCAGACACATAAAATGATAGTCAGCAGAGATGTTGTTATCATAGAAAAAGAGCTAAATACTCCGGAGAAGGATCAAGAAATTGCCAAAGTAGATCCAGATACTATGAAGGCAATAATAACAGAAAACACACCAGAAATATTACCAGTTTTAGATCAACCACAACTGGAGGAGCAGGATGAAAGCTTAGATTCCAATAACTCGCAGATCACAGTTCAGGAAAATGATAAGGATTGTGACTATGTTCCAGATTTAAGAAGTAGTAGCAGTTCCTCAACTGAATTTTTCGACACAACTCTTGAAGTCGAAGATACTGAAGAAATTGATACATTACCAGCCCAGCGAGTAAGAAAGAAACCTGATAGATACGGTTTTGGTAACATGGGTGTTGGATCAGATCATCTTAACTTATGCGAAGACCAGATAACATACCATGAAGCTTTAAAAGGACCAGAATCCAAAGAGTGGCAGAAGGCCATGAAAAAAGAATTAAATTCATTTGAAGAAAATGAAGCTTGGGAATTGGTAGATAGGCCAGATAATGCTACAGTGGTTAAGTGTAAGTGGGTGTATAAGAAAAAATTTGACAATGACAATAAAGTGACTTATCGTGCTCGTTTAGTTGCAAAAGGTTTTACACAAGCAGCGGGAATTGACTATAAAGAGACTTTTTCGCCAGTGGTTCGATATTCAACGCTAAGACTTTTATTTGCTTTAAGTGTTAGGCATGATTTAGATATAACTCATCTCGATGTAAACACAGCATTTTTAAATGGATATTTAGATGAAACCGTATATATGACCTTACCTGAAACTTTTGTGTGTAACGAGAAAAATAAAGTGTTGAAACTTAATAGGGCAATATATGGCCTAAAGCAATCAGCTAGGGCATGGTATCAAAGAGTAGATGATTGTTTGAAAAATGCAGGATATAAAAAGTCTGATTATGAGCCATGTTTGTTTGTAAAACAGAAGGATAAAGTCAAAATTTTTATTGCATTATTTGTTGATGATTTTTATATATTCTCAAATTGTAAAAAGGAAACAGAAGTACTAACTAATCTGTTAAAGTCTAATTTCAAGTTGAAAGAGTTGGGAGAAGTAAGACAATGCTTAGGTATGAGAGTCAAAAAATGTAATAATGGTATAAGCCTAGATCAAGAGCAGTTTATTGAGAAAATTTTATCTAAATTCAATATGAAGGACTGCAAACCAGTCAGTACTCCAATGGAGGTCAATTTGAAACTTGAAAAGGAAGGTAACTGTTCAACTCAGTATCCTTATCAGCAATTGATTGGCAGTTTGTTATATTTAGCATTGCTGACTCGTCCTGATATTTACTATCCTGTATGTTACCTCAGTCAGTTTAATAACAATTATAATGAAACTCACTGGAAACATGTTAAACATATTCTTAGGTACTTAAAGAAAACTAGTAATTTTGGCTTAAAATATACTAAAGATAAATTGGACATAACAGGTTATGTAGATGCTGACTGGGCATCAGATAGGTTAGACAGAAAATCATATACTGGATTTTTGTTCAAATTATCAAACTGTGTAATCTCATTTGAATGTAAAAAACAGTCGACAATAGCTTTGTCAAGTACTGAAGCTGAGTATATGGCCCTATGTGAGGCAAGTAAAGAAGCTATGTATTTGAAAAATCTGTTGTCTGAATTGCAGTGTAGAGATAATATACCTATACAATTGTACAATGACAATCAAAGTGCATTGAAACTAACAAAGAATTGTGTATTTCATAAAAGAAGCAAGCATATTGATGTAAGATATCATTTTATCCGTTCTGCAGTTGAAAATAATTTTGTAAAAGTAGAGTATCTAAATACTGAAGATATGCCTGCTGATATGTTGACAAAAAGTTTGTCTAATCAAAAACATTATAAGTTCATGAAAGAATTAGGTATCAATAGATTGTAAAAAAAAAAATTGTAAGTATTTGTACTTTGGTCATTAGCTGTATTCTATAGTTATTTCGTTATGGGAGAGTGTTAAATATATTTATTAAATAACGAAATGTAACTCATTATTAAGTACATGCAACCCTTTTGTATACTCTGTGCGTAAACTGTATGTATCTCTGCTTTACAATAATAAACGTCAGTCTATGGATCGTGACTCCGTGTTTTTTCTATAGGTTAGGGCTCAGTCTCGTTTTTAAAGTATTTTTCGATAATTTTTCAAGTTATTATTAGAAATAATGGCTGGCAGTTATTTAGTTAATGTTCCGAAACTGAAAGGACGTGAAAATTACGGCGAGTGGGCGTTCGCAGCAGAAAATTTTCTCATTTTGGAGGGCGTTGACATTAACAAGGACGAAGATGGCGGTGATGGCGTCGCTAGCGCAGAATCACAAAAAGCAAAGGCAAAGCTAATTATGACCATTGATTCCGCACTATATGTGCACATAAAATGTGAAAAAACAGTAAACGGCGTATGGAAAAAGCTCAAGTCGCTTTTTGACGATTCAGGTTTCACGCGCAGAATCAGCTTATTACGCAGTCTCATCTCGATTCGTCTAGAAAATAGTGATTCAATGACCGCGTACGTGTCACACCTCATTGATACGGCGCAGAAATTGAGAGGAACCGGCTTCGAGATTAACGAAGAATGGATAGGTTCATTATTGCTGGCAGGTCTCCCTGAGAAGTATTCTCCGATGATTATGGCCATAGAACACTCTGGAATAAAAATTTCAACCGATGTCATAAAAACAAAACTGATGGACATGGCCGACGTTGAAAATGATACAGAAAGTGCTTTCATAAGTAAAAACTATCATCAGAAGAAAAAGTCTAAGTCGACAGAAGGCAAGCCAAGTGAAACATCGACATGTCGTCCCACCAAGACTATAAAATGCTACAAATGCAAACAGTTTGGACATTACAAGAATCAATGTACACAAAAAGATAAAGAAAAACGGGTTGAAGCATTCAGCGCTGTATTCCTGAATGGCAACTTTGGAAAAAATGAGTGGTACATAGATTCAGGAGCCAGTAATCACATGATAATTGACAAGGAAACATTAATAAATACAACGCGTAACCTGAAGGATGGAACAAAGGAGATTATAGTTGCAAACAAAACAACTATTCCAGTATTGTGCATGGGAGATACTCAGTTAACTACAGTTGTTGGCAGTAGTGAGTATGAAATCATTGTTAAAGATGTGCTGTGTGTACCAAGTCTTACAACGAATTTATTATCCGTCAGTCAGCTGATTAAAAATGGGAACAAAGTTTACTTTCACACAGCTGTGTATTTGAAGAACAGGACTTCAGGATTGCAAAAGAAAACTCCGTATGAACTTTGGCATGGCAGAAAACCAAACATCAGCCATATAAGGATCTTTGGTAGCACTGTGATGGCCCATGTCCCCAAAGAAAAGAGGCTCAAGTGGGACAAGAAAGCGATTAAACATTATCTAGTGGGTTATGCCGATAATATCAAGGGATACAGACTCTATAACCCGCAGACACATAAAATGATAGTCAGCAGAGATGTTGTTATCATAGAAAAAGAGCTAAATACTCCGGAGAAGGATCAAGAAATTCCCAAAGTAGATCCAGATACTATGAAGGCAATAATAACAGAAAACACACCAGAAATATTACCAGTTTTAGATCAACCACAACTGGAGGAGCAGGATGAAAGCTTAGATTCCAATAACTCGCAGATCACAGTTCAGGAAAATGATAAGGATTGTGACTATGTTCCAGATTTAAGAAGTAGTAGCAGTTCCTCAACTGAATTTTTTTTTTTTTTTTTTTTTTTTTCACGATCCATAGACTGACGTTTATTATTGTAAAGCAGAGATACATACAGTTTACGCACAGAGTATACAAAAGGGTTGCATGTACTTAATAATGAGTTACATTTCGTTATTTAATAAATATATTTAACAGTATAACCATCGTCATCTCAGCCATAGGACGTTCACTGCAGAACAGAGGCTTTCCCCATAGATTTCCATCCAGTAAGATGCCATCATCGAGCCTGTTACTGCCGTCCTTATATCAAATCGTATGTCCACCTTGTGGATTTACTTTACAGCCCCATCGGTCATCAGTTCTACGCGCTATGTGCCCATACATTTATCATAGTGTCTGTGAATGACGTCACATCGTATACGCATAGTGAATAATCTTTCAGTCTTTTTTACACACGGTCTCATTAGTAGTGGTAAGTGGTAGGCACGGGACAGTTATTAATGTCATTTTTAAACTATTAATAAAATTAAATTAGTGAGTACTGCTCGTATCAACGCGTTAGCCATTTATTAACCGAGCTGTAGTTATCTACTTATGAAAGAATAATCTTCTACGTTCATTTAGGGCGGCTTGCATAACAATGTGTTTAAATCTGGCTTTAATTTTATTTAGATAAATAAGTTTATCTACATAAACACGTTTAAAACTAAATGCGTTTAGGTTCCCTTGCACGAGGTGTATTCGGATGCTATTTAGCTAAACGTTAACAATCGCGTTCCGTCTCACGTGCGGAGTTGTTAGTTTCAACAAGCAACGTCAATCTCACTTTATTATAATGCTTTTACGTAAAAAGGAATACTTTTTCCTTTGTCAGTTGTCACCGTCAATTGTCAAATGTCATTTACGGTATCAGTTTCAATTTTCAATTCGGAATATTCGTTTGTATTCTGTGTTCGGAATTATTTCAAAACTCATCAACAATGCCGTACTAATATAGTTATCTGTGACAATGCCTATGTGAGAGTATAAACACGGGGCTCAGCTAATATACTATAGAATATAAGTAGGCATGTAAAAGCAAACCAAAATATGTTCTAAATAATTTATTGTCTTTATAATACATAGAAGTTATAATATTTCATAATAGTGATATTTTTTGATAAGCGAAATCGCCTTTGAAATTACTTCTCTGAAAGATCGTCAACAAATTTGATCTTGGAAACAGTTGCCTTGCGGGTCGTATAAGATAACTAATTATCTCTTCATCATCCTCGGATAATAAACCCCACGAATCCATTTTTTAAAACTTTTAACTTTGTACACTGCACTTGCACTGTACTCTTCCTCGAACAGCTGGTCGTAGAATATGGCGCTAAACACATTTTAACGTCGCTAAATGGCTATTTTGGAGTGTTTAATTTTGACAGTTGGATAATCACGTTTAGGAGCCTAATTTTTGTTGTGCAAGACGCTAAACGTAAATTAGTTTGTTAAATGCATTTACTGGCCCTCTTAATACGTTTAAATATTGTTATGCAAGCCACCCTAAAAGTCCATTTGTATAGTCAAACAAACAGATAGTCTGAATCATATTCCACATGTTTAACGTTAATATTTAAGTGGATACAAGTTTTCTCGTAACATGTTAATTGCTACCGATGCAGGGACTCTCACTGTGCCCGTAATGATATTTGTAATGAACTATGTCACAGTAGGTATAATAAGTCAGGTACAGAAAGTCGACTCTGAAAAAACGTCAAATTAACTAAATGACTACACGACATTTACTTTAGACTCACGACATTAACTTTAGACTCACGACAGTTACTTTAGAAATTTTTGCATGCTAGAGATTATACTGGCAAAGTGTGTTGAACTAAGTATAAAATAACGCAACAACTGTACACCTACCACATTTTTCGCAAATAAATTATTTCAATTCATTCCGCTGTTTGGTTAAGCGTTTTGATCAGTGACTTGGCTAGTTGTTCTTCAGCCATTTGATTGGGTGACGCTTAATGAACGGCCTAGGTGTCTGATTAACTATCTTTTTTAACCAGATGGCTTTGACATGGGTATATACAACGTGTTACAAAAAACGGTGGTTATAATTATCTACTCAATAAACGAAGTACTACTTAACAAGTATTGTTAATCAATATTTTTGCCCGAATTTTGCAATTAATTCTTTTACAGGTTGTTCAGTTGTAATTTATTGTAATTTGTTAAGTATTATATTATTATTAAGTTTTATCTAAATTATTATCTAAATTGACATAGTTATAAAGTTTTAAACGTGTATTTTTATTTATTAGTCTGTGTAATAATATTGTAATTGGTGAAGTACCGTTTTTATCACAATAAATAATTTGTAATTTGTAACTCATGTGCGTTCGATGAAGACCTCTACGGTTTCGATACGACCTTCTAAACCTATTTCTTCTATCAAAGTATCCCGCTGCTTGCGCACACAGAATACTTTTACATCTTAGACTTTATAATCATTAAAATAAGAGTGAGATTTGTTGTTTTTAAATTACAAATGTAATGAGATTCAAGGCGAGACCACGAGACCCTCTTTATGGTGTTAAGTACATTGATGGGTTTATTATTGGGGATTTTTAATTATAACTTAGATATCTATAGGTGATTTGATTCATCTGTTTTTTTTAATACATATAATAAAGCAGTCACCTCAGGCAAAATCTCATAATGCAACCACATGGCGACCATATGGCAGATAGTTGACAAAGGCGTTGACGCGACGACAATGGCCGCACCATCGAAATGTCTGCGTGACAATTGACACTACGTAACCACATCGCCACCACAACGCAACTACAGCGACACAATTCACGCAAAGCGGCTTCGGTGTCGTTGCGGTTATGTGATTGTGGTTGTGGTGTGATTGTGGTCCATAGGAATATACTATAATGTTGTCTTTTGGTTATCATAGTAAGGTACAAGTTAAGGTAAGATTGGGATCAGAAGACCGAGTCAAAAAAGTTGACGATGAATGACAGATATCATAAATATCTACTGTCTGACATAATGCTGAGGTCCTATGGTTCCTACTTAAGTTACCTATTGTTATTCCTACACTAGCTTTAAAAATATGAATTAACATATTGGTTCTTAAGTACTTCTAGAACTTCTATTTAGCATTAAGTAAAGTCTCTTTAGTATGTTGTGCTGTAAGGACAATTATTTGAGAGAGACAATCGTTTGTCGGAGGCCTTGTAGAAATCTCGGTGACCTGAAACTCTGACAATACGGGTTGTCGACATAACCCATACGAAATGGCTCGAGCATTGTAATTGGGGTAACCCGTTCTGCTAGAATATGAAATCAAATTATTATTTTAGATATTTATTTATTGTTATGGACTCCCATCAGTGAATTCACTAGGATACATTATTCTTATGACTAGGGTAGTTGGTTAATGTGTTCCCGCAATTATAGGGATCCTCAGCATGCACACATATACAATTTAACTCTACACACTTAGTCTAATCCACGTTCTAAATTTCTAAATGAAGGTGCTTTTTACCGAAATAAAAACGTTTCTTATTATATTCTATTGTATAGGTATATACCTACTTAAAATAAAATACTCAATCAAAGACATCAGGGGAACAAGTATGCAAGGTACAAGTGAGTGTACTCTGCAGAGTCAAGCGGCGCAATGAGGCGATGCGAAACGGGAACATTAATGATATCTGAACGAAAATAATTTTATGCATTGAGTGTCACACCTCGGGACACCACTCGCTGACACCCGCGATATATAGCCTGCGCGAGTATACTAGATACTATCAACTCGCCCCGGATTTGCATCGGTACCACACCAAATATATCGAATCAGGGATATTTGAAAGAAAGAAAGAAGAATTTCAAGACTTCACACCTTCGAGGAACGCGCTCTTCCGCCTCCGCCGTGCCGGAAGGTAGAAACTTTTTAACTGTTTAAGTATATCTTATTAAAATGAATAATTTTGTGGTAGATTGTTTGCCTATAACTATAACCATTAGTCTACTCAGCGCACTTCAAGATAGTACACATCTTCGACAATCATCGTCATAATTAAGCCAATTTATACAAAACTTTCATGAATACACAAACTTTCCTGATAAATTCATGATTCACTTCGCCCATTGGTGAAGACCGTGTGAAAATCACGTTCAGTTTGTATCTAGTTTTTGAGTTTATCGGGAACAGACAGACAGACACAAAAAAATTAGTTAAGTAATATTCGAGTAAGTACCTATAGTGATATTAAATTGTAAAGGTGTGAAGTGTCCGACGAACATGACACTTTGCAAATGGCTGCTGCAAGAGAAACAATAATATTATCAGGTTTTATTGTAAGTTTTACCTTTTACCGTTTGTTTTAATGCTAGGATTCTTGTCTTCAACACATTTGTAGTCACCATTATCGGTTGTGAGACCAATCCATAAATCGGAAGTTTTCAGAGGCTGCGGGGAAGTTTAAATTTAACGTTTCTTCTACGAAAGACAAGAATGTTTTTAAAAAATATTTGCTCAATTTCTGTTACTTAGTTCATTAAAGTTGCGTTTATTTATTAAGGTCAAATGCGTTAACAATAGTTTGTAATCAAATCAAACGCAAAATAAAAAGGTACTCTATTTGTTTTCCCGTAACATTAGCACAGCTCCGTACGCGTTCACACTGCATGGAGTACGTAATCAATATCGTTGTTTTACAGGATCTCATGAGACTCTTCTGCCTCTACTGTCATAGATAAATAAATAAGTATTTTTACGACCTCATTTAATAGGGCTGTCCAATCAAATCGAAAACACGTCTTGATTTAAGTAGATAAGTGCAACCCAATCTAAGTGAATTGTTTTCAGTCACTATTCTACCTGTGCTGTAATGTGAGATATTTTAAGTCTACCAGCCCTAAAATGAAATGTCAACTCTAACCATAAAACCACAATAAAATTAGCGTTCAGACAGCAAACTTTACGCTTAACTGCATAACGATTACAATATTATATGCGGTAATGTTTTACGAAACTGTGACATTCAATTTTTACCGCAGCGAGAAAAAGAAATTAAAAACGTCAAGGGATTCCACCTTAACACTTTATAGAAACATATTGCTACACGATTATTAACTATATTATCAAAACAGTAAAGTAGAACATGGATGTGGAATTGTTAACAGCATATAAATTTGTTTAGTAGAAGAGGCGTGCGGAATGATTCGTTTGTCATTTTATGTGATAGGTTAATTGAACTTCTGTGCAGCTTTTCACAGAATGAAATGAGCTTTATCTCTGTTTCTGCGTGCAATAAAGTATTAGATGTTTTATACATTACTCTGGGTTATAAGTACCTAAGTGAAGAAGTGTACAAAAACATTCAAGATAGATAACTGAATAAATTACAGTAAATCTTATAGAACGGCAAGTTTTTTAATGAAGTGTCACTGAAAAACTTGCCGTTCTTATAGAACGCATAGTAATGCGTCTTATAGAATGCATAGTAATGCGTTTTATAGAATGCCTAGTAATGCGTACCTGCTTCCTAGGGTTTTCCTACAACGATGCAATTATTGATTGTAATTGATGATACAGAATCTTAAATCATATTTAAACGGTTGTTTTTTCACTTGACCTGTTGTTTTTTAGTGTTTTTCTTTGGGTCAAATTTACTAAATTAATTTTCCCAGTTTCCTATTGATAGATCAATGTGATATTTGATACACGCTTTAAGGAGACGGCGACCGGAGAATACCCGTAGGTAGTGAAATCATTTGTAATCAGAGCATATTTCCAACATTTAATGACTTTGACAATAGCTATCTAGGTTACTAATTATATTTCAATCCAAAATAGAAGTACTTTGGAGTAAAATATGATAAAAATCCAAAATATAGGTATTTTCAAATATAACTCCAAATTATAAGTATTGTAGACTGAAACATAATTAGGAACCTACTTAAATAATTCCGAATGTTTCATTCCGAATAACGTTTTTAAATGTTGGAAATATGCTCTGATTTCAAATGATTTCAATATTACGTTTTCATGGAGAATTCTCCGGTCGCCGCCCCGTTAAGTTTTTATGACAAAACAATTTGACCGTAAACGTTTTTTATTACTATGTACTTTATACCTGGCGGTTTCTATCTTTGTACCTATAAAAAAGCCAAAATATTTTACCTATCAATCTGATCAGTAACACCAATACCACGACGAATTTAACATATTATCTTTAACCACACATATTTAAGACCTCTATCCTAAGGCAATAAAATTCAAATTGTATTAGAATAGTTCGTAGATGTAAATCAGTATGGAAATGCCACGATACGTCACAAAACTGGACAGTTCAGACTTCAGACAGACATGTACCAAGTGACTAGTCGTAAGTCACCGATAGTCACCTCCGATTAGTTTGAAGATGGACTTGTTTGATGCCGCATCTTTTTGTGACTGTTACTGTACCTACTAGCTACCAAACGCACGATTTCTATTTGTAATGTTTTTATGATAACTATTATAGGTTTACATTTATCTAGTTTTTTTTTAATTCTAAAAGAGATATGATAAATTTACATATAACATTGTTAGTTTCGCAACTGTACTGATTTGAATGTACCTACATTCAAATCACAAAAAAATGTTATCGCAGAAGGATTTTGATTTCATCTATAATTAACCATAAAGAACAAGTTCTTATTACTACGTTCATTTGTGTATATACCTATATCCATTTTATACTAGGAATTAAGATAAAATAGCTATAACTAGCTTTAGATTATCTAAAACATATAATAAGTCGTTCTTAGGAAATAGTGTACGTTTCTTTAATAAAATCCCAAAAGAGAGATAACGGGGCTCTCAGAGGGTATATTCAAAACGTATATAAAATCTTCTTTACTAAAGAAGGCTTATTAAAGTCAATCAGTATACATAGAGGACAAAGATGCTTGGAAACTTCGGCATAGGCACCAAGCGGCACCTTCCAAACAAACGAATGTACCCAAACAAAATATTGTAAAACAATTAATTGATAAAACTAAACCCTAAAAGTCTCTTGTGCGTTCTTCTTGTAAAAGTATCTTTCCGAACGCACGGTAGACTCATTACTGCCATTGTGAATTGGACATGAATCCGAATGTATCAGATTATGAATAAATCTTTTTGACTTTGACTTTGATAATTGCTCGGGTAGACAGTTCTGGAGTGGTGACCACGAGAAGGCAAACAGAATGTAGGAGGCCCTGCAACCAGGTGGAGTGACGACCTGCGAAAGATAGCCAGTAGCAACTGGATGATAAGAGCTGAGAACCGGACTCAGTGGCGCAAATGAGCTGCTGGATCTCGATCCAGCAGTGGATTAACACGGGCAGATGATGATGATGTTGATTATGATGTTAATTGTTAATGAGCTTATTTCCAAGTCAGAATTCAATGACGAAATATCAACGATTTAATTTCTAAAATGTTCCGTTCCCTCGTTCAATTTCTACGTCTGTAGTCATAACAAATGCACAGTAAAGTTCTACCAATTACAAAATTACCCCAAAGAAAAACCTTTTTCCTTTAAATCATAAATATCGGTTTGAGGCGATACAGCGGTTGATCGTCTTTGAATAATTGACTACGATATGACCAGGTACCTACTGGGTACAGTACCCATGGGAAGTAACACCTGGCTCCCCTACGACCGTAAATTGTTTAAACACAGTATTTTATTTGCTACTTGTTTGGAAAGTGGCGTAATATTTAATTACACGGCGAATAATTTTAGTACACTTTAGTTTGTAATTATAATGTTTTATGTCTTATCATGTGATAATTAGTGTGAAGCTTTAATAGTAACTTTAAAACTTTATGTTACTACCTATTATAGTACATATAGGTAACTATCTCGCAATATTTTTGTAGTGGTAGCCCTCTTTTGCAGGAGGCCGCCTGGGGAAGTACCACACCTTTGCCAGTTATTCATCCGCCAAGCAGTAATGTGCAAACATGACCGTATTCCGGACTGAAGGGCAATGTTACCAACAAAAGTACATGATGAAGATACAGAATTTTGAATTTTAAACACTGGGTGGCACTGTGATATGGGCAATCAAGATGCTTACCATCAGGCACCTCATTTGCTCGTCTTGTCACTCGCTAACATATAAAAAAAATGAAATATTCAGTTGCAGTTTTCCCTAAAACTTTGCATGATAACGTTCTGTATTGCTGATTTTTTTCCACGATAAAAAATACTTAATCAGCAATTTTACCCTTCAAATTAAGTAAACAAGTAACGTTTGCAAGATTTCCCATCTACTTGTGTACAAAATGTAGCACAATTTATTGCAAAATGTGAATGAATTTCCAATCGCTTAGATGCTTAATAAGCTGTTACCGTCGCAGAGGGTGGTCAGGGAACAGAGAGACTTATTAAGTACGTACGGTAAAGTAAGACCATTTGCCACTTCAAGACGACTGGCTACACCGACGAGTGCTTCTCATGAATTATTAAAATATCTTTATTGTTTTTTTTTTTTTTTTTTTTTTTTTTTTAATAGATTGCCTTTATTGAAAAAAGACTAACTACTCTTTATTGTTAATTTTTTTACATTAAATGTTTGGTGGGAATGTGTTTAAATCATTTTTTAGCCTCTCCAGTGTAAAATAGTTTTAGGTAAATGTTGTTTACTTATTTCTCTGCTTTGTATTTGAATATTTACGTGTATTTATATTTTTTTATTTTCCTTCATTGAAAACGAATCGACATTGGTCTTTTCTAACTTCATTCTTTTACCATATTTGTTTTGGTGTCAGTTTCTACAGTCCGATTTGCCAAGTGTCATAAATATTGTCATCTTTTCAATAATTCAAATTCCTTTAACTAAATTTTGGTATGTATCCGCGAAATCACCCCACCATCACAACGGACACCCTCCAACAAATTAGAGGGGGTTTATACGAATAGGTAAAATATTGAAAGCAAGTTTCCTAATGAATAATGAAGCGGCAGAGTCCCCAACAAGGCTAAATAACAGTTTATTGTAGTTTGTCGTGGAATTACGGAAGCATTTGATGGTCGGTTGACGACTGGCCGACGGTTAATCGCTTCCATATTTTATTAGAGGGGGCTGTTAAAGTTTTATGAATAGTTGGAGAGTTTTCATAAGGAATAAGAATAAATGCTGTACATAATATGTGTGGGGGTTCTAGTGTACCTACTTGCTGATCCTATAATATACTGTGTTCTAGTTTTTACTGTTTTCGGTTGCAATTCCTAGTAATTTAGTGTTTTTAAGGATAGGTTAGATATATTTACTGATTTAGAAAGTACGTCTATACATCCCTGATCAAAGCTACAATTTCTATGGCTATCAAGTTTTTTGTGTTTAAGGTCCTCAAAATTTATTACTAATTCTTTAGAAACTAACTTCATTACAAAATAGAAGCCGCAAACGTTAATAAAGTTACAATATTATTATAGTCTATTGGTCCCCTGTCCAAGTCCTACTCCTCGACTCTTTAACTCCTGGGAAGCAAGTCACCTGATGTTGTGGTCGCAGGTCACCTCCGCACCCTCGGCATCGTATGCACTATTATATTCACTGGCCGACGTTCTTCGTGCATCGTGATTAATCTAATTATACCTTCAGTTACGGATGTTTCATGGCTAATTGCTTTGATCGTACTATTTGTGTCATCTTTTCAATATTGTCTTGGGTATCTTATGTTATTACTTAAGGTTGTATAGTATTATTATATAGTATTATTATATAGTATTATTGTAGTATTATATCTAATCCTAATGGATTAGATATAATACTATACAAATAATCCTTTCAGATTATTGTTAAATATCTGTGCGCGCTTCAACCAGATACTGCTTTACATAAAAACTACTAGCTACTACTAACAACAGCTTCAAAAATGCGGCATCTTTCAAAATGTAGTTTACGTATCACATTGCTAGTGTGCGTAAAAAATAGCTTGCAAGAAGTGCCCAATAGTTCTCAAATTGAAGTTACACACTTTGATTTCAAGCTATAATTACCTTGCTTACAGAGTTTATACGCTAATAGCCAACAATTATGAAGAAGTAATCATAAATCATTAAGGGTTTCGACGACCCTCGAGCGACAGTTGCGTCCGGCGTTGACACGACATCGTCCGGAACTAGATTTGTAATGGAAAGGTAGCTTCCTCTTGTAAGTATGGTGGAGCAATAATAATAATAATAATAATGGTAACCAGAGGACTGATATACATACTTATTTGCAAAAGTCTGATTATGACTTATTTTAATAAATCTTTTTGAGTTTAATTTTATTTAAGCTTATAACACCTAGACAAAGATATGTTCATGCACACAAATGTTTGACCTGGCCGGGGATCGAACCCGGGGCCTGCGGCACAGAAAGCAGAGTTACTACTATACTACCATCTGAGCCAACGAGACTTTCAATATTTAAGGGGGTGCATCAAACTGAACAACTAAAAAAAAATACGAAATTGGCAAAACAAAAATCCCATACAAAATATACGTCCACTGCTGAACATTGGCCTCCATCATAGATTTCCATCTAGTCCGGTTGTAAGCGGCCTGCATCCATCGTGATCCTGCTGTCTTTATCAAATCCTCTGTCCACCTTGTGGGTGGACGTCCTACGCTAGGCTTGCCGGTCCGAATAGATCAGCTGATCGGTAAATTTATATGGAAAGGCGATTGTTTTAACTATGCTACAACAGTCACCAGTCTGACAGAAGGCAGGGTAAAAGTACGAACCATTATATTTAAATTGTACCACCTAGCTCTAAGTTGCCTATTCGTAAGAAAAATAAATGTTTTTTTTTATTTCCCTATTCTTTCTTTCTCTTGCATGTTGTTAATCACCATCAGCATTTGGTATAATTATTACTTAAATGCCTTAAACTCTTTCCTTTGTTTTCCTAATCTAAAATGTTGCCAAAACGTAAGTAAAACGAAATTGTATCAAAATGAAGTGTCACATTACGTCTTAAACCTTCAAACACATAACAAAATATTCCGAAGGGGGAAATATTGTGATACCTTATATACAATGTTTCCGTACTGAAATATTCATGACGTAATGAGGGACTTCAGCGGCAGCCATTTCATAGTCTACTGAAATGTATCGATATTGTGTAATATACCGAGAACTGTGACTCCCTTGTAATTATACGTGAAGGAACGCCATTGGTCATAGCTTTAAAAATAATGTCCACTATATAAATTAATATAATATTAAGTTTTACAAAAAGATGTTGTGAAAAGTGTTCATTACAAATATATTTTACGCAGTAATCAAACAACTCCTAATTAAAAAAAAATCAAATTCAAAAAGTTTTTATTTCGGACAGAGTCCAAAATGTTAGTATACAATCACAGCTTAACCTATGTTAGTACTTATTCTAATTTAATAAAATTTAACAAAAAATATCTAAACTTAAATGAACAAACATTGACCAGCAAGCATTGCGCATGCCTAGCCAGTGCATCGTGATGGGTCCGTCAAATCGGTCTACAAAAACCGCTAGAAATCTGTTGGCGCTGCCTAATGTGTGAAGATGGCAGCGCTAGACTCTATCTAGACAAGTACATTACCAAAGCTACTCACTAGCTTTTAAAATGTAATTCAATCCAAATTCAAATTTTATTTTATAATGATATTTATTTTTCTGTTGTAAACGATTACCACCATTATGGGCTAAGTCTGAATTAAATTATTTTTTCATTTTATTATAAAAAAATGTTGTAATGACACATTGATGCTTTTTCTTTAAATGTAAAATTTTTTATCTAACGGACTGCCTCAGTGGCGTAGTGATCCATAAGCGCTACAAATCATAACGTTCTGGGTTTGATTCCCAGGTCAGGCAATGTGTTATTGAATTTTTCCATTAGAAATAAATCTTTTCAATTACAGCTTGGATTGTGCCCGATAATGACAATAGGCTCGCCCCCTATCACATGGGACTTAAAAAGCATAGCTGGCAAATTGTGGGTGTACCTACTATGGGACTGGGTCCTAGGTACACCTCTGTCTACCCTACGGGAAAAGGCGTGATGTTGTGCTATGTAAAGGTTTTAATGGAAGAGTTTGTTACTCTTCTAAAACTATGAATCCGATTATAGAATCCTGCTTATATTATAAATCTCAAATGGCAGTAAATAACTTACGTTTTTAACAGGTGAATAAAACGCTTACGAGTTCTAACTCACCTCCAGCGCCATCTAGCCCGGTTTCGGTTAAATTGATACATGGATGGATGTTTGTTCCTCTTTCACGCCAAAACTACTGAACCGATTGAGCTGAAATCGCCAAAATTTCGCCGACAACTAGTACCTCCACGGTAACTCAAGTGGTAGAGTACCCGCTACTCGGAATGGTGGTGACATTTTGACACTTATGCCTATAGCAGTGAGTATGCCTAATGATATTATGCGAAACAACATTATACATAAATACATTCACGCCTTTTTCCCGAAGGGGTAGGCAGAGGTGTAACCCAGGACTCAGTCCCATAGTAGATACACCCACATTTCGCCAGTATGTTATTGGTCCCATGTAATAGGGGGCGAGCCTATTACCATCTACCGGGCACAGTTCCAGACTCCAGGCAGTTATTAAGATAATTCCTAATGGAAAAATTCAATATTTAACACTTTCCCTGACCTGGGGAACCCGGGACCTCTTTATTGGCAGTCGAGCATGCGCCCTCTACGCCAGCGTGGCAGTCATACACAACATTATGCTTATAAATATTATAACAAACTACAGTATGCATAATTATTGTTGTGCCAAAATAAAATATGCATAACATACTTTATGCGAAAAAAAGTTAGGCTACATGACAATATGCGATAGACAATTAATCCAAATTATCATTTTGCGAATAGAAGCAATATACTTAATTATGTCAAAACCACTATGCATTTATCGTTATCGTTATAAAAAATTATGCTTATCAAAGGGATCCCTTTAATACCATGTGTATGTTTGTTGCAGGAAGATATAATTATGTTTATCTAAATCCAAGTGATACAGGACACGTAATTACGATAAAGACTGAACGAGCATTATTTCTGTGGTAATTGGTTTTACCATGTTTTATTTATTTAATCTAGATTTATTGCACAGTTTTATCAAATTATTTACTACGACTTGTCCTTCTACGTTAGATAATATATTATTATTATATTTCTTCCGTATATAATGTGTTTTTTATTATGTATGTTCTACACCTATCAGACCTTATAATGAATGATAAGTATACAACGACAACATTAGCGGACCTAATAAAGAACCTTGTGGAACACCAGACAAAGCTTATGTAAATAATTAAATATTATAAGGTTTGGTGATAATGTAAGACGAATGTAATGTTTATTTAAAGGGAAGAAAAGCTCTAGGAAGAATACGGTATAAGTCATAGTAAAAAGTTCTTTCCCAATCGTGCTTTAGAAATAATCTTTTGGATTCTAAGACGCTTAGAGTAGTTCAACATTTTTAAAGTTATTAAAATACTCTACTGAAAACTATCTACGGTACCTTCCTGAATAGTGTGCGGAACGCTTCTATTGTAGACAACAGATGCCTTTTGGATTATATTTATGTTATGTCATTTTTGATAATATTTTCGTCATGTCATTTTAGAAAACTTAACAATTTTGATATTGCACCATGTTATGAAACGTCTAAATTTTGATATTGTTGTGAAATATGTATTACACAATCAGGGTGTTGATAAAATAGATAAGAATATTGATGCTGATTATGCTAGCTTACTCTTCTTTTAAGATAAAAATACAGTTTTCATTATATCTTAGGAGAATGTTTATTATCAGACGTTGAATGGTGTTTGTGTGTAAATAGCTTTAGCTTAAATATGTATTATAAAGGCTTTGTTGATATACTCGCAAACGTCCCGATTCAAGAAAACCACCTGATTGATAACGTCGCTTTACACAAGCTTTACAAATAAAAATCTAAATCTCTAACTAAACATAAAAATCTTCTAACAAACATCGAATCATATTCATCCGTCGAATGTCTCCATGATATCGGATGAAATCGCTGTTATTGTGTTTCAAACATTTCATACATTGTTATAAAGAAAAAGGGAGATGAGGTAAGGCTTCTCGAAAATGGCAAGCTCAGATTAGGTCCCATTAGGTCACGTACGTCAGTAAAGTAAGGTTGTATGAGCGAATAATATTGATGTTTCGGTCGCACTTCGGTCTTAGGTAAGTCTTTCTATCTTTGTTGTTCATTATATGTCACTATGCAAACTTCACACTGAGCAAATTGCACATGCCATTTGTTGAGTAAGCGCTGGGAGAACGTACCCTATCCCCTTTTCCCCTTTTCTTTATATCAATGATTTCACATGATTATTTTATAATACTAGCGTGATTCCTGCAACTTCGTTTCCTTTAGTATTTGGGAATAAATGCTTTATATTCCTTGTCTATATCAAAATGAAAACGGTAGTGTATTTTTTTCTAGATCCAGAGTTAAGGCTGAGCGTTGATGAGTGAGTGTGTCAATGTCAATCAGTCAGGACATTGACTAGACTAGACTGTTCTCCAAATATCATATCAGAGTAGAAAATATGCTAATTTTAGACATTTTTTTACTTGTCCTGTGAAGCACGATTCAAAAGTAGATAGTCACATTCTTTAATTCATATACATAATAGATATTCATAATATAAGTCGTGATATGATTACGGTACAGTACCAAACAAAGCGGTCAAATACCAAAACAAATGTTGATTGGCAGGCGTTGGGGCAAGAATAGAGGGCAACTTGGAGAGAGGAGGGGGGTGAGTAGTATCGGTAGCGGCACACGCGTGAACTGTCAAAAACCTGTCAAAATTATCTGAAACACTATCATATAACCCACACGGAAATATCACTTTCAAATCGAAGCGCTATAAAATTAATAAGAGCTATATTTGTGTGTGTATTCTGAGGTTTGCGGTCAAGCACAGGTTCGCTTTTGGTATGCCGCTAACAGTAGGAGGTCAAAAATAGGGTGGCTAAGATTTCTGTGGAAGGGATAAATATATTATAGTCACCCTCATCGTCATCATCTCAGCCATAGGACGTCCACTGCTGAACATAGGCCTCCCCCATAGATTTCCATTGAATTCAACGATTGACCTCTTTCTCGAAGTTTGACCTATGAGTCAACAACTTCTAGAACCGAGTTCCCAACCGATACTGGGGTCGGCACAACATGAGCATTACACATCACGTTCGTCTTCTCCATTTTCATTTTAAGACCAACCCTTTAAGAAACTTGATTGAGGTCTTCGAGCATTGTCTTCGTCAATTTGAACTAAATTGATAGCAACGTTCATTCTATGCCACTCATGAAATAATGATCATTCAATAGATTGTGTATTGAGCTTTTTGCAATAAAATTTTATTGACATCCTCATACTCTTAATAGATTTTGATCTACCTTAACTAAATCAGCTACTATAGAACGCATCAAAATCCACAGGCCGACATGTCAGCCTATAGAAAATCCAAATGCTCCAAACCACTGTCAGATGGCAGCGTACCCAAGATTATGCTGGTTTTTTTTATACATACTTACATACAGTCACGCCTTGTTAGGATAAGAATTATTAAAATTAAAACATAACATAATAACACCATGCCTGTTACCCCAAGGGGTAGGCAGAGGTGTTCCTATGACCCAGTCCCGTAGTCGCCACTTATGTTTACATTTAAAGCGATCGTAAATAATAATAGACTGCCTCGGTGGCGTAGAGGGCGCATGCTCGACTGCCAATCAAGAGGTCCCGGGTTTGATCCCCGGGTCAGGCAGTGTTAAATATTGGATTTTTCCATTAGGAATTATCTCAATAACTGCCTGGAGTCTGGAACTGTGCCCGGTAGATGGCAATAGGCTCGCCCCCTATTACATGGGACCAATAACATACTGGCGAAATGTGGGTGTATCTACTATGGGACTGAGTCCTGGGTACACCTCTGCCTACCCCTTCAGGAAAAAGGCGTGAATGTATGTTATGTTGTTAAATAATAATTGACAGTCAGGCTGTTATTGACATAATTCATAATGGAAACATCCAATAACACTTTTTGCCTGAGCTGGAGATCGAACCCGGAATCTAATATATACCCGGAATAATGATTGGCAGTAGAGCTTGCGACAATTACGCCACCTAGGGACAGAGGTATAAGTACTATTCTAAGAAGACCGATCGCATGGTCACCTTAGGTCGTGTCAGATCCAGAAAGGTACGAAATAGAGATAGCCTGTCCGTCTGTCTGTCTGTCCATGGTTTAATCCCGTCACACGCTACACTTCACGCACAGATTATTTAAGAAATATTTTCATCTATTCATTTTATTTCAGTTGTCTTTAGTCACTACGGTACGATAATGTAATTTATGGACTCAAGTTTTCAGAACATAAATATTTGTATTATTTATTGTTTTCTTACGTTTTTTACAAGCATGTTAGATCGAGTGACTCTACCATCAATAAGTGTTATAAGCTTATATAAGTATGTATATCAGTCATCTGGTTACCATAGTACAGGTTCTAGACTAGTTTGGGACTAGATGACCGTGTGTGGAAGTGTCCCATATTATTATTATCTCCGATGACGTCACGACGGACTCACTCTTGGCTTCTTACCGACATCACAGAGCGCCGATACTGCGTTCCAGCCTGGTTTCGCCTGCCTCGAAGCTTCCCCTTCAGCTATCTCAGCTATATTTTCGGTCCTAGCATCGGACCGTTGTCACCGCATTTACGTTAGATATAGCACATTATCAAAATGTGAATTTAATTAAAGACCTAGTATATAGAAGAGTTTTTGGCTTCTCCTGCACCTCCGGCCCCAGCATATAATATAATTCCCTAATGTATAATACCCTATAATTCCCTAATGTGACCTTAATTTAATATCTTACTAAATGTAAAAAATGCGAAATAATGTGAGTATTATATGTGTATAAATTATATTTAAATAGAAAGGTATCCTCTTATTCATTCGTTATCACTACGCAAATAATAATAACAATGTGCAATAAATAACAGTTCATTGTTATAACTCTTGTTATTGTTCTTCATTGTGACGATTATAAAGGATTGAAAATAATTTATTTTATATAGATCTTTTATTTATTTTATATGATTTAAGTTATGATTTTTTCTTCAATTATTAAAACGTGGGTAAATTAAATACTTGTGCAGTAATGTACATATGTTTTGTATATATAAATCACTGTAAACCTTCTCTATTTACAATAACGTAAGTATATAATAATAAAGTAAGTGTACAATAATTATTCTTAACACCCTTCTACTAGTTAAACCTAACAATATGTAAATTATGTTGTAAGAGGGTATTTGATTAATCATTTGAATTATAAGTAACCTGATATGATAACATGTATGTACCTACTTTTTAGGAAATATGATCAAACATTTATTTTTGTTAAGCGTCACGTATCAAACTATATTTTACAAAGTATATTATAGGACAAGCTTCTAGCCTAGTTTGGGACTTGGGCCAGAAGAGTGTAGAAAGTTGTCCTTTATTATTATATAATAGTTTTTGTTCAATAAAATATGAAATAAACAAATAAAATTCATTTATTTCAGGCAATAGTGCGTATAATTTATTATACGCCAGAGGCCCTTATTAATAAATACCTTACAGACTAACATACATAATAATATTATTCTAACTATATCTATGCTTTAGGGATCTTTAGGAATTCGGTTTCGCCTCCCAAAAGCGCCGGAACACTATGCCTTCCGGCCAAAATTCTGTTATAATAAAATTTTGTGATATAATGTTATTAATAAAACTAACACAATATTTCGTGAGTCTCTAGTTCGAATAACAATAAATATACAACTTTTGAATATGTAGTCAATAGGCCTGTTCCATGTTATCGGCTGTTACGCCTCACAAACGTGGCTAAAACGTTGTAACTCGACACCGAGCCGTTGTAAAGCCGGTAGCTAGAAGATAGTCATCTAAAAACATATTATTTTTCACTCAACTAAGCTTGTTTTGTGCCCCGGCCGTGTGGTGATCGTTATCACGGCGTTTATGCAACTTTTGTTACTTATTGCCGTGAGATATGACATTATTGTTATAAAAAAAGTGAAAAGATGATCATTAATATGCTAGTATGTAATATTATTTATTCTTGTTTTAGTAAATAGTTTGGAACTTTATAACTTTAATAGCTAACCAAGCGCAGTGCAATGCCGCGCAGAATTTTGAATTTTTAAAACAATTGGTGGCACTGTGTCTGAAATGGGCAATCATGATGTTAACCGACAAGAGAGCCGACAAGACAAGACGAGCAAATGAGGTGTCTGATACACCTCATTTGCTCGTCTTGTCACTGACTATCATAAAAAACAATGATAATTTTCCTGTTTATATAAATCTGAATAAAATATAGCATCCCAGATCCTATGTTTCATCCCAGAATCTAAATTTCCTGTCAACTTAATTTCAGCTTATTTGGTAATTTTAGCGTTACGAAGTACTTAACAACCTTTCAAACATACACACTTTTACAATATGAATATGAAAAGATTCTTTTCCCCTACGAGCGGAACATTTTTTCCATAATAATGATGTATTTCAAGCGAATAAACGCTTGGTCCATAAAAATATAAGATATTATACAAACTTTTATTAGTATTAGTGGGAAAGTGAAATAATAAGCCTAGATAATTTAGAATTTTGTAAACTCCTTCTATAACCTACTTACAATCTAAAACTGAGAACATTTTAAAACAACAATAAACAAACGTTTAAAACTGTCAAAAAAACTTTATTATTGAACATATTATATAACAAGGCACATATACCACGTTACAACTGACCGGACATAACCACAAGGAAGACGACACGACATTCGAGAACTTTATTTTATCACAAAATAAATCTATATTTTACAAACACTGAATAGGATTATCAATTATTCGGTCACCCCAATAAGATTGTATCTGCATTCTCAATGGAAATACGATCACTTTATTATAACGATATTTGCTATTTTACTATTCGTAGAAAAACGTCATAACTACGATTACTTGCAGCTCCGCCATATTCTGTTGAGTGAATAGCGTCGCTAGTGGACAATATTGGTAATAATGTTCTCAAAATTGCAACTAACAGCCAAGTTCCAATTTTGTTCACCTCAACAGCTAAATTAGTGGCAGTGAACGTGTATTGTTGCGTCACATGCTTTTAAAATAACAGCAACTAATAAATTTTCTAAATAAAAAGCAGTAAGCGACATTAAACTTAATGCAGTTACGACGTTTGTAAACTGTGAGAAAGATGTAAAAAGATGTAGCTGATATCGGTCTTTGTGAACTAATATGAGATATTAGGTTCCCAATACATACAATGAGGAGGTTTGTTTTACAACCGAAAGTAGTTTTATAATAGTTTTAAATGGTCGGACCCCAGGAAATGTGCGCTTTTGAGTAGATAGGTAGATGGTTCATGTTTAAAATAATGTTAAAGTTATTGTTGACATCATTATGACAGTTGCTAAAATGGCGCAACGCGTAATATTGGTCTTACCCAGTTCTTCATATTTTAGTGAAGGTTTTGAAACCTTGGTTCAGTGCTACTCATAGCTGTTTAGCTATGAGTAGCACTGAACCAAAATTGGTCGGATGTACAACCCGATGTGCGTTTGCACATCGGGTTGTACATCCGACCAATTTTGATTGGTAAATGCATTAGTTTTTATATCATAAGCGAGAACCCTGCTATCAAAGATATTTGTGTCGATAAAGATAATGTTAGCTAATGTAAAGTTATAGCAATTAATTTTTGAGAAATAATATATTCTTGATGACTTCGCCGACCACTTCAGATGCTTCCAGAGACTAGCAATATTGACCACTAGTCTAACCAGAGATTTTTTTATTTAATTTTTTTACCGCTAGATAGCGGTAATCTTAATCAAGCAAGTTTACAATTTAGTGGCGCCCCCATTGATTATATTTTATTCTCGAGCATGTATGAAAAATGTCACGAAAGTGATCGAACTTGTACGAGTATGTCAGGATCGTAGCAAGTGGAGGGAAATAGTCTCTACCTACCCCACCGCCACCGGGAACAAGGCGTGACTGTATGTAGGTATGTGTATATTTTCTTTGGAAACTCATGTGATCGCCATGTTTTTTTATGTCACGGGGATATATATTTTTTTACCTTATATCTTTTTATTTAGCTGTTTGTTTTCCTTAAACTTTTAGAACACTTGTGTGTCTATAACGATATATTATCAAAAGTAAATAAGTAAATAGGTGCATGGATTATTTATAATACCTTTGGATTAAAAGCCCATAATAGTCTAGACATTTTCAATTACTATCAACATGCCACTTTTATCAATAATATTTTTTATCAATTAATGATCATCAAAAATGTTATTTTTATCGTATCTTTTGTTAAACTCGATAATGAACTTTGTTCTAGGTATATGTAATATTTTATAGCAAAAATAAAAAGATTATGTGAGTTAATACTATAAGTATGTAATCTTTTTTTTATGATAATGAGTAACAAGACGAGCAAATCAGGTGCCTGATGGTAAGCATCATGATTGCCTATATCAGACACAGTGCCACCCAGTGTTTTAAAATTCAAAATTCTGCGCAGCACTGCTCTGCGCCTGTCACCCTGAGATTGACTAATCTATCGACGCTCAAAACTGAACCCATTGGGTTGAAAGGCAGGTAGGTTATTTAATTTAATTTAAAATACGACTGCCTCGGTGGCATAGAGGGCGCATGCTCGACTGCCAATCAAGAGGTCCCGGGTTCGATCTCCAGGTCAGGCAAAGTGATAAATATTGTATTTTTCCATTAGGAATTATCTTGCCTGGAGTCTGGAACTGTGCCCGGTAGATGGCAATAGGCTCGCCCCCTATTACATGGGACCAATAACATACTGGCGAAATGTGGGTGTATCTACTATGGGACTGAGTCCTGGGTACACCTCTGCCTACCCCTTCGGGAAAAAGGCGTGAATGTATGTATGTAAAATACTCACGCCAATCTCAACTACACATTATGGTCACAGAATATACTTAGGTTCACCCTGCTGATATAAAAACGAGGTTCTGGCAACCCTTCCTATCGCATCTCGGCGGGAAACAGTTTAATATTACCGGATATAGCCAACCGAACCTGCACCACACCGTGTTGACTAGTCATTTCTGTTCTTCTTAACCTTTTATTGACGTACAAAAGTATCAGATTGTGACTTTGACTTTGACTTTGAAATGAAATAATTTATTTGCTAAAAATGTGGTAGGTGTACAGTTGTTGCTTTACTTTATACTTAGTTCCACACACTTTGCCAGTATAATCTTTAGCATGCAAAAATTTCTAAAGTAACTTATAAATAAATATAATGTCATAATTAGCTTAGGATTGAAAATTAATAAACTAAATTTAAAATTACAATTTTTAGGCCGACAATAATTTTTTGTATCTAAGAATTCAGTAACATAGTAAAACAAACGTTCTAAGAGCCAAGATTTAAGTTTACCTACAAATTTAGATGTAAGTTAGTCTGTAATATCATTCAGAAGGGCATTATCTACTATTTTACACGACATATCATAGCAATTTTTGTGATATAGTGCTGTTTTAGGAACTCTGCAAAATTATTCCGTTCGAATTTCTAGACAATTCATGAGCTTTTTTAAATAAATAGTTATAGTCCTTAACAAACTTTGCCCACTCATATACATCCAGGGCAAGTAGGGGTTGTTAGTGATGAGAGACCATTTCACAGTGTTGCTCTTACAATGGACCACAACCTCATTTCTAACTAAACTAAACTGATAACTTTTAACCAAAGATTTCTATAAAGGATACATGATTTTATGCCCTAAAGGCGTCTAATTATAAGTAATCAGAAGCGCCAAAATCCCTGCTTCGCTCTTAAATATACCTTTGTCAAAACAAAAATAGTTACGTAATGTACCTTTGATTAATTGATTGTTAATGTATTAATTGATAATAATTTCTCGAATCTTTGGGGAAAAAAATTAATATTTTCTTGGTGGCCTCATGTCCACTTTGGGTGCTTCCAGGGACCATCTGAGTTCCGCGGACCAAGTCGCGGACGCGGTTAAGAACCACTAGTCGAGAGGCTAGAGTAGGTTCTGTGAATGATGCCCAGTCGATGCAGTGTACGAGGAGAGTCTGACTGCCTCGGTGGCGTAGTGGGCGCATGCTCGACTGCCAATCAAGAGGTCCCGGGTTCGATCCCCAGTTCAGGCATAGTGTTAAATATTGGATTTTTCCATTAGGAATTATCTCAATAATTGCCTGGAGTCTGGAACTGTGCCCGGTAGATGGCAATAGGCTCGCCCCCTATTACATGGGACCAATAACATACTGGCGAAATGTGGGTGTATCTACTATGGGACTGAGTCCTGGGTACACCTCTGCCTACCCCTTCGGGAAAAAGGCGTGAATGTATGTTATGTTACGAGGAGAGTGGTGAACATACTCAGCTCTTCAGCCACGAGCGTACACTCCAGGCGCGTCCCCGTACAAAATGCAGCGTAACGTAGCCGTTTTTTGTGCAGTTTTTAGGAGCTACTCTTTATAAAAAAGAAATACCAACCAATAAAAAATACATTCAATTTCTACATAATGTTGACTCCAAAGTGGATTTCTTTTTTTAATTAGATATGTTTAATTGATCTCCTCACAACGACAGCACAGAAATGATGAATAATTAATATAATAACATGCATCTCCGCGTAAAGTATCATTATTTTGGTTTGCCACTTACAATAATGGATAGGCAATTTAACAATCAACATTGTTCTCGACTTATTTTTGCAAGACTAAAATTTTATTTTAAATAGTGCATAAAATGTAGATTCATCAATACAATTATTTAGCAAGTGTATTATAAAAACACAGAAAGAACATAATAACACTTCCTTAACATTTCATCGACCTGGATACCAAATAACACAACAAAAGGGAAACAACTCGAGTAATGACGGAATGACCGACGGAAATATTTCATTGTATGTATGCAAATAAAGTTTTTTTGAGGCCGCGGTATTAAATAAGAATATGCTTTTTATTCGGGCTATTGTTGTGTTCAATTATATTAATTATATTTGTTCTGGATTTGTGAGGAAATGTTCGCCGACAACGCCGACACGAGTATTATAATATAGGTTTATATACAGGTTGATATCTTTCAATGAACATAATATATTTTTATTATTCGTGAGAAATTATTAACAATGACAATTACCAATATTTATTTTTGTATATTATGTTGTATAAGGTATACCTATATTGTGTTTTTGATTCGTTCGCTCATCCAAACTCTATTTTTATAGGTAGTTTGATTTAATGTAGACACATAGAAAATATAGCTTTAGTGTTTTTATAGCTTTTAGCGATAAGACCGCCAATCGTTACACTATTTGTTATGTACTTTTAATTTTAAGGATTATTTTTTGTGGTGTACCAATAAAGTGTTTATCTATCTATCTATTACCATGTCGTATAGAAATACCTAAAACCTTTATTACTTTATAAGTGTAACCTAAACTTTAAAACCAAGTTCCAAGTTCTTCTCGTAAATATTCTGAGGGTGTAAAATAATATGAGGGTTGGACCATTCTTACTTAGCTACGTCCTTTTATTTTAAGTTGCTATGTCCTATTTTATGGGCTCTACCAGATTAAAAAAAACTAGTACTTATCTCAGATAGCACATAGCAAAACTTTATGTTTGTAACCAAGTACCCATAAAATCAGTTCACGCGAATTCCTCAGAGAATTTTTTAAAGAAATAAACATACTGACCGCAGAGAAGAGATCATTCTACAGTTTGCGGGAAAATCGCACAGTGTCTTGCAAAAGTGAACAATTTCGACCAATATGAATAAAGAGATTTGACTTTGACTAACAAAAATAGTCGAAGGAATTAACCTCACCCTGTAGCCAACAAGCCAAAATGTTTTCAGCACACACCGCGCACCAGCGTGCGGGGGTATAATTACGGAAACGGACACCTCACGGCATCTAATGCCGCGCCCGGTAGTGAGTAGTGGCAGTCGGTAGTGGTAGTCCCTTCAAATGATAGGCCCTCGCCTGCTCGTCCCGCCTGCCCGCACTGACTCATTGCAAGTCACGATCATTTTATCTACGACGTTCTATTAACATTTATTCTATTTTAATATGGAGCCAGTGACTATATAATCCTTAGATAACTACAAGTATAATAATAGTAAGTAAGTATAGTCGAAAAGGTAAATAATAAATAATAAATAAATAGTTTATTTCTCAAAAAATAATTGGTAAAAATTGCATTATAGCTTTACTAATTAATCCTAAACTTTCTATGATAATAAATTCTATGATAATGATAAGTAAGTTTAACACATTAAGAAAATAACAAACATGAAGTACTCTTCAGGCTATAATGTGTGACCACTAGCCCCCACACTAGGATACCCTGTGTCGTGGCGCTAGTCTCTTCCCTGGTAATTTCAAAACCTTAAAGATTATGTTTAGGTAGGTGAGAGTAATAACATTTTTCTTTAATCGCTAATGCAGTTAATTTACGAGTACTCGTATATAGACAGGAAAGTTAAGTCAGTCAGTAAGTGGGTACACTAAATAAAGTAGCTTATAAGTAATTGTAACAAAATAAATTTATATCTAGTATTATGCTCCTATATTTCTTACAGTTAAGAATAGACGAAAAAAAAAAAATAGAATTATATAAATTTACTTCTTTTTATATAAAATTATAGATTTTATTTAATATCGATTACACCAATTTTAGTACTTGCTTAGTGAAGTTTAACTAACATGAATTTTATAA
Source organism: Hemistola chrysoprasaria (assembly GCA_947063395.1). NCBI lineage: Eukaryota > Metazoa > Arthropoda > Insecta > Lepidoptera > Geometridae > Hemistola > Hemistola chrysoprasaria. The sequence continues at coordinate 16,259,055 of OX346716.1, read as the reverse complement.
ATAAAAAAAATATTCTTGTTAAAATAATTACTATTAATAGACTAGATACTTTTTATTGAGACCAGTTTGAATTATAGTTCCTAAACCTTTAGTTAAACAGTAGTCAATTATTGAGTTATATTTTCATAATTTGCTACATCACTTTCTTGTTATAATTCTACAATAAACAAACCTATTGTTTCATTTTTGGACTGTGGACTTGATTTTTTTATAAATTTGTAAAAAATAGTATAGTGCACTTTTTTTTTTTGCACGTTTTTCCCTGACTCCTGTCCAACTACTACATCTGCAAACAGAACTAGCAACAAACACCACACGGCAGATTCATTAGTTATTAAAAAAATTTTTGGAGACTCATATTTTATATTAAGTTTATTTTAGTTTGAGTTAGATCCATAAAGTCATGTCTAAAGATGATGTGTTCTATGGTAACAGGTTCCGGACGCGGCGCTCCGCCCCAATTAGATCGACGTGCGAAGATGAGCACAGGTGGAGGAGAAGTGTCAAGAAATCAATAGCCTTTACAAATACTACTCTATAGATACTCATAGACTTACAATGAGGCCTATCATATCAGACTGTCGAGATCGAATACTCATAATTTTTTTTACTCTAAACAGCTAGATACTGTATATTATACTAATGACAGTAACAGTACCTAGTGAGGTAGTGTACTACGTAATATGTACGTACAAATAGTAACTAGGTATTAGTATTTTTTGAATTTTCGCGATTCGAACACATATTTTGTTTTTGATTTAAAGAAAAAAGGGAAGGTGAGGTTCTGGCTTTTCGAAAATGGCAAGCCTGGCCAGCTCATATTAGGTCCTATTAGGTCCTCGTACGTCAGTAAAGTGGGGTCGTACTAGCGACTACTACGACAACTTCTGAGCCGATTGGACTGAAAGGTAATGTCGTACTCGTGAAGGTAGGTAGCCTAACAAATAGAGTATTACAAGGAGTGAAACCGCGTAGCACACCTAGTATTTATTTTTATGATAGGGAGTGACAAGACGAGCAAATCAGATGCCTGATGATAAGCATCATGATCGCCCATATCAGACACAGTGCCACCCAGTGTTTTAAAGTTCAAAATTCTGCGCGGCACTGCACTGTGCCCGTCACCCTGAGATATGAGTTGTTGAACCTCGTCATACCCAGTAATTTCGCTGGTAACATTGCCCTTCAGACCGGAACACAGTAATTTTTGCACATTACTGCTTGGCGGATGAATAACTGGCAAAGGTGTGGTACTTCCCCAGGCCCCCTGCAAAAGAGAGCTACCACTACAGAAATATAATAAAAAAATATAATACAGTATGTTTTTTTATATCGTGTCGTGTGAGTTAACAAACCAAGATACGGTAACAGTGTCGCGCCACTAATAGCCGGCTCCTGACCCGACCGAATTAATATTCAAATTAATATGTGTCCGGCATTCGATTCTAAACAGCGAGCTTTTCCAATTGTCGTGTGTCGATTATAGACGGTTTCATTTTGTTTTATAAGAGTGATTTAACGCTACGGACACATAGTGAGTAAATCAGAGAAACCAAAGTTTAATACGTCACAAATTAATTCAGAATTATTTATTAAAAGTTATATTATTTATTTGAACCGTTTGGAGTCGAGACTCTGGAACCGTGGGGGCCGGGAGCTCACCGCATTTTCTAAAATCTATCTGAGCGCTTGGTCGAGGCGACGCGTGATCAAAATGCTGGCGTTAATCTGGCTCAACGTATAAGCATTGCTATTCAACGTGGCAATGCCGCCAGTATCTTGGGTACGCTGCCATCTGACAGTGGTTTGGAGCACTTGGATTTTCTATACTTAGGCTGGCATGTCAGCCTGTGGATTTTCGAAGCGTTCTATGGTATAGTGTATTTAGTTAGGGTAGGTTACTACCTACCAAAGAAATTGCGTATTTGTCGCAGTTGCCGCAGCCCGGCGATGTGCGGCAAAAATATTCAACTTTTAATAAAGGCAGAGTGAATTTATTGAAAAAAGACAAAACAATAGACCTACTTACTAGTAAGTAGGTAGGTCTATTGTTTTGTCTTTTTTTGGCTGCGGCAACTGCGACAAATACGCAATTAAAAACGTGTTTATCGATAGTGCTGTGAACGGTAAATGCTTATCATTTACAATATTTTTTTATTAATAAGTCAGTAGAATAAGTACATTCGTAATGTGGAAAGAGTATCGATTGTTATTCAACTTGTTACAAACAAGTGTAGTTATACTTAAAGGGATGCATCTGCCCAACAACTAGCAAAAGTAAGATTAAGAAATTTGCAAAAAAAAATATTTTCGTGAACTCCACACATCTTTCCTTTAAATACATTATATATATAACTATATTATTATACATAACTTAAACTTATACAGTTCATAATATTGTCGAAGATTTCATGATTATTTGAAATTATTTTACTATGACGATGCTACATATTACTATATATTGACTATACATATGGAATTTTATAATTATTGTAATTTGACTTACCTAGAATAACGACATTTGTTTTTTGGTGAAAAATAAATGAAATGAAATATGTAGTACTATACCTTTTTTGCACGATATATAATTACGAATTCGTATAAAAAACACAATATGAATAGTAGAAATATTGAATTTCTATTTATCGGTGATTAAGACGTAACTAATTTGTTGAAGCTACCACGACGTTTATGATTTTAAAATTGTTTATCCTTTTGATATCCAAGAATTTTTACATACTTTTTCGTTTAGGCTAAATAAGTAAATACTTTTGTATATCAAATAATTGTTGATCGACACGTCGCTTTGCGTCAAATCTAAGGCGATTCACACAATTCGCCTAAGGCCTACGGTAATGACGTCGGCGAGTCGACAGTCGACACAAATGGACAAGTCCCCGAAAGATTCCCGTTGCAAGTCAAATGAAGGAGAATGTAGACGATAGCAGATTGTTAACGAACTGTTAATCGTCTACATGTTGCCTTATTCTTAAATATTTATTATACAAAACGTATTTAGATGTCAAATGCATTGGGAAACCGCGCGGGGCCACGAGATGTTTCACTTTGACGAAGTTCATCAGCTAATCATTCCTTTGTTACAAAATACAGGTAAATTCGAAACTGAAAGATATATCGAAAAATCTTTATAATAAGATACGGATCTAAAAGATTCTAACAAATCTAATAAAGCCGCTACTTTTCGACCAAAAGACTGTTGTTTTCAAACTCATTCAAATAAAACATAATCTACTACTTATATTTAAAGAGAGTTGTGAACAAGGGCGAGGCATAGTCTAAAAATCTTCACCGAACAACGCTCTCGGTGGGGACTTTTTTACTTTTTTGCTTAAAAAAATCTTATGAATCGATAACCGTCCAATTGTGTATTATTTGAATTTCGATCAATTCGTTGTCGCCGAACAATAATCGAATACAATTAATTTTTAACAAACGACCAACAATAGAAAAATCCTCTACGATTACAATCGTACCAGCACAATTCTTTAACGAATTTTTATTAAAGAAACAATTGCCTATGCTATTGCCTATTGCTACATGGATTGTTTTTCCATGAAAGCTGGCTAAATAATAACACCTTGCAATAGACGACACATAGTGATTCATATCCATTCTCCGCTCCAATCAAAACATTCCTATTGAAAGTTACTTTATAAGCCATTAAGCGAATGAATTTAAGTATAAACTAACGATTAGCACACGAATTACGTCATTGTAATGTTTTGGTTCTTAATAGATCTACTTTACTAATAGATATATTATGTAAATATTCATTAAATTATAATTAATGTCATTTATAAGGTAAAATATTATATACCTAATAGTGTTATTTTGACAATAAAATGTGAAATTTTAAGGTAAATATTTGGATTAGGAAAGTAGTTGGGTTGAATAAATTAGAGGCTACATATTTTATTCTATAATATTATAAATAAGCAATAATTAAAATACGTAAATTTTATACTATTTGGTCCCGGGTTTGATCCCCAGACCAGCCAGTGTTATTTGGATTTTTCCATTAGGAATTGTCTCAGTGACAGCCTGGAGTCTGGAACTGTGCCCGGTAGATGGCAATAGGCTCGCACCCTATTACATGGGACCAATAACTAACTGGCAGAATGTGGGTGTACCTACTATGGGACTGAGTCCTGGGTGCGACTGAGCTCTGCCTACCCCTTCAGGAAAAAGGCGTGATTGTATGTTATGTTACATTTTCGAAGAAACCTCATCTCATGTTTGAAGCGTAGCTCTGGTACACGTCGATTAACAACGGCTGGCGCGTTAATAGTACTCACACAGCACATAAATATTGTCTGTTGAATAGGTGTTTATATATATGAGTATATTTCAAGGGGCCTTGTTACTCCATATCAATTTGATTTTTTCCATCACACAATTTCAAAATTATTCTTGAATACAAAATAACGATTTAATGTTGAAAATAAATATTCAATCCAAGAAGTCCACTTTCCAATCGATTGGCCTTCGTATCGATAATGGTATCGATTAAGATAGGACTAGTGATGTTCCAGTATAGAAACCTCGCCGTTCTGTTAACGAGGTTTCGTAATAACTGAGACGATTAACTTACTGATGGAATCCCATAGTTTCAACCGTTTCTTTATAGTCGGGGGGGTACTGGATTATAATATGTTCTCTTTTTTATATAATTATATAGTCTACAGGTGTTATTGTGTTCGCAAAACATAATATCATTTATCGGTATCGTTTCCTTGTCGTTTACCCGTTTATTGCTTTTCGTAGTATAGGGTATAAAGTGAGAGGCAAGTCAAGCTCTCTCTCCCTACTATTATCATTTTCATTTCATTTATTCAATTCATTAACAATCAGGATTGTATTTGAAATTACATAATAATATGAGTATAAACAAATTAAAAGCAAAAAAATTAAAATAAACTTTATAAATTAATTAATTAATCAATCATCATCATCATCCAGCCGTTAAAAGTCCACTGCTGAACATAAGCCTCCCCCATAAGGGGGGTTGTTGCCAATACTCGCCACGCTTGGCAGGCGGGTTGGCGAGCGCAGATTGATGGTTTTACACAGAGGACGCTGCTGCCCGTCCTCTGGATCTCATAAATAACCCTTAGCCGGCTCTTACGGCAACCACAGGTAGAGAGGGTGAGGTACTATTCTAAAGCCGGTAACCCCACGGCTAAATTAATCAATGTATATGTCAAAATTCAGATACCTATTCAAAATGGCACAATTCACTTAAAATAATAATAATCATTAATATGTCACAACTAAGCATTAAGTTAAGTCTCTTTAGTATTCTGTGCTACAAGGCGAATTATTTGAGAGAGACAGTCGTTAGGTCGTGTCGGAGGCCTTGTAGGAGTCTTGGCGACCTGAAACTGACAATATGGGTTGTCCACATAACCCATATGAATTGACTCGAGCTGTGTATTTGGGGTAACCCGTTGTGTTAGAGTATAAATTCAAATTATTATTACACATTCACAACTTTTTGTCAAAAAGAACTTGGCAAAAAAGTAGCATAAATTATTATGCTACTTTTTACTCACGCTTATTATTCACGCGTACTGAACTATTAAGTTCAGTACGCGTGAATAATAATGTCAGAGTCTCCTCGACTATAAGTTTTCGGTCAATACTCTATTGATGTCTATTTATGTTCGTAATCACGTGGCAGTAGCCACTGGCAATCCTGACTCCGATTGACAACTCTATTTCCGTGACGAAAGTGTTGCCGCATTATGTTGTTCGTTTTCTACTATTTTAATAAGTTGAAGTAGTAAAATTAGGAATGTTGGTATCGCATTCTCTTAGGAGTTAAAACGATTATTTAATCTGTAACCCACTAATATTGTACGTTTTTAATTATGACCGTCTGTAGACTACTGCCGCCGAAAACTAAGTTAGTTCTACATTTTCCCTAAATGGATTTTGTTTCTTACCTAGGTAGTAAGACATATCAACCAAATTTAATACTATTATTTTTGACTAGCTGTGCCCCGCGGTTCACCAGCGTAGTCTTCGTTCCCGTGAGGATACCGGGATAAAAGCACCTTCTGTGTTATTCCAGGGTCTAAGCTGATATATAGATATATACCAAATTTCAGCCCAATCGGTTCAGTAGTTCGGCATCAAAGAGTAACAAACATCCGCATTTATAATATTAGTAGGATTGATTGAACTTGTAATGTTTGTATTGTTTATAATTGGGACAAATGACCCAATGGGTCGAACTTTTAGTGGGACGAAACAAAGAAGGAATCCAATCTCGCAGCATTAGTTATCCTGACCTGAAATCGGAAATAGGTTGAAATGCCGCATAGACTTTTATTAAGAATGAAAATGGTTTAAGCTATGTGACATCTTTCCAAAATAAATATGGCGGACAGCCCAAGATGGCGTATCAAATTAATATAGGTAAGTATAAATAGTGGCATCAGATTGCGGGAAAAATCGGTCTCAAATAGAAGTAATTCTGAACCGTTTGAAATAAATACTGATACGTTCAGAAAAATATACTGATCATTGGGTAAAATTTTGCTTTCCTGGAAAATACTCCTTAACAATTGATATTCATTAAAAACAAGAAAATATTTAATTTATATATTTTGGCTTGTCAAAGTACTAAGGAATACCTCAATCAACATTCAATATGATCATCTAATGACGGAAATTGAGCAATAAAAACGCTTTTGAATTTTTCTTATTAGCTAATATATAACTTCCATGATTAAATTATGACGATAATATTAATAATCATCATCATCTCAACCATAGGACGTCCACTACTGAACATAGGCCTCCCTCATAGATTTTCATCTAGACCGGTTGTAAGCGGCCTGCATCCAGCGTGGTCCTGCTGTCTTTATCAGATCGTCTGTCCACCTTGTGGGTGGACGTCCTACGTTGCGGGTTAACATTCGAGAACTTTACAGCCCGATGGGGCTGTATAGTTCTACATCATCAGTTCCTATCCAGGTTTCTTAGGACAAGCAGTCCAACTCGGTAGATCCAACTTCGAGAAAGAGGTCAGTCGTCGAATCCAACTAGGCTGGGTAGCGTTCGGAAACCTACGCAATGTCTTCTTGTCCAAAATACCTCAGTGCCTCAAGTCGAAGGTCTTCGACCAGTGAGTTACCAGTGATGAATTATGGCTCTGAAACGTAGTCTTTTACTGCGGGCCTTATCAGAAGCTCAAAATAGCGCAACGAGCTATGTAGAGGGCTAAATTTGGTATTTTTCTGCGAGATTGAAGCAGAAATGAAGAGATCCGTAGACGAACGAAAGTTACCGACATAGCCAACAGGATTAGCAAGTTGAAGTGACAATGGGCAGGGCACATAGCACGTAGAACTGATAGTATTAATACTACTATGTATTTAACTTATTATAAAAAAGCAAAAAATATTTTAGAACCATGTCTCTATGAGCAAGTAACTATTCTTATATAATAAATTGTCTACCAGTACCTGCTAGTGTCAAGTTTGTGATATTGATTATATGGTATTATAATATTATATGGTTTATAATATTAATGGTAGGTATATAAATAATAATTAATAATATTTGCTGTTTAATTTGCATAGTTAATTTTTATTCAAGTTATTAGCAAAAAACTCACTACGAATATTTATTATTATATAATTCAAAATACTTGACACTGGCAAATATACAAACGTATGGTCCATATTTTTCGTTCGTGAATAAAAAACAAAGCAACATTCTTTGTGTTCTGTGGAAGAGTTCCGTTCAGTTATAGTATTCTGTGGTTCTTGTCCTTCTTGTGTTTATTTCATATTACTAAAATTATTTCTTTAGCTTTAGATTTTTATAATGCGGAAACGAAAACAATTTGCACATAATAATCATTGTGAAAGTTGGAAAGAATTTTTTTGTCTACAAATATGTTTTTTCAACTCAACGTTAAATAAATAAATACAAGAAAATATTCCGATGTTACATAAACCTCAATGTAACATCGGAATATTTTCTTGTATTTATTTAATTTCAATTGTTAAGGGGTATTTTTTTGGAAAGCAAAAGTTTACCCAATGATCAATATATTTTTCTGAACATATCAGTATTTATTTCAAACGGTTCAGAATTATTTCTATTTCAAAATCTACTTTTATTAGCCTAAAATTAAAGGATTTGCTGAGAAGAATGCAAAAATGTTGCGTTTTTTATTAACTTTTTAAATAAACAATTTATTTTGTGTAAATCTTCTCTACAAACACAAAGACCGCATACCTATATCCGTCGTAAAACAGTTTTCAAATAAAATTAGTCCTGAATTTTTTAATAAGACACACAGCACTAATAAAACATTAAATGAAACATAATATATTATGTTTTTATTGTTCGAAACATACGTTATGCCGGAACGTTGCTATAAAGCAGGGCTCACATCGGCGGCAACCCTTAGCGAAAAACTATAATGATTTATGTTATACCAGTCCCTAGTTAATATACATCTTGTAAATTCTAAATTGGACTTTAACTGAGAAGTGTTAAAAGCTATAGCATCGTTGAATATCAGTAAGAATAGGTTTGTAAACGGTATATGACTTTATTTATCTATTACTATGGTTTTTGTGGGGCAGATTTGTTCGAAGTCACCAGAATGCGTGGCGAATGAGACATCTCAATTTGGTGGCATTGTCTGTCGCCGCATAATGCCGCCGGTCGCCGTGTGTGTACACGCCATTAAATAAATCACCATAGTTCCGACGAGCCCCTTCTATACCACCCTTAACTGTCATAGGTACTTGTAACTATAGATCACTGGGTACAAGTTACAGACGATATTCGGTGTAAGCTTTAAGTTTATAATAATTATATTTGCATCTATTTGAATAACGTGTGCCAACTTCCACACACCGACTTCTGGTTCCAAACTAGCCTATTATAAATCTATTATTAAGCCTAAAGGTTCATCGATATAGGAGACGGACAGAAATAAGGGAATTTATTACCCTACAAAACATTAATTTAAAGATAATTTTTTACAAGATTGTGCCAAAAACTATGGATCTAGAGGGTGTCTCATTAACGACGTGCGACAATAAAATACAAGTAAGTTGCATATGTACAACTGATACGAGAACTCGCAGTTGTTTGTATGATCTGAGCGAGAACTCTACCTATTAACAAATGTGACCAAAACTCCCAAAACCAATAAAACTATTCCAAATCTAAGAATGTATTTAGACGCAACTAATCTCCTCTAATCTGCTGGATTATTAGGATATTTGTTTTTAAAACAGAGACTCGAACTAACAACGAATTTAGCAAATAAACCCACGGAATTTGACCGGAATGCCTTTAATATCTAAATATAGGACGGTGAAGCTGGTACAATAGAAACTGTGTTAGTATTGTATCTATTCTGGATACTACGTCTTGGAAACACGATGTCACTCGTTTTCTATAGTCATTTGTTTTTCAGGTTGCACATATTAGCTGCGTGGGTTCATTTGTTTGACGACTTGGGTCTACGTTTCTACTGCAGGACACGCTATACACGCATCTGTGTACCGCGTGCACAGCGTGCATAGCGTTGACAACGTTGAGCTACGTGAGCTCCATATTCTAGCAAGCCAGGCGTGTACAACATGTACTACGTACACAGCGTGCATGGCGTTGATAGCTTTGAGGTACGAGAGCGCCCGAACAAGCCACGCGTGTATCAATGACTTCATTTCATGCGTAGTGTGTTCGTGGGTTGCAGCGGACACAATTACATACATTTTACTGTAAACAAGCTTCGCTAGCTTGTCACATCTCAGCCTAATAGTCCCAATATCGTCAATGAAAATGTCCCAATATCCTCCTCGAGCAAAAAATATCAAAATTATAAAGTTCTAATGTTTCTTCTAATGTCTAATGTTCTAATGTTAAGGTTTCAAGGTTAGTTTCGCTATGCGCATGAATTTCAAAAATGTTACAAAAACAATGCTTTCTAGTTGATATGGAAATTGTCTTATAAAAATTAAATTGAAATATTTGACAACTTAGATAATTGTCTGGTCTTAATTATTGATTATCCTTATAATCTATGATTTTTGACGAATTATAAAAATCCATATTATAACTCGTTTTTTCTAAACATAATTTGAACATATTTTTTGTTTCATCATAATTATCTCAGCCGTGGGACGTCCACTGATGAACATATAGGCCTCCCATATAGATTTCCAATCAGTCCAACTGTAAGTGGCTTGAATCCAGCGTGTTCTTGCTACCTATTTTATTTCTTTGTTTATAAAAAATGTATTACAACATCATAGCCGGTCTACGTTTAGTCACGCTGGCAATGTTATCCAACATGGCTACATCCATGGGGTTGTCACCCTAACCTCGTAAAAAATATCTTTATTTCATTATTAACAATACATTTCACCCGTTCGAATTATGATTCGAGGCCGCCATATTTTTTAAGACCCTTAGAACTTGCGCGGACGCAGATTCACGCACACATATATAGAATTATTATTTTTTGAGCGTAACTAAAGTGTATGGTTTAATTTGTGTTATTGTATGAAGTTGCCGTGTCTAATGGAAGCATGTGAGACCGGTTCTTGTAGCTATGTGTTGTGACATATTGAATAAGTTTGAATTTAAGTCAAAGTTAGTTCTGGTCACTGGTCGACGTCTGGCTTCTCTAGTTTGGGATTTGATGTCTCGCATGCTAAGGACATTTAAAACTATACTTGATTCATTTTATCCATTTCAATTAATTTACCTGTCGACGACATCGTGGCTATCACAGGAGAGACCTGGATGCGATCTTCTCTAAACAGAGATTGCACAAGAGGGAAGAACTTATGCCCAGTGCTGTGGGCTGTGAGCTGATGATAATAATAATATTAATAATATGGGCAACTTCCACACACGGTCATCTGGTCCCAAACTAGGCTAGAAGCCTGTACTATGGTAACCATATCACTGATATACATACTTAATACTTATATATAAGCTTATAACACACAGGGACAGATCAAACAGACATGTTCATCATCATGCACACAAATTTTTGTCCTGGCCGAGGATTGAACCCGGGGCCTGCGACACAGAAAGCAGAATTACTATAATCTGAGCCATCGAGGCTGTCTGATTGATTAATTACCTGTAACCTACCAACTCTATAATAGAACAATTTATGTGCGGTATATATATAATATAATGTTGTCTGTAATCATCGGTGAAATTAATCTACTGCTTATATAATACTATATTATCATAAGTATACATAAATATTTATTATGTTGTGATGTTTGGAGTGCTAAAGGCCACTTCACGAATTTAGACAGAGTCTGTAAAAAGATTATCTTATCGTAAGATATCTTCATTTGTATTATTGATATAAATAGTAGCTACTAATGAAATCAGAAAGAAATGTAACTAACGCATGCGAATAATAGTAAAATATAAAATCTCAAAAATATACGACAATGCAACATAATAACATGGTCGCACAGAGTTTTAAACAACAAATAAAAGCATTGCCCCTGAATTGAAATTAGGCTGGAGCAGTAACAAGTAACAAGACTCCTTTGGTAAATGCAGCGGGTGCGCACACGCAGCCCCTCCCCCTCCCCCTGGTTCCCCTCTCCCCTGGCCTAATGTCCCCTGGCACTTGGCACCCTGGAGGCTGCGTCCCTCTGTGCTACACCGCCGGCAAATATTTGTAAATGTTTTATTTTAATAACTAGGGGATACAATTTTGATTTCAGATAATATTTTGGGTTGTGATGCAAGTTGAAGACGGCAGCGGAAATATTTAATCATCCTAATAATCTGACAGTGGTTTAGAGCACTTGGATTTTCTATAGGCTGACATATCCGACCTGTGAATTTTCGAAGTGTTCTAGTTCTATGGCATAGTGTATTTAGTTAGGGTAGATACTAAGTAGGTTGCTCTAATGTTTAGTCTTTTTTTTTTGTAATAATTAGATATCATCGTATGTAATATCGTAATCGTAATAATTAGATAAACCCGGCAAGAAAACAAATATTAATTACCCTTTAATAAATCTTTTATTTTAAAAGCCATCTTAGTGCAGCAAGGGCTATATAAAGTTGACACTGTGTCACTAATTTTATCAAGGCGAATCTTTGTGTGTGTGTTTCTTAATTGTTCACGAATCAAAATTACTTAACTGATTGGGCTGAAATTAGATCCGTAGATAACTCAGACCATATGAATGGGCTATTAGCACATAGGATAGGGCATAGGACCATCCCTATACCTATACCTATGTCTATACCTATCCTATGCGATAGGTTTCAGCGTAGTTCAGCATAGTTGCACCTCATAATAATAAAAATAATTTAAAGCACTATTCTAGCAGCAGTCACCCGCTGTCGCTTATGCCCTAAGCTCGCTTCAAATGAGTGTAGATTGTGAGCTCCCTAATCTCAAACAATCTAACAAACGAATATGTTTGCACATGCATGCTCGTTGTGTGTATGCAGCTTAAACGGATTTTGGTTTGGTCGAGGGACTTTTTAATAATTTCAATATAATATTTGTACATTATGCTTTTTTTAATAAATTTAATAGATAGAAAACAAGTTAAATTAATAGTAAATGACTACCGAGTAATTTCTCATTTGCTGAAGTAGGTTTTTTTTAATGAAGTATTAAAACACATCTTGTAATATTACTGTCGGAGCTGTTTCATAAAAGCTCAAAAGAAATTTTTTTTAGATTTATGGAATGGAAATCTTTTTCCCTACAAGTTTCCCGTGCGTTCTTCTTGTAGAGGTATCTTTCCGAACGTACGGTAGATTAATATGAATGTTTTTCTCCATTGACGTGTAAAAGTGTCAGATTGTAACCTAATTGCACAATTAATATTGAATTAAAAAAAATCGACTGTTGACGATTTGTACCTTTTAGTTATATTAATACGTAATGTTTTACTTTTTCGTAAATATTTTTGAAAATGTTTTTATTGATGCTTCTTTAATGCCAAAATTGACTTAGTAAGTCAGACACATATTTTTCTCTTCTTATTCAACTTCAACATTGAGTTTCGCTATATTTGCCTCGCTTTTAAGGTTTCGTACCTGAAAAGGAAAACAGGAACCCTTACAGGATCACTTTACTGTCCATCTGTCTGTCTGTCTGTTTGTCTGTCTGTCTGTCAATTCACTTCTAAGTTAACGCAATCAATAGTTATGGCAATTTTACTGCATATTTCCATACTTTGCGCAAGGAACTAATAGATGGCGCTATATGTTCTGTAGGCGGATTTTTTTGGGATTGGAAGTGTTTATTTATCTATTTGCGTTTTTTTCATTACCCAAAATCTAGAAATTTTTATTTTTCCGGGGAGTGCTACTTACATAATATGTAAGTATCTCATCTTGTCGTATTTTCAATACAATACTCCTACAGTGACGATACAAATCTTAATAAAAGTTACATTAAAATATGAAACCAGATAATCTAATAATGTAAGGACTGCGGCCCGGATGACACTTGTAAACCAATTAATGCATTAACACTCCGAATTATAATCATTAAATTAATGATCTGCTCTCACGCGACATAATTGGAGGTGCATATTTATTATAATAACTGTTATAGTTTATATCTAATCGTTTTATTCATCTCTGTGCCCGCAGATGATTTTGACAGAAATTAGATTAAATATATTTTTTTATTACGTGTTTTAATTTTGGTAATAATTGAGGTCAATGCTGCTTCATCTAATGTAGAATGAAAACTTGTAAACGTATTAAGACGACGAATTGAAAATATTGGCGGTAGGGATCTCAATATTTCTCAGCAACAACAAAACATTTGGTACTAATGTTTATGTTTTTACATTTATCATGATATTGACATTATTTTGGTAATTGGTTTACATGATTGGTTTACTTTTACAGCAGAGAAAAAAATATCAAAAACTGCTCTATAAAAATAGAGATTCTCATTCTACAGGGAAATGAGACTGATGCCCGTAATTTATTTGTATAGATTAATCTATGCACAGACTTCAATGTGTTAATTTGATTTTATTAAATTAGCAATAGTTTTTATTTTATTCGAGAAATACTGTTTTGGCGTAATATACAGGACTGTGAGCGGGTTGCGGGACTCAGCGCACGATTTTAGATTCAATAATTAACACTGCGTCACCTTAAGGCGCCTGTAGCAGTCAAACCTTCCATATCACTCGCGCAATTTATATTATTGAAGGTAAAGAATCACTAAAAGTGGATTTCCAAAAAATAAACGGTGCAATTGTTTATCTTTAGATTATGAATGTATTAATTAATTCATTGATTCATTTATTTCAGATAATAAAATCCATAAGTAACATTAATAATCATAAGAACATTATAAACATGTCATATTCCAAAATTAAGGCCAAAAAAGTAGAATAACATTAATATAAATTGTATAAATAGAAAAATGTCAAATTTTAAAATATGAATTGTAATCGACCGAGCGAAGCGAGGTCTTAGAGTCGACAAGTGGGAAAAACCTGCGCTTGTACCAGCTTAAGGGTTGACCTCTGGCATGTAAGTTTGATCGACGATAAATTGAGAACTGTTGGTCCGATCTTGATGAAACTTTGCAGACATGTAGTTTAAAGTGATACATTTTTTTACATTAGATAATGAGCAAAATCGGCCGAGGGGTTCCGTATATATAAGAGTAACGAAGTATTTATGAAAGGTCTGACGATAATTTCGAAACCGATGGTCCGATTTTTTTTTTTTTTCAAATTTAGACACATAGTTTAGGACTTGCATAAAAATATTAGCGAAAGTTTGTATGTATGTATGTATGTTTGTCTTGCGATTACTCGAAAGCCGATGATCCGATCTTGATGAAACTTTGCAGACAGGTAGTATAAAAAAAAAGAATTTTCAAGTTCGAACATGAGCTAAATCGGTTTTGGGGTTCTAGAGATATAGGGATTACAAGATTTCAAGTAGGAGCGCGAAAGGCCTAGTACATACCTGCGAAGTAACTATTATCTAATCTGTGTTTGCCTGCGGGTGACTATAGTCCATCAAATCTAAAAAGTATCGTTTTTTTGGTATTGCCTTAGGGTTTGAATTAAAATTTAGTGATTAAGAATATTGTACATCTTGGGATAAATTTCGTAATTCCATGGTTTTACGGCAAAGGTCAATGAAATTGTGTGAGTTACGCCTATGCAAAGTTATTAAAAGTATGATAGTGTATGAAATGTCAAACGGGATTTCTTAGATTTGATGGGCTATAGTTATACAGCTTTATGAGTAAGTATCTACTATTGATTGGCTCCTTTAATTTGGATCCACAGCTTGAATACTCAAATACTCATCCTAGACCAGGAGTTTCTTCACAGAAGTGATAGTGTCTCATCAAGATCTTTATATCAGATGACAGCTGCCAAACTAAAAATGGCATTACCTCGGAAACTATTCATCTTAGACCAGCATTTTCTTTACAGAAGTGATTTCATCAAGATCTTTGTTTCAGATGACAGCTGTTAAATATTAAAATGATTTTACCTTTAGGATCACTTATTTCGGGATATTTAACATGATTTTTATCTCGGTATTACTATTTATCTTAGACTAAGAGTTTCTTCACAGATGTGATAGATCTCATCAAGATCTTTTTTTTTTTATTTATTTATTACACACCATGGACACTGCTCCATGCCATTTTTTAAGTTAACAAAATTATGATTATATTTTAGCTTATTGTAACAGTGGGTGCAACAGGATTGCCACACCGCTCTGAGAAAATATTATAATATTAATATACTATATAAATAAAATAACACTTATACAATACTTTAAGTACATAATATTACATAATTTTATATGAGAAGAAAAGATAAATAAAATAATGATAAGGGTCGGATAAAGCTTAGGTCTTTAATGATCAAACTCAAAACTCAAACTCAAACAGATTTATTCAAATAGGTCATAATCTGACACTTTTGTACGTCAATGAAGATACAGTACTGAGTCTACCGTGCGTTCGGAAAGATACCTCTACAAGAAGAACGCACAAGAAACTTGTAGGGCTTAATTTTTTCAACAGATAGTTTCACAATATTTGGTTTGCTTACATTCGTTTTCTTTGAAGGTGCCGCGAGGCGACTATGCAGAAGTTTCCAGGCATCTTTGTCCTCTATGTACTGGTTGACTTTATAATATGCCTTCTTTAGTAAAGTAGATTTTATATAGGTTTTGAATTTACCCTCTGAGAGCCCAGTTATCTCTTTTGGGATTTTATTATAGAAACGTACACTATTTCCTAAGAATGTCTTTTTATTTGTTTTAGATAATCTAAAGCTAGGTACAGCTATTTTGTCTTTATTCCTAGTATTAAAATAATTATGAAGGTCACTATTTAATTTTAATTTATGTAAATTTTTACGCACATACATGATGTTCTCATAAATGTATAAGGATGGTAGGGTCAGTATGTTTATTTCTTTAAATAATTCCCTCAGGGATTCGCGTGGACGCATCTCATAGATGGCACGAATCGCACGTTTTTGTAGTATAAAGATAGTTTCTATATCTGCAGCTGACCCCCACAACAGAATCCCATAAGACATCAAGCTATGGAAATATGCAAAGTACACTAATCTCGCCGTGGCTACATCTGTTAGTTGCCTAATTTTATAAACCGCGTAAGCTGCAGAGCATAATTTCCCTGAGAGCTCGGTGATATGAGTGCTCCATTGCAGTTTAGAGTCTATATTTATGCCAAGGAACAAAGTTGCATTGTCAATATTGAGTCTTTCACCGTCAAGAACTATGATTGGTTCTATACTTCTGACGTTAGGCAACGAAAATTTCAAACATTTAGTCTTTTTCGCATTCAATAACAGATTGTTTGCTGTGAACCATCTGGATATACTTGCTAAAGTATTATTAACATGTACTAGTGAAGTATCCTTCCTATCAACTTTAAAAATCAATGACGTATCATCGGCAAATAGAACTATATCTGCTAGACCGTGGACCATGTAAGGCAAATCGTTAATATATGCCAAAAACAGGAAAGGACCCAAAATTGATCCCTGTGGGACTCCCATCTTGACAGGAGAACTAGCAGATGTGATACCATTGACGCTAACCTTCTGCTGCCTACTAGACAAGTATGATTCCACCAGGTTCAGGGCATTCCCATGAATTCCATATACTTCTAACTTGCGCAGTAACGTGCAGTGTTCTACACAGTCGAATGCTTTGGAAAGGTCACAAAACACTCCAATGGCATCCTGTGAACTCTCCCAAGCCTCCAAGACAAGAGTCATGAGATGACAGCCTGCATCGGTTGTTGATCTGCATTTGGTGAAACCATACTGGTTTGAATGCAATATTCTATTTCTATTGAAATGTGACAGCAGTTGGTTTAGCATCAATTTCTCAAAGATTTTACTTAATACTGGCAAAACAGAGATTGGCCTATAGTTTGAGGGATCTGTCTTACTTCCCGATTCCCAGCAGTGATAACACCACGGCTTCGTCTCTGTTGGCTATAGCCATTTTTAAGTTATAGTCAACTATCGAGCAGTCCGAGACGCCCCGCGCGCGTGCAATTATCTTTATTTAAGACGAAAGCTGCCAAACTAAAAATAGCATCACCTCGGAAACTACTCATTTTAGGCCAGTACTTTCTTTACGGAAGTGACAGATCTTATCAAGGGTTCCCTATTGATTCGCATACTATTATTAGCCATAATTTTACAACTCATAAAATTTTAAGCCATAATATATGTAATAGCTAATGATCACCAGTCATAACCTCAATACTCCTATTATAACTTGTTATAGTTTTAATTGACTAATCTAACATTTGAAACCTATAATATTCTATGTCCTAACCATTGATAACCATATTATTTTAAGCCATAATCCTAACATGTCCTAACTATTGATATCACTAAAATTATGTGCCATAATCATATATTGCTCGAATGTTAACTTTGTCATAATATAAATTAAACCTAACCTAACCTAACCAATAGAATTTTGAATGTTCTTAACTCATTAACGTAGTAAACATCTTTTCTATGTAGCATACTGTTGCTATATCACATTGCTATAAAAAAATATTATAGTAAGGCGCTATTACTGATTATGAATAAAAATGAAGGTAGTTCCATATTATAAAAATAAAAATCAAAGTCAAATTTTAGTGTTAATATTTGGAACAAAGTGCTTAAACGACTTTTGAAATTATAATTACAATGGAAAACGAGTGCAAAATATTTACAACAGAAAGAGGAGCCAACACATTAAATATCAGTGGATTTACAAATGGAAATACGTACAATACCGATTATATAAAATAACAATTATGAACAATGAAAATTAGGACATACACCATTATTAAGTAAAAAATTATACATAATAAACATTATGACAACTAACAATAGGAATAAAAACTATTATGCACAAAAATATTAAAGCAATTAAATTTTAGGACAATTTATCAGTATTACTACAAAAAAATATGTATTTCCAATATTATGACTAGAGGAGGTTATGACAAATGATGTATGCGGAAAAATTTTATGACAAAAGACATTATGCGAATCAATAGGACACCCTTATCAAGATCTTAGTTTCTGATGACAGCTATCTAAAGAAAAAAGGCATTATCTCGGTAACTAATCATTCTAGACCAGGAGTTTAAAACCAGGAATAACCAAAACTGTCAAACTGTACTTCGTATATTAGATGGACTATAGTCATCCGCAGGCTTTATCGAATATTAAAGATAAAGTTGCCATAACGATTTTATTATTAAAGTCTCAGTAGCGAGGTCTCAGTTCGCGGCGAACTACTAGTAATTTATAATTTAATTGTTATGAATTGTATATTGACTGCCTCGGTGGCTTAGTGGGCGCATGCTCGACTGCCAATCAAGAAGGTCCCGGGTTCGATGCCCAGGTCAGGCATAGTGTTGAATATTGGATTTTTCCATTAGGAATTATCTCAATAACTGCCTGGAGTCTGGAACTGTGCCCGGTATATGGCAATAGGCTCGCCCCCTATTACATGGGACCAATAACATACTGGCGAAATGTGGGTGTATCTACTATGGGACTGAGTCCTGGGTGCACCTCTGCCTACCCCTTCGGGAAAAAGGCGTGAATGTATGTTATGTTATGAATTGTAATAATTAATAAACCGAAGTATATCTAGATTTTTATCTTATTTATTTGATTGAGTAGATCAAAAAAGAGAAAATACGTAACGGTTTTTTTTCAATCTCTTCTGTTAAATTAAAAAATATCCAAATTAAATTTTCTTGAATATATTATAAATGGTATGATTGATAAACACAACATATGATTTTTGGAGTCAAAACTGAGGTATTGTGCAGATCAACAATAGACCTGAAAAGATTTATACTAAAACTTTTAAAATTATTTAAATTATTATTAAAATAAGATTTAAAACGAAAGACTAATAAATAGATTTATCAAAATAGGTCTATGTACCCATTTTAATCTTTCATGTTTCTTGTGGTTTTAATAAAAATAAATTGAATATATTTATAAACTTAAATTATTTCCGGCAAACAAAAAAAAATCATATCTCAAATAATTTTGACAGGTCTACATGTACCACCAGTTAGTCCCCCAAAACGAATCGAGAAGTCAAATCGAAACTAGTTTTATTCATAAAACTTATGAAAACACTCACATAAATGTCCGCAGAGACATAAAGACATAAGGATTGTAAGGCCGGTGACACACGGCCGCTGTGAGCCGAACATAATGCTTGACATCAATGTGAACTAATTTCTTACGGTTCTTCGCTTTTATTCAATACATCTAAATCAAAACCGTTTCTAAACAACCTAAATTCAACTTTATTTACTACGTTTTAAAGTTTATATCAGGTTGTGTGATGTATGTAGGGTGACAATGATTTCGACTTCCGCGCGGGTTTACCCACACATTAGCGGTGCATTCAATGGCAGATAACTTTATAACTTGATAAGGGTGCTCTTTGTTAACAAAACAGTTTTAAATGTTTCATAAATTCATTCGGATGTGAATCATAATATTTTTGAATACTACACTATATTTAATGTATACCTATCATTTATGGTTTACAGAATTTTAATATTAACGGTCTTATTTTACAAGATAATTATTGCTTTTCTCTACCAGAATAGTAATTATTAATCTCTATATTACTTAAAATAACATCCCACATATTATCTTCTTACCTAAGTAAGTTTTTAATGTTCAATTTTATCTTAATTTTAGCTTAATAAATAGTAAGTAGCCGTCCATAATCTTAAACGAACAGGCATAACAAATTAATGAGCCGAATTTAAAATCAAATGTATTACAAAACTCCGTATCGGTCGAATGTAGAATTATAAAAAACCGAGTGAAAACAAAATACGATTCAAACCGACCCGACTATAATCATAAAAATAAACTGTCAAAAAACAAAAGCGAGCCGACGGTGAGTGAGCCTAAAACGGCTAATTTATTAATCAATCCATTTCACCATAACAGAAGCACTTTTCACAAAATATCATTAGTGTAAAGAGCTCAAGGGTTCCGTACGCGTACATTATACGGCGGTAATCCGGCCGCGGTATGTATAATGTAACACATTAGAACATCTTAATTTCAATCGCGATAAAACGCATAAAGAACCGTTTTATAAAACCGTCACGGCTTGTTAAGGCTGGCTATTCACGCAACGTTTGTAACTCTCGTCGAGCCGCGTCTCGCATCATAACGTCGTGAAGAGCCTCATAAATGATATAATTATTGATTAATCATTAATAATTTGGTGTCTTACCGCAAGATACAGACCTTATTCTGTAGATATTCTTCGGGGAAAGGTCCACGACTTCAAAATAACAAAAACTGACTTAAAAATATTAAGTACGTTCCTGTAGCTTGCAGTATTTGGTTTTCCTTTTATATTTCGGGAGTTTCTTGAGTGAGAAGAGTAAGTACATTCTTTTCATGTCAATATTTTTATTTGCAACATGTTTTTCCACAAAATGTCCCATTTAAATCGCAACATGAACAGCCGTCTTTATTACAATTTATCCAGCGACAGTAACGCGACGACACGCCGCCGCGCGATCTTCGTAATCACCGTCCCTTTGATGCGCCGACGATGGTCACCACACTTCACTGCACATACGGACAAACTCACGTTACATTATTATTAAAAAAAAAACTGACGATAAGGCAAGGATTTTTAACTAAAAAAAATATGTGAGAAAATTTTGAATGTCTACTTTACTACTACTTTACGTTAAATCTAAACAAGTAAAAACCACATTTTATAATTTAATAAGAAAACTGCAAAACAACATAACATCACGCCATTTCTTCTCGAAGGCAGAGGTAAACCTACCCATTGCAAAAAAATAAATAAAGTTTGTCATGAAAAAGTTATGTTTTTAAAAAATTTGTTAATATTATACAAGAAATATCCTAATATTCCCAAATACTTATTGACTCTACTTCTACACCTACATAATATGATTACGTTGACTGGTACAATCAACTACAAAAATAATATATTTGAGGTTATTATTACATTTTATACGCCTTTCTCTACGTTAGAGCATCAGATAATGATTCCATTCGTTTTATAGCGCTTAGATGTCTTAACATGACGTTAGCACACTTTAATTATGTTATACTTATTTATATTAGGTACTTAACAGATGCCGCTTCTTGCGCTTTAAGTTATGAAAAGGGATTACCGACGGATGTTACTATAATTGTATCGATTTTGTCTCTTTTTTGTGTTTTTCTTTCCGATCATCATTTGTCATCGTCCATCAAGTCTTGGACATAATAATTTAAATTTAGTTCATCCCGTGCAATTTTCTATTTATGATTTATGCCATATTCGTCCCGCGGAGGTTCGTTCCATATACAAAAATCTGCTTTGTATGCCACATTCGACCCATGATATAATATTTTCTTTTAATAATTCTTGTTTTGATCCACTTTTCAGCTCCGCATTCAGCCCAAAACGTATAACAGTACAGTTAAAGCAAAAAGTCACTGGATCACATCTTACCTAATATGAACTACCGATATGGTTGACTTATTACGTTCTTCCAGTTATTTTACAAATTGTCGATGTAAGCTAATTTTTGTCTTCTTCTTCCGTCATTTAGTAATCATCTGTTATTTCTTCATTCTCGCCGCGCACACGTATATCCTTATTCAAATAATTCATCGAGGTCTTTTAAGGACTTTCTCATGCACCTTTTGGCCTCACGACTTTCATCCTTCTAGATAACATAATGTTTATACCAGGCTAGTATTCCACTCTTTAATTTTTCTGACTGGTGCTACTTTTAAACTTACCATACATGATCGAGACAAAATTTTAAACCGAAACGGATTAGAATTTTGGATAATTTAATTCAAAGTCTGTCAGTCACGTCAACAGCTGAATAATGAATAAGCTACATACATCTGCACGACAGATATCCGCAAACTATTCACGGTGGTCCACTCGAGTGCTTATTGCCGACAACAATCGCTAAACCAAAGCTCTGCGCCAATTTGCAGCCCAACAATGTGGCCCAACAATGGACGATACAAACGAGATCATCCCACGTTCTAAATAAAGTGATTATCGAACGTCGACTATACACTGATAGACCTTACATATTGGTTCTGAATTCTAAATAGATTTTATCAAATTACGCACTCATAATATTACTTGACATACAGTAAAGTATCTGTATTTAGTGAGCCCGTATCCATCCATTGCTCGCTATGTAGATATAGGCCTCCTCTTGATTACGCCACTTCGTGTGTCACAGTCTTGGTCCGGTCAATAATACAAAGTACAGTCAGGTGAAAAAGTGGTCCAAATTAAATGAAAACAGTACCCTGCTTATTACCATTTTAGTCTGACAATGAAAGGATCGCCTTAGAAAATACGCTGCGTGAAAAAAGAGCCAAGATATTGGAGTCTTAAAAGACTCACTAGTCATAGACTCCCAATGATCGAAACGCCATGTTATCGAATGCGTGCCCCGTTTGCCTGTTTGCGAGTTCTTTCGGCAAATAAATAATTCTCCAAGATTTAATCCGCCATGAATAAATAACTCGGATCAACTGCTTTGTCATCTGTGACGTATTGTCTATTGACAAGTTTTTGGCAATGAAAAACAACAAAGAAGATAATGCCTTCACTGAGAAACAACTTAAGCTAATGTACACCTTGTAAGTTAAGCTATAAGGGATGGTAAATTAAGGTTGTATGCACTTAAAGTTTGTCGAATATTGAAGAATAAATCAAGGCAGATGCGACGTTAAGACGACGATATTAAGTGTCAAATCGCTTGTTTTGTTGATTGCCTCAAATCTCATAATCCGTCGGCGCTTATTTTTGATGTTGAAGGATATTTTTTGAGACGAAACGTTCACTTTCATCGACATCTGTCTTTGAGATAATTAGCCGAGACGTGCCGTGGGTGGGCGACTCGTGAGCCCGCAGTTTGCGACATATCTCTCTATTATTCTTCTTAATAACCCCTTTTGTTGTCTGTCATCAGTGTTTTCACTTTCAATAATCCTTTATGGTAATACGTAAACAGAAAACGATAGTTCTTCCCATTGAGGTTTACATAGGAATAATTACTGATTTTACGGACCAAATCCATTTCGGTATTTATCAAACTCAAAGTTTTTATCCAAAATCAAAGGTATTTAATATCTAATAGATAAAGCTAAATTACGCTATCTTTTGGTTTAGAGGAATAGCCTTCTACTAAAATGACACATGTTGTAAAGATTTACACTTTACCATTTGACAGTACACAAAATTGATTCCGTGCATAGCGATTGTCTAGCAGAGCAGCAGAGCATAACGTGCTTTGCTTTAACTGTGGACTGTTATTGATGCAACTTACAGCACTATAATACGTCTCTCGATATTATAAAACCTATTGTAGGAAATAGAAATTTTAAACTAAATTAAAATTACTAGTCTCACGGTTTTCACACACATTTTGTAGAATCATGGTTCTATTGTGTTCTAAAATATAGGCGTTATTAGCGGTTGCAGAGCATATTGTTTTGCGTGGAGGGTCCGCGTGAAGTTGATATGTTTATTACAAGGTAGAAGGAAAGCCGCGCGCGGGGCGTGGCTGCAGCGGCAGACTACTGACGGCTCCACACAATACTGAACGGTATCTACGTTTCAATTGAAACTTTTTTGGTGAACAGGAAGACTTGCCTACACCATAGATAGACGAAACACATAAAATGCAACACTTTTATGTTTTAAATGACGTAAGTTGCCAGCTTTCTGGTGTTTCTGACTTAGTATCGTGTTTTTTACTATGATTTGGAAAAGATCTGCTCAACTTCTACGATACTTTTCGTTTTCTATCTTCCTCTATCTTTCATCATCAAAATTTTTAAAGTAAAAGTCAAATTAATTAATTTAAATTGGTCAAGTGGTTTGGCAAGCTAACATTAAAGTGGCTGACTGTTCTGTACTGCTGTACTCTCTGCATTTTATAAAAATTTACCGTAACTCTACTTCATACGAAGTCAAAGTACAATATAGGCATTAAAATTTAATAAAATGTATACTTATTTCCTTCTGTATTCTATATTCTATGATCAATAGAACAGTATACCGCGTCATTCGCACTAATAAGCTCTACAACGGGCGCGAATAATTGAGTAATCGAATATAATTGTAGGCCCGGGACCGCAGTGTTGTGTTTCACAACCTTTCTGTTTGTCGGTAGGCTGTAGGCAGTGTTGGGGCGGCAGCTTTGTTGCCTCTAGAATGTGTGTAATAACATGGTAGGTTTGGAGTTTGGATACTTACGCGGAAATAAGACCTCGTGCTCACAATGTAAGCTGTTATAATATCGTAGTACTTGGAGCATAAACGATGAACTACACATTTTCATCGTTGAAAGCATTTACGAAACAACAGTTACGGAATAACACATAGGGTACATTTTTATCCCGATATTTCCAGGGGAACGATGTCTACGGCGAGTGGAACCGCGGGCCACAGCTAGTTTGGAATAAAGAAATTGAATTTGAATGTCTCGTGTCTCGTGCTCTACATACGAGTTTGTAATATCAACTTTTTCATTAAAGAAGCTGAGTGGTAAAGCACTGCCCTGGTCACTGCTCCACAAGTCTCGTATACCCAGTAATAAAGTCGTTTACATATAAATGGCGGGACAGTTTAGTGATACAGTCATCATCGGAATTAAAGGTACAGATAAAAATAAAACATTAATTAAGCCCCGTCTACACGAGCGGATTACCGCGCGACTGGCGTGCCTAATGATACCTGTCAAGTAAATGTAGGGTTACCAAGCCTTTGGAAGCCTTGACAATATTATATACATACATCGCGGTTTGTAGGGACGGAAAAAATGGATCATGTAATGTTTGTAGATGGGTACGAACATTCGTGACAGATTTGAATTTATTTTAACATAACATAACAACTCACCTTTTTCCCGAAGGGGTAGGAAAACCCAAGACTCGGCCCTATCGTAGGTACACCCACAATTCACCAGTTATGTTTTTAAGTCCCTTGTAGTTAAGGGACGAGCCTATTAATTTTTGCCTGACCTGGGGATCGATCCCGGGATCTTACGATCGGCAGTAGCGCTTGAAACTTGATTCACTAAGAAAAAAAATATATACCTACTAGTTCATTATTAAAAATATTTTGCTGAAAGATGATTGTTTAAGTTAAAAGAATTTGCCTACATTCACATAAAATGTCTGAAAAATTCTTGGTAAAAAACTGTTTGATGGTAACCGCAGTGCGAGATAAGAATTACTGAATCTAGAGACGAGCCTTTGGTCAGTTGATCTAACCATAAGTATCTGCTTACCTGGTCGTGAAGATACCTTGGCTCAGCATAGGTGTCTGTGCTTAATAATTAAGTTTCTACCTACACATACGCTCTATGTTTCTTTAAATAAATTAAAAAGCATTGGCGTTTAATGTTAAGCGCAACTCTCCTCATCTATTATAATATTCGCGTTCGAGAAATTCACATATCGTGCGGGTCGGGTTCTAAAAGAATAAAAAAGAAAAGGTAGGTAAAAATAGGAAAATTTAAGAAAAAAAAGTGGCACAAAAGTATATAATTAAGTATAATTGAGTTTACTCGCATGAAGTTGCAGACCTTAACTTACCTATAATATGTACTTGTGACGACTTAACACAAAACATAAAAAATATGTGTATTTTTTGCATGTGACGAACTTACTTTTATGACAACCTCGTTGGCTCAGATGGTAGTAACTCTGCTTTCTGAGCTGCAGGCCCCGGGTTGGATCCCCGGCCAGGTCAAACACTTGTATGTATGAACATGTCTGATTGATCTGTGTCTGGGTGTTATAACCTTATAGAAGTATGTATATCAGTCATCTGGTTACCATAGTACAGGGTCTAGCCTAGTTTGGGACCAGATGACCGTGTATGGAAGTTGTCCCATAATATTAAAAAAAAAATACGGCGGTTTTTACCAACACTTTATGACGAAATAACAACAGGTTCACGGTGAGGGTTCATATAATAAACTTCGATGGTAAAACATATTAAGCACCTAAATTTTTTGCAGGATATCGTTAGCTGAAATGCAAACCGTTCCGCGCGTGATTCTGAAGCGTTACCACGTGTCGACAGGCGACATTAGTACCTATCTCGTTACAGACAGTCATGTGGATTGTATTAGTTGTGACGTTAGTTTGTGTTTGATAATATAATCTGACGTGTTGCTTTGTAACCAAGTATAATATATATTTATGGCAAAAAATCGGGGCTCGATATTAATTAACTTGATTAAGTCCCCTTTGCCATAAAATGCCTTTTGCCATAAAATAATTACTTTTAATAAATAGATAATTTCAGTATAAATCTAACTTACTAAGTACATTTTCAGTACGTTAAGCAGTCCTTACGTTGGAGCATCTGTACACTTTTTACTTTTCCACTCGATTATCAGACTAGATAAGGCTTTAGTGCTATTGAAAAATTTATTGAATATTTCTGATTTCTGATTTCTAAAACCTTAATAACCGCCAAATAAAATTACTTACAGAGAATTTACACTAATCACAGATCTCAATTCAAGCACGAATAATAAGGTCCTCAAGCACGTAATGATCCAAGATATGATCAGTCACCTGCGGCCCTGCGCCCTGCGCCCTGCGCCCTTGCTATCAATTATAATATCCCTTCTTCCGAGACCAATAAGGGGATCATATTAGGGCTTTAACACTTCACTTAATGCGTTTTACAGAGGAGACTGGTTGGAAAATTGAGATGATTTGGAGAATTTCCTGTTTTCTTTGAATTCGGTATATTAAAACAAAAAGCCTAACCATTTAAATTTTGTTTTTACCAATAAAGAAATGATAAATAATCTAAATTTAGTCTTTTTGAATTTTTTAGGTAAATTAAGAGACCATTATAAATAGGATTTGAAAAGATATTTTGGGTTTTATTTTCTTTATAAAATCTTAACAATCAACACTGCCGAAGAGTTTTAAATAACCGACCGGACCCTCGACCATTGCCCACTGAAGCAAGGCTCTCAAAAAGATAAAACACTCTACGATAACAAACAAGGATAATGCCCCGTGTTTTCCACTATCTCTTCTACTATTTAGGGACTTTAATGTCCATCTTCACCCTTGAATAGGCCACAAAGGGCCCCTTAAGACCCTAAGGTGTAGGATTACTCAAACTGAGTCTAATTGACCGACAGACTGGACGAGCCACTCTTGAAATCGATATTGGTAAGTAAACTATTGTGTTTAAATCGAAGACGTAATTTTAATCTGAAAGCTTAAAGAGAGCTTTTCCATTTAGTGTAAGCTTTGTACAGCAAGATGTAGCGTTAATATTCAGTTCATTGTAAACATATCGGAAAAATATTGAATTTTAAGACATTTCTGCGAGCATGATGGCTTTTTGTTGCAACTTGCCTTATATTTTTTCAAAACTCTTTGACTGCTCAACTTTTTAACTCACTTTTTTACTTAGCCCAAATTTAAAACTAAAAATTGATAATCGACTTGCCTATCGCCGACACAGGCGTTCCCGTCGTGTCCCAATGTCCCACCGTTCCTAATTGGTCCCTGGTCCCAAGTGGTACCAAGTGATACCACCCACGTGGAAACATAATTGCAATCCGGAACACATGGCGAACTGTCAACGCTTGTGCTAAATATCTGATTGAGTTATCGTCTTCAACACTTGTTTGATTTTTTGTAAATAAATATGGAGGAGAGTTTCGTTTCACAAATGCGTAAAAGTATAGCTTTCATGTATTGACTCAAGTAAATAATGTTCTGTTAAGTGCTAGGGCTAAAAAACTGCAATCCTTTCAAAAGTAGCCTTTTACGCGTACTGTACTCTGGACATGAGATTTTACATCCCAGGATTTAACTGTAAACCTTGATAAAAATTATCCTTCGGAAAGAGTAGAGCCCCAACATGAAACTCATAAAAAAGAGTCTATTTTCGATATTTTAAGAGTCTACCACGTAGCAAAAATACTCCTTATTCAAGATAACCCATAGGCCATAAGGTAACTGCTTTCCATGAGCATGCAATGTAAAATTTGATAATTAATATACTAGAATTTAAAATTATGAACAATTCTTAAGCTAGGTATCGACTTGCGAGGCTGGCTAAAAACCCTGCCTCGTGAGATCGAGTCAAAACCCGCAGCTTAGTCTATTTATTTTATAAATATACTAGCGACCCGCCCCGGCTTCGCGCGGGTAGCAGAAGTAGGTATAGTGAACGTTTAACAGGAGTAAATTCGTGATACATTGTATTTTAATAGATAAAACCCTAATGGTTTACGCAGCGCACGCAAATTAATGACTATTTCTGTTACAATGACCAAACCTTAACACATTACCTTATTACTTAACATATAAATTTATCGTGGGCTATTTTGAAGATATTGATAAGTACTACAAACCCCTAGTACATTCCTTTATTCTACCACCAATACTTTTCACATCGCATGCATATAATGACTTTCGATTATTGTGACTAAACCAAAAAAGATGGACATAATCTATGTATACTGTTTTGTAGGTATTGATAAGTATTACAAACCCCTAATACATTACATTACTTTACTCTATCACCAATAGTTTTCACACCGCATGAAAAATAATCACTGTTTCGATTATTGTGACTAAACCAAAAAAGATAGATATAATCTATGTATACTGTTTTGTAGGTATTGATAATTACTACAATCCCCTAGTATATTACTTTACTCTAACACCAAAAGTTTTCACACCGCATGAAAAATAATCACTGCTTCCATTATTGTGACTAAACCAAAAAAGATGGATATAATCTATGTATACTGTTTTGTAGGTATTGATAATTACTATAATCCCTTAGTACATTACTTTAATCTGCCACCGATAGTTTTCACACCGCATGAAAATAATCACTGCTTCAATTATTGTGACTTAACCAAAAAAGATGGATATAATTTATGTATACTGTTTTGTAGGTATTGATAATTACTACAAACCCCTAGTACATTATTTTACTCTACCACCAATAGTTTTCACACCGCATGAAAAATAATCACTGCTTCGATTATTGTGACTAAACCAAAAAAGATGGATATAATCTATGTATACTGTTTTGTAGGTATTGATAATTACTACAATCCCCTAGTACATTACTTTACTCTACCACCAATAGTTTTCACACCGCATGAAAAATAATCACTGCTTCGATTATTGTGACTAAACCAAAAAAGATGGATATAATCTATGTTTACTGTTTTGTTGGTATTGATAAGTACTACAAACCCCTAGTACATTACTATACTCTACCACCGATAGTTTTCACACCGCAGGAAAAATAATCACTGCTTCGATTTGTGACTAAACCAAAAAAGATGGATATAATCTATGTATACTGTTTTGTAGGTATTGATAATTACTACAAACCCCTAGTACATTACTTTATTCTACCACCAATACTTTTCACAGCGCATGCATATAATGTCTGTTTCGATTATTGTGACTAAACCAAAATAGATGGATAAAATTTCCGTGGACTATTTTGTAGATATTGATAAGTACTACAAACCCCTAGTACATTATTTTATTCTACCATCAATAGTTTTCTCAGCGCACGCAAATTAATGAATATATGTGACACCTTGGTTCACAATATTGCAGTTTTCTTACGGATCCCTAATATTTTTCAAAATCTCACATAGCCTATGTCACTCACACTGAATTAAGCTATTATATAAGTGAAAGAATTTTTAAAATCGGTCCAGTAGTTTCGGAGCCTATTCGTTACAAACAAAAAAACAAATAAACCAAGATTCTCTCTTTATAATATTAGTATAGATTACATACTCTTTTTATAGGGTTACTCTATTTTTCGTGATATGGCAATTCTTGTGCAAAATACTACTTCAACATACGTGACAACATAAGATATTAATCTTTTTATGTCAGCCAGTCATACACTTATCTCTAATGCTCTTATAGTTGATCATACTAGTCCGGGAGCTTGCAGCAAAGTATGACGTTCGACTGTTGTGTTTCGGTAAATTTGTGATTTTTGTAAATCCTCATTAAAAATTATTTAATTGGCCAGCTTTATTTATGTAAATAACTAATTTAACCGTAAAATATTATTATGCAATTCTTAAAAGGGAGGGGTCGAAATTTAAATCCCCTATAAAACATAATAATAATCAAAAACATATATTACATAATAATAATAATAATAATAATAATATGGGACAACTTCCACACACGGTCATCTGGTCTCAAACTAGGCTAGAAGCCTGTACTATGGTAACCAGATGACTGATATACATACTTATATAAGATTATAACACCCAGAACAGATGAAACAGACATGTACATGCACACAAATGGTTGACCTGGCCAAGAATCCAACCCGGAGCCTACAGCACAGAAAGCAGAGTTACTACCACAGAGGAGATGAAACATCCTGATCTGTGGTTACTACCATCTGTGTCAACCAGGCTGTCAGATACCGCATTGCATTAGCTAAGCAAATAAACTTAATATTTTGTAGTCAGCTCTCCGACTATACATAGTAACTATACTGTAAATCATGCTGATTTCAGAATGAAAATTTATTTGTTTATGATTTTGCTAAATTCTGGTCTTGAAATTATATTATCTACTGATAAAACACTCATATGATGACAATAATATTTCGTGTGATAACAGATAAACATATAAACACTTCAAACAAGTTGGATATTGTGATAAATACCTATTGCCCACCTACTCAAATAAAAATGCATCTTTTCAATATTGAAATGTAGAGATCACATTTTTGTGCCTTGTTTTAATCATCTCTGGATTATAACCATAGCACGCAGATAAGTAGGTTGGTTTGTGTATTTTAGTTACCAGTGAAATCTTATTAATAATTAGGCAAATATTAGGGATATAAAGATAATATAATATATTTGGTACCTACTTAAATATACCTCTGTTTTATAGGACAAACCACTTTGGCTATGTGCTAACTACTTATGCGTCGGCAGGCGGAAACTGTCTTAGCTTCGTCATCAGGTAATGTCAGTCCATTGCGTGGTTAAGAGCGTACATGGCCTTCTAGGAATTTGACACAATCCTTTGAAAAATTTACCAAATTAATTTTTCGTATTCCCCTGTTTCCTCCGAATATAATTTACACATCTATAAATTTATATCCTGATATTTTTATAGTGAAGTAACCTATGTTCCTGTCATTTTAATTTTTCTTATAAACCCTTGGCTTTTTTCATCATGAACTTCCAAAAATCGCAGTTTCACTCGCGTGATTGGACGTTCACTACAAAAAAAAATTGAGTTTATAAACATAAGTAACATGTCAGGGACATACTTTACTTCAACTTTAAAATTTCAGGATATAAATATATCAAATAAGTTTACTGTATTCGGAGGAAACAAGGGAATACAAAACATCTATTTAGTGAATTTTTCAAGGATTGTGTCAAACTGCTAAGAGGTCTTATCTTGTTGAGATTGTAGAACAACTGTTTAGCCTGCCTTAGGCAAGGGCAATAGGATCACTGCCTATATTCAGTAGTGAAAAGGTACTAAAAGAAGAAGACTCTTTTTATGTCAGTCGTGCTGTCAGATGTAATAAATTATAGATACTCGTTTACCTCGGAAGGTATTCCACACCACAACCAGGTGCGAGGCCCCCACAGTGGATGACATTCCAAGCCAACTGTTAATTAGCCGGTGCCTTTGTCCTAATATCTATTAATCACAAACACGCGAGGAATTTCTGCCGCTCCGTTTTTGACACCGATACGTGCAGAAAAGGCGGCAAAGCAAAACAGGGAGACAATGGGAGTAATTAGAGTTACAATAGATGATATTGACTTTCATTTTGTATGGTCGCTCTAAACTCTTAATTGTAGTGTTACAAATCAAAGTAATAGGTATATATATATATTATTTTTTTTTCAATAAAGACATTTTACTTGTTCTTTTATTTAAAAAAATATTTTGAGATTATTAATCAGCGTAAATTATTATTCTGCCTTATAATAAAGTGGACAGTGGATTTATGGTATCAGCCGTCAATAAAACTTTGGTGACTGTTTATTTTGTGTGTAAATTGTAAAATTAAAGCAGTTTGTAGAAGTTCTGATATAAATGAATTGTTAAGGCATACGTATGGATGTATAGTGTAAGGTTCCATACCTAGATACCAGAACAAACAGCAGCATCTATTAGTTAATTGCGCAAAGTATGGAAATATGCAGTAAAATGGCCATAAGTAACTTTGATTACGTTAACTTAGAAGTATGATTTTTTTACAGACATTTTTAATTTGTAACAGACCGCAGATCTGACTAGTTCATATCAATTTCAACTTGATACCTCCACGCGTTCCCGTTAAAGTATCTTGACAGACAGATAGTCAGACGGACAACAAAGTGATCCTATATGGGTTCCTTTTTTCCTTTTGAGGTACCCTATAAATAAGTATAACTAGGTAACTATCTTTAAGTATTTCTTTCTGAACCATCCCACTACATCCCACTGCTGGGCATAGAACTCCTTCATAACATGCCACTTTTAACCCTGTCATGTACAAGCCATGTCCAACCATGGATCAAAAACATCACAAAAAAATATTTAAAAACACAAAATCAAAAACCATGGATAGATTTAAATCTATAAAGTACTGTAGCTTCCTCTTAAGTTACACAGAGAGTTCCAAAAATATAAGCTCGTCACTTTAACGCGTCGGCGTCGCATTCCTATAGTCAATTTGTCAACGAGGGTAGGTGCGAGTAGTTCTTGCCTGCCACCAATTAGTGGTGTTGTCACCTACCCGTGACTTATCCGATATGTGAGGTCTTTACATTCTATCCTCCTTATTCATCAAGTCACATGAAACGTCATACCTACTTTAATCCGTCAGAAAATCTGGAAAGCACTTGTACTTCCGAGTTGTCACTTAAATACATATTATGTATCTATCAGGTAGGACAGGGACCAAACTACGTTATCATTCTTTTCAACTCATAAGAATCTACTGTTGGGCATAACCCTCGATTAGATTGCGCCTGGAATTTGGCTACGTCTTTTCTCTTCATCTTTCAGACCACCAGCATTTCCATTGACACCCAACTCCTCACCACTAACTTACAGCACGTTGGGTAGGTATTTAGGCTCATAAATACTAGTCGCCTCTTATACTAGCTATTAGCTTATATACTAGCTATTAGCTTATACTAGCTAGCCTCTTATACTAGCCTAGCCAAGATTAACTGTATCATAGTACTTTCTGATGCGTTCTGATTCGACAGCCTCGTTGGCGCAGACGGTAGTAACTCTGCTTTCTGTGCCGCAGGCCCCGGGTTCGATCCCCGGCCAGGTCAAACATTTGTGTGCATGAACATGTCTGTTTGATCTGTGTCTGGGTGTTATAAGCGTATTTAAGTATGTATATCAGTCATCTGGTTACCATAGTACAGGCTTCTAGCCTAGTTTGGGACCAGGTGACCGTGTGTGGAAGTTGTCCCATATTTATTATTATTATTATTATTATTATGTAAGGTGTATAATAAAGTGTTTATCTGTCTGCTTTTTGTCGAGTTAACAGCTATCAACTTTAACATCAGCTGGGATCAACAGCTTTAGCGTGCCTTCCGAAGTCCGGTAGCGTCCAAGTGTGACCAGGGTTTAATGATGATGAAGTATACTTGGCTTCTATTGAAAGAAAGCTCGCAGCAAATTTACTAATGCACTCGCAAACGCTATAATAAGAGTGTTGAGAGGCCGCCATCTTAAGAGCGTACATAGCCTTTTAGGAATTTGACACAATCCTATAAAAATTTTACCAAATCGATGTTTTGTATTCCCGTGTTTTCTCCGAATATAATTAACCCATTCTATAAATTTATATCCTGATATTTTTATAGTGAAGTAACCTATGTCCCTGTCATTTTAATTTTTCTTATAAACGCTTGTTTTTTCATATAGTGAACTTCGCAGATTTACTCGCGTGATTGGACGTTCAATACAAAAAAAGGGTAGAGTTTATAAACAAAAATAAAATGATAGGGTCATACTTTACTTCAACTTTAAAATATCAGGATATTAATATATCAAATACGTTTACTGCGTATTCTGAGGAAACAGGGGAATACAAAACATCGATTTAGTAAATTTTCCATAGGATTGTATCAAACTGATAAGAGGTCCTGTATCCTGTTAAGTTTTTCTTCTTTGTTATTTTCTGTTATATTGTGGTACCAAAAAAGAGTTTCCATTCATTCATTCATTAATGAATAGTTTTACAAGCTCGTTAGTTACCTACCGCCCTACCGCGAGGTAGGCGGCCTCTACAAAGGGACTATGACTAATTACACATAAATATTAACACGTGTTTCACTGTTCGCACTCACGTGGAGACTTGACAAAGTTTGATGTTAACTTAAAATATTTTTTATTGTTTTGTTAGGTAAGTATTTAGGCTGTTTAAATGGTGGCTTAGCAGTTTATATTAGGATTTAAGTGATCGGTGAAGAACCCAACGCAAGAGAATCTGAAAGAGATGATGGGATCTGAAGATTGAGTAAAGTTAAATAAAAGTTAACCCAATTTTAAAACTAGTATTTGTAATAGGAACACACTGGATTCAAGCCGCTTACAACCGGAGTAGATGGAGATCTACTCCGGTTGTAAGCCGGATAATAGAGGCGATATGTCAAGCAGTGGACGACCTACGGCTAAAATGATGACGATCTTGAAGATTTTCAAGATTAACTTAGTACTTGACTAGTTTTTACGATACCACCCCAAATTAGTCCAAGATTTATATGGCACTCGACTAGCGATACCACCCAACTTGACTCGCGACTGGCAGATAACGATAACGGGCCTTTTTGCTGAGTGTTCCCTAACATAGGTATTATATTATCTAATTCACTTTTGGAGGTCCTTGAGGGGTTTGAAAAAAAAAAACATTTAAAATTAGATGTTATATTTAGTATTTAGAAAAACCTAATGTAAAAAAGATTTACATTACACAAGAGAACAAAATTTACATCGTCGAGGGATTTTTATTGGCTAGGATGGCGCAGCAAGCCACACTGAAATTTGACATCAGATTCTACGATGCAAAGAAAAACTATAATAGTTTTTTTTTGTTAGTGAGTGACAAGACGAGTAAATCAGGTGCCTGATGGTAAGCATCATGATTGCCTATATCAGACAGAGTGCCACCCAGTGCTTTAATATTCAAAATGCTGCGCGGCACTGCACTGCGCCTGTCACCCTGAGATATTAGTTGTTGAACCTCGACATGCCCAGTAATTTCGCTGGTAACATTGCCCTTCAGACCGACGGTCTATTATTACGAATAGCAGTAGAAGTGTGGAAAGCTTTTAATTGCTAAATGTCTGCTGTCAAACGTCATACAAAAAATGATTTTTGACAGCAAAATTTACTACTGTTGTTACGAGACTGCATGTTCGTAATACCACCCCCGAACACAGTAATGTTTGCATATTACTGCTTGGCGGATGAATAACTGGCAAAAGGTGTGGTAAGTACTATTATCATAATTATCATTAACAATAATTATTTTATTAGGCCATTTCAACACTAGCTCGCTTCCACGTGATTTTGAGAACAGAAATCACGCGCCCGCCCGTTTCGTACAGATTCGTACCCCATGCCCATACTGCGTTTGACCCTCTTGTTTTTTTCTTAAGTTCTTTTTAAAAATTATACGGAACCAAAGTTCGACTTCAGTATATCACCTCTTCAAGCACCTATAACCGTGGGTGGCTCCAATTTTTTTGCGTTGCCATTTACCAAAACACGGCGCCAATCATCGCTATCTCCAAAGACCTCGTGTTGTAGACCCCATAGCCTCATAGGCCGAGCGGCGCTGTGATGTGGCCTTATCAGGCTTAATTGGTGTTTAACTTAAGTGACGGCTTTATGGTAAAAGGTTTGGGTGTAAGGTGGTAGCTCGGAGAACACGTGATTAGTTGAAAGGATGACGAGAAAATATGGTGCAAGGTGCAAGCGAGGCAATTTAATTATAATGATTACCCACAAAGAAAATGATTAACAATGTAATTATAGTTACTTGACGATCTAGCATATCTAATGAATCTGTTCTATAATCTATATAAACCTATAATCATAATTATTTATAACTTACAACATATTTTTAATATAATAAGAAGAAATAAATAAAATAAAATCAAGTAAGTTTGTGATCATTGACATAATCCCCGAACAGATATGAATGATTTATACCTAAACTAGCGACCCCGACCTTGCTTTGCTCGGAGTACGTTATAGGTGCATATAAAATTTCCTCTTGAATCACTTTCTCTATTGACGAAAACCGCATTAAAATCTGTTGCATAAAAGATCTAAGCGTACGGACATATATATGTCCGATGGGGCTGTAAAGTAGGACGTCCACCCAGAAGGTGGAGAGAAGATCTGATAGGGTCGGCAGGAACATGCTGGATGCAGGCCGCTTACAACCGGACTTGATGAAAATCTATGGGGAGGCCTATGTTCAGCAGTGGACGACCTATGGCTGAGATGATGATGATGATTCATCATCAGCACACAGACGGCGTGAAGCAACTTTGTTTTATTCTATGTAGAATATGAAAATTTTAAAAATTATACAAAAATATGTAAAAAGCTCTCATCGGTCATTGTTAGTCATTCAGTGGTTTAATTCATTAGGCATTAATCTACTCAATTGAATAGGTATCTATTCACCCCATGGGAGTAAGGAGCATATAAATCTTCCCTCGCGAATCAACAGGTCGTAGTCGCAAGTCGCAGAGGATCAAAGCGGCCAAAACTTGGACATAATAATTCCAAACATTTCCTAATTCACGTTGAACACCAGACGTGGTCTGTTTACAATAAACATGCACTGTACCATGCGATCTTTTTCATGTATTACCATAGACTATAAGCTTACATAGACTAGATATCATACCCAAAGACCTTACTTACGGTATGAGGTCTTTTTGAGGGTATGAGGACATGACATGAAAATATTATAAATAGTGTCATTCAAACTAAGTTCAAATTTTTCTAATTATAGCGCTAAGCGCTATTGGCTGAAATTACAGTGATAGCACAGAATACTACTACTAAAGATACAGAAGGGACGCTCCTCAAAATCATTCAAATAAATAGCGACTCTATTACGGACGTACCTAATAAAGTGCAATTTAAGTCGCACAGCTTTTAACTAATTATCATTATATTTCTACAAGCTGCCTCTCTTTCTATCGCGTATCTCTTTATCTGTTAGCCCATAGAAAATTTCACGTTGCGGAGTATCCCAGGCCTTGTGATAGATACGAAAGAATAGAAAAAGCATTTAAAGAATAAGCTCATTATATTAATGAGACGCGATTGTACTTATATAAAAGTATGAAACTAAATATACTAAGTATACAGGGCTACCTTAAAAACACCAGCAACCTCGTGCAGCCAACTCGTGCGGAGCAGGTAGCCAACATCATAAACAACAACATTTGTTCTACGACTTTTGTCTGGTGGTTTTGGCTGGTGTTTTTAAGGCAACCCTGTATACATTTTCACGCCAAAACTACTGATCTGATAGTTCTTAAATTTGATATGTACACATAGGTTAATACTTTTTAGCGGGTAAAACCTAATCCGTAGTATTCTGTAAGATCTAAAAGTCTGATTAATCAGAGTTTCAGCGCGCGACTTATCGTCCCATGCGATGCGTTAGTTTTTGTAGCGGCGCGTTTGAAGGATCAGATTATTTTGAAAGCGTCTAAGTTCGACTTCAGTGGAGTTAAACACGCGAGAAATCCGGTGTTTTACTTGAGATTAGTTTTTGAATGCAAACTCTGGGTGGGCGGAGGCGGCGTGTGCTTCAACGAACATTTATAAAGTTTGTACTATAATAACAGTACGTTATACAATGAAATATAAAGCTTGCGGTGTTTCTGACGATGCGGGCCGTTACGTTAAAGAAATTATATGAAAATATTATTGTAATTTAAAAAATAAATGAGTTGTATCGCCTTTGATAAATAATGCGTAAATTCTAGAGCATTTCAAAATATATGTATTGCAATATAATTTTTAGTAGTATTATCCGGACATACAGATTTAATTTATTAAAATGTAACATTTGTTTTATTCATTACGACATATTTTAGTATGTAGCATTAAATTAAAGTAATAAATGCGTACCAAGACAAAATGTACCTACCTCTCTACTCGATGCAGATGTTAGTGATGTTGCCCTACATTTAACATCGGAGTGAGCGAATAGAGCAATGTTGTAACAATATTATCTATAAATATTAGACCGATTGTGATTTCAATGAGGGGTGCTCTATTGTGCGACCCACTGTGCGGTTCCAACACAAACTTTAATTACTCATTTCACCGCTTATTATAGTTCTTATGGATCATAGTTATAGAGTCGCATAAACGTGTAACTCCGATGTTTGCAATAAAAATATTGAGGCATAAAACAGCGTGATCATGTTTGCAATTCACAGGACATGTGGGAACACGAGTCTCTCAATTTAATCGAGATTTATGCGCCGACGGTCAGATTCAAATTACAATCTTTATATTATTTCGTTTACAAAATATTTTCTCATTTCGTTCAAATATTTATCAGCAATAACTGCCACGTTTGTAACTCCACATAAATAATAACCGAATAGTTTTAAGAGACTATGTAATTTAAGAAAGTTTATTGTGGGTTTTAAATATTGTCGACGACACGTACGCTATAAATGTGTCTTCTAAATAAAACACGGGAACGTTTTAATGGAGATAAAGCTCACAAAACGCGTTGTTAATAAATTCTCATGTTTAGTGCACCAACAATGATCTAATGCGTCCGATTTATAATTCACACAAACCGACTGCATACTCGAGTGGGTTTTAAAAAGCGGTAAAATGTGCGCGCACGCAGCCCTGCACAGGCCGCACAGTGAGACCAAAGCGTCCCGCGTCGGGACAAAAACGCACATTAATGACTCCAACGAATATCGACAATTTGCTACGTGCGATTGAACAACATCAATGCGATTTGTACACCCCAAGTTGTACTTCTAACGGCTGGGAACACATCCGCGCGAATATCGCCTTATATTCCGCCAAATAAAGTTGCATTTCAATTAGATAACTGCGAACAATGTTTGCAAAAATAAAGACATAAGCGTCATGCATTGAGGGCGAATGCCATAAAATATGATCATTTATCACATAGATGTGTTTGTTATTGCAATAGCGGTTATTGTGGTAAACGTCGGCGTTACCATTATTAATAATCAGACGATGACATCTGCGGTGCGCTGCGCTGCGTTACAGTTCCTTATTGTCATCGATTGTCGTAAATCTCTTGTAATAACACTAAGACATGTGCGTGAAATAAGCATGTCTATGTCGCCTGTTGCCTGTGGTGCGCCACCGATGTCCGGATATCTAAGATATTTACAAATAAGGGGAGTAAGTATATACTATTATGTACCCAGCTCTACATGTTATTATATATTAGGTTCCAGTTGCAATAATGTGCATGAGAACGTTAATAGGTATACTGAAAATAATCTTTGAGTGGATTTTAGGTACCTACTGTGAATATCTGTATATTTATGATGCTATGTATTGAAAGGTATTTTAGTAAGTATGTCATAAAAATAAATCATTCAAATATATTAAAAGGCAAAAATAAACAAAGTAAAAATAAAGTTTTAAAATCATAAATCGTTATGCATATGTGTGTGTACTATGTGTGTATAGCTATATGATAATATTATAATACAACATTTACACATTTAATGTTATATTGAAGAATGTCATCATGTTTACACGGCCTCACCCGTCGATTTATCACCGTCAACTGAACAAATGAGTTTGGCAAACAATCCGCTAATCCAAGCGATTCTGCGCTTACGCAGCTTTCCCGAAATGGCCGCGCTAATGTTGCGAAACATTCATTTAAATAGGGGACCGATGTTTATCGTTATTATTAAGATGCGAGGGATTTAGTCGTGACTTCCGCACAATCCCTGAATATAACCGCTAGTGTGCCGTCCCGGGTCCCGTGCCGAATCTATTCAACGTGCACATTGCGCTTTTTTGTCCATGTCCACCTCTCGACTCGTCTGAACCACTGTCCATAATGGTTTTATAGCGGGTGCATTTTTGTAAATGATTGGGCTCTTTCTCCGAGTGACGAAGTTATATGGCTGCTGTAAAACAATAAATAAGGTGATTGTTTACAGTTTGGTGGTTTGGGGCCTCTTTGTTCTGACCCCATGTGAGTCGGTCACGGTGGTTTACGATTGTGAACCGATGATGGTGCGTTAAATGTTAAACCTCATTGAATCTCGGTTGGATGTGATGACGAGCCGCATTCATTGCTCTCCAGATAATTATCGTTATTTAGTAGTTTCTTTGAGACAAGAAAAAGCGCTCTGTTGTGGTCTTTACATTTTTAAAGAACAGTGGGGAGCACGCTCTGCCGTGGTAAAGATATGGTAAAAGGTCATTATGAGCGTAACGTTGTAGCTAAAATGAATTTATTGCCGTCTGGGGTTTCTGAAAACTGTAATAATGAACCGCAAACACTTTATGAAAAGGATAACGCAGACATGAGCAATGGCCAAGACAACAAAGACAAAATATAATAATATGTACGCACATTAAAATAATGCGGAAATAACGAAGTGAAAAAAATAGAAGCTTAAATATATTGTTTATATTTGTAACCTATTTTGGTAAGTAGGTATACTGAATATAGAAACTGTAATGAGATACTGATAGTATAATCTATGTCTCAAGTAAGTTTACCTATAAACTATAGTTAAGGTGGCTTACTTTGATTCAAATCCATAAAGTGATCTCAATATAAATCCTTTGGAAAATAGAAAACTAACAAAGATTATTGTCAAATAGCTACCGACGATCATAAGAAACATGATGACAAATAATGCTGTCTCTTGAGACTACAGTTTGCTTGTTCTTGTTCTAGCCAAGTGTGAATTTGCCTAATCCCTGGGGATCGAACTGGAAGTTAATGTTTACTTTATTACCTTGCATTTTATTCGTAGCTACTTAAACGAATAAGTTACTATACACCCAGAGCTCTAAATAGTGTAAAAAAAGTTAGACAACAATATTTAATCAATCTGTGTGACAATATTCAGATCTGTTTTTTGTTTTTTTTTTAACTGCCTTTATTGAAAAAAGATTAAACAATAGAGCTACCTACTTACTATCTACCCTAACTAAATACACTATACCAAAGAACACTTCGAAAATCCACAGGCCGACATGTCAGCCTATAGAAAATCTAAGTGCTCTAAACCACTGTCAGATGGCAGCGTACCCAAGATACTGGCGGCATTGCCACGTTGAATAGCAATGCTTACTTATTTATTCTTGCTTAGACCCCAGTACTGAGGATAGCACCTAATCTAATAAATCAAATAAACTTGTCGTTGTTTTAGGTCTACACGCCAAATTATAAATTCAACATCACAGTAACTTTGATCCCAAAAATGATGAATGTGATGAAGGTGATGATCTCAAACCCGCTTGTTACTTGCTACAAATATCAACAGACTTTTAGGAAACTATCCTGTAAGAAATCCTTCATAAGTAGTATGTGTGGAATTCCCAGCAATCCTCATAATCTATTCATCAGACTACATTTAACGTAAATCAAATCTAAGAAGTCAAGCAAAAGTCAATATCAAAGCTCCAGCGGCTTGCACAAAAGTCCTAAAACCAACGGATCGTTTACCAACTCTCTAATACCTATTGTCATCAACACGCATCCACTAAACACAACACCATCAAAATCGAAACAGCATAACTTCCACCAAAGAAATTAAATTGTTAACAATCCCATATAGGGTCGAATTTTAAAATTATAAAGTCAAAAGTCGGCAACCTTTGCCTAAAGGGATAAATAGAGACGTAGCACCAAAGCTACCGACGCAAAAAACCGACAAAAGATCAGAGTTTTGGACACAATGCGACATCGGGAAATAAATTATTTCATCTGTTCAGTCCTTTCACGATAATATTGGCAAATGTTTCCATCTGGGACTGGCCACGCCCTCGTACAGAACTGACACCAAAAAACCTTTGAAATTAACAAATCATATCGAACCTTATATCTGTATCTTTAGGTTTCA
The DNA here is from genome assembly GCA_947063395.1 of Hemistola chrysoprasaria. Lineage (NCBI taxonomy): Eukaryota > Metazoa > Arthropoda > Insecta > Lepidoptera > Geometridae > Hemistola > Hemistola chrysoprasaria. The sequence goes on along the minus strand of OX346716.1, from coordinate 16,216,262 downwards.
TATTCCGTAGTGCGTTCGCACAGCGGGTCGGCGCGTCACAAAGTAGACAGAAAGTTAAGGTTTCTATAACATTTTTTATATTAACGCCAACATATATTTTGACTGTGATGTTTTTATTATTTTTGTTCGTGATTCCGAAACTGTTTGTGGATTTTTTCGCAAAGTCGGTGTGTGTGCGTGCCTAATGTCGTTGAAAGTTCGTAGAAACGCCGACGGTCAGTAATTATCTAATCGGTAAGGACTCTCGAGTATTTAAGCTTCCGTTCGAAGCCATTAATCAACGGTAACTGGACGTTTTAATGTAATAGACAATGATTTTCGCTTTGTTATTTGTAACTGTTGGAATGACCGACACTGACTGCTGACCAATTGTTTGCTTTGCTTTAACATTGGTCGCTTAGCTTGATTAATGTTTCTGTTCAGGCTTTATCTTTGAGTATTATCTTACAAAATGTATAGAAATGTATACGACATATTTTTTTATATTTTCTAGAATCTAGATTTATTTAAGACCTGTGGCATCAAAGGATGGAATAATAGTTGGGAAGGTTAAACTTAGTCATAGATTTCCTTCGCCAATTCGCCCGTTGGTGTCCCGAACCCTAAAAAGCAAGTAAGTTTAAAATACATAATTGCAAGACAAATAATAACAAGCTGAGTCTAGCACTACAACAAACTGGAAAGTAAGTAAATGGCATCTTTGCAATGTAGACTGAATTACAGTCTAACTAGATGCAGCTGCAAACCCTTAACATTATAATAGTGGCAATCAAACTTCGATGTAGCAATTGCAAAGTAAAGCACTACAAACAGACAAAAGCATCACATTTCAGCCTCCAGCAGTCTTCTACGAACTTCCAGAATAATAGACAATAAACAAAACGGAAACCGAACGGTAGTGCGCGCGCAACTGTCAGAAAAAATGCAAATGTCAATGTTAAATCTTACAAAAAGGTTGCATAAAGCAGGATCGTTATTAGCCCTCACATTGGGGGGCAGCATAAATCAGGCCCACGGTAAATTGGAACTCGAAAGTTTCGTTTCGGAAATGTTTGGGCCCGTGATTATTGTTTGTTTTGAATGACGACGTGATGGCGAAAGGTTTATATTATTTTGGGATTCCTGAAATTGCAACTCTTTATATACAGGAACGTATACATTCCTCAGGTTCCTTTTAAAAAAGTTCATAAGAACTTTTGCAATTTTCAATCATAGTTATCGGCCAGTGGCCAGACCTAGCGTCAATTGTATACCAAAACCCAAAGGAGGCTCCCAATATGTTTTGGCTATCTGCTGTAATAATATTGTTAATATCAATAATCCGATACATTTTTGATATAAAACTCTTATATAGGGCTAAAGATAATGTACAGAAATAAAGCGGCATTTAAAATTATAAATAATGCGCCTATATTGCAAGCGCCCAACAGGGTTTTAAGTTAATCTTTAGCTTTAAGCAAATTATTTACTACCTCTCTAATAAACCTAATAGCCTTTGCACATTGCGTTTTTATCATAGCAGACGACGTCAGATGCTGCGCGTCCACGCGATTCAAACTCAAATCGAAAACAATCTAATACAAAATCTACGGCAAATTTCAAAGTTATTTCAAAATCTACGGCGCTGTAATCGCACGTTCGTGAAACGCACGTCGTCGGTGATGATAAAAAACAATGCTTATGTCTCTTAAAAATGTAAAATAAGTATTGAGTAGTGAGAAAAGTCGCTATATCCCGCACAGACACACTAAAGAACAATACCCTCACATCAGAACTATTCACTTGCATCTCCACGGTCATTACAGTTCGCACAGAAACGATAGTTAACGCACTGCAGAAGCATACATAATCCGTGACGAAGGCATTCATGAAACAAGATGATAATGAATCGACATCGAACCCGTGAAATTCATTAGGTGACTTGTGACACCCAAGTAGTCTGAGAGCATAACTAATAAGGAATCCGTTTCATCTCGAAAGACAGATGTGATTATGTCCTGTAGAGATTTTAAGAGTTCTGTCTAAAATGTCAATTGATGTGTCTGTATTATTACTTCGACGCAGTTATTGTTTAACTTTTACGTATATCACTCAATGATAAATCAATAAATACCATTGACTGTCCCGTTGGTCAGTAGTAACTCTGCCTTCTGAGCCGCAGAGCCCTGGTTCGATCCCCGGACAGGTCAAATATTTGCGCGTATGTGAGCATATTATCTGTTTGTCCTGTGTCTGGGTGTGTTATCTGAAGTTGTTCCATTTTACCTCTATAACATATAGGTAATGCCTTATAGCTCTTACAAGTCAATATAATATTATTATTATGAAGTCATTGATTCTGCTGTTCAATCGTATTAAGGTTGTACCACTCTAAAAACACCAACTTAATGTTTTTATGTACCTTTTTCTTGTAAATTATTTCAGTAATATTTTCAAAATTGTAGGACAAAACAAGCCAAACTTCCAAAACTTAATTGACAGCGCAAGAAATTGTAATAAGTTAAACTTAAAATTGACAAACTGCACAGTGGAGCAAATATATTAGTAAGTGACCGAAAAATATCGCGCGCATTAAATCAAAAGCTTTCGCGTCGCGTCGTTGGTCATGGCTCGCATCTAAGAATTGAGTTATAGCTGCAATGTATCTTACACAATGGCCAGCAGGCGGTCTTTCTTAATTATGCGTGCCTAATTAGAGCTCACTTTTGTTCCAATATACTATTTTGTGATATTTTCAAGATCTCTTCCTGATTTAGATTTCATATATTTCATCAGGTACATTCACGACATTGAGTCGAGGTATGCGTTTTGGTTTAATAAATCTAAGATATAATAATTAAATAATATAAGAACTAGGTGCTGCTCTGCTCTCTGTATACATAATGTCCATAGGTACATAATTCAATTATTAGATTTTATTATTTTATCATTTCTGTACCAATGCTATTCAAGAATATGCAGCTTTTATTCAAGTTAAAATATCCTGACGATTAATCGAATGTTTTCGCGCAGTTATCGGGAAACATCGGTGTCGATTATTGCGTTAGCTCGGCCGCAACTCGTTTATCAACAAGTAATGAGTCGCCGCGTGCGCTCGCGTTTATTTATCGATACGATTTGTGACCGCGCGACACGCCATCGCGAACCAATGGGCAGATTCGCGAGCATTGCTATATTAGATGTCTGTTCTTGTTTTATAAAATATATTTGCTAAACCACATATTTTACTTACAATGTTGTAGTTAAAAAAACTGCATTTTTTTAACCAACTGTGATAAAATCTTATAAAGACATTTTCTAATTTTGTGGCAAGTTAGATGAACGACTTTATACCGTTGTCAAGATTAAACACAAAATTAGTATTAAATATCAGCTGAATCTTATAAGAATCTTGTTAGCATATATTTTCAATGAGATATTTTTATACAAAGAATAATTAGTTTAATTTAAATAAGAATAATTTTAAAGATGCCTTATTATGAAAAATCACAAGTAAGTTGGTACCTATGTCAATAACATTGAAAGAATAAAATTCATTAACATTTTGAGTCATTGTCACAGTTTAAAGAATACAGCGTGTAATATAGACAGATGAGTTGTCGCCGACGTCTCTACTCAGTCGCCAGCCACTGTTGCTCCAACCGACATATTGTATGTTTTTGTAATTCTAACTAATTATGTGTAAGTATTCATAAAACATATCGGAACAGAAGGACACATGTAACAAGCTAAACACACGCATATTAAACATGCGCTACTTTCATCATCATCATCATCATCATTTCAGCCGTTGGTAATCCACTACTGAACAAAGGCCTCCTCATAAAGGGGGGTTTTGCCAATACTCGACACACTTGGCAGGCGGGTTGTCGAGTGCAGTTCGATGGTTTTTTTGTAGAGGACGCTGCTGCCCGTCCTCTGGATCTGTTAACCCTTAGCCGGGTCCTACGGCAACCACGGGTGGAGAGAGGGTGGAGCACTATTCTTAAGCCGGTAACTCCACGGCAACTAGCTACTTTCATAGTCATAGGTTAAAAAGAAGTATGTATCTCGACATTCAAAAACGTAATAATATGTACCTACTATATTGTGCCTACTTATATTGGGTGGTGACAAATTATGGGTAGGTCATGTTTAATCAGGGAAATTATGTTCAGTTGGAATATTTTATTTATTGACCAATTTGTAACATCAGCTTCACCAGGTGAGTCAGTTTATAAATTACATTTGTCAACTTAGATATAAATTATGACTATACCTTTATTACCCCGGTCACTCACATGCGTAAAAATATTCGTACATTGTACAAATGTTTGCACGCATGTGAGGGCAGTCAGATATACTATTCGCAAACTCAGCGGATATGCGAATGGGTTCGCAAACTCATTATGGAAACCCGTTTGCATTTCATATATAGATAAACACTTTATTGGTACACCACAAACAAGAAGATCTAAAAACTAATAACAATTCTTAATAACTAGTGTAACAATGGGCGGTCTTATCGCTAAGATATATAAAGTACTCTGTGAGCACAACTGGTTTCACGAATGTGTAGGAGACTACGCGAAGGTTTGAGGTTCGCGCCCTTTGATGTGCGTCAAAAAACCGACACAACTTGGAAAACCACGGATGCAGCGAAAACTTTGCATAATTATTTGCGAATGTCGTCCTACACTTGTGGGTTCGCGTATTCGTACGCATGTGAGTGACCGGCATTATTATAAAATCAACTCAAATCAAATTATTTAAATTACATCAAATTATGTTTGATGTATTTATTCGTGTACTCTATATTTTCCCTATGTTTCTTGAGTGGTGTGTCTGTGTCGTGCCGCGTCAATGGTATAGAACCTATACCATTAGATACCTATACAGTAGGTATTTATAACGAAAACTCCGATAGAATCAGCCTTCTAAACCTTTTTATTTTTGTGGATTAGGCTTCATTTCCATGTCAATAGTTAATACGGTTAAGCAGACGCCATTGTTTTTGGGTAACAAACAAACGGATTCGAACCACCGGGCGGTCTTTACTTCATACCATAGAGTAGACTATAGCAGACCGTAGCTACCTTTTCAGTAGGACTTTTGTAACTCTTAAATATTAAGCAACTGTATTTTATTTTTGTTATAGTGTTCCTGTTGTAGACGTGTACAGAATTGTAATCAGCTATACTTACAAGGAGAAAGGCAACGAATTCCTATTCAAGAGAGTGTATAATCATCCTGTAAAAAAACTGCTATTGCCCATGCGCGTGTGCCTGACGGCTACATACTTACATATCCAACCTAATTTGACATTTAATTTTAAAACGCAATTTATTTATCGTAGCTCAAATAATGTAAAATAGTCTTAACTACTGAAGATGTCACTAGTAAAGTAGTTTTTAAGTTCGTTTTGTATTTTCGATCATACGGCATTTTAAGCTGATGTATTGGTCTGAGTCAGACAGAGCGAGGGGAAAAACAAAAGTGTCCAAAAGTTAGACACCATTTTTTCTACGTGAATTCTTATATCTTCAGGTTATATCTATGCACATAGGTAGGTTTGTAGAATGTTTATTATAATATACAAGGATATGCCTACATATTATAATGTATTTTTATCGTTTTAAATTTTTAAATATTTTCAATAATTGAAAAATTTTCAGAAATTCAAATCAGTGACTTTGTAAATGCATATTTTTTTTAAAATAGCCATTGTACCTGCTTATAGTACTTAGTTGGTTTTGTGATGTGTATGTTTTTTTATTGTGTTATTAGCAGTTTGTTTGGTGGCACTGACTGAGCGTTCAGTTTTAGACTTGTTTGCATGTCATAGACTGAATTTCAGAAATATTTAATGGTGTTACTAATTAATTTTGTAGTAATTACAATATAAAATATGTTTATGTTTGTATTATGTTACTTTTAGATAACTAACTTATCATTGTTTATATTTAAATGCACAAAAATAATAGTTACAGAGAGATGGCTGTCATTTTTTCCAAATTATCATGATTGTCGCTGAGCCAACAAGCATTTGAATTGTTTAATTGAAAGTTATTTTTAGAAGTGTACACTGTACATTCGCGACTACGAATGCAGTGGTTTTCCGTGAGACTGTAAAGCTGTACTTGTAGATATTTTTTTTTGTGATAGTGAGTGACAAGACGAATAAATCAGGTGTCTCATGGTAAGCATCATGATTGCCCATATCAGACACAGTGACACCCAGTGTTTTAATATTCAAAACTTAGCGCGGCACTGCACTGCGCCTGTCACCCCGAGATATAAGTTGTTGAAACTCGTCATGCCCAGTAATTTCGCCAATGTTACCAACATTGCCCTTCAGACCGGAACACAGTAATGTTTGCACATTACTGCTTGGCGGATAAATAACTGGCAAAGGTGTGGTACTTCCCCAGGCGGCCCCCTGCAAAAGAGGCCTACCACTACAAAATGTATACAAAATGTATGTGTGCAAAAGGCCACATGCCACATGCGTAAGTGTTTTCGCTCACTGTATCAAGCTTTTTTGCTGTATATTGTGGCGTAAACAGGTACGTTTGTAGGCCAACTGTTGTTCCATCAATCAAATGCAAACAAAGAAGTCATTTCACCACGGCTTGTCGATCACACACACCTCGCCGATACGTCTTCCAGATTATAATCGAGATAACAATCGACTTATGATCGATTTCCCACAAAAACTGATGAAACAAGGTTGAAAAACACAAAAGTTGAAGAATTTCAGCTCTTATTTCCATAAAATAAGGCTTTATCTAATTCTGCTTGTGTAACCATCAAAATTTTAAGAAATGAGTCAAAATATGAGTGACGACTGACACAATAATAGATGTCATATTGAAATCACCCCAGTGGGCTGTTTTTTTTTTGAACTTCTATTCGAGTCCTTCTGAGTTAAGACTTTCTACGTTTAGTTCTATTATTTATTCTGTGATATCCTACTAATATTATAAATCTCGAATTTAAGTACAATATTTTTTACATTGTACTTACGTTTTTAACAGGTGAACAAAACGCTTGCGAGTTCTAACTCACCTCCAGCGCCATGTAGCGCGGTTTTGGTTAGATTGATAGGTGGATGGATGTTTGTTACTCATTCACGCCAAAACTACTGAACAGATTGGGCTGAAATTTGGTATGCAGGTAGCTTAGACTCTGGAATCACAGATTGGGTACTTTTTTCCTATATTCCCACGGGAACGATGTCTACGGCGGGTGAAACCGAGGGGCACAGCTAGTTTTATAAAAATAGGTTTATGCAGGCTGTAAACAACACCTCGAGTTTTCACGTAATGAAAATTTTCGCATTTTTAATATGTACCTTTAAAAATAGCCTTCCATAGAAGCTTTGCTAAAATGGGGCACTAAGTCACCCGACCGTGTGGCCTAATGGATAAGGCGTCGGACTTCGGATCCGAAGACTGCAGGTTCGAGTCCTGTCACGGTCGCAGCACGCCTCTTTTTGCAGAAAGGATTCATGAATATATTTTTTCAACAAATACTTAGTAGGTACTTTTGATTCAATTGTTGTTTTAGTGGCTTTTGTTAAAGAATTAATATAATTTGGCCAATATTAAGTTAGCAAAATTAACATCACGCCATTTTCTCAAAGGGGTATGCAGAGGTACACCTCTATTCCTACCTACCTTCAGGGTGTTCAGGGTGTACCCTGTGCTATGTTTCTTAGGTCCCATGTAATAGGGGCGCGCCTATTGCCATTTTTCGATCACAGTTCCAGACTATCATTGATAAAATTACTAACGGAAAATCCAACAACACTTTTTGCCTGCGCTGAGGATCGAACCTGGGTCGTCATGATCATGATCGGCAGTAGCGCTAAAACCGGATACCTTTACATACATTATATTTTATAATGAAGTACTTTTGAGCAAGTGAAACCGCTAGCAACAACTAATAGCTACATTCTCGTAAACACTGCGATCAAAGCGATAAAAAGCCAAATAAATTAAATAAAAAGACAAAAAATTCCTAATAAAATATTGATAAACAGTTGCGATTAGCGTCCTCGCTCCTCAGTCGCAGGCGATCCATCAACTGGAGGAAATATTTATGTACTTCCTTACATTTCCGTTTGTACTACTGTTATCTTTACATCTACCACTTAGTTACAAAGTTACAACACTAGAATAGCGTGTAGAGTCCCACCATCATAACTGTTCAGTTAACAGTGTCGCTAGTGGACACCCAGTGGAATAACTGTACTCAAATTAGAGGCTGGCAGGTCGTAGTTTAAATTTTGGCCACCTAAACATATATGTTGGTGATAATGACTAGTGCGGTTGAGGACACTAGTGCTTATTAGCTAGAGCATTTGGACAGCTTCTCTGTATGGCTGGACGTTAATTCCATTTTTGGACGCATTAATTTTGTATACATTACGACTATATCGTTATAGCTTAGATGAAAAGGCTATTAGATTTGGTATTAAAATTTGATACATGCATAATATGGTGTTATAATCACAATGTTATCTTTTTCGCTCCTCGATAAATATTCAGAAATATTAATTAAAGTTTGTGTAATTGTAAAATAACCTTTATTTATTACTTTCATTCTGGATAAGAGATACTATTACCTACAGTAAGTTATTTTCATAAACGCACTTCATCCTCGTTGTTAATGTATAGTTAAGTTTAGTTAAGTTAGTAATTTTATAGTTAAGTTCAAGTACCGTTCAGCAGTAAAATAAATATGTTTTAATATTTACGAGTCAAATCGAATATTCACAACTGAAAATAGGATATTTTTCAAAAATGTATGAATTCCTTTTGAAATAAAATCTTATATTATACCTATGTTCAGATTAGTTATCTTAGGTATATATAACACATTTTGTTACTTATACGTGTTAAATAAAGATTTAGTAATACTAAAGGCGGTGCATCTACCCGTCAAACTGGACATCTTTCAAAAGAAAGACCTGCTAAATTCGCGAAAAAAAACTACTTCTCATTCATAATGGATCAGGTGTTCGGGTTTGTATGGGAACTTGAATTTTTGCGAATATGTGCATAATAAAGAAATGCAAAATTTTTGCGAATTTTGCATTTCTTTATTATGCACATTGTTAAGGTTGACGGGAAGATCCTCCCCCTTAAGTATCTCTACACCTTTTTGGAACACGTTAAGTAAGTTTTGATGTGATGAAACGTTTCCAGTATTTTTACTGTAGCATTCATTTATTATTTTAATAAAATTGAAGTTAATTTCAACTTCATAAAAAGTAGTTAAATCATATTTATTATTAAACGGAGCATGAAAAGATCGCAGCATGTTCACTATTTATAGTTTTGTGTATCGTAATATGTCAATACAACCTGCATGATGGATGTTTCCACGATCAGGATCAAACGCTGGGATGTTGAAATAGCATTTGATCAATGTTATTGAAGTTTTTGTGCAATACGTCCATTTATTCCGCGAAATCTGTGAAAATATTGTAACGTTTGATCTATGTTTTGTAGTTTGCTGGAAACACGAAAGCTGTTCTACGTTACATTATAAAAGCCAAAGCGTGAACTATGATGGTATGAAACTAAAATAGAATGAATTATATAACAACAAGGTCATATGAAAAAACTAGACATATTCCTATGTTCCATTTTAGTTTTAAGTTTTTAAGATGTGGTGTAATAATAAAGAATTTATCTATCTATCTATCATAATTTGCAGTATGCAGTAGTGAAAAACTGAATTCTAAAGCCAAAAGGCATCACGACTAATATGATAAATATAAACATAACATAACATACATTCACGCCTTTTTCCCGAAGGGGTAGGCAGAGGTGTACCCAGGACTCAGTCCCATAGTAGATACACCCACATTTCGCCAGTATGTTATTGGTCCCATGTAATAGGGGGCGAGCCTATTGCCATATACCGGGCACAGTTCCAGACTCCAGGCAGCTATTGAGATAATTCCTAATGGAAAAATCCAATATTTAACACTATGCCTGACCTGGGGATCGAACCAGGGACCTCTTGATTGGCAGTCGAGCATGCGCCCTCTACGCCACCGAGGCAGCCGATGATTAATATAATCGTCGCTATTTTAGTCTCTAGGAACACGTCACTTATGACATTGAGGAAGTTCTGCAGTTCTGCTAAGTATACGCTGAACAAGTATTAATTAAGGAACCTTCTTTTTTTCCTGCTGATAATTTGCAAACGGCTGAACCGATGTTCATGATACAGCTTAGAAAACTCTCGATCACGTCAGCTTCCAAATAAAAACCGCAATAAAACGGTCTTCTCGTATGCTATGATGCTACAGACAGACAGCCACACAGACAGACACGTCAAACTTAAAAGCCCTTCCGTTTTCGGTCGCGGGTTGATAAAAAAAACGTGAAGATGAAACTTAATAAACTCATCGAGTGCCTAGGTACTTAAAATTATATTTATATATTAATTTTTAACTATATTATAATATTTTACTATACATATAAATTGAAGTAGAGATGTACGTTAGTGAGAACATACGAGTTCTCGAATAGATGTTTAAAGTCGTCAATAAAACAAAACACCTTCAGTTTCAGCCGGAAGCGTGGTGCGGTAATGAAATCATTGCAGGAAGTGGCCCGCCATGGCCGGTGTTTACGTTACGCGGCTTTGATTGCGGCTTTGATCCAACCGCGCATATATGTAGGTAATCTACTCAACTAGAAAGTGAAACTGCTAGAATAATTGAGCAAGGGGGATTTTCTTAATTTCACCTCTAGGTGAAATCAGCACGTAATCGATACGTGGACGTCCCACGCTGTGCGATTTTCCCGTTCTTTTCTGCCGCATACGTGCAAACTGTGGAATGACCTCCTGCTGCGGTCTTCCCGTTGATCTACAACATGGGGCTCTTCAAAAGGAGAGTGAATAGAGTCTTGAAGGGTCGGCAAAATACCTCGTACCCCTGGTGTTGCAGGTGCACGGTCTGCTTGTTAGCCGCCTATATGGCATAATAAATGCATATGGCGCAAAGTATGGAAATATGCAGGAAAATGGCCATAACTTTTGATTGCGTTAACTTAGAAATAGGTATCATTTTATTACAGTCACATGAGACCGTAAGCCTGAGTATTTGATATCAATTTCAAATTGATTCCTCCACGCGTCGTCAGACGGATAGACACACAGAAGGACGAACAGATAGACAAACAGACAGACGGACAAGAATGTGATCTTATTTCCGTTGAGGTACGGAACCCTAAAACACTATCAGGAAAAGATTTAGGAACATTATTTACCTGAACATAATGACTAATTTTCGTCTTCGTTTTTTGTTTGATTTTTGAATAATATATCTATAGGATTACGCCTGCAGCAAAACTGATTGAAAAATAATTTTGAGCCTTACAGATTCCGCTGTTATTTGACCACATTAAAAACATTAATCTCAAATTCACCCCTACACAGATACATTAATATTATATACAAGGAAAATATGATGATGCCCAATAAATGCACAAATCGGATTACCACAACTTTAGTGTCGCAGTTTTATAAAAAAATTTGCAAAATTCAATATTGGTTAATTCAACACTTCGATGGTTTCCAGAATTACCACTTGAAACCTTAGAAAATACATTTGAATAATCCAGGTTTTCATACGACTATTATCATAATGATGCTTATGAATGTACACGAAAGATAAACACAGATTTACATACTAAATAACTACCTTATACTAACTAGAATGTCGTAGAGACAGAATGTTGGTATCCAGTACATGTAAGTAACGGAGTCTCTACTACTCACAGTACACGCCTGTTTTACGCAATTAATTGCCAACATATAGCTTAGAGCTCTCCGATAAATCCTGCAAAACTGATTACATTTTGTGTTGTTTTGTATGTTCATACGTTTAGTCTGTTTCAATTTTCTGTCACATTTATTTACTAAAAGTAGAAAGATAACATTATTAGCTACCAACACGCTTACTAAATTAATAACATCTTTGGGTCAACAATCTCAGATTATTTACTTACTTTTAAATTCAAAGGATCCGTAAGTCATGCGCAAAGAAGACGCGACGACGCGAAGAGCATGACGAGTCCGGCTCATAGGGTTGTAATTCTATCAACTTTGTCTGAAATAAATATATGTTATAAGACAACAGCGACAGATTTAAGCTACTGTACCTAACGTTTACATTCGTCATAATCAATCATCCTAAATTTAAAATGCCAAAAGCTGAAGCACCCCAATTTAAAAGTGAATTATAAAGTAGGCAGCGCACACGCCAGTTCATAAGTAGCCGATGTTCTGGGCCACCGCAAATATGAAAATAAACAAACACTACGTAAATAACCAGAAAGCACTTCAAACGTAGAGTACCCAGAGCCGAAACAGCACAAGATGTAAACTTACTGCGAGATTTAACTCTGATCAACAAGAAGAAACTATAAGACTTACTCATACATTGCCTACCGCCATATTTAAATTTTAGAACCGTGTCGTTCTCACATCAGTGTCAATGAAGAAATGTTTTTCGAGGATCAACTTTGACCAAAATTTGGCTTTTTTTGGATTGTTCCACTTTGCCCCACCAAGCCGCCCCACTAGTGGTAAAAAAAGCCTGCCAGCACTAGGCCTCACCTATAATGAAAACACCAAACACCAATAATAAATAGTCTACCAACTGAACACTACCAACACAACAGAGCACAGAACACAGAGATAGATACATCAACATGCATCTTCACTCTTATGGTAACCTCGGTTGGTGGCAATTGTAGTGGTAGGCCTCTTCTGCAGGGGGCCGCCTGGGGAAGTACCACACCTTTGCCAGTTATTCATCCGCCAAGCAGTAATGTGGAAACATTACTGTGTTCCGGTCTGAAGGGCATTGTTACCACCGAAATTACTGGGCATGATGAGATTCAACAACTCATATCTCAGGGTGACAGGCGCAGTGCAGTGCCGCGCAGAATTTTGAATTTCAAAACACTGGCCCTGTGTCTGTTATGGGCAATCATGATGCTTACCATCAGGCACCTGATTTGCTCGTCTTGTCACTCACTATCATAAAAAAAAACTTCCGATTTGTGAATTAGATGCTTAATTTTATTCACGCTGTCTTTTAAATTGAATGATAATCTTATATTTTGTACCAAACAATAACGTGGAAACCGAATCGTCTTGTTTACATACAATATCGCTCATTGGGGCAAACCTAACGAATGTTGTAATAAACACCACCGTTGCTTCCACCGATCGACCAACTTTGGCCAATACCATCACGAACATTGGCTCACTTGTTTGTAAACAAACTAATCGAGCTTTTTGGGCAAGAAAACCATTAAAATTAGGAGATTTTAGGAGCTTTTGAAGACAATGTTTAGATATCTTGATGTACTCTGTATAATATAGAAATAAGGTAAAAGTAATTATAAAAATACAGTCTGAAAATGATAATGACAGTAATACGAGTAAATGTTTATAATTGTAATTTATACTTTAACTGAATATGGGGAATCCCCAATTACACTTTATGGTATAAACCCCAAAGTCAAAGTTTCGGGTCACCATGTCACAAGTTAGTTGTAGTGATCTTGGCGACCCAAAATTTATGCAAGGCGAAGCATGACCTAACGACTTCCCCTACATGATCTTATAGGTAAAGGAGACAGACTTCTTTCATTTTCTTTGCAGAGGAGGTTATTACATAACTAAATATGTTTTCCATTACGATCGACAGGGCCTCGTTTGGCCATCGTCTCACCTGTTAAAGTGTTGACACGGCCGACGGCCGAAGATCATCAATGAAGGCTTAGAATGTACCCTTGACCACAGAAGACTACTGTACTAACGTGCTAAGACTACCTGTTGTAAAGTAAAAAGGTTTCATCATCATCATAAACTCGGCCGTAGGATATCCCGTGCTGGATATAGGCCGGCCCCATAAGGAGGGTTTTTGTCAATACTCGCAACGCTTGGCAGGCGGGTCTGCGAGCGCAGTTTGATGGTTTTTATAGGGAGGTCACTGCTGCCCATCCCCTGGATCTCTAAGATATAGCATGAGTCATTATCTGTCCAAGTTGGCTCCACCATTGGCACATGGCATCCAGTATGTTTGATAGCGAACACTGACGCGCGCCGCGTAAACACCGGCCACATCAAAGGAGCCGAGAGGCTTATCTTTAACTAGTCTTGATACTTTCACATCGATGATTTTATAGACTTATTTGGTTTTATAACGCAGTGACAAAAAATAAAACTAGATTAGTTGACGATTGTTTTTTTTTTGGAGGAACAATTTTAAAATTTCAGTCGAAAATCTCAAGCATAATGATGAATTAAAAACACGTTCTTATAAGTACTTATCAAAGTTGTGTTGACAGCGATCAAGCATTTCCCAGAAAGAAATTATGTTGGAAAATAATCATGAATTTATTTTTATCTTTTCTATTTTTATGTCTGGTTTTTTTTCTTTAATCGATAAGATTATTATTTTTTCAATCAACTTGGCGTTAAGTATATTGCAGAGCGGTCAATGTTACTCGATGGCGTACTTAAGTACCAAAGTAATACTTAAAACCTCCTATTATTCCATTTTATTTTTCTATGACTTGTGTTATTACTTTTAAGAAATTTTAAAAGACTACGCGGTCATCGTTTTTAGCTCCTTAATTAATTCGTCGTCAAAGTTACGTCCTTTTTTAGACTACCAATCTGAAATTGTGTCCGTCCAACATCCAAATCCTTTTTGGGATAAAATTAAAATAAAATCATGAGAAACCTATGGTCCCTTCACGTCACAAGTCAAAACGATCAAGACGTTTAGTTTCTGGTCGAGTGCTTCGGCAGATTCATCAAACACTTTGATCTTTGAATCACGCGCCCTTTACTTATATTATTGTAATTTTAAACTTCTTACTTTTATAACTAACCTGCCAACAGTAAAAAGAACCATAAGGTAAAGATCTCAAGCATCAAAATCCTAATAACTTCAAACAGCACTTTTGTCTTTTCAGGAGAAAATTTGATTAAGCTTTTTTCAATCAAAAAGGTTTGAAGTCATCACTCTAGGCCACTCTATTACCTTACTTATTGCTATTGTTATAGAGTTGATATTAGTACGGGATATAATTAGTTCTTATGTCCTTTATGCGCGGTGTCTATTGATGTGATCTGTCAAAAGTGTGAAGAATAGCAGACACGAGGCGTAAACATTAAAACATGTGCACGAACTTGGTACAATCACCTAGTTTCACCGCACTGGAGGCCTTGGCAAAAGGAGAATAAACAACCCATTAGAATCAATTTAATCGTCAAAATATGTATACTTACCTACTTCCTTCCGAAAACGTTCATCATCATCATCTCAATCGCAGGACGTCCACTGCTGGACATAGGCCTCCCCTATAGATAACAATCTAGTCCAGTTGTAAGCGGCCTGCATCCAGCGTGTTCCTGCGACCCTTTTTAGGTCGTCTGCTCATCTTGTGGGAAGACGTCATACGAAGCGCTTGCCGGTCCGTTGTCTCCATTCGAGAACTACACCAATTCGTAAAAATTACTTATTTACTGTAAATGTAAACCCTTCGCCATATGCAAAGGGTTCTCTCCCTTATATCAAATTTTTTCCCGATTTTAAAGTTATTAAAGAATATCTACTAGCTGACTGCTTAATAGAGAAAATTTGAGAGAACTTCCTTTCTAATCCTGTCATGCTAGTTCATTTCTTGTTGAGTTGGTCTGTGGTCAACCGTCATGTGAAATTTTAAAAATCGCCCGAAGTCATCTGACCTAACGATCATCGTCAATCTATAACGATAGCCAGGTCCAGTGGCTTCACAAGAATAAACGATATTAGTAAGAATGGATTTCCTCGCATAGATTTTATGTAACACATTTTAAATGCCACAATATCACGGTGGTCTGTCAAAAGCATCATGTGTCCATAAACTGTTGACCACCGGCTGTTTAATGCAATTACGTCAATTAGTAGATGTACACGGCTCATTTAGTTATTAACGACCTCCTTACTCCGAGCTGAGGAAGGAAATGAGACCAATTGAGGACACGATGACATGTTGTCCTTAGTGATAACACTTGCATTCTATAGAAAATTCCTTCTCTTGGTGCATCCAACATTACTGCTAAGTCCAATTTCAGTTTATCGCAGACGATTCACATTATTATAGCTCGACAGAAAAGAATAGAAAATAATAGGGGCGCCTCTGTATTTATCAATTAGAAAAACTTTTAAGTCAGCACGTACACTTTGAATTAGTTCCGTTTCTACTCTTTTCTGTAGAGCTGTACCTATAATTAACCACAACTTATATCTTATGGTAAGTAAGTATTGAAAAGAAAAGTCATTATTAAAAAGAAAAGGCATTTTCTTTGGGATATTCTTTGATGCCTCGGTAGCGTGGTGGTCGCAAACTTGAATACCGATCATGAGGTCCCGGGTTCGATCTCCAAGTCAGGCAAGTGGTATTGGATTTTTCCATTAGGAATTATCTCAATGACAATCTATTATATGGGACCATAACATACTGGCATACTTACTTTACCTACTATAGGACTGAATTCCGGGTACACCTCTGCCTACTCCTTCGGGAAAAAGGCGTGATGGTATGTTATTCTTGGATGCTGGATACTTACATGGTTCCTAAGGAAAGGTCAGATTAAAAGTATCAACCGACGAGCATGTTTGAAGAAAATGGTTAAAGTGGCAGAAGCGAAAGTGGTGTATCTGGAGTCAGGATCATAGCAGGTGTGCAAATAAATAGTCTCTGCCTACCATGGCAGAACGCTAACATGGGAAGAACGCGTGACTGTATGAGTGAATATTTATGTTGCTAAAAACATCAGGGCTCTACAGTGCTTTGGAAGGCACGCTTCGCTATAGTCTCGTTTGTAGTTATTGCCGGGACAGCAGTCTTCAAATCTGACACCACAAAAAGAAATAAAATCCAATAAAAATAATACAAGTACGAGTACCAGCCGTTTCAAACAAAACTAGCGTATCATAATATCAAATCCGTAGCTACTCTCTCACGCCTCCCATCAGTAAATTGTTCAATTAGATAACAATATACCGATTCCGACACATTAGCGTCAAATGTTTAACAAAATGTCCCAAAATGAAGTAAACATTAACAAACATCCCGCATTATAAATCAGTAACAATAACAGATATTCCATTAGCTAAATTATCTATAGAATTGCCTCCATTTGTAACAATTCTGATCAATTCGAGGTTTGAGAAATAGGAAGTTGGACGGGACGGGAGTGATGATTTGATGACAGCATGAGAAATTATTGATAAACGTCATTTCAAACCTTCAACTATTATGTGTGCCGTAGATCATGTGATAAAACAGAAATAGCTTCGTCTTCTTATATAAATTACTAGTGGCCCGCCCCGGCTTCGCACGGGAGAAGTAGAAGTGAACGTTTTGACAGGAGTAAATTCGTGATACATTGTATTTTTATAGGTATAACCCCTACGAATAATAACATTATTATTCGTAGTATAACCCTAATGGTTTACGCAGCGCACGCAAATTAATGACTATTTCTGTTACAGTGATCAAACCTTAACAGATGGAAACAATTTCCGAGGCCTTTTTTGATGATATATAAGTACTACAAACCCCTAGTACATTATTTCTACCACCATTAAATTTCATAGCGCATAAAAATAATGACTTAACCAAAATGTGACTAAACCAAAACAGACTGATTTAATGTCCGTGGACTATTTTTTGTAGATAGTGATAATTACTACAAACCCCTAGGCCTAGAACATTACTTTATTCTACCATGAATAGTTTTCACCGCATGCATATAATGACTGTTCGATAATTGTGACTAAACCAAAATAGATGAATATAATGTCCGTTCACTATTTTGTAGATATTGGTAAATACAAACCCCTAGTACATTACTTTATTCTACCACCAATAGATTTCCCAGCGCATGAAAGTTAATGACTGCTTCGATTATTGTGACTAAACCAAAATAGATGGATATAATTTCCGTAGACTATTTTGTAGATATTGATAAGTCCTACAAACCCATAGTACATTACTTTAATCTACCACCAATAGTTTTCATACTGCATGAAAAATAATGACTGCTTCGATTATTGTGACTAAAACCAAAATAGATGGATATAATGTCCGTTCACTATATTATACATATTGGTAAGTACTGCAAACCCCTAGTACATTACTTTATTCTACCACCAATACTTTTCACAGCGCATGCATATAACGACTGTTTCGATATTTGTGACTAAACCAAAAAAGATGGATATAATGTCCGTGGACTATTTTGTAAATATTAGTAAGTACTACAAACCCCTAGTACATTATATTATTCTACCATTAATAGATTTCACAGCGCACGCAAGTTAATGAACATATTTGGTAATTATGTGACACCTTAGTTCACAATATTGCAGATTTCTTGCGGATCCCTAATATTTTTCAATACCTCGTAATATATCACTATGCCTATGTCACTTACACTGAATTTAGCTCTCCATAAGTAAAAGATTTTTTAAATCGGTCCAGTAGTTTCGGAACCTATTCGTTGCAAATAAAAAACAAAGTTTCTCACTTTATACTATGATATTGGTATTGGTAATAGATTGAATAATCTGGAGACATATACGGATTACGGTAACAGTGAAAACAGTAAGAAGAGCATTCATAATTCGATGTTGTTGCAACCCAGATAAAGAGAAGCGAAATCATAAGCGACTGCCTCTATGGCGTAGCAAGCTCGATTGCCAATCAAGAGGTCCCGGGTTCGAAACCCAGGTCAGGCAAAGTGATAAATATTGAATTTTTCCATGAGGAATTCAATAACTCAATAACTGCCTGGAGTCTGGAACTGTGCCCGGTAGATAGCAATAGGCTCGTCCCCTATTACATGGGACCAATAACATACTGGCGAAATGTGGGTGTATCTACTGTGGGACTGAGTCCTGGGTAAACCTCTGCCTACCTCTTCGGGAAAAAGGGCGTGAATGTTTGTTTTTGTTATGTTTTGTTTTTAAGTCATAAGTGCGTTTTAATTATTTACAGAACGCCATCTATTATGTAATGTTGGAACTAAATTACCTAAAAATGTTGCTTTAGGGTAGTTATGTCTTGCAAGAAAATATTGAAAATTTTCTGTAGCGCCATCTAGTAAGCATTGTTGGAACTAAAATATTCATAAGAAACTTTAAAACTGTATTTTTTCACAAAAGGTCTGAAGTTTTTGAAAACGCTGAAACACGTGTTTAATTATTTTCATTTTAGAATGTTTCTACAAAATTTGAAATTAATCGGCTGAAAAATGAAGTCTACTCCATACAAACTTTCAACCCCTATTTAATACACTTAGGGGTAAAATTTTGAAAAATCCTTTCTTATTACTTGTCTAGACTGTAAAAATAATCTATTGTCAAAATTTCATCATCATCGGTCCAGTAGTTTTGGCTCTGGGTTGATGAGTATAGATAAGGATTTTAGATGGTATATTAGTATGTACTCTATTGAATTATTTCATACTTCAACGTTTAACAGTGTCACTAAGGTTTTCCCACGTGATTGTTCCTCAAATGTGGGTCATGTAGCTAAACAGCAAACAGGTCAGCAAATTCAACACTAGCCGTATGTAGTTCACGAATTAATGAAGGAAATGAAGTTCTTCACATAATGTATTTCGTCCTTCATTCAAAACTTCAGTAAAGATAATAATAATAATAATATGGGACAACTTCCACACACGGTCATCTGGTTCCAAACTAGGCTAGAAGCCTGTACTATGGTAACCAAATGACTGATATACATACTTAAATACGCTTATAACACCCAGACACAGATCAAACAGTCATGTTCATGCACACAAATGTTTGACCTGGCCGGGGATCGAACCCGGGGCCAGCGGCACAGAAAGCAGAGTTACTACCATCTGCACCAACGAGGCTGTCAGATGCAACTAGTCCAGTAGTTCAGTAGTCCAGTAGTTCTTATATATTTTTTTCTGCTTCCATAATATAAGAATATAAATCAACGTAAAAGAAAATCAGAAAATGAGAAGGAACAGTGAAGGAAAAGGACTAAAATAAACAGGCGAGGTGGTGAACGAAATGAAGAATATACTTCACAGAGATGAAAAGATATAAACATATCTCTTCTTTTTAGTGACACATTCTGCACATGTCTATTCGACACTTCTAATGATCAATCTTGATTAAGCAAGAAACGTTGGATTACTTACGTTACAAAGGCTACGCCATGTTAACACACAACGATTAAAAAAGTGTTTTACCTGAGTTTTTTATTATCATATTTGAATCATTAACACAAACTAATGTTCCTAATTATATTGAAGTATAAGGTATCGTCATATTCCGATTCCCAAAGCCCCAACTGTTGAAAGTCGACCACTAAGAAATCTATCTTAATGAACCAAAATGGTCCCACAGTTTAACCATGACAATAACCGTCTTCCAGAATCCCGTAAACCGATGCGGGAGGGTCCTGAGGTCGAGGGTGAGGGCGGGACTATAAATACAAATTATACTATCTGTCATACGAGTCGAGAGTTGTCGCAATTGGATGGAGGACTTTGTCTATTAGTTTGAGATGGCTATGACTCATGGTCGAGCTGGACTCTCGCATAAGATGAAGATAATACATTAAATTAAAGTTTAATAAACAGAAGAACACATATAGATTTCAACTTGTGCCGCTCAACTTGTGAACTTAGTGTCGCGCGATATGTTCCTGAGTCCCTGCCGCAGCGGTGGTTTCAGCTATGAGCAGATATGGACTATATAGGTAATATATCTATAATGAAAAAATGTGAGTTTTGCAATAAGGTAGAAGATATATGAAAAGTTAGCAGACTTGAAAACTTGACTGGAAAAGAGACGCCAACTTGACACCAAAATATAAATTGTTAAGGCATGATAAGGTATGTATGTAGGACGTCCTCCCACAAGGTGGACAGACGATCTGATAAGTACGGCAGGAGCACGCTGGATGCAGGCCGCTTACAACCGGACTGGATGGAAATCTAAGGGGGAGGCTTAAGTTCAGCAGTGGACGTCCTATGGCTGAGATGATGATGATGATGATGACGTATGTATGCATAGTGTAGGGTTCCACACCTAGATGCAAACCTGAACGAAACGTTTCCAATCCCGAAAAACAATCCGCCTACAGAACATGTAGCGCCATCTATTAGTACCTTGCACAAAATATGGAAATATGCAGTAAAATGGCCATAAATTTTGATTGCGTTACCTTAGACGTATGATTTTTTACAGCCACAAGGGACCGCAGATCTGAGTAGTTATAAATTTCAACTTGATACCTCCACGCGTTCCCGTTAAAAAGTGTCTTGACAGACAAACTGACAGACAGACAGATGGACAACAAAGTGATCATATAAGGGTTCCTTTTGAGGTACGGAACCATAAAAACAATAAATGATGATGATGATGATGATGATGATGATGATGTCCTCCAAGACGTATCCGTCGACGGCGAACCTTATTATTGTTTTCGCACATGAGAGCGAATGTGACTTGCAAAACCAAATTTGGTTTTGAAAATTTTGTTGCAAAGTGCACAGTGCAACTGTCCTGCTGTGTTGTATGTGTAGGTGTAGGAAGGTTTCGGTCTGGTTTTCCTAATTTGGCGCTTGGCGTCAAGATCTTCTACGCGTTTCTTTTCAAAGTTAATAGTACCTTTGGATACAGAATTACACCATTCTGACCTCTGCTGTGCGAGTTCTTCCCAACCTTCGCAGGGGATATTACATGCATTAAGATGGCGCTTCAGTACATCCCTATAGCGCAAGAACTGCCCTCCAGGCTTACGCTTTCCTTGTTTTAGTTCTGAGTAGAAAACAGCCTTAGGAAGCCTGGAATCGCTCATGCGTACAACGTGACCGCACCATCTTAGCTGTCCCTTCATAAGCATGGACTCAATACCACACAGCTTAGTTCTTCGTAGGACTTCAGTGTTTGGGACTTTGTCCTGCCACTTCACATGGAGTATTGAGCGCACGCATTTCATGTGGAATTGATCAAGGCGTCTGATATCGCCTTTGTAGAGACACCATGTCTCGGTGGCATAGAGCAAAATTGGCAAAATGATTGCTTTGTAGACAGATATCTTAGTCTGTAGATGGAGGTCATGTGAGTCCCAAACTCTTTTACGAAGTTGGCCAAACGATGCTGCAGCTTTTGCTATTCGTGAGGAGATTTCTGTTTCAAGGCGGTTGTCACTACGAATGAAGCTACCAAGGTATCGAAAAGATTGGACCTCTTCTAGGACATTGCCGTTTAAGAGGATTGGTGAGGAATCTGGTGGGTGGCCACGAATACCTTGTTTGAGTACCTGGGTTTTGGTAGAGCTAATAATCAGGCCAAATGTTTTGCAAGACAGATCTAATTTGTCTAGAAAGGTTTGTAAGCTGCGAGCATCATCGGCCATTAAGCACACATCATCAGCGTAGAGAACATCAACGACGGCGAGCTCCTGAACAGATCGTTTGGCTCTAAATCGTGACAGATCGAATACGCTCTTATCACTTCTGACGTTGAGGTGGATTTGTCCGAACCTGTCATCATACGCATCTCTCAGTACGAAGGCAAAATAGATGGCAAAGAGAGTAGGTGCCATTACGCATCCCTGTTTTACTCCGCTGGTTACTGAAAAACAATCTGTGAAGTCGTTTTCATGTTTCACCCTGGCCATCATGCCCTCATGAAATTGGCGCACTAAATTAACGAACTTCTCAGAACAACCAGCCTTTGAGAGAACTGCCCACAGAGCAGGTCTCGGCACTCGGTCGAATGCTTTTTCTAAGAACAATAAATATTGTGATATTAGTAGTTGAAAAAAATAGTCCTGAATCGTAGGTTAAACATTTAAATAATTCATTACCTCTAGAAATTCTTCTAGAGGTGAAAATATTTGCAGCAAACTATAAATTAAAATTTAGCTATTTTCAGTGAAGATGATGGCAGGAAATATGAAACTGGTTCTTACTTTCTCAATGACACAAAATCGACGTCATATGAACATATTATGGTCTGCAGACGGTATTGTACAAAACTGTTAACTCAAATACAATCACACAATAGCAAGTCCTTAATGCAATTTGTGTACAATAGAATATCGTCCATGAAAATGTATTCACATCGTGGAACTTTGCCATAATATACTTTAAGAGCGTTCGATTAGAAATACTTGGTGGTTGGACTTTTTTGTTGAGACATGGTATTACGTCTGTTAAAGATGTAGAAGAATCGTGAACGGTTTTATGCGAGATGGATGCTCAATTGGACGGCAATGGACCCGTATGCGACAGTAACTTCAGGATGAGAATGGATTTGTTTGTACAATGTTTAGGCCTTTTAGAAGAATTAACGGAAATCCAATCAGTATGCCTCACTTTTATTTCATTCATCGATATTTCTACTTCATTTAGATCTTGATTTGAATCATCAAGAAAAAAACTTGCCTAATCTTTTTAATTCTGTGGGAAGAACAGGACTAGCCCGTACCTTTATAAATCATCCATAAAACATGACTTACGACTTCGACATTACTTTAAAGTCACCAAATCTAATAGTTTAAATTGATATAGATTTATATGATGTAAAAGTGATTGTTATTAATTGGAGAGTGACCTGCCGTCATCTCAACCATGACAATTGACCCGCGATAGATGAAGGGTTAAAATGTGGGTGGTGTATGTTATAAAAGAATTAAGACAATCACATTGCTTACATAGAGGAATATAAAAACCTTTGAGATTGGTAACCTTTTAGATAAATAAAAACACTCGTTTATGAAGCTTTTAGAGTAAACCAAATGGATCGATAAACGTATTTAAAGACTGTTTTCAAATTAATTCATTACGCATATTAGCCCCGTTTCATTCAGTTTCAACTTCTTTTATATAACAACCAAAATTTATGTCATCATTTTCGTAACAGCAATTTTGGCAGCCATATTTTTCTCGTAGACAACTTTCTGTAGCACATTTCTGTTACAGCCAATTTCTGTAACTGACGCTGCATATTCTATAGAAGTCTATACAATGTTCTTGCAGGTCACTTATAATTACTTATCATCATCACCTTCCTGCTCGTATCCCATACTAGCTGGGGGCGTCACAGCACTCACTCTTTTTCAAGTATATCCTCAATCAAACAGTTCATCCATTTTTAAGACCTCCCGTCACATGACCATGCTTACATTCATTCTCATAGTCTTTTTGCCAACATGACTTTCATCCCTTCGCATCGAGCTACGTACGATTCATCGAATCACCATTCATCGAAAATTGCAAATCGATACTTATTGCATATTTCTCCATTCTCTTATAACTTATACCGTTCTGTAAAGGACCACTCGATTAGACAGCAAAACCGACTCCAGAAGTGATCCGTTCCGACCCTGCGGCTTTTAAATAACCAATAAGGACATTTTAGATCTATTTAACTATGAACATTACATTAATTTTGAACTCTATAGACATTGTACTAGCGACATAAATATAATTTACGATAATGTCATAACTTTAACACGATATTTTTAATGGCGGTCCTAAAGTTGATCAGTTTTAATTTTTAACCATGGATCGTTAAATGTGTTTTATAAAAGACAACAGATTTGATGTTGAATTTTTATTCTGTAGGATGTATATAAACTAGACTACAGATGTAGTAAACGTCATTTTGGATAAAAGATTAACCTTGTTACGTGTGATGACGAATTCCAAAAACTTTAATCGAGTCCATTCAAGTGATTAGTTCCGGTCTAGTGCGGTCATTTCAATAACAAAATCATAAGTAAGTACCTACAATTAAGGTACTATCTGTGACATAACATCATAATTGAAAATCTATGTAAATCTGAAAGGAATGGTAAAAAAAATAGTCAGTATAATCAACTCACAAAAGTGTAGCTTTTGAAAGCCTATCCATTAAATAAATTAATAATTTGAGTTTTTGTAGTTTTTTTGTAGCAAATTTGAAGAGGTAGGCTAACATCTACAAATTTGTTTTAGCCACTCAAAACGACGACAAACGATGATCTTGCAAATCACTTAAAATCACTTTCGCTTTTGAAATTGTTTGTTTCTTAATGTTCCCCCATCGATGGGGTGGGTTCTGGGTGCAGACGGTAATGACACAAGCGGACAGCGTCCCTGAGTTATTATAATTGCTACATTAGCTGCGCCGGCGCATGCGGGTTGTTGTCGGTCAATCCGGAGGTCGTCAACATTTAGATCAAAGAAACCTTTAGCTTTTAAAAACATATATTATAGTTTTATAATATAACTTTAAATATTAAATATAATAAAACATATCTATCTATATTATTAACATTCTGTATAAATCAAAGTCTTGACTAATTGACCGACTGACTAACTGACACAGTCACATATCAACGCCCCTTGGATCTAGAGAACCCAAATTTTGCACATTTCCACTATGGAATAAGAAAGGGTTTCCCGAAATTCCCGATTTAGGAGATTTTCTGATGAAACACACTAAAGTCTAAAAATTTATAATAGTCTTTTTAAAGTAAAAATATTTTATTCAATTAGGTCATAATCTGACACTACTAATCTGACAATATAAAATATATAAACGGAAAGATACCTCTACAAGGAGAACGCACAAAAAACTTGTAACTTAATTTTTTAACTGATAATTTTACAATATTTTATGTATCTGGTTTCGTGACATTTGACTGTGCCGTTGTTTGTGACGGTGCTGCGTAGTGGCTATTGGCTATGCAGAAGTTTCCAGGATTCTTCGTCTTTTATGTACTGATTGACTTTACAATAAGCCTTCTTTAGTAAAATACATTTGATATAGGTTTTAAATTTATCCTCTGACAGCCCCGTTATCTCATTTGGGATTTTATTATTTAATTTGTTTTAGATAATCTAGAGCTAGGTATTATTTATCCAAGGCTCCTCGATATCCTAGACAAAATGTTCCCCTCCCCTGCAGTGTCACCCTGAGGGAGCTAATTGCTGTGAGTGCTCAAAATTAAAACCGAACAATTATGAATATTGACCAACATTACGTTAGACGTTATCGCCTTGTCACCATTGTTGTCATTAACATAGAAATAAAACTTCTCTTGCAATCTCTTACAATTTCTCTCTGTCTAAAGCCAATTTTTCAGTTATTCATCCGCCAAGCAAAATAATGTGCAAATAAAATAAAATATTACTGTGCCGGTCCGAAGGGCAATTTTACCAGCGAAATTACTGGGCATGACGAGTTTCAACAACTTATATCTCAGGGTGACCGGCGCAGTGCAGTGTCGCGCAGAATTTAGAATTTTTAAACATTAGGTGGCACTGTGTCTGATATGGGCAATCATGATGCTTACCATCAGGCTCCTGATTTGCTGGTCTTGTTACTCACTGTCATAAAAAAAATTAAAATTTACATTACCTTAGAGGTCGAAAATTCAAAATTTATAATTTTTATTTCAAAAGGTTTGATAATGGTTTGAAAAAAACAATGTATTTGATGGTTTTAGGCAAACCTTCATTAATTTTTTGTGTGATTGAGTAAATAAAATGAGCTTACATCAAACGTTTTTTTATAGCTGCTGTTGATGTCCGTGTTTTTGAGTTTCTAGGCTTAACTGGAAACTAAATCGGACTTTCGGAAAATTGAGCAGAGTTGAAACAAGAACGCACTTTCTCAACTTTCAAAATATTATACGCTAGCCCACGAGGAACGCGAAACAAAACATAACATGACGCCTTTTTCACAAAGGGGTAGGCAGGTAGTGCACACCCATATATCGCCAGTTATGTTTTTTATGTCTCACATAGGGGCGAGTCTATTGCCACATATCGAGTACAGTTCCAATTGCCAGACTGTCATAGAGAAAATCCTTAAAGAAAAAACCAAAAGCGCTCTTGCTCTGACCTGGGAATCGAACCCAGGACCTCTTTATCGGCAGTAAAGCTTGCGAGCCATGCCACCGAGTAGCGCGCCTATAAAATTATAGCCTATAACAATCAGATTAAATATCGCTACTTATATAATGATCATTGATTACAGTAGCTACCTATAATATTACACTCCCCACTCCGTCAAGCCAACAATCGAGCCACAGATCCAATTAGAGTGAGTTAACCTCGGCGCGGGGTCACAATCTAATTCAATCACCACTCGTCTACCCACTTTGTACCGACTAGACTACTCGCTGCTTAATGCTTGATGCTCCTCGGCTCTGGGGTTCGGGGTGACGACATTCGGTGGTCACATTATGTAACTACTGAAGGACCTATTTATTATCTTCGGCCTTATAAAGTATAATCTAATTTTATTCTAGAAAATTAAGGACATAAACATACATAACATACATTCACGCCTTTTTCCCGAAGGGGTAGGCAGAGGTGTACCCAAGACTCAGTCCCACAGTAGATACACCCACATTTCGCCAGTATGTTATTGGTCCCATGTAATAGGGGCCGAGCCTATTGCCATCTACCGGGCACAGGTTCCAGACTCCAGGCAGTTATTGACATAATTCCTAATGAAAAAATCCAATATTTAACACTGCCTGACCTGGGGATCGAACCCGGAACCTCTTGATTGGCAGTCGAGCATGCGCCCTCTACGCCACCGAGGCAGTCCTCGGTGAAAATTAAGGACCATGATAAAAATGTCTAGACAGATAAGCTGCTGTACATTATTGTTGAAAGTACATTGTCCTCGGACCACGGATTAGCAAGACTTCTCCAACACTAACAACTGGATAAACATCTTGCAAGTCATTTGTTGGCTGTGCTTTTTTGAAGATCAACGTCGGTTTCATCGAAAAAATTAATACACGTGATATCTTACTACACCCCTCTCCCCCTTTGTGATATTTCGTGATTTTTGCCGACCCCCCCCCCCCTTTTTCGAGCCTCACGTGATTAATGGACGGACCCCTTAAGGGTGCGGATGTTCCTACCCATGCCGGTCCGTGGTCTCCATTCGAGAACTTTACAGCCCCATCAACGTGCTTATGGGCCCTGCCCATTGCCACTTCAACTTGCTAATCCGCTGGTAAGTCGGTAACTTCCGTTTGTCTACGGATGTCCTCATTTCTGGTTCGATCTCGGAGAGAAATCCCGAGTAGCCCTCTCCATAGCTCGTTGCGCTATTTTGAATGTTATAGGGGTTTTCCATTCGAAATTTTCTTAATGACAGCCTGGAGTCTGGAGCTGTGCCTGGTAAATGCCAATAGGATCTAAAATATAGCTGGCGAAGTATGGATGTACTTACTATGGGCCTGGGCCCTGGGTAACTCTGCCTACAGCTTTTGGGATCTGAATACATTAGAATTTTTGTCCATACTAAAAAGCTAACATTCCACAAAAAATCAGGTAATTTTGACCACACCGTCAAAATAAGAGTATAGTCCTACGAACAAGTCTGATTTGAGGAAATCCAAAATACTAAAATATTTCATCAAAATCAATAAAAATTATCTAATTCGTCAAATAATTATCTCTATAGAAAAACATACAATAAATACAGATGCAACCGACATAATCTTCGCTGAGTCAAAAACTATTTCGTTCAAACATAAAAAGTGGCGGAAAAAAAACATTACCTGGTCGATTTCCCTATCAACTTCAAGATCAGCAATTACACGCTAATAGCTACGGAAAATATCACATTACCAATTGTATTACACACAAATATTTTAAAATATAGTAATATAATATGGCACAAGCGATACCATAATTACTGCTAACAATCATGTTATCTGATTGAACGAAAACTGTGTTTACGGAATTGCAAATAACAATTGAGTGTCGGTTTTCACTTTCGCAATGAATTGTATTGGAATGTGCTAGTATATTTTTCTAATTGCTTACTGAGTTAGACTTTTTTTAAGAATGGAGAATAGAACAAAAGCATTAGAAAATTGCAGTAAATTCTTTAAGGATTCCAAGGACAAATGACAAAATCCTATGTTACGTTAAGAAATACCGTGAGTGTTACTCATTTTATCTTCCACAAGTTATCTACTGCTTTAACCACGTATCATCATCATCATGATGGTGATGATGATGAAAAGACTTATAGTAGAACTATATTAAGGCGTTATGTGGTAGAGTGTGTTGTGGTATCATTCCCCTATTCGTCATAAGCCTGGTTGCCTGGAAGAGATCTCTTAGGCTGGGTTTTTTGATCACTGGTGAAGTCGACCAATGGTAAAATTTTTGGACAAATAGTTAAAATTCGACAAAATTCGTTTTTTCATCCCTGGTTAAATATTTTTTTCCATACGATTTTAACAATTGGTTAGAAATTTAACTATAGTTAGTTTGACAAATGGTTAACTTAACCGTAAAACTAACGATCAAAAAACCGGCCCTTAAAGAGATAGAGCCCATTGTCAACCAATAGAATTACTTTAATTATTTGAATTTGAACCTGTAAATTATTTTTATTTTGGTTTCAATAAAGAGTTTTTCTTTCGAAATAGTTTTGAAGTCAGTTAATGAGATACCATACATGTTGAGATGACGTCTTAATACTCAATAATAATAATAATAATAATTCATTTATTTCAGACAATTACTCGTTAAATTAACTTATAGGTATCTGAGGCCCATATCAATATATATACCTTACAGACTATCATAATATAATATGTTATAGTAAACTATTCTAGGAGTTAGGGATTATTCTTCGGTCTCGCCTCCCTATATAGCGTCGGAACACGATGCCTTGGGGCCAAAACTCGGGAGCCAGAAACGCCTCTTTATATTTCTTAGGAAGCCGGAGAACATAAGACTTAAAATCAATACTGTATTTGCATTTCTTAGGTCTATTACAGATTTTATTTTGAAACTAACTTTAAGATAAGTATCAACTATAAGAACCCTGTTGGACTGACTGAAGTGGTAATAAGGCTGACTTTGGAACTTTCTGTAAAGCTCAAAGCAACTCTATTTTAACACTTT
Organism: Hemistola chrysoprasaria; assembly: GCA_947063395.1. Classification (NCBI taxonomy): domain Eukaryota; kingdom Metazoa; phylum Arthropoda; class Insecta; order Lepidoptera; family Geometridae; genus Hemistola; species Hemistola chrysoprasaria. The sequence continues at coordinate 16,186,250 of OX346716.1, read as the reverse complement.
ATGCTTAAAGAGTGTACATGGCCTTCTAGGAATTTGACACAATCCTATAAAAAATTTACCAAATCGAGGTGATTTATTCCCCTATTTTCCTCCGAATATAATAAACCCACTTTTATAATTTATATCCTGATATTTGTATAGTGAAGTAACCTATGTCCCTGTCATTTTAATTTTTCGTATAAACCCTTGGTTTTTTCATAGTGAACTTCCAAAAATCTCAGTTTTACTCGCGTGATTGGACGTTCACTACAAAAAAATGTAGAGTTTATAAACAAAAATAAAATGATAGTGACATACTTTACTTCAACTTTAAAATATCAGGATATGAATATATCAAATAGGTTTACTGTATGAGGAAACAAGGGAATACAAAACATCGATTTAGTAAATTTTCCATAGGATTATGTCAAACTACTAAGAGGTCCTCTTTTCTGTAAACGCCCTAAAGAAGGGTCTGTATATTTTTTACCTCGAGCAATTTTGTCTAATCATTACCTTATTATATAGGTATAAAATAAATGCCAGTGTCAACTCTTCGCTATCTGCGCCGTCTCCGTAGCCACTGCATAGTCTACCAATAAAGAAATCAATAAATTAATCTCACAATCTAATACAGCATCTTTAAAAAGCTAAGAGTAACGTACCTCGGTACACCGCGTCGGTGCCTTTGATCTAGTCGATTGTTGTCCGTTTGATGTTGCCGCCGTAACTGGTTCGTGTTAGAACGATAAATACTGTAAACATGTTTTCTGCTGAAAATTTGGTAAATAACTGAAGGGGTTACTACTTTCAGTTTTTTTTTATGATAGTGAGTAACAAGACGAGCAAATCAGGTGCCTGATGGTAAGCATCATGATTGCCCATAACAGACACAGTGCCACCCAGTATTTTAAAATTCAAAATTGTGCGCAGCACTGCACTGCGCCTGTCACCCTGAGATATTAGTTGTTGAAACTCGTCATGCCCAGTAATATCACTAGTAGTAACATTGCCCTTCAGACCGGAACACAGTAATGTTTACACATTACTTACTACTTGGCGGATGAATAACTGGCAAAGGTGTGGTACTTCCCCAGGCGGCCCCCAGCAAAAGAGGCCTATACCACTACAACTTTCTTACTTCTATACATTCTCTGCACCATAGATCTCGATGGTATTGTAAATTGTCTAATATAATATAACATACAATCACGTCTTTTTCCCGAAGGGGTAGGCAGAGGTGTACCCAGGACTCAGTCCCTTAGTATTAGTCATAAGTTGAATCAATATGAGTAATATTGACTATTGACTTAACTTCTTCCTATTTAATTGTTCGTAAGTTATAGAAAAAGAGACAAGCTAATTTTTTGTAGGTAGTCGTTCCGTCGTCGTTATTCAACATTAAAATGAAACAAATACCTAAGTCAACACTTACCCAATTTTCCCATTTTCATGCGGACGATCATTTTACTGAAAAAAATCTGTTAATATACTCTAAACAAATTTTATAACTAACCTTCAAATTTAACTTCACTAAACACCTATTTCAGTACCTATCTTGCCATCCTTAATACAACTTAGGTGTAAAATACCATCAAAACTCTATGAAACTTAATAAACAAGGTTAACTAAAACAAAGGTATTCCGGGAACAACTCACGGTGTTATTAAACATCACAGCGAAGAGTTCATAATGGGGATTGACTTGTAAACAACGTAACTAATGGGGAATCAAAGCTTTACAGTAGACGAATGTAAGTAATGCACATCGAGCTTAGAAATAACATAATTAGCTATAGGTTCGCCTTTGTAGAGCTGTTTTGTCACTTTCGCTCGAAATATTATTTAAAATATATGATAAAGTATCATTGATTTCATAGATATACCCTGAGGCTACAAACGCGTAAAAAAGTGTCTAACCAGTAGACACTAGCTTTTTCTTTTCAGACCATCACTGGAAACACATAAGCTAAAAATGCCGTCACACTATCAAAGTGTATAAAAATCACAGAACGATGTTAAAACAACTAAATTAGTGACGACTAGTAAACTTAGTGAGTTAATTAAGGTATTATATTAATAATTTACTTAGTAGTATAGAATAATATGTATGGTCAATAAAAAGCATTTTACTTCTTACAAGCAATCGTTATAAAATGCACCTTGTTAAATGGAATGTCCTTATAAAGGAAAGTTATTCCGATCTCTGACAATATCTTTTATGCTTTCATATTATTATACGATATTACAAAATATTATGAATTGTCCACGAAATCACAATAGAGTGATTTTATAATATTTTTTTCACCTAAATCCATAATCATACTCAAAATTCAAAATCCTTTTTGCTTTGAAATGTAAGAAAAACATCCTTTTTAAGTTTGGTACATACCCCTTTCTCAATGTGAACAAATAATAAATAAACATAGTTGAATGAACTAAATGTGTACAAACAGACAAAAGGTTCGTAAATACGATTTACTATAAATATGTCCGATTGTACCCATTCTGCATTTGTCCGAAATCGCCATTTTTTTTTCTTTGACAAGATTAGCCGATGACAATGTGGTGAAAGGATTTCAAAATCCAATTTTAAAATTTTCTCTTCAATTTTGATGACATCTAATAATTATTTTTTCTCCACCTTCTGCTAAGTATAATTTTTATCTTAAAATGATTTCATATTTTAGTGTTAATTTAGTGCTATTTTTATGTTCTGCTTTTATTTTTATTTAATATCATATAATTTACTTTAAACTTAATTAAGTGACGCTACTTGCGTTGCTCAGAGTTAATTAAAAAGTAAACAAAAATGCTTTATTTTTTAATTAAGTACTTACCATGATTGATATCGCTAACAAATGTTTAAGCCAAGTCTTTACTCACTCTTCCTAGTTATCCACACGAGTAATCTTATTGGAATTTAAATGTCATTTCGTTTTTCACGAGGGTATTTAGAAGTTTACAAAAACAAACGTCGCATCCGCATTTAGAAGCGATTTCCCAAAAGTGTAGTGCACGGTGTTACCATATTTAACCTAAGATTAACACGCCGTTTTGGCGGGAAGTCGTCAGTTTCCGATGGAACCGATAAAACAGTATAAAACGGGTTAACTCCGTCTAGTAATCCCCTAACATATGTAGGTGTCGTTGCGTTTTGACGTAGATTTACAATTATTTACAAGAATTGGTGGATGCACGCCGCTTGTCTTCGCTCAAGATAATCCGCAGATTAACGCGCGTCTTGTTTATGGTGCGCTGTCACCCGCCTTAATTGTCTGTGGTCGGGAAAGCGCGGAACGTAAAAACAAAATGGCCGTTTGATTTATCGAAGGATAAATACAACACCAAATAAAAAATTACAGAAGACGTCATGCTCTTTACACCGAGGGCACACATAGAGGAAAAACTTTACAGGGATTCTCACAAAAAACCGCGTAGAACGCGTAGCCGAGACACACGGTCCAGAATTTATTTTCAAAAGCGTAATTTAATACTGTCATATTAACATTTTTCTTATTTATTACGAGGACGCCAACTTTAGCGAGCAGATATTTATGATCGAAAATCAAAGAGATCTGTCCTTCTGCACTTCCTATTTCGTGGATACATCGAGCGCATACGGTTAAATCTTTCCGCGTCCCGTCTAGAACGCAAGGTGTCTTGTGTCGATCGGGAGACGGGATTATCAGTGTGGGTACTTCTTGATAGAGACATGTTTTTGTTGGCAGTCGATTGTGCAGAGACAAGACACGACTGTTACAAAACAACATTTAAAAGGTCCTCTACATATTCATGAAGATTTAGCATGAAACGACCAGTACCTTACCAGTACATAATCAAAGGAACATACCATAAAACAAAACCACAATGTGAACTTCACTACATCACGATTGCGTTTAAGTGCGCCCGAAATCTATAACTATTAGTAAGTAGCAAGTAGAATTGGCATCGGTTGGCGATACTCACAAAAACTCAGCATATTATATTGATTTAACATCGACTTGTAATTTCCCATTTTCGTTGTAACACGAAAAGTTTGAATGAAAAAGTGACAAACTTGTTTTTAATGCAAATGAAGATAATAATATTAATATTATAATAATATTATTATTATAATTACATTCAAAAGTACCTACAACCGACGAGCATGTATGAAAAAAGTCATGAAAATGAACGGAGTGAAAGTTGTATGTCAGCAAGTGGAGGGAAATAGTCTCTGCCTACCCCACCGGGAACAAGGCGTTACTGTATGTATGTATGTATGAAGGTAACGATAACGTCAACACATTAGACTTCGTGATGACTGCGATTTACGGTACTCTCCTCTCCCTGCACGGTTGTCTGGAAGAGATCGCTCTTAGCATCATCTTAGGCATCGTTTTCCGTCGCTTCAGGGAGGCGAAACCGAACAATAATATCCCTAAGCCATAATTAAATTAAGTGTTTTATATTTTTTATGTATGTTAGTCTGTAAGGTATTTATTAATATGGGCCTCTGGTGCGTATAATTTATTATACGCACTATTGCCTGAAATAAATGAATTATTATATTATTATTATTATTATTATTATTAGCGATAAGACCGCCAATTGTAGCACTATATAACCTACTGTTTTGTTTAATTTTTAAGATTTATTGTTTTGTGGTGTACCAATAAAGTGTTTATCTATCTATCTATCTTCGTTTTTAAGGCATTAACTAACTATTAAACTCAACTGTGTCTTGATTGAAGACCTTTTCGATACAAGACGGCAATGGAAATTCTATGACTAATAAAAAGCTGTTGAGCCCTGTTGAGTCGTTTAAAATTCGATGTGCAGGCAAAATATTACTATCCCCGTCTGTTCTACGCAGACTTACCAACATTCAGATCTTTCAAAACCCTTTCAGGACTTTGAAAACCGTGTTCACATTCGTGCCCACTATGCTGGCCTATCATCGCCAACGACTTACGAATGTGTAAAGGACTCTTTATACCACATATCACATCGCTGTCCGCAAATAAATAAAGTAAATGTTTGGACGCCGACTCCGCTCTCATTAACGCTAACGATTCAATATTTAACGCGCCAAATGTCAATTCTTATTGTTGCGAATAAATTGCGCTAAAAACAAATACGAGTAGTGTTTCGATTGTAAATACTTGAGAGGAGGAATGTCGGACAATATAGTCACAGCTTGCTGTTGTTTCGTGATAATTATTGCTCGAATTGATGACAGTTCTATTTTAGAATACAACAGTGAGAAGTCCGCTTTGACTTTCAGATGTAGAGGTACCTACTTATTGTACACTGATGGATTATATATAAGAGTATTTTCTTGTAATTTCAATAATCTACATAATAATTCTATTATTACATTAAACCTACAAATTATATTATATAAGAAAACTAAATTAGCATTTATGTGTTAGGTAATAAAAAAACATAATTAAATAAAACAATTCAACTAATAACTTAACATAAATTATAAATAAAAAATATCATTTAGGTCGCCTCCTGCAGGTAAGGTGCCCAAAAAACTAGCTACATTACCTCTCTGTATGGCCAAACTTATACGTTGGCCAAGGTAGTAACCAGCCTTTTGGTCACCTGAGGTTTCAACTAGGCGCCTCGATAACTCCCTGAAAAAGATTTTAGTTTCTGAACCCTTATAATAATAACCCTTATTATTTATATAAAAATCTCCAAAAGTGCCAATTGTGAGAAAATTATAAAGTCGCCTGTGCCTCGCGGTTTCACCCGCGTAGTCATCGTTCCCGCGGGTATATCGGGAATAAAGTATTCTATGTGTTATTCCGGGGCCTAAACTATCTACATACCAAATTTCAGGATTGTAGTTTTGACGTGAAAGAGTAGCAAACATCCATACAAACTTTCACCTCTATAATATTAGGGATAGTGTGAAGTGTGATGTCATAAATTCTCCCTACACAAGTGAAGCCAGGTTAGGTTGCTAGTATAATATATAATATGACATCTAAAGCTTCTCCTGTATGACAACCTGGTGTGTAAATTGCATGTGTTAATATTTTTTAATGTTGTGTTCTTACCTAAGTATAACCAGTTTGCCAGTCTATTATTCATCCGCCAAGCTAGTAATGTTCAAACATAACTGTATTCCGGTCTGAAGGGCAATGCTACCAGCTTAATTACTGGGCATGACGAGTTTCAACAACTTATATCTCTGGGTGACAGGCGCAGTGCAGTGCCGCACAAAATTTTAAATTATAAAACACTGGGTGGCACTGTGCCTGATATGGACAATCATGATGCTTACCATCAGGCGCCTGATTTGCTCGTCTTGTCACTCTGTATCATAAAAAAAACACTAACGACAAATAAAAGCTTCTTTTACTGACAGTTCCTTAAGTTTGCCTGGTATTCGTTTTACAAGTTGGTGTATACTTGTTAAGAATATAAACAACAAGGAGTTTAAAGGAAATTACCAAAAATCTGATTGATAACCATAGTTTGATTTGACAATTAGACAATAATTTACCTATTTGATTCTAATAAGCTATACTTATTAATGAAGGCACCAAAAATGATCAACGTTTTTTTACTACTAAAATCTTTGAACTTTTTACATAAATAAAAATATAAAAAAAAATATCGCAAATAATACATTGTACGTCTAACGGTACTTAGTGCCTATGTACCTACTTAATGCCACCAATTTAGGTGTTTAGGAGTCAAAATTTAATCTACAGCCAGTCAGTCGCCTTTTCAAGACATCAATTAGCAACGCTGTCAACTAAATAGATAAGACGGTACGAATATAACAACACTGTAAAAAGGCCCAAATCACCAATTTTTTAGTTTAGGCCTATCGGAAAACAAGTAACTCAACAATAAAAATCATAATTAAGCGTTCTCTTCAGAACATAATATTTTATTGCGACCAGTTATAACTTAAAATAAGCCTCTTAAATTAAATTAATTTATTTAAAATCTTACGTTAATAATAAATAGCGATATCACTTTATACAACGGTCATGCCATAGAATATGTAGATACAGAAGACTGGCTACTAGCACTAGACCTCAGCGGCGCGGCGCAACGTGCACACACCAACCAAATTTTTTCATCAGGGAATAAGGATTCATAACGGAAAGCTAATAGTGCCAGCCGTCTGTATCTTACATTTTATGGTAACACTATACACTGTCCATTCACTATCACAGTCATGTCTACAGTCTTGCTCACTGATAACTGAAACTTCGAACTGAAGCCTCATTATCAACTGTGTTTGACTACGTCCTGATCCGGCGGCGGCGGGCTCAGAGCCGGCGCTAGGCCGTGAATCCTTCTATACAGCTGGTGGTAATTAGGAGGGGGCGGCGGCAGCCTTAATAACGGACTGGGCAATGCGTAACGGCCATATACCGACAGCAGAGGCGGGTACAAACCCACTAACGAAGCATACGGGTTCCCGAACATCGGATGCAGCAATGCACCTCTCTTGAACGCAGCGAGCCGCGACCGAGACGCAGCCGTCGACCTCCTCCTTAACTTCCCCGTGGTTCCACCAATAAACACGTCGTCCGACGACGGGTCCAACATCCAATAGTTCCCTTTGCCAGGGTCATCGTAATGCCGCGGCACTTTCACGAAGCATTTGTTCAAACTTAGATTGTGTCTGATCGAATTCTGCCAACCCTGTTTATTTTCTTTATAATAAGGGAAGTTCTTCATGATGTACTCGTAGATTCCGTTTAGAGTGAGCCGTTTTTCGGGGCTGCTGCGGATTGCCATCATTATTAGCGCGTTGTAGCTGTACGCTGGTTTCTCGTTCTTTTCTGTTTTGTCATGCGTGGAGCAGCTCGGCGGTGGTGTTTCAGTTCCTGTGACGTCGAGCTCCGTGTCTGAAGGTGACGGGGAGCGGGATGAAGCCTCCGGGAGCAGGTCTCGGATCGCGAAGCTCGGAGGACTCATAGTGGTGCGGCATCGCGAGCCGCTCGCGACATACTGCACCTTCTACTGAACGCTGGGAAGCTCCGCCCGCGGCGACGCCTACCAACACACCCCTCCTCTCCACCATGTGTGACACACACACTGATAACTTCCCCACTCGTTTCATCTTTATCCCAATTCAAATAAAGCTCCATTTCCTTCATCTTTTTCGTTTCAGAGTCTTCACTTTTTAATATGTAGGGTTGTAGGGTTAAAAATCAGTCACGGCGTGTAAACAGTTTTTTATAATTTTCCACGCGTTGTTTGTAAGTTTATTTAGTGTGACCAGTTTCTGAAAGCTTTTATGCCGCAATTATTAATCGTGTTTTTAAACATTAGAGCAGATGTTAGGAGTCATTAATTTATTTGTAACGGGTTGACAAATTGTACTGTAACGCTAATGATGGATTTATTTATGGGCTCGTGAACAATTAGATTATTACCATTATTGCTGCTAAATAAAAGGCACCTTTGTGACATATTATAATTAAAGAGTAAAATATGAGTCAGCAACTGAGGCTAAGTCAGAAAATTTAAAAATATTTTTTCAAAGTCAAAATCAAAATGTATTTATTTGTATAAACATGGTTACATTCAAGTGATCATAACATATTATCCACAGCTATAAGTAGTCATCCGCATATTTGCCTAGAAAGCGTACAATAAATGTCATAGTAGGTATATAATTAAACAACTACATAATACAAAAGATTAAAAATCATATTTCATTTCAATAATCCTATTTCCAATAATTATCATACAACAAATAGAAATGTTCATGTCCATGCTAATTCATGTCAAAAATTATAATTAAACAACCAATAGTAATAAAATGTATAAATCCCAATTCATGTTTTATATTGTTACAAATACTTTAAAGCACTTTTTTAAAAAAAGCAGGCGTAATGATGCGCATAAATAGATTATAGTGGATAAAGGTTGCAAATTATTTGCAATTTGGACGCTGACAGCATAGGACTGCCTCGGTGGCGTAGGGGTTGCACGCGCTACTGCTAATCATGAGGTCTCGGGTTTGATCCCCATAGGCAAAAAGTGTTATTGGATTTTTCCATCAGGAATTTTCTCAATGATAGCCTGGAGTCTATCCGATAGATGGCAATAGGCTCGCCCCCTATTACATGGGAACTAAAAAGATAATTGACGAAGAGTGGATACCCCTTTCGGAAAAAGCGTGCTGTTATGTTATGCTATGTGAAAGAATAGAATAGAATTATACTTTATTGCATACCAAAATAAAATAAGAAACAATGTTACAAACAATTAACAGGTAATACGGTAAACAACCGGCGGTCTTATCGCGTTATGCAATTTCTTACAGACAACCTGGGGATGGAAACGGAGAGTTAACAATAAACGACGGTGGTGAGCAATAGGGAATATCTAGATAATATGGGATTTGGTATTTTACTCATATACAGAACATACATAGAATATATATTTATAGAGTATACAATGGTAAAATTAATTATAATAAATAAACATAGGAAAGACATCAATAATTATTATTGATTATAATTTATATTATTTAAGGAATGTTTACACAACAAAAAAGAAACATTTACATTTCGATTTTCTGTCGATCTATTCCGACGACCTTTTTCATATTTTTTCAGCGACGCAAGAGCTCTTGTAACGCCAGTTCAACCTGTAGCTACATCTACGTGTACATTCAGGAGATGTAGAGCCACGCCCACGCGCCACGCCTTGCTCTACGTAGAGCTATATAGAGTTACTCTAGAGCAATTCTTGTTTTGTATTGTTTTGTACAACTTTGAGCCACAGGGTAATTCAGTACGTAGAGAAATATGTGTTGGAATTCTCTTTGATCGTCTCTTTTCTTAGACGTAAACGATCTTTGCGTCGAGATCCTACATAATCAACACTGCGAACGTAGGTAATGTGCTGGCCTCTCATGTATTATGCCAACTCACTAGAGAAGGCAATATTGTCTTAAGGTGAAAAGTATTCTGTTAAAATACGAGTATTTGTACTTATTTAAGAAGTACCATTTGCCAGTTGTTATTTTGTCATGGGTCCATTTCCAGGGCTGTGAGTAATATATACTTAATTATTTTAGGTATCTATAGCTGAGGAAAAGAATTTTAATAAATTACCATATTTTTTTCTGTGATATTTACATTTTTTTCTTATGTCAACTTCTGTGTCTTATCCTACCTGAAACAATATTCTAATGTCTATTTTTATTTTATTTATTACTAGCGACCCGCCCCGGCTTTCGCACGGGTAGCAGAAGTAGGTATAGTGAACGTTTAACAGGAGTAAATTCGTGATACATTGTATTTTAATAGATATAACTGTAATGGTTTTCGCAGCGCACGCAAATTAATGACTATTTCTGTTACAATGACCAAACCTTAACACATGTATAAATTTATCGTGGGCTATTTTGAAGATATTGATAAGTACTACAAACCCCTAGTACATTACTTACTAGGTACTCTACCACCAATAGTTGACACACCGCATGAAAAATAATCACTGTTTCGATTATTGTGAATAAACCAAAAAAGATGGATATAATCTATGTATACTGTTTTGTAGGTATTGATAAGTACTACAAACCCCTAGTACATTACTTTACTCTACCACCAATAGTTTTCACACCGCATGAAAAATAATCACTGCTTCGATTATTGTGACTAAATCAAAAAAGATGAATATAATCTATGTATACTGTTTTGTAGGTATTGATAATTACTACAAACCTCTAGTACATTACTTTATTCTACCACCTATACTTTTCACAGCGCATGCATATAATGTCTGTTTCGATTATTGTGACTAAACCAAAATAGATGGATAAAAATTCCGTGGATTATTTTGTAGATATTGATAAGTACTACAAACCCCTAGTACATTATATTATTCTACCATCAATGGATTTCACAGCGCACGCAAATTTATGAATATGGTAATTATATTATGTGACACCTTGGTTCACAATATTGCAGTTTTCTTACGGGTCCCTATTTTTTTTCTAAATCTCATATAGCCTATGGCACTCACACTGAATTAAGCTTATTTATTATATTCATAAGTGAAAGAATTTTTAAAATCGGTCCAGTAGTTTCGGAGCCTATTCGTTACACACAAAAAAACAAAGTTTCTCTCTTTATTATATTAGTATAGATGGGCAACCAACAAATAAGCAACTAACGCATATACAAAAATTGTTACATAATAAAACAAATTCAAGATGCATATTCAATTATAGGTAGCCAAAACATTCGCGCGTATGATTGACGTGATATAAAATAAAAAAGAATACCAATCATAATAATTAAAAACATAAAATAACTTGTACAAATTTGGGAAAAGTAAAAAAAGAAGATATAAAAGATATTACAAATAATGATGAGATGTAGAGTAAACTGCGATTATATTTTAAATTGTTTTAAAGAGTCACCAAATAAATCGACATCGGGGGAGTACTTCGCAGTAATTGAAAATGCTCTGCAAATTCTTATAAGTCTAGGTCCTATCATTAAGATACCTATGGAATTTTTAACACGAGGCATATCATTCAAGCATGAAGTTATTTTGCTGTCATTTCTACAGCCCTACATATATATACTCATTACTATACCTAGAGTCCCAACAACAAGCAATTCTACAGACTCAAAGTACTATCGAACTACAAGAGCATCAAAAGTGTCAAGTTATTTTTCTGTCGTTTCTACAGTTCTATAAAGATATTCCCTATACTCTACCTAGAGTCCCACAAACAGGCGAGTGTACAGACTCTACTGCTGTAATATCGGGTGCGGACCGCGCGCGTGTTTACCACACGATTGAACTAATCACGCTTCCAACGTTGTACTGGTGCTGGGGTGGCCATGACGATGGGAACATGAGGGATTTTACTACTGGTGAGGATTATCTTCGATGAGAATTAATAGACCTTACACAATTTGTTTATCATCTAGAATCTAGTAGTTGTAGTGGTAGGCCTCTTTTGCAGGGGGCCGCCCGGGGGAAGTACCACACCTTTGCCAGTTATTCATCCGCCAAGCAGTAATGTGCAAACATTACTGTGTTCCGGTCTGAAGGGCAATGTTACCAGCGAAATTACTGGGCATGATGAGATTCAACAACTCATATCTCAGGGTGCCAGGCGCAGTGCAGTGCCGCGCAGAATTTTGAATTTTAAACACTGGGTGGCACTGTGTCTGATATGGGTAATCATGATGCTTACCATCAGGCACCTGATTTGCTCGTCTTGACACTCACTATCATAAAAAAAAAATAGATACTAAAGATAACGGATGTTAAAAACTTAAAAAAATCGGTATTGGTTGAAACAACATCGAATTATGCAAAAGTTGTGTGTGTTTTTCAATTTCCCTTTGAATTGATCATTCGTGGATATGTATTTCCACCTTCACAATGTAAACAAATTATGCATTATACAGTACAGTAATATTATCTCCAGGAGTATCCGGATCTATAATGTAAATCTGGTGACAGTACTCCCTGGCATCACGTTGACTGCAGCTCGCGCCATGTTTAGTCGCGCTCTGGCAAATATTTAACAACCTCACTATGCATAGGTACTCGTATTGTACCATAATAATATATACATATAAAATATTTAAATTTAGACCATGATTAGATGTGTACGCTAACTGGCTGTCTAAAGCTAGGCCACTTATACGTGCCGGTAACTAGCATGCACGCTACTGTTGTGTTTTATAGACATGATTTTGAATAAGTAAGTATTATTATAGGTGCATATGCCTTATATTATTATAACGCTAAGAGTAACTTAATGCTAGAAAAGTAAATTTTTGCCACATTGTAACTGAAAACATAGATCAATAGGTAATTAACGTAACCTAAGCAACCTACAATATTTTTACTACAATATTTGTTTGGAATTTTTTTTAGAAGCTACGGCACCTACGGCGTAGCGTAGCCTTAACTTATGCTCTCTTTATAAGTCGTCCTTTGCACGAAAGGTAAGGCGTCAATCAAACGCCATCAATCATGATTGATATTGAGTGACAGACCTAATTGCTTCTTGATTGACGTCAATGATCACATTAGACAATAGGTTATCTTACCATCAATCATCGCCGTGACTGTGGCAAAACTGAACAAAAATATCGTGTAAAACGTATAAAATTTATAAACAGCTTTATCTTGTCGAAATAAGAATATCTAAATTTCAAACGGACTGATAAGGATGACAGGAACACGCTGGATGCAAGCCGCTTACAACCGGGCTGGCTGGATCAAAAGGGGAGGCCTACGTTCAGCAGTGGACGTCCTATGGCTGAAATGATGCTGATGAAAGTATACAATAAGACTCGTCTCATTAAAAGTAACCGAGAAAATCGACCCCAAAAAACAGTTGTCAAAAAGTTGTACAAATGGCCGCGGGCTCTCGTTATTGTTACAGTAAATATACAAGTAAATACTAAGTAAATAAATAAATACAATTCGCTACGTGTTTCTACGAGATTGAAGCAATTATAGCAGTATTCGTTAAAGTACCGCGTGCGGATTCGGGAGTTTTTCGAACGTAACAAAAGTTTGCTTGGTTTGGTTTGCTTGAAGGATTTAAGGATCAAGGTGCAGTTTTTTATGTAAGTGACGTTTGGTAAGAACTAACTGCTCCGCGCGATTTTACCTACTCATAATTATTATCTATCTATGTTATTTCAAAGTCTAAACTACCTATGTATGACCTATATAATATACAGGGACTAATAAATGTCAACCCAAGTTGTCAAAATATATAAACACTTTATCGTACTTGCACCTTATACAGCACCGACATACACGTAAAATTCAATTAATCTTAGGCTAGTACAAGTGGCGGTCTTATCACTTAAAGTGATATCTTCCAGTCAACAGACAAAAAGTATTGGCGTGAATGGGTTACAACAATACACAGTCACAGAATAGGATTAGGTGGTGATATGGATAGGGATAGATCATTAACAGATTATAATATCATATAAATAACCTTTAACCTCGAGAAGAATGAAGGATGGCGAGTTTGACGACATCAGTTCAGTTTCATTTCAAGATCGTAGGAGAGACCTGGAAAGGATCTGCTGAATTCAGAAAGAAATGGCACAAGAGGGCCCTCGCTCTCGCATCCACATAATATGATAAAATATCGATGCCAGATTAGGGGTTACTTCATAAAAATACTCAGACCTCAGAAACTCGGAAGTAACAAAAGGAAGGTAGAAGTGTTGATCAATAGGAATAAAAGTCTAGAGATTTTGAACCCTCGGCGTCAACCAAATGAAAGTTAATTTTCTGTAACCCTATTGTTTTTCTAGGCGAATGTTTATTTGTGTTCGCGGAGTGTCTAATTGGAATGATTGTGGGGTTTCCCGTTATTGTGGCTTATTGTGTTTCATTAGGGCTTCTGTCTGTGGGATGTTTGGGACCATTATGTTCTTAGACTAATGAAAAAATATACCTAGTGCATTGAATACCAAAAATAGATTTGATTAAATTCAACAATACTACATAGTAACAAATTCAGGTATAGGTAATTGAACATCGTCATATCTCAGCCGTAGGAAGTCAACTAGACCTTTTGGCCATAACCCTCCATTAGACATAATATATCTAGTTCGGTTGTAAGCGGCTTGCATCCAGCGTGTTTCTGCTGTGTCTTTTAGATCGTCTGTCCACCGTGTGGTTGGGCCGGTTGGGCGTCCTACGCTGTGATTTTTGGTAGGTGAACACCACTAATTTTCTGTTATAATGTGGGTTGACCTCTTGTTAAATTCTTTTTGTATAATATGTATGGCGTCTCCTAGTTTTAGTGTTTTACCCGTTTTACGAACAGATTTCTTCCTTAGAATAAATCCTGTCACAGGTTTGGTCGAACCCGTCTTGGAAACAATGGAAGCTCACTTGATATCCTACTCAGCAAAGTAGGCGTCTCATCTTAAGAAGGCGCCTACTTCACATCCAGCCGATGTTGTTGAAATATTGATTAATATTGTCGCCATCTTGGATTGGCACTCGCTCGGCGGAAGCGCGTTGAGACCGGAAGCCGACGCGGCGCCCTCTTGCGGATAACGACAATAGATACTCTTTATACGTAACCTCTTTGTTAACTCGAGTGCTCTCGAAAAAATATTTTACAAAATTCGAATTTAGGAAACAATGAATAATATTGTAATGAATTTTTAACGCTCAATTGAACATCCATTTAACAATCCTAACTCAATTTAGAAGTAGTTTCAACAAAAGTTTTCATTTAAAAAGAGCAGAGGCAATTCAATGACAATTAAAAACTTAGCGTAAAAATATGAGCCCTAAATCGGTACAAGTAGAACACAAATAAATAAGGGAATATAAAACACTAGCTGTGCCCCGCGGTTTCACCCGCGTAGACATCGTTCTCGTGGGAATCTCGGAAAAAAGGACCCTATATGTTATTCCAGGATCCATGTTACTTGCATGCTAAATTTCTACCCAATCCGTTCAGTAATTTTGGCATGAAAGAGTATCAAACATCCATCCATCCATCCGGATAGGATAGGATGATAACTAACTAGAATGACGTTAATAAATATTAAAAAGGATTCCCCTCTTTAATATTAGGTACTACATCTTTCCTTTTCCTAATTTTTAAAAAAGTATTTCCTTTGACTGTCTCGGTAGCGTAATGGGCGTAAGCTCGACTGCCGATCATGAGGTTCCCGGGTTCGATCCCCAGGTCAAGAAAAGTGTTATTGGATTTTTCTGTTAGGAATTTTCACTATGACAGCCTGCGAGGTTGGAACTGTGCCCGGAAGATGGCTATAGGTTTCCAATAACATTCTGGTGAAATGTGGATGTACCTACTATCGGATTGAGTCCTAGGCACACATCTGTCTACCCCTTCGGGAAAAAAACGTGATGGTATTATGTAGGTATATGTTACGTTTTATATTTCCTTTGTTAGTTATCAAAAGACGATTCAGATTTTTAGAGTTCCGTACCTCAACAGGAAAAAAGGAACCCTTATAGGATCACTTTGTTGTCCATCTGTCTGTCTGTCTGTCTGTCTGTCTGTCTGTCCGTGTGTCAAGACATTTTTCATGGGAACGCGTGGCGAGGTTTCAAGTTGAAATTGATATCAACTACACAGTTCTGCGGTCTCTTGTGGCTGAAAAAAAATCATAATTCTAAGTTAACGCAATCAAAACATATGGGCATTTTTCTGTATAGGTATTTCTATACTCTGCACACCGGACTATGTACCTCTAGTTGTTTGCTGTAGTTTTCAACTAGATGGCGCTGTATGTTTTAGCGAATGAAGCGGTAGCGTTTAGTTCAGGCCTTGAACGAATTCTAGGTTCAGGCACACCCCGGACACTCGACTCAATCCCATACAAAAGCCGCGCTATAACTACCTATTACACAGACACTGCACACATGGTGTTATGTACATGCGCAAGAGTGTGCGTGAGGTGATTTCCCATAGAAGCGGTAGAGAGCTCAATCTCGCTCGCGGGGAGAGGAAGGCCCGATTGGTGGCGGACAGTGTCCGTTCTATACGTAGTATTAAGATAAGATAACGTTTATTGATATATAACATGCAAGTATTATTATCTGTTCTGTGGTTCAGGTATGATTTTGGTATGGAACCCTGCACTATGCATACATACGTACGCCTTTGCAATTTATTTTTAAATAAATGTGTATGGTAGGTGTGCACTGTGCACGCGTGAAGTGTCGTCGAAACAGCACGTTATTGCCGTGCACCTGGCACCTGGCCAGGTAAGTGTAAAGTGAGCATAATATAATCCACACAATGACTGTTCCGAGCGCGCTGTGAAACAAACAGCCGACAAATAATGGTGGACGTTAGGGTGTGCTCGCATTGTTGGAGAGAAGCTGGTTGAGACTTTTTATTCGGAAGTTATATTATTACGATATAATTATTGTGTCATTACTTAGTAGGTACGTCAAAAATTTTGGTGTAAACATTAAATTTATTTAAATTCATAAAAGAGAATAAACCGTGTTTTAATCAATGTTGATACTCGTAATACATAGTCCAGAACCAAATGCTCCAAACGCTCCAAAGTATGATAATTATTTTAACTCTTGTATTCATTTCAATAATTCATGATAACATCACTTGCATTTTATATTATACAAAAAAGTTTTGACTTTCTTTCAAAGATATTCGTCACTGTGTGCGAATAATGTTGCTTGTTTAATCCATACTTAATTATCACCTTATATTTTACAATATAGTTTCAAGCTAATATTAAATACCCCCGCTCACACTCGCACCTCACCCTTACCCATCGGATATAGCTTAGCTTCCCGCTGACTCGTAACTGAAGCAAACCTATAGAACAACCATTAGCACCCATTGTGCCTATGGAATGGGGGCAGCTGAATTATAAGTAGATGATATATTTTTCCATGTAATTGAGAGGCAATGTGCGACAAAAAAAATGGGTCCAGAATCGATCGATATGTGGTAAGTAGATCTGTATTATTTTTATGTGCCATTCTTTGCAATAAAAAAGAAAACAGTTTGGAAAAACTGAAAAAATTAGGAAGCGTTTGTGTTGATACTCTGCGCAGGATCTATTTATATTCAGTCAGTTTAAAAAAAGAGTTATACCTTTTTGAAATTTGATAACTACAAAAGTAACAGTTAATTATTTATAGAAATTACTGGGCATGAAGATTTTCAACAACTAAGATCTCAGGGTAATAGGCGCAGTGCAGTGCCACACAGAATTTCGAATTTTAAAACACTGGGTGGCACTGTCTGATGTGGGCAATCATGATGCTTACCATCAGGCAACTATCATAAAAAAAAAATTGCACAACAGAACATGTGCGACCTCTAATAACTGCTATCGTACGATAGTGAAAGCTTATTAGAAATTACAAAAACATTTCCAAAATGACCCCAAATCCACCCCTTTACCACTCGATTTATCCCACTTTACGAAACAAAACCCCCGCAAATCGCTTTAATAACAAGATTTTGAACGAACCTAAAGTGTTACGCGGATTTGGTAATGAAAGGAGGGCGCTGTTGTCGCAATTCATGATTCACAAATTGAAAGTGTTACTGCAAAAAGGTTAGCACCGTTAGTTCCTATTTTGGCCACGCACAACTATGGCTCGCCGTAACTTTTTTTTCACAACATCTGCAGTCGCAGCGCGTCGCGTCCATCCGCGGTGCGTTTTATTCTTTTTTTTTAACAAGTCGATCGGATTGGGCAGCGGGGGGTCGTACTCTGCGGTGCTAACGATCGCCTTACATTTCTGTTATGAGTTTTTATTCGTTTGTCCGAATGTGACGGATTTGCGATTATTCTATTCATGCACGGAGAGAGGATTAGATGACAATGGACTGTTGAATGACTGGGATTTTTCGAATAAAATGGCTATGCTGTTTATGAGCAATCTTAGAAATATATTTAACAAAAAAAATTAACTTACCCGTATCAGTGTAGCTGATTAGCCGCTCTTGAGCAGATACAGTGAAAATGGTTAAAAAATAGGTTTTAAAGATAATTTTAATGTAATTTTATAAATATGAAAAATAATACCATATTATGGCTTTTTTAACCTCATAAGTTTTACTACAACTAAAGGCCAGATAAAGAGTCAACCACAAAATGTTCTCTTTCTTCATATTTATGTGAGTAATTTCTTTATATCAAAATTAATTCCCACATTTGACTTTATCATCTTTAGGTTCTACTATTTTTTTTTATTTCAGTTTTGCACAATCCAGTGACGCCAATTTATGGAAGCCCAAATATTTTAAAGGATACCATTATTTTCACACGAGAAAACTTCCCAGCACCTTTCTCAAGCCTTCATTTACTCTATTTATCAGAATCTTGAATGAATCCCAAGAGATATAATGTATCTATCAATGCATAAATAAATCATCTGCCCACGATAACAAGTATCCGATTTAATTAAGTCTTTACGATGTGACACGTGAGGCTGAATAGTGACGCCGCGCGACGCCATTGTGTGCTGGAGTTTGTGTCGCATTGTTGGTAAGCAGTGGGAGGCTAGCCCGGTTTCTGAACGCACCTGTCAGCGGTTCTAATAACGAATTTGAATTTAGAAACTGAGAGGTAGGGATGAAAATGGAGTGTGAAACGGATATTTTGTAAAGTAAGGACTGTGTTCCATATTTACCCTCTCAAGCTACATTTAGGTCTGTATACTCTGTGCTCAAGCGCAAAATCATCAAACTCACTTCGATTCCACTTCATATACCTATCAAAAGAAGTGCCTGATCGGCTCTCTTTCCACAGGTTCAGACTTTTTTTTTTTTTATTTTAGTGAGTGACAAGCCGAGCAAATCAGGTGCCTGATGGTAAGCATCATGATTGCCCATATCGCAGACACAGTGCCACCCAGTGTTTTAAAATTCAAAATTCTACGCGGCACTGCACTGTGCCTGTCACCCTGAGGTATGTGTTGTTGAATCTCGTAATGCCCAGTAATTTCACTGGTAACATTGCCCTTCATACCGGAACATAGTAATGTTTGCACATTACTGCTTGGCGGATGAATAACTGGCAAAGGTGTGGTACTTCCCCAGACGGCCCCCTGCAAAAGAGGCCTACCACTAAAAAGACTGCGCCTTATAAGTAAAAAAGACAAAACCCCAAGTATATTTTTATGAAAACAGAGGTAAATTTCAAAAAACTAGCAATTATCACACATTTTACAAAATACTTGTTGTATTCTTAGTTTTATATCAGTGTACGAGTATAAATCAATATCGCATGGCTTTTAGTGGGGTCACATCCTTATGATTTCGTGAAACGTCTCAATATGGCGCCGACGTGAAGAAAGTTACTACATGTCTATTATTGTGTCCCACAATAGCCATAATTGATCGAGTTCTGTCGGAATATGGCGCAGATGTCTTCGGAATCTTTGGTTAACAGTTAAATATAATATTTTATTTAATATTTATAGTTATTAGGAAGTAATGAAGTAAATCTTGATTTTTACTAGACATGAACTTAAATATGGATCATTTAATCGTGGCTGACGAATTCATACTTCAGGACATCGTTTATTTTGTGAAGCCATCTCTTTAGTAGTTATTGGTCAGGTAGTATAGTAGCCCATAAATTAACATTGACTATGGTTGCAGGAATCCACAAATCCGCATATTTGTATCTAAGAACGTATATTTGTTACGCTTCAAAACAAAACTACTGAACCTATTACAACGTCCGGACATTCTATGGCTTGATCCTGGAATAACAGATATAAGAGTACAACGGGTATAAGGGTACAAAAAAGGTACAGTTATTATTTATCTGCACCGAAACCACGGACCACAGATAGTATCGTTAATTACAATTATTTCAATATCAATAGTTAAAGGTAATTCGAGAAAGTCAGGTAAGTTACCTACTTGTTAGCAGATCCTCTTTAAACATATGTATAATGTATGCCCCTAAACGATCCATCAAGCGGTTGTCTACTCCGCCAGTTTGTCTGTCAATAGCTCCGCGGGAATGCTACCGTTATAACACAACTGCTACAATCTTAACTATGCCATTGTGCTGCGGGTGAAATTCTTATGAACACGGTCTATTTTTGACTAATCAATTGAATAGAATAACAATTTTATATGTATATATCCAGCTAGTTAGTAAGATGAAATCTGTTAAATAGTTATTTGTTATACAGGAGTGCAAAGTTGCTTTTTAACCGCGTGCTCAATTTTGATGACAAGCGAAGGATTCAAAAATTAGAATTCTGAGCGTTAGAGAGGGAATCAAAGGAGCACGAGGTGAAAAATCTTTGCACTCGAGTGCAACACGTAACTTTTCATCCCACCTCAGCGAGGAATAGACTAAATGAAAAAAAAAAAGTATTTACTATCACAAGATACTTTTATTTCAGTTTAGGTATTAACTACTACATTATGATAGGTAAATATTACAGAATAATCTTTAAATTATATAACAAATAATATTTAGGTATAATTAAGAAAAATTGACAGTAACGTTGCTACAGTTACTTGAGTGTAATATTTTTGTTAGGTACTGTAATGTTGGTGTTAGTGACTTGTGTACTGTTTTTCGGCTAACTATCTGTCATAGTACTTATTAGTTGTACCGATTCATCGGATTCCTTTGGTGTAAAACTAGCCGATAAAAACGGCTTTTGCACTCAGATATCGAAGGGCAAAAATACTCTTTCCGAAATGGGGGGATAAAAATACTTTTCTCAAACATGCTATGATATACGACCATGTCTTAAACAACCTTTTTTGGTCGTACTTAAAGTATTACTGGCCTATGGTATTACTGGACCGAAACTTTTTATCCGGTCTGCTGGATCGGCTGGCAATGTAATTTTCAAATGGAATAAACATTTGTAACTTAAATTTAATTAAAAAAAAAAGTTTTTGTTAAAATTCGAACCGGCACAACCCACAAGTGAGCGCATTGCCGGACTCTGTGATGGGTGCTCCCGCATACTCCAACCATCGCCCGACAATTTCTCGTTGCTTCTGTTTCCCACAAAGGACATTATAGTTTATCCACAGCATCGCTGCTTATTTGTTTATGGAATCTCGCTATTATGTACCCATGAGAGTTGAGAGTAAAGACCAAACAAATCGAAATGAAAACATAAGTCCACGTCACAATGGCACTCGTCATTATCAAAACATTAGCGCGCGTCCACCAGCGGGGTGCCAATTATTTCCACTGGTAACCCCATCACGCGTTCATTATTCGCACTGGCAACACTTGCTCGTTTATCATCGCCGTCCAGTCGCGTGTCGGACGTACTCCGAACTCCGCACGCGACGGAGACGCACGTTTTACAAAAAACAATGAGATGGATAGCACAATTTTGTCATTATGTTTATTTGGTACTGTGGATTATCTTTCAGTGTAGCTGCTCACGTATCAGCCAGTAAATGAGCAACATAACATTCATTAAGGATTCCAAAATCTGGTGCGAAGACCACTTTGTTTCATAATTTGCACAAAAAACTGTAAAATATTATTAAATGTTATGATAAATTGATTATTTTGTGCTTATTAGCAGACGTAATTTTATTTTGGAGGATAGATAAAACTTTAAGATATGAATGTACTTAAATAATTCAATATTTAGGTACATATTTTTTAAGCCTAGCTGTAGTACAAGGTATCAATTAATGATAGTCTACCAACCTATTGATAAACAATTCTGTTTTTATTAACAATATTAGATCGTATTTGAAATAACAAGACATTAACGTACAATTTAAAATTATTTTGTTTTGCTCTAGAGAGCAAAACTAAAATAAATTTCAGTCAGGGGTGTCACAACAATGGGTAAAAATAATAAAATACAATCAGTTAAATCCATAACCACAATTCCATCAAATTCTAAAATATAAATAATAATTATGCATTTTAATATGTCAAAAATAATTGGTTAAAAATTATATCCATTATAAAATAAAAAATTTCATGTCAATTATAAAATTAAAAATTGAAAAACTAAGTATATAATCTAAATAGGTATGAGAAAAACTATAAGCTCACAGTAATAATTTCCTCCTAAGTATTGCTTATGTACTCCATCGTAAAATCCCAAGTGAACAAGCTGAGAAATCCCAATCCCCTTATGTCGAGATTTTCTCAGGCTTATTAGTCAAAAATCTCCAAAACTCAGTGAATATTAATAACACGTTGAACAATCGAACTGAGAACACGTCTCGCCGACTCCGAGCAATCACAATGGCTACGTGTTTAATACAAATAACCTTAATCTACAAATTCGCGGCATTATTCCCCTGTTTGCGACGCTCACCCGCGATTAAACACCCAATGATTCTGCCGTCCCTCTGTTCCCGCCTTTGTCACGCAATCGAATAAAAAAAGAATGGTGTACCTACGTTCTGTTTCTCGCAGAAATCGCCACTCGAATCACCTTTCGCTTTTAACTTTTCTTAAAGGAACGTCAATTGTGGGAACACTTCAATTTGCCAATTGAATTGTGAGAATTTTCACTATTATAATAGCTCGATTCGATGGTCATTAAATGTTTCAAAATGATTTCTTTTGTTTAATTAAAATCTGGTGCAACTTTCAAATCCATTTTACTTCAATTCAATTTAATGGTTTTTGAAATCATATTACATAGGTGCACTAACGATTATAAAGACTATATACCTATATGTAGTTACCTATACTACCACAGAGTAATAAGTACTTCTAAAGAAATAAAACTGAAATAAGATTTTTTAGTTTTCTCTTTTTCGTTATTTTTAATGCGTTAATTAGGCAGCTGTACCTACTACCACAAGACAAAGACATAATGTTACCTATTTATTTTCCACCTAAATTTCAGTCAGTGATGTCACAACAATGGGTAATACGTTTTCTTACTGCCCTCAGACCATTCTTTACGATCCAGAGGAAAAAAATATTATCTAGGAATTGGTTTGTACTGTATACTATGTAAGTACATTTATTCAAAAACCAACTTTGTTGTTTTTAAAACACAAAAGGCACCAACATTCAAAAATAAACCGCAACTTAATCCAAATTAGTGATGTTTGTGCAAGGTATCGTTTACAGTATACATGGCGTGCCGCCTCGGGGCAGTGCTGCCAACCTCTTTCGAAAACAATTAAACATTCTTTATATTGTTTTTAAAAGGGGCAGCACCCGGTTGGCCCGAGGGAAGGCTGTGGGAACCAAAGCATTGTTTTTTAGTTTGTAGATTACGCATTGATATTATTCACTCAATCGTACCATATAGAGTTGTCCGTTGAAAACTGCTGAAACAGATTTAATTCGAGGTAAATGGGCGCATATGGCACTATTTTTGAACGATGTATTTTACGAAAAATAATCATCATTAGCCGGAAGATGTCCACTCCTCCCTCATAGAACGGCATAAACTATTATTAAGGGGGATTTTGTCGTAATCATCACGCTTGGCAGGCCGCTTGGTGATCGCAGTACTAAGTTGGAATACTTGGTGCCGGAGAGCGCTACTGCTCTCTCTCCGAATATGTCCCACTGCCGGGTCTCACGTCTCCCACGGGATGAGAAAGGGGTGCCCTATTATATAGCCGGGAACCACAAGGCCAGAATAAACCTATTTGATTGAAAACAAAGATATTTTGCTTAACTTATTTGATTTTAGATATTATTGTTATTTACTTGTTGAAATATTGTTATCACATAAGTGACATTTTATGTCTTTGATGATAATAAAAATCTCAATAAAAATCTTAAAAAGATTTTTATTTTGTAGGTTTTTTATAGGCTTACCTATACCTACCGGCTTCCGATGATATTATGTGTCTGCCCGCCTAGCATGGCTCGGGGACGTCCTAGCTCGGGGATAACTCATTTTTCTCGTTTTTTATCTCTTTTGCGCCCGAAGATCGCATAAATCTGCTATTACCATAATCTAACCCCCTGGGATTTCGCTTTCCCTAGTCACTGTGCTACCGGGGCTGGTTTAGTTTGTTTTTAATCTTGGTTTGGACACTTCAATAGTGTGACGGCATTTTTGGCTGATGTATTTCCTTTCACTGAGTCTGACTCAGACTGAGTGAGAGGAAAGAAAAGCAATAGTGTCTTAGGTACAAAAAATTTGCTGCATCAGGTAATAATTATGACATTAAGTATATTATTATATCTACTTATTATGTATAGGTATACTCGGTTAGCGTACGATCGTGAGCTTGGATAAAAACCCAAGTAAGTAATACTAAGTACACAAAACTCGGCACACTTACAATAAAGTAAAACTGAGAGAATTTATACTCCTCGTTTAAATTTGTGTAATTTGTAGTTACACTCGATGAGTTTCCCCCTTTTACCACCTGCACCTGCGCTCCTCAATACTAACCAATGACACTTGAAATCATTTGCCTATCTTTTTTTTAAAACACGAGACACGTGCTAAAACAATAATCGATTGTCCCCTCACTACACTAGTGAAGTGGCAACGCGCGTGCCGAATCGCTCTCCGGTCATAGACTACAACCATAGACTAAAGTTGTTTTTTATTGACGAGTGGCTAATCGAAGCACGCGTTGACGATGACAGCGTTTAAAATCCCATTTAACATTGCTTATCACCTTTTGATAAAGGAGAGTAGAGGGTAAGTGAATAGCGGAGAGGAGCTTTATTATTGTAAAATTATTATTATTTATATAAAGTCACAATAATATTAATACAAGACTTAATGGGACTTGTTGTTTTGTAGTGGTAGGCCTCTTTAGCAGGAGGCCGCCTGGGGAAGTACCACACCTTTGCCAGTTATTCATCCGCCAAGCAGTAATGTGCAAACATTATTGTGTTCCGGTATGAAGGGCAATGTTACCAGCGAAATTACTGGGCATGATGAGATTCGACAACTCATATCTCAGGGTGACAGGCGCAGTGCAGTGCCGCGCAGAATTTTGAATTTTTAAAACACTGGGTGGCACTGTGTCTGATATGGGTAATCATGATGCTTACCATCGGGCACCTGATTAGCTCGTCTTGTCACTCACTATCATAAAAAAAAAAAAAAAAAGAATTCGCACTCTAGGCTTTAACTCTTATTAACCACTGTGCCAACACCATAATGTGTAGGTTACCGATACTAGATAGGCACTGTGTACATAGATAAAACTGAGTCGGAAATAATCCTGTTGCATAGATACGTACCTAATAGATTTAATTTTGTAGTGGTAGGCAGAATTTTTAATTTTAAAATACTGGGTGGCAATGTATCTTTTCATAGTGTAGTTTGATAATATTTTATAGTCGTCTTGGCAACATTTTACATGATAATGTTTTTGCTGGGATGATATACCTACTTTGGAGTTCTATATGAAAATATCTATATTTTGTCAAAATACCTACCTATATTTTAGATTTTTTATTCCTATATATATAGGTAGTCCGAAGAAGTAGGTAGGTGTATACTAATACTTATATTTTGGATTTAAAATATAATTCAGAACCTTGATAACTAATGTTTCATTCTGAATATTATTATCATTGTATGTTGGAAACATGCTCTGATTGTAAATAATTTAGAATTTAGGTATTACGATTGTTTGGGGAATTCGTCGGTCGTCGGCCTCTACCGATTTTTTAGTTATAGATAAGTGTCTACTGTGCCATCTTGTAGCGAGTAGCATAACTAAATTTATTGCAGTTGGTCGTATACTGTGCTAAATACTAGTAGTGACATCTATTGTTGAGTACCTATACTTTCTTATATAATCTGCGTAGCAATGAAATTCAAAAATTTTCTTATTTATAACAATAAAAAAATTATTTTCAATCCCGATTACAAATTAAATATTGTTTATTATTTAACTTTATGAGAATAATAAAGCATTCTTCCAGAAGCTAGTTTGTCTGAATTTTTAGGCTTTAGTTTAGGTAGGTAGTAGGCTCTTAACAAAAGTAATTTCATAATATTTTAATAGTTATTTCGCAGGCATACATAGAGTAAAATAAAGGTATGTCATTAAGCGTGTTTCAATATATAATTATAATATGTAACACTGTAGAACCTTAATATTTTTCCCGAATGTGACCCGCAAGTCTGCAAACAAGCAACACGATCGCCGTAATCTGGAAATGTAACCAAATTGCCTAGTTATCCCTATACCATCTTAACTAGAACTCCTATCTAGACTATCTTCTATTAAATTGAGAGATCTAAATAAATTAGTTAGGCGAACGGTCACGTTACGTATAACGACTGACAGAGGGCCAGCAAATATTTGACTTCGGTAATTGACACACGAGAAGGAAAAATCTCCGTTTACGATGTCCCTCAAGTCTCAAGACTGGGAAAATAGTCTAATGGGGGAAAACATTGCGGATACATGAAAAAGTGTAAAGGTGGGTTTTTGCTATTGTAATAAATTATGCAAGCAATATAATAATAGCAATAGGTTTCCCACCATTGAATAGCCTGAGTAATGAAAAATAGGTTTCGTTCAAAAATATATTAATAGACATTATTGTTATGTATTATTAATACAGAATAATAATAATTAATTAGACAGCCTCGATGGCTCAGATGGTAGTAACTCTGCTTACTGTGCCGCAGGCCCCGGGTTCGATCCCCGGCCAGGTCAAACATTTGTGTGCACGAACATGTTTGTTTTATCTGTGTCTGGGTGTTATAAGCTTATATAAGTATGTATATCAGTCATCTGGTTACCTTAATACAGGGTTTTACCCTAGTTTGGGACCAGATGACCGTGTGTGGAAGTTGCCCCATATTATATTATTATTATTATATTTTAAAAAAATATATATTAATATTTTTGAACTTTTGTCTAGTGGGTCCGCGACATAAATTACTTAGGTATACCTACTTAAATCATCAATTCAGAATGTAGCTCAAAGCTAGTTCAACATGGTTAGCCAATCTAAATGTTCTGAGTAGTACCAATCTCTCAGATCATTCAAACAAGGACCACTAACGTAATACTCCAATGGGTGCCGGGACATTGTGACATAGATAGTAACGAATTAGCGGATAAGCTTGCAAATAAAGGAGCCGATACCCCTCAGGTCGGACCTGAACCCTTCTGTGGAACAACAAAACAACAAGCTTACATTCTGCTAAATCAAAAATGTATTCATGAGGCAAGGGTAATGTGGAAGTATGTAGAGGGACAATAAAATATCAGAGGAGCTTCTTCAGCTCAGTAGATATAAAACCTGTGCAGTGAATTCTCACAGGCCACTGTAAACTAAACAAACATATGATGAACATGGGGCTAGTCCAGGAAGCCGAGTGTAGATTCTGCCATGAAGAAGAGCAAACGGCTATGCACGTCCTCTGCGAATGCGGGCCACTCATGTTCAATAGAAGTATCCATCTGGGACGACAAATAATTCACCCAGATGAGATACAACAAATCACTCCTCGGAAAATCTGGAAATTTCTAGATTCAGCGGGCTTAAGTAGTGAATTATAATCCATAAGGGCTGCTACAATAGATCAGCAATGGTCGAAGCGGCTTCAGGTACCTATGGATGCCATCAATAATAATAATAATAATAAACAATAAAGATAGAAAGACGTACCTCAGACAAAAGTGCGACCGAGACAATATTATTCGCTAGTACGACCTTATTTGACTGACGTACGTGAACCTAATGGGACCTAATTTAAGCATGCCATTTTCGAGAAGCCAGTACCTCATCTCCCCTATTTTTTTAAACAATGACATAAATAAAACTTTTTGTGTTTTAATAAACCTATAAAATCTTTGATAAAATGAGACAATATCTGTCAAAATAAAATAAACAAGGGCTACGAATAATAATGTCTTAAACTTATTATTATTCGTAAATAAACTTATTATTATTCGTAGAACAAGGGTTAGCTTTGTATACAAAATAATAGGTACATAATACAAAATAATATTAATATCTTATTTTGTTGGAAATAGTTCAATAAATTTGGTAACTTACATTAACGCCTAAAATATTCCAATAATGAACGTGCACAAACTGTGGGAGTATAAAGAATACGTAAATGTTAACGGCATGATGCTCACTAATGAGCTGATTTCATTGCTACAAAATTCCTTGACGATGCTCCAAGTGGAAAACCATTTCAACCACATACAATACTGGGGTCAGATTTATGCCGTAGACTTCGATTACCACATCGCAGTGGGCATAGGAAAGGACGCTATGGCTGATCGAAGATACTTCTATACAACTGACTTCAAATTCTGGGGCTTACTTCCCAAATCCAAGAAAAAATACAAACATCTGTCCTTACTTACCACATTTCCTTTCCGCGGTGACCCGTCTCTTAAAATAAAAGTCCTGGACGAGGCTTTAGAAGAAACCAATCCAGACAGATGCCAATATATGAAAGAGGAAAATCGCTTGGCCGCGACGATCGCCAATATTTGTGATGAAGCCGAAATATGTGTGAGAGGACAGCTTATCAAGCAACCGGACGGCACCGTGTTGATCAACCCTAATTTCTACGGTTTAAATGCTGATGAAGCCAAATTCCTTAAATCGTATCTGCATATTAGAACGCCTCAGCAACGCTGGAACACTAATTTGCTGACCAGACCTGACTACAACTACAGCATGGATTTCCTCGACTCGATTGATCAAGACATTCCCAATGGGTGTTGGAATCTGTCCTTAGAGCAAGCTGGAAGCGTGGCCTACCTGAAGAGCCTTTATTGGCCAGGCATGTCGTTCTTCCACAAGATCAGAACTCCTGAAGCTGGCTTCCTATACGTTGGTAATGGGCGTAAGAACTTAGACGTGCCATTTTTACTGTAATATTAATTAAACATGACATCGCGTTATTAATTGCTTTTATTTAATGCTATAAACGCGTTTTTCTTCTACACATATGCATAATATACGTAATTATAATTTATACGCAAAATAGGTGCATTGACGTCGAGTTGAGGAAAATTGCCTGCGAAAATGACTTGACATTTATATTATTGATAAATTATTATATTGTACATATTTATATTATTTATCATTTATTATTGTTTAAAGTAAACAGCGGGTAAACTATACGATAACTGAGAACACAAAAACAGCCACAGTTTTCATTTATTAACCATCTTCATTTCATTACATCGATTTGTAATCGATTATAATTATATTTTTTAGCACTG